>CM047749.1:56381185-57581185 GCA_026225825.1 Pistacia integerrima
CCGCTCATGGCCATCATGAAAACTCAAAAGGAGAAGAAGAAGAAGAGCAGAAGGAGAGGCGCGTGTCTCCCCCCAATCTGATCTCCCTCCCCCCTTTAAAATATCCAATTAAAATCTTTTTAATCTACAAAATCTCCTAAAAATATTCTAATATCCTAAAATAACATTTATCCTAATCTGATTAATTGAAAATAAAATAGAGTCCTAAAATAAAATAGGAAAGTGGTGTTTCTAGCTGTAACTTGCGTGCAACAGGTCTTCAAAACTTCCAATAATAAACTGCCCATTTGACTCACATGACAAGGTGGAATGTTCCAGAACATTAGTAGTGCAGGTGTGTCAAATTCAAGCCCGATTACAACCTTTATAAAGTGAGTATCTCTCAAAACTCAAAACATGAAAGTTGTATATCTCTTTCTTCTAGTTCCATAGCATTTTGAATCATCTCAATCGGAGCTAGGATGAGAGAGTTATGTCCAGATTACAAAGCAATGTTGAAATTATCCGAATTCACCTAATTAGTTTCGTTTTGCATTTAATGCCTCCATTGGCATCCTAAATCAAAATAGAATAATAATGAGTACATTTAGGCAACAAATAAGTATAAAAGACTACACATTAAGGGGGGTAAATATGACATTTTGCATTCTCATCATTAGGTCAATGATGAGTTTTAGTGATCTACCTGCATCATTCTAGGGTTATGCCATAGAGACTGCGACTCGCATTTTGAACCGTGTGCCGTCAAGGTCTGTAGATAAGACTCCATATGAACTATGGAGTGGGCGAAAGCCCAACTTATCTTATCTAAGGATTTGGGGTTGCGAAGCTTATGTTAAGAAATTGACTTCGAACAAGCTGGACCCAAAATCATGTAAATGTATATTTGTGGGGTATCCAAAGGAGGCCAAAGGATAGTATTTCTACCACATAGAAGAGCGCAAAATTTTTGTTGCTCGTTCTGGTGTCTTCCTAAAAAAGGAATTTTTTTTTTCTAAGAAGTACTAGTGGGAGAAAAGTAGAACTTGATGAAGTTTTAGAACCACAAAATATACTAGACGAAGGACGGGATGATGTGCCACAGAAGGTGGTTGAACATTATGAGGAGGTTACTCCACAACTTGTGGATCAAAGTGAACCACCTTAGGTAGCACAGGAGCTACGTAGATCAAGGAGAGTATGTCATGCGCCCGAGAGATACGGTTATCTCATGACTCAACATGGTGACGTACTAGTCTACCAAGACGATGAACCCATAACCTACAAAGATGCTATATCATATCCAGATTCCGTTAAATGGCTTAAAGCCATGAAATTTGAGATGGACTTTATGTACTAGAACCAAGTATGGTCTCTGGTGGAACCACCTGAAGGGGTAAAACCCATAGAGTGTAAATGGGTCTTCAAGAAGAAGAATGACATGGATGGCAAGGTGAATACTTAGTATGGTCTCTGGTGGAACCACCTAAAGGGGTAAAACCCATAGGGTGTAAATGGGTCTTCAAGAAGAAGAATGACATGGATGGCAAGGTGCATACTTATAAGGCACAACTGGTTGCCAAAGGTTTCAAACAAATTCGTGGTATTGACTATGAAGAAACCTTTTTGCCGGTTGCCATGATTAAATCCATCCGAATTATGCTTGCGATTACTACATATCATGACTATGAGATTTGGCAAATGGATGTCAAAACAGCTTTCCTAAACGGAAACCTTGAAGAGGATGTGTATATGACACAACCCAATGGTTTCGTTCTTGATGGGCAAGCTAATAAGGTATGCAAGTTGCATAGATCCATATATGGACTCAAGCAAGCTTCAAGGAGCTGGAACATTCGTTTTCATGAAGCCGTAAAAGAATTCGGTTTTATCAAGAACGAAGATGAGCCTTGTGTTTACAAGAAAGTGAGTGGGAGCGTAGTGGCATTCCTAGTGTTGTATGTCGATGACATACTTCTGATCGGGAATGATATACCGAACTTGCAGTCGGTAAAGACTTGGTTATCCAAGTGCCTCTCCATGAAGGACTTAGAGGGAGCAGCCTACATCCTTGGAATAAAGATTTATCGTGATAGATCGCGTAGGTTGCTTGGCCTAATTCAGAGTGCATATATTAACAAAGTACTGAAAAGATTCAGTATGGAAGAATCCAAGAAGGGATTTCTTCTGATGTCACATGGTGTTTATCTCTCTAAGGAAATGTGCCCTAGAACACAAGATGAGAGAGATAGGATGAAGAGGATCCCGTATGCATCAGCAATTGGATCCATCTTGTATGCCATGCTATGTACTCGGATTGATGTCTCATGTGCTTTGAGCACTTATAGTAGATATCAATCGAATCAAGGTGAGCATCACTGGATGGCTATCAAGAACATTCTTAAGTACCTGAAGAGGTCTAAGGATATGTTCTTACTTTATGGAAGGGAAGATGCGCTCATTGTAAGAGGATACAGTCCTGCTAGTTTCCAAACATATAAAGATGATTATCGATCACATTCAGGGTTTGTATTATGTCTCAACGGGGGTACAGTGGGCTGAAGAGCTCTAAGCAAAGCACCTTAGCAGACTCTACAATGGAGGTTGAGTATATTGCATTAGTAGATACGGCCAATGAGACAGTCTGGATTAAGAAGTTCGTCATCGAACTTGGTGTGGTTTTCACGATTGTTGATCCAATAGACATCTATTGTGACAATAATGGAGCAATTGCTGAAGCCAGGGAACCACAGTCGCATCAGAAGTCTAAGCACATACTCAGACGATTCTATCTCATCAGAGAAATAGTTGAGAGGAAAGATGTGTAGATCAGTAAACTGCATACTGAAGACAATCTCACAGATCCACTGACAAAGCCTCTGTCATAGCAGAAGCATGGAAGGCACCTAAGATCAATTGGTATTAAATACATGAATGATTGGCTATAGTGCAAGTGGGAGATTGTTAGAATAGGTGCCGTAAAGCCAATCAATTATTGTAGAATTGACTCTTTGTAATAATGTTCATTGATCAATAAAAGGCATCTTATTCTATATTGTGTAAATCATCATTGTATGTATTGATATATGTCCTTAGAATGGTAGAATTGTGATAAGGGTATCAAGTGTTTCAAATCTTGATAGTGAGAACCCTATGAGCACATATGGTGGCCATTCTAGAAACGCTTGTAGCCCTAGTATTGTTCTGATGTAAAGGCATAGACAATACAGTAAGGTTATCATAGTGTTGGATGACCCTATCGAAAGGCAGTGACTGATCTCACGTGTCAAGGTTGTTTGGTGACAACCTGGTGCAACACATGGGTGCGTGCTGTAGGTAAGTTCACCAGACTGACCCATAAGAGGATTCCATATGGATGGTAACCCTAGTGTCTATGGAACAAATCCTCTAACGAATGGTGGCGCATGTGATCCTTAGACTTGAGATCACTAGAGCGCCTTGTGCACCGATTGGTGTAGTTTGACACTAGCCCAACGCAGTTCTATTCAGAGCTGTCAATAAGGTAGTGATTGGCTGCATCAAGGAGTGTATCAAGACTATGGTGGATCGACAGAGGATTCATCACTCTTGAGTACGAGGGAAGTTATCTCACGGCGCAATTCAGTAAATGGAAATGACTCTAAAACTGTGGCCATAGTGGGATTGAGTAGTTGCTCTATCCAATTTATAATTTCGGTCATTGGTCTAGTAACTGAATACATACATATCGAGAGTAACGGAGGCTGACACTATTTCTATGCCTCGATCTCGTTGAGATTATGGTTGATGAAACGATTGGATTGTACGGTAACCATATCGTTGATAGGTACCTGCTTCTTTGAATCTGAATCTATCGGATGCCATAATGCCTTGCTAGGGGCCAATCTTGGTCTGTGTGTAGTGATATGATTAATTGGTATTAATCGCGATACTACACACTGCCAGTATGATAAGGAGGCTATGGCTCACACACATAGAAGATAATTTAAGAACCAGTTTGTAAGAAGGGCGTTTTTGTCTTTTAGGCAAAAAGGGTATTTTGGTAATCTCACAGTGTAATTAAATTTGCTAAGGTCGTAGCCTTTATTTAATTTGATATTAAAATTAAATAAGGGAGATTACGTTTAAATATGTGTTCGCATATATTTAAATAAATTATCATTATTGTTAAATGTTAATATATAATATTAATTGAATTGAATTGAATTGAGATAATGATAATTAAAATTAAAATTAAAATATCTAAAAAGGGGCTGTTTGGATACAAGGGGTGTTTGGGTTGGTGCCCAAGCCATTCCATGATGGAATAGGGCAAAGTGTGCACTATATAAGTGCAACACTTTGTGAATTAAAATAAGATTTTCATTCAATCATTTAGACTAAAAGTTCCAGCCCCTTCTCTCCCACGCCAGTTTGCCTTTTGGGTTGAATCAAATATCTTTTGATTTCTTCTTGTTTCTTAAGGCTAAAGAGGATCTAGCAAATCCCTCTTTAGTTCCTTGGGCTTGTCTTCGTGTGGACTACATTGGTTCGATCCTACTCTTGGGTCGGTAGCAAAATTTGTTCAGAGATAAATTTGGAGGAGCCTCCAAACATGCGTATGATTTCTTAACACTAGACTAAATTTTCTGCAGATTCTTATTTAATGTATAAACTGTATATTTGTGCCCTGATCTTGGTTCTAAGGAACGATCCATGTTGTAGATAATTTTTGTTTCTGCTGCCATGACTTGATCTTTTCCTAACACCTAAACCTTAAACGCTAAACCGTAAACCCTAAAAAACCCAAAACCCTAAACAATACGAAACCCTAAACTAAAAAATCTTAAACCCTAAATGCTAAAAAAACTTTAAACCCTAAAAAACCTTAAACCCTAAACGTTAAACCCTAAAAAACCCTAAACCTTAAACACTAAGAAACCCCAAACTCTTGTTAGAGTAGGTGCCCTAGAGCCAATCAATTATTATAGAATTAACTCTTTGTAATAATGTTCATTGATCAATAAAAGGCATTTTTATTCTATATCGTGTAAATCATATCTATATGCATATATGTCCTTAGAATGGTAGAACCGTGACAAGGGTATCAAGTGTTTCAAAACTTGATAGTGAGAACCCTATGAGCACATATGGTGGCCATTCTAGAAACGTCTGTAGCCCTAGTAATATTCTGACCAAGGGCATAGATAATACAGTAAGGCTATCATAGTGTTAAACGACCCTGTCGAAAGGCAGTGGCAAATCTCACTTGTCAAGGTTGTTGGGTGACAACCTGGTGCAACACATGGATGCTTGATGTAGGCAAGTTCACTAGACTAGCCCACCAAAGTATTCCTTATAGATGTAACCCCAATGTCTATGGAATAAATCCTCTAAAGAATGGTGGTGCATGTGATCCTTAGACTTGAGATCATTGAGCGCCTTGTGCACCGATTGGTGTAGTTTGACACTAGCCCAACGCAGTTATATTCAGAGCTATCAATATGGTAGTGACTGGCTACATCGAGGAGTGTATCAAGACTATGGTGGATCCACAGAGGATTTATCACTCCTCATGGCGCAATTCTATAAATGGCAATGACACTAAAATTGTGGCCATAATGGGATTGAGTTGTTGCTTAATCTAAGTTATCATTCCGGTCATTTGTCTAGTAACTGGATACATACATATCGAGAGTAACTGAGGTTGACACTATTTTTGTACCTCAGTCTCGATGAGATAACAGATGATGAAAGGATTAGATTGCACAGTAACCATATCACTGACAGGTAGTTGCTTCGCTGAATCCAAATTTATCGGGTGGCCATGATGCCTTGCTAGGTCTATGTGTAGTGAGACGATTAATTGGTGCTAATCACAATACTACACACCGCCAGTATGATGAGGAGCCTACGAGTCACACACATAGAAGATAATTTAAGAATTAGTTTGTGTAAGGGCCGTTTTCATCTTCTAGGGCGAAAGGGTATTTTGGTAATCTCATAGTGCAATTAAGTTTGCTGAAGTTGTTGCCTATATTTAATTTGATATTAAAATTAAATAAGTGAGATTATATTTAAATATATGTACACATATATTTGAATAAATTATTATTATTAATTAAATGTTAATGTATTTCTATAAATACATTAATTGAGTTTAATTGAAAATAATAATAATTATAATTAAAATATCATGATTAGGAGTGTTTAGACATAGGGGTTGTTTGGGCTGAAGCCAAAGCCTATTCCTGAATGGAATAGGGTTTTGTGAGCACTATATAAGTGCAAGGTTTTGTGAATTAAATGGGTGAATTCATTCAATCACTTTTCACTTGAAAGAAAAAAGGAAAAATACACAACCTTCTCAAGTCTCACGCCACCCTTGCTTTGTTGAATCAAAATTTCTTGATTCTTGATTTGGTTCTTGAAGCTAAAGAGGATCTAGCAAATCCTTCTTTAGCTCTTCTGGTTATCTTCGTGTGGATTACCATTGGTTCAATTCTATTTTGAATCGGTAGTGAACCCACCCAGAGACAAGTTTGAAGGAGCTTCCAAACGTGCGTATGAACTTTAAACTTTACTCTGATTGTTCATATTACTACATATTTGTTTTAACATATAAACTGTATAATTTGTGCCCTGATCTTGGTTTAATGGGGAACAATCAGTGCTCTAAAAATTTTGTTTTTTGTTGCCATAAGCTCGATCATTTCCTAACAGTGGCATCAGAGCTTAGGGTACCAAATTTTTTATTTTTAATGTATGATTTACAACATGTATTTGATCAATAACATGTTACTCTATTAAATCTGCAAAATTTGTTTTTAAATGAATGATTCGATTGATCAATTGGTTTAATAATGTGTTGATGGATGTCTTATTGGTTGGTTGGTATCCTGGTCGAATGCTTGTGCATTTGATTCAATTTGGATACGCATCGTTACGCGAAAAACTGCAAATATATGAACTGTGTGATTCATTGATCTGTAGAGTTTGCCACGGCGAAATAAAACTTCGCCTCAGCAAGAATCTCTCTGGGATTTTTTAGAGTTTTCTGGAAATTTTGTTTCACCACAGCAACAAAGTTTCTATCCCATTTTTGTGTTTTTCATGAAAGGACCAAACTACAGTTTTTAGAACCATTCTGCACATTTAAGAGGGTAATTTAATAATTTCACCCACCCAATTCAAAAATTGATCTTTTTGATTGTATGTAATGTACTTGTTTGAATATTACATGGTGCCCGGTACATGAGCCTTATGACCTATGGTGAATGTTCTAAATTACTTTTAGGTATGTATGGTTGTAATTTTAAAATAGGGTATGCGTGTCCTGCCTTTCTTCCCTTTCTCAATGTACATTCTCTTCTCATCTTATTCCCCTCGAATGTAAATCGAGGTTTCTAAATTTATTGATGTAAAATTAGTTTGAGATTAATTTCATTGTAAATTTAGTATGGTGTTTTGTAATGTACTTGAAGATGGAGCAAAGACGTGGCAATCATACTTAAAGACTCAAAATATTTATTACAGGACCCCTAGGTGAACCTATCGATTCCTCTAGGCTCGAGGAAATCAGTTTTAGTTGGGCCATGTACTAGCACGTTTATATTTTGTTTAGAATGCATGCTAAGGTTGAATGTTCAATAACATGCCAAACAATGTCATTCTAACAAAGCTAATAATTTGGTGAGACATAAAATGAAAACCCTCAAATAAAGTATATTAAGTCACGTAAGCCTTTCATCACCATGGGTTTAATCAAACCACTGTTAGTCGGAACCTTGTTCTCCAAAGCGAACGGTACACTTCTACCAGTGGGAGGTTAAACTTCATTGGAGTTTTCCTTAATGATGATGGGTCGACTTAAAATGACAATTTTTCTTGTTTTCCAAAGCGAATGTTGATAAACACATCATCGGCATAGTAGAGAAGTACACATGTTGTGTACGTGGCAACATGTAGCGTCCACTCTACTGATACTAAGAATCACACTTGAGGACGATTGCTAGGTCATTGGGTTGTGTGATTGGCTTGTTGGCTTGCTTCACATTTGAGGTTGATAGTAGGGGCTATCAACTGGTGTGGAATAAGTTTGTTGGCCTACCTAATCAACCCAATTTGGCTTGTTCACCAAAGCGAAGGTTTGAAATGGGCTAGATGGGATCTCAGTCCACTAGGAAAGCCAACGGACTTTCCCGAGTTAATGGTGAGGGCCATTGACTTGAGTAAAATAGTTGGAGCTTTGTTTAATGAAAAACCATATTAAACATTAATGAACATTATAATGACTTTTACGTTTCTGCAATTATAGATTTACTGGAATGAGCATTATGAACCTGCAACCAATAATTGAGAAAGAGTACAGGTTGAATAGATCCAATTTCTTGGACTGGTATTGTAATCTTCGGGTTATACTTAAGTCCAAAAAGAGATTATATATCCTTGATAAGCCATACATGGCTGAGCTTGGTCATGATGCCACTCAAAAAATGAAGGATACTTATCAAAAGCTCCTTGATGATGTTGATGGCGTTCAATGCCTAATGTTAGCATCGATGACACCTGAGCTACAAAAGCAACATGAGAATATGGACACTGTTGCCATTATTCTACACCTCAAAGAGCTTTTCGAAGGAAATACTCGACATGAGAGGTACAATGTAAAACCCCTTCCTAGCCGGGTATTTCCTAAGTATCCCTTGGCCATTGAGAACCTAGAAAATGCATGCCTAGGAAACAGGTTTATTTTAAAATCCTATTTAAAGAATAAACTTGTAGTTTAAAAACACACACACACACACACACACACACACACACATATATATATATATATATATATATATATATATATATATATATTTGTTTAATTTAATTTCTAAACTATAATAAGTTCTTTGTATAAGTAAAGTAAAAAAAAAAAAAAACATATAGTTTCCTTTCTTGGAGTAAATTATGAAATCCATAGTTATACTTACTAGAACATACACACTTTTACAAAATTTACTAGCAATTTGATTTCCTTTATTAACACAACACATTATCTCCATTATAGAACATGGACATATTTACTACATTATGAAATATGAACATAATTACTACACTAAATACTAGCAAAACCATTCAACAGTCATCATTAAAACATCCCTTCACGCCCATAGTGTCCCTCGGAATCCTCTCCCAGCTTCATGCTGTTAGAGTAGATGCCCTAGAGCCAATCAATTATTGTAGAATTGACTCTTTGTAATAATGTTCATTAATCAATAAAAGGCATTTTATTCTATATCGCGTAAATCATTATTATTGCAATATGTATTGATATATGTCCTTAGAATGGTAGAACCGTGACGAGGGTATCAAGTGTTTCAAATCTTGATAGTGAGAACCCTATGAGGAACATATGGTGGCCATTCTAGAAACGTCTGTAGCCCCAATATTATTCTAAAGTAAGGGCACAGATAATACGGTAAGGCTATCATAGTGTTAAACGACCTTATCGAAAGGCAGTGACTGATCCCACTTGTCAAGGTTGTTTGGTGACAACCTAGTGCAACACATGGGTGCTTGCTGTAGGCGATTACACCGCAGCAAGTTCACTGGACTGACCCACCAGAGGATTCCATATGGATGGTAACCCCAGTGTCTATGGAAAAAATCCTCTAACGAATGGTGGTGCATGTGATCCTTAGACTTGAGATCACCGGAGCGCCTTGTGCACCGATTGGTGTAGTTTGACACTAGCCTAACGCAGTTCTTTTCAGAGCTGTCCAATACGGTGGTGATTGGCTGCATCGAGGAGTGTATCAAGACTATGGTGGATTGACAGAGGATTCATCACTCCCGGGTACGGGAGAAGTTATCTCACGGCGCAATTCAGTATATGGCAATGATACTAAAACTATGGCCATAGTGGGATTGAGTTGTTGCTCTATTCGGATTATAATAAAGGTCATTGGTCCAAAAACTGAATACATAATATCGAGAGTAACCAAAGGTTGACAGTATTTCTATGTCTTCGTCTCGTCGAGATAACGTATGATGAAAGGATCGAATTGCACGGTAACCATATCATTGACAGGTAACTATTTTGCTGAATCTGAATCTATCGGGTGGCCATGATGCCTTGCTAGGGGCCAATCTTGTTCTGTGTCAATTAATCGCGATACTATACACTACCGATACGATGAGGAGCCTATGGGTCACACACATAAAAGATAATTTAAGAGCCAAGAAGAAAGAAGGGCGTTTTCGTCTTTTTAGGCAAAAAGGTATTTTGGTAATTTCACAGTGCAATTAAATTTGCTGAGGTCGTAGCCTTTATTTAATTTGTTAGAAAAATTAAATAAGTGAAATTACATTTAAATGTGTGTTCGCACATATTTAAATATATTATCGTTATTGTTAAATGTTAATATATATTAATTGATTTTAATTGAGATAATGATGGAAAATAAAATATCAAATTGGGAGTGTTTGGCAACATGGGCTGTTTAGGTTGGAGCCCAAGCCTATTCCATATGGGAATAGGGCAACATGATTATTTACTATAGAAAGAAAAGTGTGTGTTAATTGAATTGATTTTGATTTCTCTTTAAAATAAAACACACACAGCAACCCCTCTCATACACTCCCGCGCCAGAAACACTTTAGGCTCAAAAATCAATTAATTTGATTTCTTTTCTTCTTAATCTTAAAGCCAAAGAGGATCTAGCAAATCCCTCTTTGGTTCTTTTGTGATTGTCTTTGTGTGGACTATGTGGGTTCGATCCTACACTTGGATTAGTAGCAAAACATTCGTTGACAAATTTGGAGGAGCCTCCAACGTGCGTATGTTTTTCTAAACTCAAATTTATTTTCTGTAAATTTTACTGTAATATAAATTGTAAAATTATACCCTTGATCTTGGCTTATGTAAACTATCCTTGTATTATATATATATATATATATATATATTTTTTTTTTTTTTTGTTTCGGCTGCGTATATGGGACCATTTACTTACACATGCCTTAATCCTTACCTGCAAAACATTTTAAAACATTTCATGGGATGAGCGCTAATCACTCAGTAAGGGAATATGGCCATTTATAAACTATTAACGTTCATTATACAAGTATATTACTTAGGACCTTACCTACCTACAAAACATGATCTTCATTCTTTGACATAAGAAGTTCATAAAACATATCATACACTTTGGACTTTTTCTCATAAACATAAGTCATAACATAACCATACATACTATAACATAGAACATATATGACTTATGAAATATTCATGTACATGGCATGCTTATTTCTTTTATCTTTATACTTGATGGTTTCATTAGTCTTTGTTATCTGATCGGATTCATGAACCATTACCTTGTTCTTGGTCGTCACCTCAAAGGACTCATGGTTCCCATAAGAATTCCATTCCTCTGATCTTGGTTTATACCTCAAGAGACTCATGGAATTCATTCTTTAACATTTCATAAATTTTTTTCATAAGACAACTAAATAAGCTATATGCATTACCATTATGAATGCAAACATATAGACTAACATCTCCCATGCTCAATCATACTATATTCTCCTACTAAACTTCTTAACTTAATTCATTCAATTTCTCATACAATACAAGGAATTTCAGTAGTAAGATTATTCAGGGGTTTATTAGAATAAAAAACAAATGGGAATTTCCATTAAGAAGGTGGATGCCATATAGTTTGTCACTTTTCAAGAAATTTTTCTCTTATCTTCCAATTCGAATTTATTTCTGGCTAAACATAAAAGTTTTAGGTCTATTTCTCAACTTTTTAACACTTCAAAAATCAACTCAATCAGACTTCTATAACTTCAGTTATGACCGATTCAGTGAAGCATGTACAGTATAAGTCTTAAAAAGCCAAATCCGAATTCTATTCATTTTAACCATGTCACCTTCATTTGCACATTCATATCATTTGCCATATCATTCTAAGTATAAAAGGCTATAAAAACCTCCCTTTTTACAGAACCAAAAAGTGCCAAAACATCGTCCAACTACAGATCTCTTAATTGGCATAATCATCCTCCATATGCACACATACACCAATCAACACACCCATTTAAACAATCCATAACCAAAACATAGCCTCACACTCATATTAACATAAATAAATGTAAGTTTCATAAACCCTAGGTGTTATCAATTGTAGTCATAAGGGAGATTTTTTTCCTTACCTTAGTATTCAAAGCACAAATACACTCCTCCTTAGCTCCAAAGGTTCACCCTTTCTACCTAACACACATAACCACTTATGAATTTCTCTTTTAACTAAAAGATCAGAAAAACTAGGATTTTGAAACTCACCTTAAACCCTGAAATTGAAGTTCTTTAAGTGTGGATAGTGATCTCCTTTGAAAATCAACTTGAAATCCTAAGAAAATTAGAGAATGAAATGCTTGGATTAGTGGCTTTTATGGTGGATTTGAGAGATGAAGAAGAAGATGATATATTTGGGGTGTACAAGGCCGACTACTCTCTCTTAAAACCTTGTAAATATTTATTCCATTGTTACTCTAATGTGACTGGTCAATAAAAGTTAGATATAAGGGTCATTTGGCATAAATTTTTCATATAAGGGCATTTTGGTAATTTCTACCACAACATAATGATTAGCACTCATTTAATGCCATTTGACTTCTTTAAAACACTTAACAATTAAGCAATTCCATTAGGTAAATGACTAATTTACCCTTGGTCCGCTTTTATGGATACTTATTTCATATGGATTTGTATGAAAAGACCATTATACCCTTGGTTAGCATTTATGCCATTTAACCATATCAATCAACTTTATGGCCATTCTACCCTCATTTCTCTTCAATGACATCACCTTTTACACTTTATAATGGCCACATCTCGAAATACATGTAAATTGACCATTTTACCCTTCTATTAAAAAAAAAAAAAAATTACTTGAGAAGGTAAATTTCATAGCTTAGGGCATCGAAATAATAACGTGGGGTTTACATACAAGGTGTCAAAAGCACTATTTGAACGTTGCATGACTGAGGGAACTGAAGTTGCCCCTCATGTGCTGAAAATGATAGAGCACATAGAGAGGCTTGAGACTTTGGGGTTTTGGGTTGGATGCAAAATTACAAGTGGATTTAATTCTGCAATCCTTACTTGATTCTTTTGCACCATTCATTATGGACTTCAACATGAACATGATGGTGAAACCTCTGTCAAAGCTTTTGAACATGTTGAGGATTGCAAAGCAGGACATGAAAAAGTCCAAACCTGTTTTACTTGTTGTTGCCAGTAAAGGAAAGGGTAAAGGCAAGGGAAAGGCCAAAGCTAAAGCCAAGTCCAAACCCAAACTCAAACCCAAACCCAAACCCAAGTCCAAACCCAAAGGACAGGGGGCTCTTAAGCATGTGAGTGGCATTGGGAAGGGCGAGAAAGTAATTTGATTCTATTATGGCAAGCCTGGCCACTAGAGAAAGCACTGCAAGGCTTTCCTTACCAGCAAGAAGAAGTCAGAGGCTTCGACTTTAGGTATGTTCATGATTGAGATTAACTTCTCTCCTTCAACATCTTGGGTCATTGACACAAGATGTGGTATTAACATTTGCACTGTTGTGTAAGGACTAAGGCAGAGTAGATTGCTCGGCAAAGGAAAAGTGGACCTACAAGTTGGAAATGGAGCACATGTGGCTACATTAGCTGTGGGAACTAATTGTTTATCTTTGCCTTCAGGCTTGCTGTTGGAACTTCATAACTGTTATTATGTACCTTCTATTTCTAGAAATATTATTTCAGTATTTGCTTTGGATAATGTAGGATATCATTTTGAGATTTCTAATGGATTGTTGTCCTTTAGTTTGAATGGTATTCTATTTGGAATTGTAACGTTGTATAACGGGTTATATGTTCTTGATTTAAACAATAAGGATATTATTAATGTTGAAACCAAGAGAGCTAAACATAGTGATCAAAACCAGACATATCTTTGGCATTGTAGATTGGGTCATGGTAATCAGACTTGCATTGCAAAACTTTAAAGGGATGGAGTTTTGGACTCTTTTGACTTTAAGTCATTTAAGGTATGCGAATCATGCCTTTTAGGCAAGATGACCAAGTCTCCTTTCAAAGGACAAGGTGAAAAGGCTACTGAACTGTTAGGCATCATCCATAGTGATGTATGTGGTCCACTAACAGTTGAAGCAGAGGTGGATATTCATACTTCATTACATTTACTGATGATTTCAGTAGATATTGTTATGTCTACCTTATGAAATATAAATCTTAAGCCTTTGATAAATTCAAAAAATTCAAGAATGAAGTACAAAATATGTTGGGCAAAAGTATTAAAGCTTTTCGATCAGATCGAGGAGGTGAATACTTAAGCTCAAGGTTTTCTGAATACCTAAAGGAATGTGGGATAGTATCACAATTCACCCCTTCGTACACAACCCAACACAATAGAGTGTCTGAAAAAGAGGAATATGACATTACTTGATATGGTTAGGTCCATGATGAGTTTTAGTGATCTACCCGTATCATTCTACGATTATGCCCTAGAGACTACAACTCACGTTTTGAACCGTGTGTCGTCAAAGTCTATAGATAAGACTTGATACGAACTATGGAGTGGGTGAAAGCCCAACTTGTCTTATCTAAGGATTTGGGGTTGTGAAGCTTATGTCAAGAAATTGACTTCGAACAAGCTAGGCTCAAAATCCTGTGAATGTATATTCGTGGGGTATCCGAAGGAGACCAAAGGATACTATTTCTAGCACCCAGAAGATCGCAAAATTTTTGTTGCTTGTACTGGTGTCTTCCTAGAAAAGGAATTTTTTCTAAGAAGTTCAAGTGGGAGAAAAGTAAAACTCGATAAAGTTCTAGTACCACAAGATACATTAGATGAAGGACAAGAAGATGTGTCACAAAAGGTGGTTGAACATCGCGAGGAGGCTACTCCATAATTTATGGATCAAAGTGAACCACCTCAGGTGGCACAGGGCTACGTAGATCTAGGAGAGTACGCTATGAGCCCAAAAGATACAGTTATCTCGTGACTCAACATGGTGACGTACTGGTCTACTAAGATAATGAACCCAGAACCTACGAAGACGCTATATCAAATCCAGATTCCATTAAATGGCTAGAAGCCATGAAATCTGAGATGGACTCCATGTACCACAACCAAGTGTGGTCTCTGTGGATCCACCTCAAGGGGTAAAACCCATAGGGTGTAGATGGGTCTTCAAAAAGAAGACTGACATGGATGGCAAGGTGCATACATATAAGGCACAACTGGTTGCCAAAGGTTTCAAACAAATTTATCGTATTGACTATGAAGAAACCTTTTCACTAGTTGCCATGATTAAATCCATCCGGATTATGCTTGCGATTGCTACATATCATGACTATGAGATTTGGCAAATGGATGTCAAAACAACTTTCCTAAACGAAAACCTTGAAGAGGATGTGTATATGACACAACCCCATGGATTCGTTCTTGATGGCCAAGCTGACAAGCTATGCAAGTTGCAGAGGTCCATTTATGGACTAAAACAAGCTTCAAGGAGCTGGAACATTCATTTTGATGAAGCAATAAAAGAATTCAGTCTCATCAAGAATGAAGATAAGCCCCGTGTTTACAAAAAAGTGAGTGGGAGCGCAGTGGCATTCCTAGTGTTGTATGTTGATGAAGTACTTCTGATTGGGAATGACATACCGAAATTGTAATCGGTAAAGACTTGGTTATCCAAGTGCTTCTCCATGAAGGACTTAGGAGAGGTTACCTACATCCTTAGAATAAAGATCTATCATGATAGATCGTGTAGGTTGCTTGGCCTAAGTCAGAGTACATACATTGACAAGGTACTGAAAAGATTCAGTATGGAAGAATCCAAGAAGGAATTTCTTCCGATGTCACATGGCATCTATCTCTCCAAGGATATATGTCCTAGAACATAGGATGAGAGAGATAGGATGAAGCGAATCCCATATGCATCAGCAATTGGATCCATCATGTATGCCATGTTATGTACTTAGATTGATGTCTCATGTGCTCTGAGCACTTGTAGCAGATATCAATCAGATCTAGGTGAGCGTCACTAGATGGTTGTCAAGAACATTCTTAAGTACTTGCAGAGGACTAAAGATATGTTCTTGGTTTACAGAGGGGAAGATGAGCTCACTGTACAAGGATACAATGATGCTATTTTCCAAACGAACAAAGATTATCATCATTGGCAATCTGAGTTTGAATTTTGTCTCAATGGGGGTGCAGTGAGTTGGAAGAGCTCCAAGCAAAGCATTGTAGCAGATTTTACAATGGAGGCTAAGTATATTGTATTATCCGATACAACCAAGGAGGCAGCTGGATTAAGAAGTTTGTCACTGAACTTGGTGTGGTTTCCACGATTGTTGATCCAATAGTTGTCTATTATGATAACAGCGGAGCAATAGCTCAAGCTAAGGAACCGCAGTCTCACCAGAAGTCCAGACACATACTCAGACGATTCCATCTCATCAGAAAGATGGTTAAGAGGAAAGATGTGCATACTGACGATAATCTCGCGAATCCACTAACAAAGCCTCTGTCACAGCAGAAGCATGAATAGCACTTGAGGTCATTTGGTATTAAATACCTGAATGATTAGCTATAGTGCAAGTGGGAGATTGTTAGACTAGGTGCCCTAGAGCCAATCAATTATTGTAGAATTGACTCTTTGTAATAATGTTCATTAATCAATAAAAGACACTTTTATTCTATGTCATTTAAATCATATTTACATGTACTAATATATGTCCTTAGAATGGTAGAACCGTGACAAGGGTATCAAGTGTTTCAAATCTTGATAGTGAGAAACCTATGAGCACATATGGTGGCCATTCTAGAAACGTCTGTAGCCCCAGTAATATTCTGACCAAGGGCACAGATAATATGGTAAGGCTATCATAGTGTTGAACAACCCTGTCGAAAGGCAGTGATAGATCTCACTTGTCACAATTGTTGTGTGACAACCTAGTGCAACACATGGGTGCTTGCCATAGGCAAGTTCACTAGATTGACCCATCGGAGGGTTTCATAGATGGTAACCCTAGTGTCTATAGAATAAATCCTCTAACGAATGGCGGTGCATGTGATCCTTAGACTTGACATCACTGGAGCACCTTGTGCACCGATTGGTTAGTTTGACACTAGCCCAATGCAATTCTATTCAAAGCTGTCAATATGGTAGTGATTGGCTGCATCGAGGAGTGTATCAAGACTATGGTGGATCGACAGAAGATTCATCACTCCTGGGTATGGGAGAAGTTATCTCACGGCGCAATTTAGTAAATGGCAATGACATTAAAACTGTGGCCATAATGGGATTGAGTTGTTGCTCAATCTAAGTTTTCATTCCGGTCATTAGCCTAGTGACTGAATACATACATATCGTGAGTAACTGAGGTTGACACTATTTTTGTACCTCAGTCTCGATGACATAACAGATGATGAAAGAATTAGATTGCACGGTAACCATATCGTTGACAGTTAGCTGCTTCACTGAATCTGAATCTATCGGGTGGCCATGATACCTTACTAGGGGGCCAATCTTGGTATGTGTGTAATGAGATGATTAATTGGTGTTAATTGTGATACCACACACTGCCAGTATGATGAGGAGCCTACGGGTCACACATATAGAAGATAATTTAAGAATTAGTTTATGCAAGGGGCGTTTTCGTCTTTTAAGGTGGAAGGGTATTTTGGTAATCTCACAGTACAATTAAGTTTTCTGGGGTTGTTGCCTATATTTAATTTGATATTAAAATTAAATAAGTGAGATTATATTTAAATATATGTACACATATATTTAAATGGATTATTATTATTAATTAAATGTCAATGTATTTCTATAAATACATTAATTGAGTTTAATTGAAAATAATAATAATTATAATTAAAATATCATGATTAGGAGTGTTTGGACATAGGGGCTATTTAGGTTGAAGCCCAAGCTTACTCCTTAATGGAATAGGGTTTTGTGAGCACTATATAAGTTCAAGGTTTTGTGAATTAAATGGGTGAATTCATTCAATCACTTTTCACTTGAAAGAAAAAGGAAAAACACACAGCCCACTCAAGTCTGACACCACCCTTGCTTTGTTGAATCAAAATTTCTTGATTCTTGAAGCTCAAGAGGATCTAGCAAATCCCTCTTTAGCTCTTCGTGTGAATTACCGCTGGTTCGATTCTATTTTGAATTGCTATCGAACCCAGCCAGAGACAAGTTTGAAAGAGCTTCCAAATGTGCGTATGAACTCTAAACTTTACTCTGATTGTTCCTATTATTGCAGATTTTGTTTTAACATATAAAGCTATATAATTTTTGCCCTGATCTTGGTTTAATAGGAAACGATATGTGCTCTAAATATTTTGCTTTCTGCTGTCATAAGCTCGATCATTTCCTAACAACTCTAAACCTTAAACCCTAAACACTAAACCCTAAAAAAACGTAAACCCTAAAAAATAGTACACCTTAAACCCTAAAACCTGAAAAACCCTAAACCATAAATCCAAAAACTCTTGAAACCCTAAATTCTAAAGCCTAAAAAGCCCTAAGCCCTAAATTCTAAAGCCTAAAAAACCCAAAGCCCTAAACCTTAAACCCTAAACGCTAAACCCAAAACCACAAACACTAAAACCCTAAAAAATTGTAAACAAAAAAAACCATAAACCGTAAGCCTTAAAAAACCCTAAACACTAAATCCTTAAAAACCTTAAACCTAAATCCAAAAAAACCCTAAACCCTAAGCATTAAACCTAAAAAACCCTGTACCTTAAACGCTAAACCCTAAACCCTAAAAAACTCCCAAACCCTAAAAAAAGCTAAACGCTAAACCTTAAACCTTAAACCCTAAAACTGTAAACCCTTAAAAACCTTAAACCCTAATCCCTTAAAACCCCTAAACCCTAAACCTTAAACCCTAAAAGCCCAAAACCATAAACCCTAAACCTTAAACACTAAAAAACCCTAAACTCTAAACCATAAATGCTAAACCATAAACCTTAAACTCTAAACCCTAAAAAATCCATAAACCCTAAAAAATCCTACACCCAAAACCCTAAAACCTAAAAAACATTAAACCCTAAACCCTTAAAAACCTGAAACCCTAAAAAACTCGAAACCCTAAACTCTTAAGCCTAAAAAACCTTAAGCCCTAAACCCCAAACCCAACATCCTAAATGTTAAACCCAAAACCTAAACCATAAACACTAAACCCTAAAAAATTGTGAGCACAAAAAATCCTAAACCCTAAAAAACCCAAAACCTTAAACCCTAAAAAACCATAAATCCTAAACTCTAATTCCATAAAAAGCCTAAACCCTAAATCTTGAAAACCCTAAACCATAAACATTAAGACCCTAAAAAATCATAAACACAAAAAACTTAGCAAAACGGGGTATTGGGCCTATGCGGCTTTCTGCTCATTTTGTCATCAGGTTCTTGATGAGATCAACCCTACTATTTGCCTAACCTCGGTATTTATTATATGGAAAGGAAAATGCTCAAAAACTAGTGCTCGATTCATCCACAATCGAGATCCATTATCGACAGCTAAAAACTCAGTAAAATAGGGTATCAAGCCTATACGATTTTCTGCTTGTTTTATAATCAGGTTTTCCATGCGATTGACCTTGCTATTGGCCTAAACTTAGTATTGATTACAAAGAAAATAAAACACTTAAAAACTAGTGCTCTATTCACCTGAAATGGAGATCCATTATCGGTGGTTGAAAACTGAGTAAATTGGGGTATCGGGCTTATGCGGCTTTCTAATTGTTTTGTCCTTAGATTTTTGATGAGATCAACCCTGCTGTTTGCCTAACCTCAGTATTGATTAGAAAAAAAAGAAAACACTAAAAAATTAGCGCTCGATTTACTCGAAATCAAGATCCATTATTGGCAGAAAAACTAAGTAAAACCGGATATCAGGCCTATGCAACTTTCTTCTTGTTTTGTCATCAGGTTTGTAACGACTACTGAAAACAAGTACAATGCATGCATAATAACAATAGAAAATTGGGCCCAAGAACTTTCTTTTCATTATAAGTCATATGTCTTTTATACACAAAGAGTATTGTTTACAAAAATTCATTTTAAAAGACAAAACAGGGGAAACAATGTAGCTATTGCTCCTCGCTTGCCGACGCCCCTCCGACTGCATCAACACCTAGATCCTGCATCCACAAAGGAAAATAACGGGGTGAGCAAAAAATAATGCTCAGTAAGTAAAACCCTCTATCTGTCTGTCCCCGTATGCATTACACTTAATTCTTTCCTTATACTATTTCTGATTCTATTTCTGTTTCTACTAAACGTCATGGCCTCATCTTACTGGAGGTACGGCCGGATGGCGTTCACACAGCACCATCTCACTCTCCATGACTATCGGGTGGAATTCACACAGTACCAACCCATTCTTAGTGACTACCGAGTAGGGATCACGAAGCACCTACTCGGTTTGCGTAACTATCGGGTGGAGACCACCTAGCGCCTACCCGTTTCTCATGACTTTTGGGTAACGATCACCAAGCATTAACCCGTCTCTAATCACTGTTAGGGTGATGATCACGAAGCATCAACCCACCTCTAATAAATGTCGGATGATGATCACAAAGCATCAACCCTTTCTCTAATGACTAACAGGGTGGGGATCACAAAGCATCCACCCGTTTCTACTACTTATCGGGTGACGATCACAAAGCATCGACCCATCTCTAAGGGCTATTCGGGTGGTGATCACAAAGCATCAACCCGATTCCCATAACTGTCGGGTGATGATCACAAAGCATCAACCCATCTCTACTACTCTTCTAATTCACTCTATTCTAGCATTTTTTTATTCTCTCTACCCTTAAAGTAGTTGCATCCACCAAGTTCTCTACTCATAGAGTAATTGCATACACAAAGTTTCCTACTTTTTCTTAGGCCACTTTTCAATGCACAATTAGTGCCTATGGCTGGTTCATTTCCACTAATGCACTTTTGAAATGCCAACATGCAATGTTGCAAGAATGAAGGTTCACTACTCATACTCAAACCTCTACTAGGCATTTCATCAAACAACTCAAGTGCATCATAAAACTCTACTATAGCAATGATTCTAAATCTTTCTCTAACCATCCAAAATGGGGAGAAACCCCCTCACATAGCCACAAAACCTGCCAAATAAAAACACTTCCAAAAAGGGTTCCACAATACCCCTTCAATTCCATCTCAAACTACCTCTCCAACTCACAACTCATTTCTTATATTTGAAAGGTATAAACAATCACAAGGCATAGAAATCTCTATTTAAACCTCCATACATGGCATATCACATGTATATCACATACATACATCACTGCTAGCAAAACCCTAATCAAGAAAATTCTAAAATCTCAACTTGGGTTGGGATTTACTTACCTTGTTATGGAGAGACTTCCCCAACTCTTCCTTTCACTAGGTTTGCTTGACTTTTTTCTCTACTCTTAACCAAAAGAACAAAAGCCCTCAAACTTCAATATATACTAAAACTCACAAAGTTTCACAACCAAAGTAGGAATCCTTACCTTAGGAAGCCTTAGGTTGATTTTCTACCCCAAATCACTTCAAAAACCCCTTGGAACTCCTTGATCAAAAGAAAGAGAAGTTGAGAGGAAACAAGAGAGGAGAGTTGCGTTTGAGAAGAAGAATGAGGGGTTTGCTAACTCTTAATTCCTTTTAATGAAATTTATACACAAGCATTCCCATTTTGCCCTTACTCTTCTTTGGGAATTCTATCTATATCCTTTGATTCATTACAAACACACCCCCATATCAACATATTCTCCATGAAAAATCCTTACATTTTACTCCCCACTTTTCCTGCTAATTAGGGGTAGAATGGTCAAATTGCCCTTAGGGAAGAAAATATCCAAAACTTAATAAACATTTTGGTCGGCTTGTCGCCGCGGCGAGGAAGCTGTCGCTGCGGCGAAACTGTCCAGAGAGTTTCCCCGTGGTTTCAACACCTCTTCGCCGGGGCGAAGAAGAAGCTTGGCACACTGAACTTCTTCTATTTTCAACCAATTTCAGGGCAAGCATTCAACACAACACTCAATCAAACAATATTACCAAAAACCAACTCAAATAAAAGAAGAAACAACAACTACGTACCTCAGGTGGGGCGTTACAATTCTCTCCCCCTTAAAAGAATTTTGTCCCCGAAATTCATACAAATAACTCTGGGAAACGGTTCTGCATGTCCCGCTCTACTTCCCAAGTGGCCTCTTCCACTTTGTGATTCCTCCAAAGGATCTTCACTAGCGAAACACTCTTGTTCCGAAGCTTTTTAACCCTTCGATCTAAGATCTGAACTGGACGTTCTTCATATACTAGATTCTCTGTTACTTCAACGTCCTCTACGCTCAGGATGTGGAGGGGATCACTTACATATTTCCGAAGCATCGAGACATGGAAGACATCACGCACCCTGTCCATGCTAGGTGGTAGTGCCAATCTGTAGGCCACCTTTCCCACTCGCTGCAAGACCTCAAATGGACCTACATATCTCGGTGCTAATTTCCCTTTGCTTCCGAAGCGCATTACTTGCTTGTAGGGGAAACTTTCAAAAACACTTTGTCGCCCACTTGGAATTCCACCTCTTTCCTCTTCAAGTCGGCATAACTCTTCCGTCGATCTTGGGCTTGTTTCATTATATTTCTGATTAACTTCACTTCTTCTACTAGTTTCTAAGTCATCTCTGGCCCAAGAGTAGTACTCAACTCATCTTTTTCGCCTACTTCATCCCAATGAAGCAGAGACCTACACCGTCTACCATACAAAGCCTCGTAAGGCACCATCCTAATTGTAGACTGATAACTGTTGTTGTAGGCAAATTCCACTAAGGGTAACATCTCATGCCAGGATACTCTATAATCTATGTAACAGGCTCTCAACATATCCTCGAGCACTTGGTTCGTTCGCTCGGTTTGGCCATCCGTCTGAGGATGATAGGCAGTACTGAATGCTAAACGGGTACCCAAACTCCTCTGTAAACTTGTCCAGAAGGCTGAAACAAATTTGGAATCTCTATCTGACACTATAGTCTTGGGCACACCATGCAATCTGACTGTCTCCTTGAGGTAAATCTGAGCCAACTGATCTGTAGTGGTACTTTCCTTTATTGGAAGGAAATTGGCTGATTTGGTTAACCTATCCACAATCACCCATATAGCATTACACCCTTTTTGTACTCTGGGGAGACCCGTAATGAAATCCATTGAAATGCTCTCCTATTTCCACTCTGGAATACTCAATTGTTGAAGCAACCCTGACGGTCGTTGATGTTCTGCTTTCACCTGTTGACAAGTTAGACATTTAGCCACAAACTCTACAATGTCTTTCTTCATACCTAACCACCAATAGCCTTTCTTTACATCTTAATACATCTTGGTTGCTCCCGGATGAGCGGTGTACGGTGTGTCATGAGCCTCCATAAGAATTTTCTGTTTCAACTCCTCATTTGGAGGAATGCACAACCGATTTCTGGAAGAGAGGACACCATCTCTCACAAAGAACTCTGCTGACTTGCCCTCAAGCACTTGCTGAACTGTTTTCTGACACCACTCATCGGCCACTTGCTTTTCTCTAATTTCCTCTAGTAAAGAAAACTGTACCTCCAAACTGGCAATTCTTCCCGGAACCACTTCAATCTGCTCCTTAGACAATTCTTCTATTAACTCTTTCTGCCTGGTAAACCGAAAAACATGGGCTTTTCTACTCAAGGCATCGGCTACTACATTGGCTTTCCCTGGTTGGTACTTGATCTCACAATCATAATCCTTAACCAGTTCTAACCACCTTCTCTGCCTCATATTCAACTCTTTTTGAGTGAAGAAGTACTTTAGACTCTTATGATCGGTGTAGATATTACTCTTCACACCATAAAGGTAATGCCTCCAAATCTTTAAAGCAAAGACCACAGCTGCTAAATCTAAGTCATGCGTAGGGTATCTGGTCTCGTACTCTTTCAATTGGCGAGAAGCATAAGCTATAACCCTACCTAACTGCATCAGTATGGCGCCAAGTCCCTGCAGAGAGGCGTCTGTATAAATGTCACAATCTACACCCTCCTGTGGTAACACTAGTACAGGAGCTGATGTTAATCTCTTCTTCAATTCTTGAAAGCTTTCACATGTTGCCGACGACAAAAGGAGTTTTACGTTTGGTAAGAGCATCAGCGTATTAGCCAAGGGCGAATCCCGCTACAAATCGCCAGGTAGTAACTGCTAAGCCTAAGAAACTCCCCGATTTCTTTCACTGCTTCTACCGCCATTCCAGATTGCTCGCACTTTACTCGGATCTACCGAAATCCCTTCCTTTGATACGGTATGACCCAGGAATATCCCTTGATTAAGCCAAAACTCACACTTAGAAAATTTAGCACACAAATTCTTTTCTCTCAACCGTTGCAACACTAACCTCAAGTGCTTCTCATGTTCTTCTCTTGACTTTGAGTAAATCAGAATGTCGTCAATGAAGACAACAATAAACTGATCCAAATACTCATGGAATACCCTGTTCATCAAGTCCATAAAACCTGCTAGGGCATTAGTCAAGCCAAAAGGCATCACTACAAATTCATAATGCCCATATCTCGTACGAAAGGCAGTCTTAGCCACATCTTGTTCAACCACTCTTACCTGATGATACCCAGACCTCAAATCGATTTTGGAGAACACTGCCGCTCCTTTCAACTGATCAAAAAGGTCATCTATCCGAGGTAGAGGGTACTTATTCTTCACTGTAACTTTATTCAACTCCCTATAATCAATACACATCCTTAGTGATCTATCCTTCTTTTTCACAAACAGGATTGGAGCTCCCCAAGGAGAATGACTCGGTCGAATAAAGCCTTTATCTAAAAGCTCTTAGAGTTGCTTCTTTAATTCTTGGAGCTCAGCTGGGGCCATTCGATAAGGGGCTTTAGATATTGGTGCTGTCCCTGGTGCTAGTTCGATACTAAATTCTACCTCCCTCTCTGGAGGCAAACCCGGTAACTCTTCCGGAAACACATCTAGAAAGTCTCGACCATCGGCACCCTCTGAATCTCAAGCTGTGGAACATCACCACTCTGCACTACATGGGCAATATATCCCGAACACCCCTTTCTCAACATCTTCCTAGCTTTCACCCTACTAATCAGCATGCTAAACTGATGACCCTCTCAAAAACTAAACTTATCTCCACTATCGAGATTAAACCTCGCCTTCTTTTTCCGACAGTCAATCTCCACTCCATATCTCCCTAGGAAGTCCATGCCCAAAATCACATCAAAGTCGGGCATATCAAAAACTATTAAATCAACTGTTAACTCTCTACCCTGGATCACTAAGGGCTCTCTTAACAAAATCTCTTGAGTCAGAACACTAACCCCATCGGGTAGCTCTATTTTAATGGGTTGAGTCGCTCTAGTAGGTTTCAAACCTAATCTCTCAAGCATCCCATAAGATATGAATGAATGAGTAGCGCTTGAATCAATTAAAGCATATAAAGGGACTAAATGAAATAATAACTGACCAGTAATGGCTGATGGACTGGCCTCTGCTTCCCCCTGTGCCACAGTGAAAACTCTGGCATTCGCAGTACCTCCTGAACTCTGAGTGGTTGGTGGAAGAAGAGCTTTACAATCTCTCATCATGTGCCCTGGCGGTCGCCACCTATAACACACTCTCTGGTCCCTCAGACATTCTCCTGGGTGATTCCTCCCACATTTAGGGCAAAGAGGAAACCCTTCCATCCGAGGTTGCTTATTCTTCCATTCTTTTCTATTCTGTCTATACTGAAACTTCTTTTTCTGATTCTTCATGTCTTTACCTTTTACACCCTCATGCTTCTCTCTCTGGGGAGCGGAGGGTAGCTCCTTTGGTCCTCCCGTCGAGGATCCTACGGGGAAGATTTTATTCTCAAAAATCTCCGCCTTCATCGCCTGCCTCAAAGCCTCACTATAATTGCGAGGAGGGTTGGAGCTTGTCATTATATCCCGGGCTATCTCCGGCTTCAATCCATGCACAAACTTATCCCTTCTCAAGGCCGGAGTACTAACTATTCCGGGTGCAAACCTTGCAAGAGAGTTGAATCTCACCGAGTACTCTTTCATGGCACTAGTCCCTTGCTGTAAACTGATAAATTCTTGGACCTTCTCATGAACTTGGTCCTCTGTTCTATACTCGGCCTCAAACTCTTGCTTGAACTCTTCCCAAGTCATTACTGTCACGTCATACGTTTCTTCCATTAATTCCCACCAAATTCGGGCATCACCCCGAAACAAGAAACTCGCATACCGGATCTTCTCCCGGTCTGACATGGGAAATAAACCCGTGGCTTGTTCTACTGACCCAAGCCACTCTTCTGCTATTACTGGATCTGTAGTACCCTTAAACTCTGAGGGTTGATGCTGACTAGAAAGACCGTAAATCTGTTCAACTCTGCTTTGTACTGGGGGAGGTACCGGTTGTCCTCTTTCGACATGTGTAATCTAATGGTACCGATGTATCAAGGGTTTCAACTCTCCCTTGGGCCCTTTCGCCATAACTTGCTGTATAATTCCCCGGATTCTAGCTTCATCCAAGGGAGGGGGCGTAGACTCTGGTGGGTTAGAAGGTTCTCCTTCATTCACCACACCCTTACCAAGATTTCGATAACTACGCCTCATCTACAAAATAATCACACCAATGAACTCAAGAAACAATTACTGTAAGGAAAGAATTAACTCACACAGTCGGTTATAGGACGTCGTGGCGATGAGAATAGTACACTGTTCAAACCCAAAATCTTTGCTCTGATACCAAAATGTAACGACTACTGAAAACGAGTACAATGCATGCATAATAACAATAGAAAATTGGGCCCAAGAACTTTCTTTTCATTATAAGTCATATGTCTTTTATACACAAAGAGTATTGTTTACAAAAATTCATTTTAAAAGACAAAACAGGGGAAACAGTGTAGCTATTGCTCCTCGCTTGCCGACGCCCCTCCGACTGCATCAACACCTAGATCCTGCATCCACAAAGGAAAATAACGGGTTGAGCAAAAAATAATGCTCAGTAAGTAAAACCCTCTATCTGTCTGTCCCCGTATGCATTACACTTAATTCTTTCCTTATACTATTTCTGATTCTATTTCTGTTTCTACTAAACGTCATGGCCTCATCTTACTGGAGGTACGGCCGGATGGCGTTCACACAGCACCATCTCACTCTCCATGACTATCGGGTGGAATTCACACAGTACCAACCCATTCTTAGTGACTACCGAGTAGGGATCACGAAGCACCTACTCGGTTTGCGTAACTATCGGGTGGAGACCACCTAGCGCCTACCCGTTTCTCATGACTTTTGGGTAACGATCACCAAGCATTAACCCGTCTCTAATCACTGTCGGGTGATGATCACGAAGCATCAACCCACCTCTAATAAATGTCGAATGATGATCACAAAGCATCAACCCTTTCTCTAATGACTAACCGGGTGGGGATCACAAAGCATCCACCCGTTTCTACTACTTATCGGGTGACGATCACAAAGCATCGACCCATCTCTAAGGGCTATTCGGGTGGTGATCACAAAGCATCAACCCGATTCCCATAACTGTCGGGTGATGATCACAAAGCATCAACCCATCTCTACTACTCTTCTAATTCACTCTATTCTAGCATTTTTTATTCTCTCTACCCTTAGAGTAGTTGCATCCACCAAGTTCTCTACTCATAGAGTAATTGCATACACAAAGTTTCCTACTTTTTCTTAGGCCACTTTTCAATGCACAATTAGTGCCTATGGCTGGTTCATTTCCACTAATGCACTTATGAAATGCCAACATGCAATGTTGCAAGAATGAAGGTTCACTACTCATACTCAAACCTCTACTAGGCATTTCATCAAACAACTCAAGTGCATCATAAAACTCTACTATAGCAATGATTCTAAATCTTTCTCTAACCATCCAAAATGGGGAGAAACCCCCTCACATAGCCACAAAACCTGCCAAATAAAAACACTTCCAAAAAGGGTTCCACAATACCCCTTCAATTCCATCTCAAACTACCTCTCCAACTCACAACTCATTTCTTATATTTGAAAGGTATAAACAATCACAAGGCATAGAAATCTCTATTTAAACCTCCATACATGGCATATCACATGTATATCACATACATACATCATTGCTAGCAAAACCCTAATCAAGAAAATTCTAAAATCTCAACTTGGGTTGGGATTTACTTACCTTGTTATGGAGAGACTTCCCCAACTCTTCCTTTCACTTGGTTTGCTTGACTTTTTACTCTACTCTTAACCAAAAGAACAAAAGCCCTCAAACTTCAATATATACTAAAACTCACAAAGTTTCACAACCAAAGTAGGAATCCTTTACCTTAGGAAGCCTTAGGTTGATTTTCTACCCCAAATCACTTCAAAAACCCCTTGGAACTCCTTGATCAAAAGAAAGAGAATTTGAGAGGAAACAAGAGAGGAGAGTTGCATTTGAGAAGAAGAATGAGGGGTTTGCTAACTCTTAATTCCTTTTAATGAAATTTATACACAAGCATTCCCATTTTGCCCTTACTCTTCTTTGGGAATTCTATCTATATCCTTTGATTCATTACAAACACACCCCCATATCAACATATTCTCCATGAAAAATCCTTACATTTTACTCCCCACTTTTCCTGCTAATTAGGGGTAGAATGGTCAAATTGCCCTTAGGGAAGAAAATATCCAAAACTAAATAAACATTTTGGTCGGCCTGTCGCTGCGGCGAGGAAGCTTCGCCGCGGCGAAACTGTCCAGAGAGTTTCCCCGTGGTTTCAACACCTCTTCGCCGCGGCGAAGATTCTTCTTCGCCCCGGCGAAGCTTGGCACACTGAACTTCTTCTATTTTCAACCAATTTCAGGGCCAGCATTCAACACAACACTCAATCAAACAATATTACCAAAAACCAACTCAAATAAGAGCAAAAGAAGAAACAACAACTACGTACCTCAGGTGGGGCATTACAAGGTTTTCAATGAGATCAACCCTGCTATTTGCCTAAACTTAGTATCAATTATACAATGAATAAAATGCTCAAAAACTAGTGCTCGATTCACCCAAAATCTAGATCCATTATTGGCAGAAAAATTGAGTAAAACTAGATATCGGGCCTATACGGCTTTCTTCTCGTTTTGTCATCAGATTTTTGACGAGATCAACCCTACGATTTGCCTAACCTCAGTGTTGATTATACGAAAAATAAAATTCTCAATAACTAGTGCTTGATTCACCCACAAATCGAGATCTATTATCGGCAGTTGAAAAACTAAGTAAAATAGGGTATCGAGACTATGCGACTTTTTGCTTGTTTTGTCATCAGGTTTTTGACGAGATCGACCTTGCTATTTTCCTAAACTTAGTATTGATTAGGGGAAAAATAAATACTCAAAAACAAGTGCTCGATTGACCCAAAATCAAGATCTATCGACGATTGAAAAACTAAGTAAAACGGGATATCGGGCCTATGTGGCTTTCTTCTCGTTTTGTCATCAGGTTTTCGATGAGATCGACCCAAATATTAGCAAATCAGTATTGATTATCCATAAAAGAAAACGCTTGAAAACTAGTGCTCGATTCACCTGAAATCGAGATCCATTATCAGTAGCTGAAAAACTAAGTAAAATGGGGTATCGGGCCTATGCGGCTTTCTACTCGTTTTGTCCTCAGGTTTTTGATGAGATCAACCCTTACTATTTTCCTAACCTCAGTATTGATTAGACGAAAAAGAAAATGCTCAAAAACTAGTGCTCTATTGACCCAAAATTAAGATCCATTACTGGTAGATAAACTAAGTAAAACTGGATATCGAGCCTGTGCGGCTCTTTTCTTGTTTTGTCATCAGGTTTTTGGTGAGATCGACCTTGCTATTTGCCTAACCTCAGTATTTATTATACGGAAATGAAATGCTTGAAAACTAGTGCTCGATTCACCCACAATCGAGATCCATTAACGCGTCTAAAAAACTAAGCAAAACAGGGTATCGAGCCTATCCGGCTTTCTGCTCATTTTGTCATTGGGTTTTTGATAAGATCAACCCTACTATATGCCTAACCTCAGTATTGATTAGATGGAAAAGAAAACGCTAAAAAACTAGTGCTCTATTGACCCAAAATCGAGATCCATTATTGGCAAAAAAATTAAGTAAAACTGGATATTGGCTCTATGCAGCTTTCTTCTTTTTTTGTCATCATGATTTTGATGAGATCAACCCTACTATTTGCCTTAACTTAGTATCAATTATACAAAGAAGAAAATGCTCAAAAACTAGGTGCTCGATTCACCCAAAATCGAGATCCATTACCAGTAGAAAAACTGAATAAAATGGGGTATCGGGCGTATGTGGCTTTCTGCTCATTTTGTCATCAAGTTTTTTATGAGATCAACCTTGCTCTTTGCCTAAATCAATATTGATTAGAGGGAAAAGCAAACGCTAAAAAACTAGTGCTCGATTAACCCAAAATCGAGATCCATTATCGGTCGAAAAACTGAGTAAAACTGGATACCAGGCCTATGCGGCTTTTTGCTCGTTTTATCATCAGATTTTTGATGAGATCTGTAAACCCCACGTCAGCGTTCTTATGCTATAAGGTATGTAATTCTACCCTTAAAAGGATTTTTTTTAACAAAAGGGTAAAATGGTCATTTTGCATGCATTATGAGACGTGAATGTTGTAAAGTGTTAGGAATTGATGATATTGATAAGAAATATGGTTAAGGGTCATGAAGGAGGTTAGTAGCATTAAACAGCATAAACGGCTCCCAAGGGGTATAATGGTCTTTTCACAATAATTTATAGGAGTCAAGTATCCATAAAAGTGTATTATGGGTAAATTAATTAATTCTCTTATGGAATTATTTGATCACCAAGTAGAAAAGAGAAGTCAAATGCGATTAAAAGAGTGTAATAATTATGTTGTAGTAGAAATGACCAAAATGCCCTTATATGCAAAATTTATACCAAATGATCCGTATATCTAACTTTTGATGGCCAATCCCACTTGGGAATTAAAAAAATAAAATGTTTATAAGAGTTGTTTTTGGTTAAGTTTGCCACACTCTTAGAACACCAAACTTTCTTCTTGAAGTCTTATTTTCCTCCATTAAAGGCTTTAATTCAAGCTCTCTCTCTCAAAATTTTCATAGGATTTCAAGTTGAATTTCGAAGGAGATCACCATCCACACTTAAAGAATTTCAATTTCATAGTTTAAGGTGAGTTTTAAAACCCCAGTTGGTTGTGATTTTTAGTTAAAAGAGAAATTCATAAGTTGTTATGTGTGTAAGGTAGAAAGGTGAACCTTTAAAGCTAAGGAGGAGTGTCTTTGTGCTTTGAATACTAAGGTAAGAAAAAAAAATCTCCCTTAAAACTACAATTGATGGTTGATGAAACTTACATTTATTTATGTTAATTTGAGTGTGATGCTATGTTTTGGCTTTGGATTGTTTAAATGGGCGTGTTGATTGGTGTATGTGTGCATATGGAGGATGATTATGGTTAAAAATGAATAGAATTCGGATTTGGCTTTTTAAGACTTATACTGTATATGCTTCATGAATCACCATAACGTAAGGTTATAAAAGTCAGATTGAGCTGATTCTTGAACTATTAAAAAGTGAGAAATAGACCTAAAACTTTTATATTTTAGCCAAAAATCAATTCAAATTGGAAGATAAGGACCAAATTGCTTGAACATTGACGAACTGTATGGCCTCCACCTTCTTAATAAAAATTCCAATCTTTTTTATAATTTCTAATAAACCACTAAAAAATCTTACTGTTGAAATTCCTTGTGTTGTATGAGAAATTGAATTAATTAAGTTAATGAATTTAATAGGAAAATATTCATGTCATGGAGTTTTGCTAAATTGATTGATGAATTGTGAAATTGGCCAAGGGTACATGTTAAATGAATGAATAGTATGATTGAGTGTGGGAGATGTTATCCCATATGTTTGCATTCATAATGGTAATGAATACAACTTATTTAGTTATCTTATGAAAAAATTTATGAAATGTTAAAGAATCAATTCCATGAGTCCCTTGAGGTGTAAACCAAGATTGGAGGAATGAAATCTTTGTGGAAACCATGAGTCCTTTGAGGTGACGACCAAGAACAAAGTAATGGTTCAAATGAATCCGATCGAATAATAAAGACTAATGAAAACATCAAGTACAATGACAAAAGAAATAGGCATGCCATGTTTATGAATATTGCATAAGTCATATATGTTCTATGTTATATTACATATGGTTATGTAATGAATTATGTTTATAAGGAAAGTCCAAAGTGTATGACATGTTTTATGAACTTGATAATGTCAATGAATGAAGGTCATGTCTTGTAGGTAGGTAAGGTCTTGAGTAATATGCTTTTATAATGAACCTTAATAGTTTATAAATGGCCATATTCCCTTACTAAGCGGTTAGCGCTCACCCCACGAAATTTTTTAAAATGTTTTGCAAGTAAGGATTGAAGCTTGAAGCTGGGAGAGGCTATTCGGGAATGACATGCGCATAAAGGAATGCTTTTCCTATGTTTTGAATTTTGTAGTAAAATAACATCAAATGGTTTTTTGGTTTATGGATATTGAAGTAAATATGTTTTAATAGACCTAGTATGACCATTTTCTTGCCAAATGAATGAAAAAGGTTAAATGATATTAGTAAATGATATTATATACTTAAGATATTAACTCTATAGGATGCTAAATTTCTTGAATCATTTTATGGATATGGGATGTTTAATATTATGCTTTAAAAAAAAAAAAGACAAAACAAACAAAAGTATAGATTTTGAAACAAACTCATTTCCTAGGCGTGTCTTTTCTAGGTTCTTGATGGCCAAAGGATTCTTAGGAAATACCTGGCTAGGAAGGGGTTTTACAAGATCGACCCTGCTCTTTGCCTAAACTCAATATTGATTAGAGGGAAAAGAAAAATCTCAAAAACTAGTGCTTGATTCACCCACAATCAACATCCATTATTGGCGGTTGAAAAACTTTGTAAAACGGGGTATCAGGCCTATGCGGCTTTCTACTTGTTTTGTCATTAGGTTTTTGATGAGATCAACCTCGATGTTTGCCTAACCTCAGTATTGATTAGATAGAAAATAAAACGCTCAAAAACTAGTGCTCCATTAACCCAAAATCGTGATCCATTACCGGCTAAAAACTGACTAATTGGATATCAGGGCTATGTGACTTTCTGCTGGTTTTGGCATCAAGTTTTCAATGATATCAACCCTACTCTTTGTATAAACTCAGTATTGATTATAATGAAAAGAAAACACTAAAAAATAAGTGCTCAATTCACTTGAAATGGAGATCCATTATCGGTGGTTGAAAAACTAAGTAAAACGGGGTATCAGGCCTATGCCACTTTTTGCTCGTTTTGTCATTAGGTTTTCAATGAGATCAACCTTACTGCTTGCCTAACCTTAGTGTTTATTAGACAGAAAATAAAATGCTAAAAAACTAGTGCTCGATTTGACCCAAAATCGAGATCCATTACCGACAGAAAAACTGGATATCAGGCATATGCGGCTCTCTTCTGTTTTATCATCAGGTTTTCGACGAGATCGACCCTGCTCTTTGCCTAACCTTAATATTGATTATACGGAAAATAAAACACTCAAAAACTAGTGCTCAATTCACCCACAATCAAAATCCATTATCGGCGGCTGAAAAACTAAGTAAAATGGGGTATCGGGCCTATGCGACTTTCTGCTTGTTTTGACATTAGGTTTTTGATGAGATCAACCCTACTATTTTCCTAAACTCAATATTGTTTAGGGGGAAAAGAAAACGCTAAAAAAAAAGTGACCCAAAATCAAGATCCATTACCGGCATAAAATTTGAGTAAAATTGGATATAAGGCCTATACGACTCTCTTCTCGTTTTGTTATCAAGTTTTCGACGAGATTGACTCTGATGTTTTCCTAACCATAGTATTGATTATACAGAAAATAAAACACTCAAAAACTAGTGCTTGATTCACCCACAATCGAGATCCATTATTGGCGACGGAAAAACTGAGTAAAATAGGGTAGAGGTATAAATTAGGACGAATAGGAAGAAAAAAGGGGCTTGGTTCATCATTTGGGAGGCAGCTCATGGAAGGAGAAGATTATTGAAGATTTGGGCTTCAAATTAGAAAAGATTTCTCCATCTTGTGCTTGTTTTTCAATGATGAATCTTGATTCAGTTTGTTTTTGTTATTTTATTTCGAATTAGGGTTTGATGTAACCTTGATACAATAATTCAAATTTCTTTGAATTTTAATTTCATGATTGAGTGTTTATCTCTTTGCTTAATGACTTTTGGATGCTTGATCACCATTCAAATGTGTGTTGTTCACAATGAGACTGAGAAGTGATTTGTGATTGTGCCTCTTGGGATAAATATACCGTAGATTAAGCAAACGCTAGAGATAGGTTTAGCGATCTATGAAATCTAGATAGAATTCCATAAAGCTTAAAAGACTTTGAAGTTTGAACTATTAATCTTCATTTTGTTGGGTGCGGAAGCTTCATAGGGATAAGTAGGGAAATGTAGCCTGAGAAGGTATGTTTTACAACTTAGGGAATTCGATTTTCAATCAAGGAATTAGAACTTGGGTAATAGATTCTACAATTTGGGTTAGCGTATCTAGGTTACATCAAACCCTAGCTAAACAACTCATTGTCATTTCCCTAATTAATATTGTTTAGCATTGTTTAACACCCTAGCATTTTTTAGCATTGTTTAATTAGTTAAGTTGTTGGGTTTTCCTTTAATTTCATTATCATTCATTTATATTTTGTTAATTTTCCATCAATCCAATTTATTGTTTCTTCAATTAGGACTTAAACTAGAGAAATTGGTACTTAGTAACACTATCCTCGTGGGAACGATACTCTACTTATCACTTTATTATTTTTTCCAACTAGTGCACTTGCTACACATTGCATGTTGTAATTACAACGCATCAAGTTTTTGGCGCCGTTGCCGGGGACAGTTGATTATTAATTTTAATAGTATCTAGTGTAGTGCTAAATTGAAGCTTTTATTTCATTTTTGTAGTTAATCGTAAATATTGTATAGTCTTAAGCTTGAGTTCTTTTCTTTGTAGTTTTTATTTTTATTTTGTAGTTAAGCTTAATTAATTGTTTCTTGTAGTGCTTGTGGAGATCATGGCAGAAGTACATAGAACGTTGATGGATTATGCCATACCAACGGTGCAAGAATGCAATTATGGTATTACAAGGCCACCTGTTGTAGTGAACTTTGAGATTAAGCCGACAATAATTCAGATTATCCAACAATCAGTCCAATTTGGTTGAAATTTATATGACGATCCAATTTTGCATATCGCTAGCTTTCTAGAGATATGTGACACATTCAAGGTTAATGGAATGATTGATGATGCAATTAGGCTAAGATTTTTCTCTTTTTCACTAAGAGATAAGGCAAAAGGTTGGTTCATGTCACAGCCAGTTGGGACAATCACCACATGGGACGGACTAGCTCAAAAGTTTCTTGCAAAATACTTCCCACTAGAGAAGATGGAAAAAATGAGAAATGACATTATCTCTTTCATGCAAGGCAATGATGAATCACTCTATGAAGCTTGGGAGAGGTACACAAAGTTGTTAAGGAAATGTCCACATCATTGTCTACTGCTTTGGATACAAGTCCAAACATTTTACAATGGGTTGCTACCAAATATTCAAACTATGGTAGATGTGGCAGCAGGCGAAGCCTTAAATAACAAGACCCCAGAAGATGCTTATGAATTGCTTGAGGTAATGGCCAACAATAACTACCAAAGACCTAATGAGAGAGCAATGCCGAAGAGAATAATGGGTCTACATGAAGTCGATGTGTTTGCCACATTATCTGCACAAATTGCATCACTTCAAAGCCAATTGGGAGGTATGAATGTAAATTCTATTCACTCACCTTTTATAACTTTTGAATTTTTTGTAGGAAACCTTGGGAGTGTGGAATGCCAAGATGGAAACCAGTTAGTCTTTTCAGCAACTGAGCAAGTGAATTACATGGTTAGTTCACAAAGGCTACAAAATGACTCCTTCTCTAACACTTACAATCTTGGTTGGGGGAATCACCCAAATTTGTCCTAGAGCAATCAAAGTAGTCAATCAAATCAAAGGACAATGCCAAACCATCAACCAGTGGTGAATCATCAACCATGTGAGCAAAGAATGTCGAAATTGGAGGATATGTTTGATAAATTCATGCAAGAAACCACAAGTTTGATGAATGAGACACGCTCAAACTTCAGAAATCAAGGAGTGTCGATTCGAAATTTGAAGGTTCAAGTGGGGCAATTAGTTGAACAATTGACAGAGAGATCTCATGGTTCTGTGCTAAGCGCAATGGTCACAAATCCTAAAGAACAATTAAATGTCATAACATTGAGGAGAGGTATAGTATTGGAGCAACCTCACAATGAAGAAAAGTTGGAAGAACATGAAGACAAGACTAATGAAGAGGAAAATCTCAAAGCAAAAGGGTGTATAAGATACTTAGGGGAATTTCAACCAAGTAACTCACCTCACAAGGAAAAATTTGAGGAATTTGTTGTAAATGTGCACAAGTCAAAATTGGTGTTGGAAGAGACTCCAAACATTGGACTCAACCAATCACCAGGGTATCAAGTGTTTCAAATCTTGATAGTGAGAACCCTATGAGCACATATGGTAGCCATTCTAGAAGCGTCAGCCCCAGTATTATTCAGAAGTAAGGGCACAGATAATACGGTAAGGCTATCATAGTGTTGAACGATCCTGTCGAAAGGCAGTGACTGATCTCACTTGTCAAGGTTGTTTGGTGACAACTGGTGCAACACATGGGTGCTTACTATAAGCGATTACACTACAGCAAGTTCACTGGACTGACCCACCAGAGGATTCCATATGGATGGTAACACCAGTGTCTGTGGAACAAATCCTCTAACGAATGGTGGTGCATGTGGATCCTTAGACTTGAGATCATCGGAGCGCCTTGTGCACCAATTGGTGTAGTTTAACGGTGGTGATTGGCTGCATCAAGGAGTGTATCAAGACTATGGTGGATTGACAGAGCATTCATCACTCCCAGGTATGGGAGAAAGTTATATCACGGCGCAATTCAGTATATGGCAATGACACTAAAACTGTGGCCACATTGGGATTGAGTTGTTGCTCTATCCAGTTTATAATACGGGTCATTGGTCCAGAAACTGAATAAATAATATCGAGAGTAACCGAAGGTTGACACTATTTCTATGCCTTCGTCTCGTCGAGATAACGTATGATGAAAGGATCGAATTGTACGATAACCATATCGTTGACAGGTAGCTACTTTGTTGAATCCGAATCTATCGGGTGGCCATGATGCCTTGCTAGGGGCCAATCTTGGTCTATGTATTAGTGAGACAATTAATTGGTGTTAATCACGATACTATACACTGCCGATATGATGAGGAGCCTATGGGTCACACACATAGAAGATAATTTAAGATCCAAGAAGAAAGAAGGGCGTTTTCGTCTTTTAAGGCGAAAGGGTATTTTGGTAATTTAACAGTGCAATTAAATTTGTTGAGGTCGTAGCCTTTATTTAATTTGTTAGAAAAATTAAATAAGTGAAATTACGTTTAAATGTGTGTTTGCACATATTTAAATATATTATCATTATTGTTAAATGTTAATATATATTTAAATATATATTAATTGACTTTAATTGAAATAATGATGGAAAATAAAATAAATCAAATTGGGAGTGTTCGGCAACATGGGGCGTTTGGGTTGGAGCCCAAGCCTATTCCGTATGGGATTAGGGCAAAATGTTTTTAATATAAAAAGAAAAGTGTGTTAATTTATTTTTGGTTGATTTTCTTGGTAAAACCAAAAAAAAAAAAAAAAAACACACACAGCCCTTTTTTGTAAAAGCACTCCCACGGCAGTGACATTTTTTAGCCTAAATCAATTTCAATTGATTTCTTTTCTTCTGAATCTTGAAGCCAAAGAGGATCTAGCAAATCCCTCTTTGGTTCCTTTGAGATTGTCTTCGTGTGGATTACGTGGGTTCGATCCTACACTTGGATCGGTAGCAAAACATTCAAAGACAATCGTGGTGGAGCCTCCAAACGTGTGTATGGTTTCTAAACACAGATTATTAATTTCTGCAGATTCTGATGATGATAAAATTGTAAAATTATACCCTTGATCTTGGCTCATGTAAATGATCCCTGAGTTTTATGATTTTTGTTTCCACTATGTATACGGGACCGTTTACTAATAGAAGCACCCCACAAGGATCCAGATTGATGAAGGACTGGCGTGCTGTCGTAGGCACCCAGAATTAAAACCTAAAAATACACGTAGTAGTGTAAGTCAGGGTCGATCCCACGAAGAGTGTCTAGCCGAATTTGATGTTATGTGAACAAAGCTGGGGGGTTTTGTGTAAAACAGAAAACAATCTCAGCTTAAACAAAAACAATTTAATTCGAATTCAATTAATATAACGAAACTTGGTCTCTGTCAACATCCACCATCGGAATCTTACAACTGATCATTGACGCGAAGATAATCAATTCACACATTGAATATTCACCGTTGGAACTAATTTCCTATCTCTCCTTAATTGTAATTAATCAGGAAACAAGCGATCCTAATTAATCTTACCCCTAAACAACCCTAGACAAGCGCTCAAGATTTAATCTAGTGGCAGCCTTAAGAATTAGAGAGATCGATGAAGCTAAACAACACAAACACAAGCGGTTGTATTTAATTTAGTTGAATGTTCTTCGTAAGGTTATTAATTCCTGACGCAGCAAATTACTAACCCTAATTGCTTCGCAAGTTGGAGGGATCAAACAATTACGGATTTGATATCTAACTTAGCAGTAGATTGCGACAATTAATAAACTAGTAGGCCTCCCTAGTAATTAAATGAAACAATCATAAAATTATGCACAGAATAACATTCAATACTCAAGCATGAATTTAACACTAAAAACAGAAAGATCTCACAGTTTATTTGATTCCGAGGTTTCCGTTTCCTTTGACCAAGTTAAAAAAATCAGCCTCTCATGGCCATCACCGAATTACAGAGGAAAAGTTCAGAGAAGACCAGAGAGAGGCGTGTGTCCACCAAAAACTAATCTGATCTCTTTAGCAAAAATCCAGATTTAAGTGTTTGAATCCAACTCAATCTCCTAAAATCAATTATCCTAATCTGATTCTAATTAATTGAAAATACAATAAAGTCTTAAAAATAAAAATAGGAAAGTGATGTGTCCAGCTGTAACTCGTGTGCCACATGTCTTCAAATCTTCCAATAATAAACTGCCTCTTGGACTTGCATTACAAGGCAGAATGTTCCAGAACATCGGCAGTGCAGTTGCGTCAACTTCAAGCCCAATTACAACCTTGATGAAGCAATTATCTCTCCAAACTCAAAACATAACAGTTGTAGATATATTTCTTAGCGTTCTACATCATTTTGAATCATCTCAATCGGAGCTCAGATGAGAGAGTTATGCCCAAAATACGAAACAACGTCAAAACTGTCCGAATTCACTTAATTAGTTCCGTTTTGCAATTAACGCTCCCATTTGCTTCCTAAGTCAAAATAGAATAAAAATCAGTACATTTTAGGCAGCAAATAAGTATAAAAGACTAGGCATTAAGGGGGGTAAATATGACATTTTGCATTCTCATCAAGGACCATGGGAAAGTCAAGCTTTTGACTTTAAATAAAGCGCTTCTTGGGAGGCAACCCAAGTGTTTTCAGTTTATTTTGTTTTTGTTGAAATTTATTTTCAATTTTAGAACTTTGATTTTAGTTTGATGAGGTTTGATATTTCCCTTACTAATCTATAATGTGTTTTAACAAATTGGTGCACCATGAGTTTTCTTGTTTTGACAGATTCTTATGACGATGAAGATAATGAATGGATGTTGGGCATTGACATAAAGGACACACTTTGCGGATTAATTAGGGGGGTATTTCTTAACCCTTCACTTTTCTCTATCCCTTGTTCTTTATGGTGTGACATTGAGGACAATGTCATTTTAAGTTTGGGGGTAGGAAAATTTTCAAAATTTTTGTGTTTAGTTTGTTTGTGTGTTTTAGTTCGAAATTGTGTTTCTTTTTGTTTTAAGTTCTTCGATGGTTATTTGTTTAGTGTGTTTCGTGTGTGTTGTGTTGTTGTTCCCTAGATGAATTGCATAAGTCTATGATGAGATTAGAATTGTTGGGATATTATTTTTGGAAAATGTTAAGCATTGCTTCAAGTTTAGGTTGGTTGACTTGATTTAGCTTGAGGTTCATTGAGTAGTTCAACCACCATTTTCACTCTTTTGGCATGCTTAGAAACATTTTATGTGGTTAGGTGAAGTCTTGATAATGTTGGTGTACTCTAGAACCTAGTTAAGAAGTGCTTGAGGCGAAATTCTAGGATTAGACATTGTTAAGGAAATGATTTAGGCATTTTTCGGAACGTTTGAGCCTTTCCAGCTGACCCATGAATGAATCTTTCCCTAGTCACCCATTTGAGCCTTATCAGATTATCATTGCCTTATTTTCCTTGCAAACCAAAAATTGTCCAATCCCTATACCCTAAACACTTTATTATACCCTTTAGGAGAATTATGGACCTAATGTATGACACAAAAGAGCTTTGAGAAGTGTGTGAATAAGTGATGGACCAAAATTTTAAGATTGGGGGTTGCAAAAAGGGTAGGAAGAAGGGGCGATAGACCTCAATGTTATTGTAAATATTTGTAATTGTTAAATAAAAAAAAAAAAAAGGAAGAATTTCTTTAGTTCAATTCAAAATAAAAAATAAGAAATGCATAAGTTTGACGGTTGTAAAATGGTTGACACTTTGATTGGTGGTTGAGAAAGAAAGTGGAGATTGATGTAGCTCTTAGTGTTTGCATGAGGAAAACCGAGCTCTCTTACTTTGTTTATCCTACCCTTTTCCTTGGAGCCCACTACCCGAGCCTAACGTTACAAGCTTGGAAAGACCTTTTGATCCTTAGCGATGTCTAGTCTACATTAGTGGAGAGTAGTTCCATACTTAGGCTTATGGAGTCGGCCATCATTTGATAAACTTTACATTTCTGCATAAAATAACCCGGGAAGTCGGAAGGTGGACTGAATGGAGATTACCTACTTAGGAGATCGATAGATAAAGATAGTCAATTCAATTTATGACTTCTTGGAGTGTTAAGCATTTTTTTTGTAATAATGTACCAATGATTTTTGAGACTTGCATTTTGATTCAATCTAGGCATTTATATTTCTTTTTGTTTTGATTTTTATTCCTTTTTGCTCGAGGACAAGCAAATCTTAAGTTTAGGGGTATTTGATAATCCTATTTTTCCCTATGATTTTGCATTGAATTTCGATAGGATTTAGGATACTTCTCATACAATTTGTTACCTAATTCTATTAATTTGTCTTTGCAGGCCTAAACGATGATTTTGAGCATAAATGACTTTTGAGCGTAAATTGCGTAACTTGAGCTTGGAAACTCATAATGACCTGATTTTAGAAGCTTTGGAAAGATAAGAAGCAGAGCTACAACTTTCATGTTTTGGGTTTTTCCTAATTCTAACTAGACAAGGGTGAAAACTTGGCTTGAAGTCCTGAGCAGTAGGTTGGAAACTGAAGAAAAACGTCTTTGGACGTGCTTCAGTGTTTCTGCCATAATTTGAGCTATAGACCTTGTATTGTACGGATTATTGAACGACGGGAAAGATAATTGAAAGGGCTACAATGAATATGTTTAACACGTTTCTAGATTCAGAATCTATCATGCTCAAATTTGGCCCGAAAGATTCTCGCTGCGGCGAAAACTGCAGTAGATGTGAAAAATAAAACGACGTGTTTTGGCTTGCTAAGGCTTGGTCCTTAAGTGAGAGAGGTATAAATTAGGACGAATAGGAAGAAAAAAGGGGCTTGGTTCATCATTTGGGAGGCAGCTCATGGAAGGAGAAGATTATTGAAGATTTGGGCCTCAAATTAGAAAAGATTTCTCCATCTTGTGCTTGTTTTTCAATGATGAATCTTGATTCAGTTTGTTTTTGTTATTTTATTTCGTTTTTGAGTATGAACTGAGTTGTTTAGCTAGGGTTTGATGTAACCTTGATACAATAATTCAAATTTCTTTGAATTTTAATTTCATGATTGAGTGTTTATCTCTTTGCTTAATGACTTTTGGATACTTGATCACCATTCAAATGTGTGTTGTTCACAATGAGACTGAGAAGTTATTTGTGATTGTGCCTCTTGGGATAAATATACCGTAGATTAAGCAAACGCTAGAGATAGGTTTAGTGATCTATGAAATCTAGATAGAATTCCATAAAGCTTAAAAGACTTTGAAGTTTGAACTATTAATCTTCATTTTGTTGGGTGCAAAAGCTTCATAGGGATAAGTAGGGAAATGTAGCCTGAGATGGTATGTTTTACAACTTAGGAAATTCAATTTTCAATCAAGGAATTAGAACTTGGGTAACAGATTCTATGATTTGGGTTAGCGTATCTAGGTGAAATCAACACCCTAGCATTTTTTAGCATTGTTTAATTAGTTAAGTTGTTGGGTTTTCCTTTAATTTCATTATCATTCATTTATATTTTGTTAATTTGTATTTAGTTTGTTAATTTTCCATCAATCCAATTTATTGTTTCTTCAATTAAGACTTAAACTAGAGAAATCGGTACTTAGTAACACTATTCTTATGGGAACGGTACTCTACTTATCACTTTATTACTTTTTGCGACTAGTGCACTTGCTACACATTGCATGTTGTAATTACAACGCATCACATTTTCTTTTCTGTTTTAATTTTTTCTTCTTTTCTTTCTTTCTATTCTTTCTTTTTATTCTTTCTTTCTATCTATTATTTCTTTTCTTTTCTTTCTTTCTTGCCAATCAAACTCGGTTGAGGCATGGATTCAGAACCCTGGCCGTGTGAGTGCATTCTCTAATTGCTAAAAAACTCTTACCATAAACCCTAAGAAATCCTACACGCTAACCCTAAAACCTAAAAAACCTTTAACCCTAAAACACCCCAAACCGTAAACCCTAAATACTAAAAAACTCAAAACCCTAAACTCAAAATCCTAAAAAAACCCTAAGCCGTAAGCTCTAAAGACTAAAAAATCCAAAGCCCCAAACCCTAAACCCTAAACGCTAAACCCTAAACCCTAAACAATAAACACTAAAACCCTAAAAAATCATAAACACAAAAAAACCCCAAACCGTAAATCCTAAACCTTGAAAAACCCTAAATCCTAAACCCTAAAAAACCTTAAACCCTAAATCCAAAAAAAACCTAAACAACGCTAAACCCTAAACTCTAAAAAATCTTAAACCCTAAACGCTAAACCCAAAACCCCAAAACTTAAACAGTAAACCCTAAAAAATCGCAACCCTAAAAAACGCTAAACCTAAAACCATAAACCCCTAAAAACCCTAAACCTTAAACCTTAGAAAAATCTAAACCCTAAACGCTAAATCCTAAAACCCAAACCATAAAAAACACAAAAACCTAAAATACGCTAAACCCTAAACCCTAGAAAATCTTAAAGCCAAAAGCCAAAACCCTAAAATACCTTAAACCCTAAATCTTAAAAACCCCTAAACCATAAACCTCAAACCCTCAAAAAACCATAAACCAAAACCCTAAACCTCAAACCCTAAAAACCCTAAACCCTAAAAAACACTAAACCCTAAACCCTAAACCCTAAACCTTAAATCTTAAACAACACTAAACCCTAAACCCTAAAAAATCCTAAACTCTAAACCCTAAAAGCTAAACCATAAACACTAAACATTAAACCCTAAAAAACCCTAAACCTAAAAAATCCTATACCTAAACACTAAAACCTTAAACCCTTAAAAAATCGAAACGCTAAACTCTAAAGCCTAAAACACGCTAAACCCTTAACTCTAAAAGACTGTAAACCCTAAAAAAGGCTAAACCCTAAAACATTGTAAGCCCTAAACACTAAATCCTAAACCCTAAAAAACTGCAAACACTAAGGCTTGAACCCTAAACCCTTAAGCTTAAACCCTAAAAAAACCCTATACTCTAAACCCTAAATGCTAAAATAAAAAGCCTAAATCCTAAACCTTAAACTCGAAAAACCCCTAAGCCCTAAAAAACACTAAACCCTAAAAGACCCTACACCTTAAGCCCTAAACCCTAAAAAACCCCAAACCCAAAACCATAAAAAAACTTAAACCTTAAACCCCAAAAAACCCTAAACCCTAAACCCAAGAACCTAAACCATATAAAAACCTAGACCCTGAACCCTAAAAAACCCAAAACCCTAAACAATGCTAAACCCTAAACCTTAAAAGACCTTAAACCCTAAACCCTAAATAACCCAAAACCCTAAAAAATAGTAAACCCTAAACTCTGAAAAACCCTAAACCCTACACCTTAAAAAACATTAAACCGTAAACCCTAAAAAACCAAAGACCTTAAACCCTAAAAGACCCCATGCCCTAAACACTAAAAAGCCTTAGACCCTAAAGACTGTAAAAAACCCGAAACCGTAAACCCTAAAAAATCTTAAAACTTGAACCCTAAAAAAACCCTATACCCTAAACCTTAAACTCTAAAAAACCCTAAAACCTAAAAAATAGTAAACCGTAAACCCTAAATCCTAAAAAACCCAAAACACAAAATCTTAAACCTTGATCACTAAAGTTTAAACCCTAGACCCTAGAAAACACTAAGCCATTAAAGACCTTGAAACCTAAACACTAAACCATTAATCCTAAAAAACCCTACACTCTAAACCCTAAATGCTAAAACCAAAAGCCTAAACCCTAAACCTTAAACCCGAAAAACAAAAATTCAATCGGTAAATCAATTACCTTTCTTTGCCAAGATCCGAGTATAGATTATTCCATTTACATGTTTATAAAAAAAACTGTATAAAGTAAATCTATTCAAGGATTAGAATACTTACCTACGTTTGGAGGCTCCTTCGAATATCTCTGATTTCGGACAACAACACTGTTCACTGGTTACTATCACCGTTTACTGTTCACGTCTATTGTTCACCTTTTTTTTTTCTAATCGATCCAAAGTAGGATCGCACTCACGGAAGTCCACACGAAGATAATCGCAGAACCCTTGATTATTTTGCTAGAACAATCAAGGGCTTCAAGAATCAAGAAAGAAGAACAAGAAAAGTTCTCTTCTTGAGAGAGAGAGAGAGAGAGATAGGGTGGCTAGGGTTTTAATTGAATGAATAATTCTTTTTAATGTTTTACTTTTAAGTTGCACTTATATACTACAACAATTAAAACCCTATTCCACTTAGAAATAGATGGGCTTTAACCCTAGTTCAACCTTGCAACCAAACATGCCTTTTATGGTATTTTAATTAATTGATTATTATTATAATTAAAATCAATTAATATATAATAATATATTAACATTCAATTAATAATAATAATTCATTTAAATATATACATAGATATATTTAAATATAATCTCACTAATTTAATTTTAATATTAAAATTAAATACATGCAACAACCTTAAGAAAATTTAATTGCACTGTGAGATTATCAAAATACCCTTTCGTCCTAAAAGACGAAAATACCCTTCCCACAAATTGATTCTAAAATTATCTTCTAAGTGTGTGACCCGTAGGCTCCTTATCATATCGACAATGAGTAGAATCGCGATTAACACCAATTAATCGTCTCACTACACACATACCAAGATTGACCCCTAGCAAGGCATCATGGTCACTCGATAGATTCGGATTCAGTGAAACTGCAACCTGTCAATGGTATGATTACTGTGCAATCAAATCCTTTCATCAACTGTTATCTCATCGAGACTGAGGTACAGAAATAGTGTCAACCTCAGATATTCTCAACATGTTTGTATTCAGTTACTGGACCAATGACAGGAATATTAAATTGGATTGAGCATCAACCAAATCCCATTGTGGCCATAGATTTAGTGTCATTACCATTTACTAAATTACCCAATGAGATAACTTCTCTGTACTCAGAAGTGATGAATCCTTTGTCAATCTGGTGTGCTGTCGTAGGCACAAACCCTAAAAATACACGTAGTAGTGTGAGTAGGGATCGTTCCCACAAAGAGTGTCTAGCCGAGTTTTATGTTATGTGAACCAGTAGTTTGGGGGGTGGTAATTGTAGCATCCACTTTAAGGTACATCTTTGACTCATGTTCATTTGCTTTTAAATTTTAAGTTAAATGGACATGTTATTTAAGTTATTAGAATGGTCTAGATGCCCTGATTTTGGTGAAGTCTTGCAAAATTTTGGAAATGCAGACTTCGCCGCGGCGATGTATGCCCTGCATTTCTTCGCCGGGGCGAAGGACCGACAGATTTTTAGTGAAGTTCCAAGAAAATTTTCCATAAAGGTAAAGTGACCATTCTACCCCTAATTAGAAAGCAAAGTGGGGAGTGAATTGCAAGGAAATTTCATGGAGAATGTTTTAGAATGGGGGTGCAAGTGTAAAGAATTAAAGGATAAGGATGGAACTTTGAAGAAAGTGGAAGGGTAAAATGGAAAAGAAGCCTTAGTTTATGAGATATTAAGGGTTAGACTTCTAAATCCCTTCATTTTCCTCATTCCACCGCCTCTTCCATTCTCCTTTTCCTCTTAATTCTTCACTTCTTCTTCTAAGGATTTGTGAGGGTTTTTGGTTGGAATTTGTTGAGGGATTGATCCTAAGCAATAAGAGGTAAGAATCCCTACTCTAGATATGAGTTTTATTTATGTAAAGGTTAAGTTCTTACTAAGTTTATGCTTAGGAATTAAGAAAAGAAGCAAGTCCAACAAGTTAGAGAGCTTTCGTGGAAGAATTCAAGAAAAAGGTAAGTAAATCCAACCCAAGTTAAGATTTAAGCAATCAAATGACTTAATGTGTATTTATATGACTTGATTTGTATTTATATGCTTATAATTGTGAGGATGACTGCTAAGTTTGTAATTGTGGATGAGTTGTTGGGTTGACGAATGGTTGTTTTGAGCCATGAGAAGTAGAGTCAAGGTTGGGATGGCCAATGGAAGTTTGGCTAAATTTGAGAAGAAATTGAGTAGAGATTTTTGAAGTGCTTTCCCTTGACAGGTTTAGAATTATTATGGAGGAGTTTTACTACATATATGGATGGTCCAAGAAAGAAATAGAACTATAGTTAAAGTAGAATCTAATTATGCATGCTTATTGTTTGATAAAATGTTTGAGAGAAGCATATGCATGAGTAGAGAACTTATTTTTGTGGAACATTGCATATTTGCATTATATGATTGCACTAAAGAAAGAAATATAAGCATATCCCATCCACATGTATATCTTTGCATATGCATAAGTACGAAAGAATAAAGAATGCTAAGAATAAAGAGAAAGAAATAGCACTAAAGAATTCAAGAAAGAGAGTACTAGAGAAAAAGGAAAGAATAGGTTGTTGTGATGGGGGAACTCGTGAGTGATAAGAAGAAAGTCCCACATACACGTCACCTTAATTGAGTGGCATAAGAAGAAGAAAGAAATTATATGACCCGTAAGAGTGTATGTGGATGAGGGTTGCACCAAGAATAAAGTCCTACATGCACGTCACCTTAATTGAGTGGCTTAAGAATAAGAAAGAATTTGTGCAGTCCGTAAGAGTGCATGTAGATGAGGATTGTACTCACTCACACGGCCAAAGTTCCGAATCCATTCATCAACCAAGTCCGATCGGCATAAGGATAAGAATGAGAAAGAATAAGCTAGACTAAGAATCAGAATGAGAAAACTCAAGCATACAAGAAAAGAAAAGAAAAGAATAGCTTGAGTAAGAAAAGAAAAGAATAGAAAAGAAAGAAAGAAAGTACATTACTACGCATTATTGTGAGTACATTGCATTCATGCATTTTTACCATGATGTTCATCATGGTGAGTAAGAATAGAAAGAATTAGAAAGAAAGATGTAACATCTACTGAAAACTAGTACAATGCATGCATAATAACAATAGAAAATTGGGCCCAAAGTTTTCTTTTTATTACAATTCATGTGTCTTTTATACATAAAGAGTACTGTTTACAAAAGGTATTTTAAAAGACAAAACAGGGGAACAATGTAGCTATTGCTCCTCGCTTGCCGACGCCCCTCCAACCGCATCAACACCTAGAACCTACATCCACAAAGGAAAATAACGGGGTGAGCACAAATAATGCTCAGTAAGTAAAACCCTCTAACTGTCTGTCCCCGTGTGTGACTCTTAATTCTTTCCTTTTTTCTAATTCTGTTTCTATTTCTGTTTCTACTAAATACCATGACCTCATCTTACCGAAGGTACGGCCGGATGGCGTTCACCATCTATCGGGTGGAATTCACACAGTACCAACCCGTTCTTAGTGACTACCGAGTGGGGATCACAAAGCTCCTACTCGGTTTTCCTAACTATCGGGTGGAGACCACTTAGCACCTACCCGTTCCTCATGACTTTTGGGTAACGATCACCAAGCATTAGCCCATCTCTAGTCACTGTCGGGTGATGATCACAAAGCATCAACCCGCTTCTACTAAATGTTGGATGATGATCACAAAGCATCAACCCACTTATCTAATAACTAATCGGATAGTGATCACAAAGCATCTACCCCATTTCTAGTACTCATTGGGTGACGATCACAAAGCGTCGACCCATCTCTAAGGGCTATTCGGGTGATGATCACAAAGCATCAATCCGATTCTCATAACGGTCGGGTGATGATCACAAAGCATCATCCCAACTATACTACTCTTCTAATTCATTCTATTGTAGCATTTTTCAATGCTCTCTACCCTTAGAGTAATTATACACACTAAGCTCTCTACTCATAGAGTAATTGCATACACAATTTTTCCTACACTTTCTTAGGTCACTTTTCTATGTACAACTAGTGCCTATGGATGATTCAACTTCACCAATGCACTTATGAGATGCCAACATGCAATGTTGCAAGAATTAAGGTTCATTACTCACACTCAAACCTCTATTAGGCATTTCATCAAACAACTCATGTGCACTATAAAACTCTATCATAGCAAACTTTTCCTAACCATCCAAAATGGGGAAAAACCCCTTCACAAAGCCATAAAAACCTGTCAAACAAAACACTTCCAAAAAGGGTTCCATAACACCCCTTCAAATCCATCTCAACTACCTTGCCAACCCAACAACTCATTTCTCATATTTGCAAAGAATAAACAACCACAAGGCATAGAAATCTCTATTTAATCCTTTATACATGACATATTACATGTACATCACATACATACATCAAGTCTATCAAAACCCTAATCAAGAAATTTCATAAATCTCAACTTGGGTTGGGTTTTACTTACCTTGTTATGGAGAGACTTCACCAACTCTTCCTTTCACTTGTTTAGCTTGACTTTTCCTCTACTCTTAACCAAAAGAATAAAAACCCTCAAACTTCAATATGAATTAAAACTCACAAATCACACAACTTAAGAAGAAATCCTTACCTTAGGAAGCCCTAGGTTGCTTTTCTACTCCAAATCACTTCAAAAACCCCTTGAAATTCCTTGATCAAAAGAGAAGAGAAGTTGAGAGGAGTAAAGATGGAAAGTTGCGTTTGAGAAGAAGAAATGAGGGGTTTCTTTGATTCTAATTCATTTTAGTGAAATATAAACACACTCATTCCCATTTTGCCCTTATTCTTCTTTGGGAATTCCATCCATATCCTTTGATTCATTACAAACTCACCCCTATATCAATATATTCTCTATGAAAATTCCTTACAATTAACTCCCCACTTTTCCTGCTAATTAGGGGTAGAAAGGTCAAATTGCCCTTAGGGAAGAAAATATCTAAAACTCAACAAACAATTTAATCGGCCGGTCGCCGCGGCGAAACTGTCCAGAGAGTTTCCCCGTGGTTTCAACACATCTTCGCCGCGGCGAAGATTCTTCTTAACAAACAATTTAATCGGCCCGTCGCCGCGGCGAAGAAACTTTTGTCGCCGCGGCGAAACTGTCCAGAGAGTTTCCCCGTGGTTTCAACACATCTTCGCCGCGGCGAAGCTTGGTACACTAAAATTCTTCGATTTTCAACCAATTTCAGGGCAAACATTCAACATAACATTCAATCAACCAATATTACCAAAAACTAACTCAAATAAGAGCAAAAGAAGAGACAATAACTACGTACCTCAAGTGGGGCGTTACAAAAGAATAGAAAGAATTAGAAGAAAGAAAAGAACAGGGAAAACTAGAAACAGAGAAAGAAAAGAAATAGAAAGAATGAAGAAGAGTAAGATTAGAGTAAGGAAAGAACTAAGAATAAGATGCGGGGATAAGTAGTAGATGATTTACTTACTGAGCCTTTTGTGCTCACCCCGTTGTTTTTCCATGTTTTGCAGGAAATAGGTAAGCGGCGGTCGGATGGACGTCACGCAACGGAGAGAAAAGGCACCATTGTCCCTTGTGTATAAGTTTTGTGTATACTACTTTTGTATATGTAAAGAATTTTGTTTTATAAATAAAAGAAAAAAATTTGGGCCCAATTATATTTCATATACTATGTATGTATGCGTTTGAGTATATTAGTAAGAAAAATAAGGTGTTACAGTTTGAGTAAAAACAGAAACAATTTCAGGAAAATAAATTCAACCTAAATTACCAAAATCAATCAAAATAACGAAACTTGGTCTAAGTCAACATCCACCATTGGAATCTTACAACTGATCATTGATGCAAAAATAAATCAATTCTTACTTTGAATATTCACCGTTGGAACTATTTTCCTATCTCTCCTTAGTTGTAATTAATTAGGAAACAAGCGATCTAATTAATCTTACTACTAAACAACCCTAGACAAGCGCTAAAGATTTAATCTAGTGGCAACCTTAAGACCTAGAGAGATTGATGAAGCTGAACAACACAAACACAAGCGGTTGTATTTAATTCAGTCAAATGTTCTTCTTAAGACTTAATAATTCCTGACGCAGCAAACTCTTAAACCTTAATTACTTCGCAATCAAACAATTATGGGTTTGATATCTAACTTAGCAGTAGATTGCAACAAATAATAAACTAGTAGGCCTTCTAGTAATTAAACGCAACAATCATGACAATATGCATAGAAGAACATCCAATACTCAAAACATAAATTGAACACTAAAAAATTAGATTAGATCTCACAGTTTTATTGATTCCGAGGCCTCCGTTTCCTTCGACCAAGTTCTAAAAGTTTAGCCGCTCATGGCTTTGAAAAACTCAAAAGAAAAACGAAGAATAAAGGAAAGAGAGGCGTGTGTGATCTCCCCCAATCTGATCTCTCTCTCCCCTTAAGAATATCCAATTCAAAAGTATTTGAATTCTACTAAATCTCCTCAACATATTCTAATATCCTAAAATAACATTTATCCTAATCTGATTCTGATTAATTGAAAATAAAATAAAGTCATAAAATAAAATAGGAAAGTGGTGTTTCCAGATGTAACTCTCGTGCAACAGGTCTTCAAATCTTCCAATAACAAACTGCCTATTTGAATTGCATGACAAGGCAGAATGTTCCAGAACGTCCAATGCAGATGCATCAACTTCAAGCCCGATTACAACCTTGATGCAGCGAGTATCTCTCAAAACTCAAAACATGAAAGTTGTATATCTCTTTCTTAGGGTTCTACAGCATTTGAATAATCTCAATCGGAGCTCGAATGACAGAGTTATGCTCAGATTACGAAGCGATGTCAAAACTGTCCGAATTCACCTAATTTGTTCCGTTTTGCATTTAATGCCTCCATTTGCATCCTAAATCAAAATAGAATAATAATGAGTACATTTAAGCAACAAATAAGTATAAAAGACGAGACATTAAGGGGGGGTAAATATGACATTTTTCTTTCTCATCAAATTCCCCCACTGTAATGACTTCTTTCTACTAGTATTCTTTATAACATAAACAATAAAACATACATACTTAGTATATAAAAATAGTTGGGCCCAAATTTTTCTTTACTCACAAAACATAATTCTTTACATATGTCAAAATAACCAGTACAAAAACTTAGCAACGGTGGATAGTAATGCCAATTCTCTCCGCTTGTCGACGTCCCTCTGACAGCTGCTCACCTATTTCCTGCAAAAACATGGAAAAACAACAGTAAGTAAATCCCTTAACTCTTCTCCTTCTTTGGTTCTTTCCTTAATTCCTTCTCTTTTCTTTTACTGTTTCTTACTCTCACTGTTCTTTTCTTTCTTTCTACTTCTCTTTGTTCTTTCTTTCTCATTCTTTCTATTCTTTCTAATCATGATGAAATTCATGGCAATATGCATGAATAAAATGCATATGCAATAATGCATAAAATGCTTTTTCTTTCTTATTTCTATTTTCTTGTTCTATTTTTCTTTTCTTTTCTTTTTCTTTTTCTTTCTATTCTTTTCTTTTCTTCTCTTGTTTCTCTTTTCTTTTCTTTTCTGCACTTGGCTTGTTCAAGCCTTCTCATTCTTTCTTACTCTTATTCTTTCTCATTCTTTCTTTTCTCATTCTTATTCTTTCTTATTCTTATTCTTTCTTATTCTTTCTTTTCTTATTCTTTGCCGATCGGACTCGATTGATGTATGGATTTGGAGCCTTGGCCGTGTGAGTGAGTACAGTCCTCATCTACATGCACTCTTGCGGACCGTACAAATTCTTCTTTCTTCTTAGGCCACTCAATTAAGGTGGCATGCATATAGGAAATTCTTCTTGGTACAACCCTCATCCACATACACTCTTACAGGTCGTACAATTCTTCTTCTTCTTATGCCACTCAATTAAGGTGGCATGTATGTGGGAATTTCTTCTTAACACTCACGGTTCCCCATCACAACAACCTATTCTTTTCTCTTCTTTAACACTCCTTAATTCTTTAATACTTATTCTTCCTTTCTCTTTATTCTTAGAGTGTTTTATTCTTTCTTTCTTTATTCTTTTATTCTTTCTTAAGTTTTTACACATACACAATTATATGCATATGGATGGCTCATGCTTAAATTTTCTTACTTAAATGCACTTATGAAATGCACATATGCAATGTTGCATAAAAGTAAGGTTTCTACTCAAACTTATACTTCTCTTAGGCATTTCATCAAACAATACTTGTGCATAAACAAACCCTAATTTAATTATCATTCAATTTTTTTCTCAACCATCCAAAAATGAGAGAAAATCTCTCTTGTAGCATCACCATACCTACACGGCAAACACACTCCCAAAAATTTCTCTAATTCTTCCAATTTCAACCCATCATCAAACCATCACATACACTTCTCATATTCAAATATATCCAACAAAAAGCATAATTCATCATCAATCTCATCTCAATTTCTCAATAATCATAACATATGCATACTTAAAAGAAATCTCTACTCACTTGAATTCTTAAACTTTAACTTGAGTTGGATTTTGAGTGGAATTTACTTACCTTATGCTTGAGTAGTCTCTCCTAAGCTCTCTACTCTTGTTGGATTCAAAACTTCTTCTAACCCTAAGCATAAACTTCATAAGAACTTAACTTTTACACAAATAAATCATAGATAAAGAGCATGAATTCTTACCTTTTGAAGTCTAGAATCAAAACCCTATTAAAAATCACTCAAAAGCCCTCAAAATCCTTGGAGGAGTGAATGAAAATTTGAGAGAAAATGGAGGAGTAGTGTGGCAGTGGAATGAAGGAAATAAGGGTTACAAACCCTTTTCATCTTATTTTATAAACTCACTTTCCCATTTTGCCCTTACTCTTTCTTGGAAATTCCATCCTTGTCCCTTAGTCAATTACCATAATGCCCTCATTTTTATTGTATTCTTTATGAAATTCTACCTCTTTTCACTCCCCACTTTTTCAACTAATTTTGAGTGAAAAGACCATTTTACCCTTAATGCAAGTTTTAAGGCATTTCTTCATAGTCTCTTAAAATAACTTTAATAAAAATTAACTAAGGGCTATAAAACATAATTTAAATCATGTACCTCCATGTTGGGCGTTACACCCACAATTAGCTTTTGCACGTCATTGGGCAAACTAATTCAAACAAACACTGCACTCAAGTCATATCAAGAACACCATCATGATGCATAAGCAACAATATTTAATCCAACATATTCATACCTAACTTAGGAAGCAACAAAATAAAATAAAGTAGAGTTAATGACATTCATCTCTCTTCATCATTTTCCACAATTACTCTCAATCACTCAATGGAAACAAGGAAACTAATCACAACCAATTCATGTACAACTCACCTCTCAACTGTTTCTCTTTACTACTACAAACTGGGTAGCAAACTAGGGATCTTTTTTTTTTTTTTTTAAAGAATGAGTGCATTTTATCCTCCATCTCATTTCATGGTTATGTTTATGAGTGAGTGTGTTTTATGCTCCATCTCGACCTATCACATACCTTTTTTTTTTTTTTTTTTTTTTTCCTATTTGCTTAAACCCAAATTTAGGACTAGCTTAAGAGAAACAATTTTTCTTTTTTTCTTTTAAGGGTTGCTATACACTCCTCAATCATGCTTCGTCACCAAGTTCACACAACTTATCAAGACATATTGTTTCAAACTAAAAAGATTCAAATCTGATTAACTCTATTTTATGAAATATTGCTAACATCCTAAGTCAAGGAATATGCTCAATAACAAAGTCAAGTTACTATTTCATGCATCATTAGACGTTCAAAGACATGACTTAAAGCATAAACCTTCCTACAAACAAAAAACTATTTTTTTTTTTTTTTAACAAATTAAAACACAACCTAAAACAAATTAAAACGCAACCTAAGTCCCTTCCCCCACACTTAAAGCTGACATTGTCCCCAATGTAAGATGAATTGTAAAAAAAAGGCAAAAATAACCAAAATTTAAATTGCGAGAATAAGAAAACAAACTCCCCTTGGGTTGCCTCCCAAGCAGCGCCTTTGTTTATTGTCGTTAGCTCGACTCAAGGCTTTTCTTCTTGCGATGCACTGAGTTTACTTGATATGATCACTGGTAACGTTCCTCCGTCTCCAAGGAACGATCTTGAGGTAACTAGGGAGAGGCTTGAAATCTGGAATGGGGGCCTGCAAAACAGAGGGTAAAGGCCTCTCATTAGAAATTGGTAATGCAATATAAGGAACATTACCTAACTGCTGTAACTTTGGAGAATCATTCAACGCTACAACAGTTTCCTGCAAATCAGTACTCAAGGCTAACTCCTCATTCTCTTTCTCAAGATGCTTACTACTGGCAACTTCCAATCCATCTTTTCTATCAAGTTCAAAAACTTCCTGTGCTAAAGAATCAATCACATCAATAGAATAAATAGGATTATCATCATCATCATCAGGATATTTCATGGCATCATAAATATTAAACTTAACAATTTCACCATGAAATTCCATGGTAAGAGTGCCACTATGAACATCTATCTTAGTCTTGGATGTTTTTAAAAAAGGTCTTCCTAACAAAATAGAAGTAGATTGATCTCTATTTCCCATATCAAGCACATAGAAATTAGTAGGGAAAACTAAGTCATTAACTTGTACCAGAATATCTTCTAAAGACATACCAGAATTAGAAGTTTGGCCCGGTTGTTGTCTAGGGGGATATGGCTGCTTATATTGCTAGTAACTTGGGTGGTTTTGAGTCATGGGCTAATTCACTTGTGAATTCCCATAGCCAAGATTGGGGTGATCCCTCCATCCCGAGTTATGTGTGCTCGAATAGGGATCATACTTCCTTTACGGTTGTCCAGGAAAACCACCTGCTGTATTTACTTGCTCAATGGGCTCCTCTTGAAGAGTTGGGCTCATATCAGTTGGATGCCCTACTACCGAACAAATCCCGCAAGCCTTCACCGTTTGCATATTACCTACAGCCATTTGATGAACAAGAGAAGTTAGACTCGAGATTTGTTGTTCAAGGGAGGAAATATTTACCTCATTATCACGCCTAGGTGGAAGGTCAAGCCTAGTGCCAAATTGTTGAGAATTGGCCGCCATATTTGCAATCAAGTTTCTCGCGGCCTTGGGAGTTTTATCCACAAAAGCTCCTCCACTAGCAACATCAATCATGCTCCTATCAGTGTATAAAAGGCCCTCATAGAAGTACTGGATCAGTAGCTACTCACTAATTTGATGATGGGGGCAGCTTGCAGATAATTTCTTAAAACGTTCCCAGTATTCGTGTAGGGACTCTCCATTGTGCTTCCTTATACCACATATTTCTTTTTGAATGTTGGCCGCCCTCGAAGTTGGGAAATATTTCTCCAAAAACAACCTCTTCATCTCGTTCCATGTGGTAATACTCCCGGAGGGTAGATAATAGAGCCACTTCTTAGCCGAATCCTTTAAAGAAAATGGGAAGGCTCTTTATTTAATTTGCTCTTCATTCACCCCCGTAGGTTTCATACTTGTGCAAACCACATGAAGCTCCTTTAGATGCTTGTGAGGATCTTCACCTGCAAGGCCATGAAAAGTAGGCAAGAGATGTATTAGTCTAGATTTTAATTCAAAAGTAGTAGCAGCATCTAATACATGAATCTTTATGCATAAAGGTGCTTGATTCAAATCAGGGGCAGCAAGCTCTTTCAAAGTTCGATTTACAGCCATGATGTCCTCCTCTTCTAAATCAGAGTTGCTAGCAAATTGGGAATCAAAAACCAAATAGCTTTCCTCATAATTTCTTCGAGCTTCCTTCCTTAACCTGCGCAAAATGCTCTCTATTTCTAGGTCAAATGTTAAATCACCAAGATGAGAGGACTTGGTCATAAAACACAGAAAATTTCATACAAGAAATAAATTGACAAATAATGAAAAACCAACCAGAAAATAGAAAAAAATTAATTATATTTTTTTTCTTTTTAATGACAGAAACACAAAAATGCCAAAAACCCTATTAAAACGTTGTTTTCTGGCCTCAAGAGGGTGGGGCTAGAATTTCTAGTCTTGCTCCAAATTTCATTTTCTTTGAAATGGGTACTCGCAGCACTCCTAATTCAACCAAAAAATTTCTTATGAATAGTACTACTGTTCATCCGGAACAGTGCTACTGTTCACAATTTTTTTTTCTTCTATTTTTTTTTTTTAAAAAAAACAACAAGAATGAAATAAGAATCACAAAAAAAAAAAAAAATCAACTAGAATCACTCCCCGACAACGGCGCCAAAATTTGGTGTCTATCGTAGGCACCGAGAATTAAAACCCTAAAAATACACGTATTAGTGTGAGTAGGGATCGTTCCCACGGAGAGTGTCTAGCCGAGTTTTATGTTACGTGAACCAAGATTTGGGGGGTTTGTTAGGGCAGGTGTTTGAGTAAAAACAGAAACAATTTTAGGAAAATAAATTCCACCTAAATTATCGAAATCAATCAAAATAACGAAACTTGGTCTAAGTCAACATCCATCATCGGAATCTTACAACTGATCATTGATGCAAAAATAAATCAATTCTTACTTTGAATATTCACCGTTGGAACAATTTTTCGATCTCTCCTTAGTTGTAGTTAATTAGGAAACAAGTGATCTAATTAATCTTACTACTAAACAACCGTAGACAAGCGCTAAATATTTAATATAGTGTCAACCTTAAGACCTAGAGAGATCGATGAAGCTGAACAACACAAACACAATCGGTTGTATTTAATTTAGTCAAATGTTCTTCTTAAGACTTAATAATTCCTGACACAGCAAACTCTTAAACCTTAATTACTTCGCAAGTTAAAGGGATCAAACAATTACGGGTTTGATATCTAACTTAGCAATAGCTTGCAACAAATAATAAACTAGTAGGCCTCCTAGTAATTAAACGCAACAATCATGACAATATGCATAGAAGAACATCCAACACTCAAAACATAAATTGAACACTAAAAAATTAGATTAGATCTCACAGTTTTATTAATTCCGAGGCCTCCGTTTCCTTCGACCAAGTTCTAAAAGTTTAGTCGCTCATGGCTATTAAAAACTCAAAAGAAAAACAAAGAAGAAAGAAAAGAGAGGCATGTGTGATCTCCCACAATCTGATCTCTCTCTCCCCTTAAGAATATCAAATTCAAAAGTATTTGAATTCTACTAAATCTCCTCAAAATATTCTAACATTTATCCTAATCTGATTCTGATTAATTGAAAATAAAATAAAGTCATAAAATAAAATAGGAAAGTGGTGTTTCCAGCTGTAACTCTCGTGCAACAGGTCTTCAAATCTTCCAATAACAAACTACCTATTTGAATTGCATGACGAGGCAGAATGTTCCGGAATGTCCAATGCAGATGCATCAACTTCAAGCCCGATTACAACCTTGATGCAGCGAGTATCTCTCAAAACTCAAAACATGAAAGTTGTATATCTCTTTCTTAGGGTTCTACAACATTTGAATCATCTCAATCGGAGCTCGGATGACAGAGTTATGCTCAGACTACGAAGCGATGTCGAAACTGTCCGAATTCACCTAATTTGTTCCGTTTTGCATTTAACGCCTCCATTTGCATCCTAAATCAAAATAGAATAATAATGAGTACATTTAAGCAACAAATAAGTATAAAAGACGAGACATTAAGGGGGGTAAATATGAAATTTTGCATTCTCATCACAATCCACCATAGTCTCGATACACTTCTCAATGTAGCCAATCACTACCATATTGATAGCTCTGACTAGGACTACGTTAGGATAGTATCAAACTATACTAATTGGTGCACAACGCGCTTCGGTGATCTCAATTATAAGGATCACATGCACCACCATCCGTTAGAGGATTTATTCCATAGACACTAGGGTTACCATCCGTATGGAATCCTCTGGTGGGTCTATCCAGTGAACTTGCCTCTAGCAAGCACCCATGCATTGCACCAGGTTGTTGGCAAACAACCTTGACAAGTGAGATCAATCACTGCCTTTCGACAGGGTCTTTCAACACTATGATAGCCTTATTGTATTATCTGCGTCCTTGGTCAGAATAATACTGGGGCTATGGAAGTTTCTAGAATGGCTACAATATGTGATCATAGGGTTCTCACTATCAAGATTTGAAACACTTGATACCCTCGTCACGGTTCTGCCATCCTAAGGACATATATCATTACATACACGATATAGAAGAATATGCCTTTTATTGATAAATAAACATTTGTTACAAAGTCAATTTTATAATATTTGATTGGCTCTAGGGCACCTACTCTTAACACACCATCAACCCTAAACCCTAAAAAATCCTACGCCCTAAACCCTAAAAAAAAAAAGGAAGCCTAAAGCCTAAAGAACCCTAAACCCAAATCCCAAAAACCTCAACCGTATAAAACCCTAAACCCTATACCCTAAAAAACGCTAAACCGTAAACGTTAAACACTAAAAAACCCAAAACTCTAAACCCAAAACCCTAAACACCAAACCCTAAAACCTAAACACTAAACCCTAAAAAATCGTAAACCTTAAAGCCAAAAAAACCTTAAACCCTAAACCCTAGAAAACCCTAAACTCTAAAGCCTAAAAAACCCTAAACTCTAAAGCCTAAAAAACCCTAAGCCCTAAACTCTAATGCCCAAAAAACCCTAAACCTTAAATTATAAACCCAAATCCCTAACCCATAAACACTAAAACCCTAAAAATCGTAAACATAAAAAACCGTAAACCCTAAAAAACCCAAAACCGTAAACCCGAAGAAAACCCAAAACCCTAAATCCAGAAAAACCAAGAAACACCCTCAACCCAAGAAAACCTTACACCCTAAATCGTAAAAAATCCAAAGCTCCAAACCCTAAACCATAAACACTAAAACCCTACAAAATCATAAACACAAAAAACCCCAAACCGTAAATCCTAAACACTGAAAAACCCTAAACCCCAAACCCTAAAAAACCCTAAACCCTAAATCCAAAAAAACCCTAGACCCTAAACCCTAAACAACACTAAACCTTGAACTCTAAAAAATCTTAAACCCTAAACGCTAAACCCAAAACTCTAAAAAATCTTAAACCCTAAACGCTAATCCCAAAACCCCAAACCTTAAATAGTAAACCCTAAAAGACCGCAAATATTTTGCAATTTGAGTCAGTTGTCTATTAAATCATAACCATCCATATTTGTGAAATGAGATACATTTCTAATAACGTGTCACACTTGTGTGCTATGACATTCCTCCATGTATCATAGGGTTGTTAGTCACATATCATAGCTATTATATTTTGATGTTGAGAATGTCCGAGGTTTAAATTAACGTCAGTACTATTCTTAAATAGCCTTAATATGTGTTGATGCAATTAGGTTGTCAAATAACTCTTCTAAAATATAGGATTGCTTAAGTGATCCTATATAGATAAGCCTTGATTGCTTAAGCGATAGCCGTTATCGCTTAAGCAATCAAGGCTAATTTGTGTAAAAATCATCTTTATCAAGTACACGATCGCCCAGGTGATGTCAGCTCTCACTTAAACAATCCAATATAGATAAGCCTTGATCGCTTAAGCAATAACCGACATCGCTTAAGCGACGAAGGCCATTTTGTGTCAAAATCATCCTCATCAAGTACATGATAGCAAGGTCAGCCCTCTCTTAAGTGATCCAGTATAGATAATTGTTGATCACTTAAGCGACAACTGACATCGCTTAAGCGATCAAGGCTAGTTTCAGTCAAAATCATCCTCATCAAGTACAGAATTTCTTAAGCGATGTCAACTCTCGCTTAAGCGATCTAGTATAGATAATCCTTGATCGCTAACATCGCTTAAGCGATGAAGGCCAATTTTTGTCAAAATCGTCCTCATCAAGTACACGATCATTTAAGGGATGTTAGCCATCACGACATCGCTTAAGCGAAGAAGGTCAATTTGTGTCAAAATCATCCTCATCAAGCACACGATCGCTTAACCAATGTCAGCTCTCGCTTAAGCGATCCAGTATAGATAACCCTTGATTGCTTAAGTGATATCTAACATTGCTTAAACGACAAAGGCTAATTTGTGTCAAAATCATCCTTATCAAGTAAAAGATCGCTTAAATATCAACTCTTGCTTAAGCGATCTAGTAATCCTTGATCGCTTAAGCGATAGCCGGCATCACTTAAGCGATCAAGGCTAATTTGTGTAAAAATTGTCCTTATTAAGTACATGATTGCTTAAGCGATGTCAGCTCTTGCTTAAGTGATCATGTATGGATAACCCTTGATCACTTAAGTGATAGCCGACATCGCTTAAGCGATCAAGCCAATTGTTTAAAAGATTTTAAGGAACCCATAACCTAAGATTTGTGGGGTCAAAATCAAGGTGGTTTTTTTTACTTTTACAAATTTTGAGGGAAGTTTATGAACAATGGCATTATGATAAGTTTGATAAAGAAAGCAAAAAGATTTGTAAAGGCAATGGTGGCTCCAACACATTTGAGTCTATTATGAACCATAATCATAATTGTCCTCTTATGCTTCATTTCTTCACCTTCCTACCTTTCACACCTCTTTTTTAGGGAAAAAAAAAAGGTCAAATCACATTTTGACCCCAATCTATTATGAAACAACATCTTCACTCTCTTGGTTTTGGAAACATCCAATATTACTCTCATTTTTTGAATTTAAGAGTTAAATCTTAATTGTGAAAGGGCAATTTTTGTCAATTCTCCACACACAAATAACATCTCAATATTGAATGAATTTAGTAGCACAATAAGAGCAACAATTAAGTAACTAAAAGCACCCTTAATATCATTTATTCAAAACTTCAAACAAAAAGATATCCAATTGTCAACATAAAAATTTGAAAACAACAAAGCATTCATAACAAGTCCATGAGATGAAAAAGGTAATATCATAAAGTACTCGTCAAAACCATTAAAATTGTTTTCTGATTCTCTAATAAGTCTTCAATAGCTGGCCTTGGCAACTCTCTCGATTACATCTTTCTGTTTGATGGCATAGCTAGAAATACAAGAACATAAAATCAGTTTAATGCACCACAAAAGATTGACATACAGACAAGAGAAACTAGTGAACAAGTAAAGGAGACAACATCTACCTAGTAGAGGAACCCTTTGTAGCATTAATAAGTTCATCGGCTAGGCATTTTGCAATAGTCTTGACGTTCTTGAATGCTGATTCACGAGCACCAATAGTAAGAAGATGGGTGGCCTAGTTCACATGTCTCAATGGAGAAATATCATCATCTTTACGTCTAACAACACCAACTGATCCAATTCAAGACAACTCAATTATCCATATAAGAAATGCAATTCAGATTAACTACAAAACTATAAGTCCAACTTTCATACTTGTTGACGACAACATCAAAAAAGACTTGGATTGGGTTTTGGTCAGTCAAAAGGTGGATAATTAAATGGCATGCTTCATAATCCTAACAACCATCAACAGAATTTGTATTAACAATGAAAACACTAAAACCATATCCATTGCAAAAAACAATGTAAATTGCTCAAGTTACCTATGCCCTAACAAACAACATTTCATTATCAATAACCACGCAATAGACTTGGCTCATTAGCAATAACCACGCAATAGACTTGGCTCATTAGCAATAACCACGCAATAGACTTGGCTGACTAGTTCATTAAGGCTAAGTTGAGCTGATGACTCAATGTTCCATGCCTACAACATCACCAATAAACACAAAATAAAAGAACTGGTACATTATATCCATAAACCATGCAAGGAATTGGTACACATCTGTCAAATTCTCTCCTTCCTCAAAGCCAAATAGAGTTTAAAAATGAAATGAACTTTAAAAATAAATTAGTGATCACAAGCATATCTTCTTGTGCCTATCAAGCTTTGCTAGCAGGCTTTGGGTCTTTCACTCTCTCTTCTTCTTTTACACTTGTTCTTCTTCAAGGAGGCCCCAAATGACTAAAACAGATGAAGAAGTGCAGTTTCTAAGTGAGAACAAAAGAGGTTAAATCCATGAAGTTCAAACCATATACACAAAAATAGATCAGAAACTGAAATTTAATATGAATGGCAGGTATCAAACTTTAGCGTTGTTGCTCAAACCAATAGTATAAAAGAAATAAACCACCTAAGTAGAGTCTGTAGTAACTAAGGGATCCATCTGACCACGAAAGCACTCAACAGCCAAGCGCTCCCGAAAGTTGCTCATTGTGTCATCATTCAAGTTGTCCATTGGGGTGTTATTCATGTCAAACTCAAGAAGTTTGAGTGCATATACCCCACAATCAGCACTACAATATGAGGAAGACATTACTATTAGAATTAGATCATAGAACAATGTAAGTTTTATGCACAATTTACCTCACGTCATTAGTCGGAACGGGAATGCACTTGTGTGGCCACTTTCAGTCAGTAGTTCATAACCCAAGTGCTCAAAAATCCCACTATCTCACAACAACCGTAGGAATAACTTACATAGCGGCTACATCATCATGTCCAGCTCCTTCTCCTGACAAATGCTCAGGTTGCAATCAAAGATCTACAGCAAGCCCTCCTTTTGTAGGCAAACCACGATTATGCAATGCATCTGCTTAATGTTCACAATGCAATATACCTTTTTCACCTTTGCCCAACTGTTGCCAAATTTGGGCCTTTCCCCCTTCACATACTGCATCATCCCCTTATCAAACCGATAATCAGCAAGGACACGATCAAACTCTTCTACGACCATTCTTTTTTGTTTGCCTCCCTTGTTGCATCTCCATCGTTGGCTTTTTTCACTAATGTCTCATATATACTCTCTAGGCTTTGGCCAAAGGACACATCGGTGATGGCACGGTGTTGATAAAAATTATCACCATTAGTGTTCTATCGCACCCTCTTCAATGTCAATACCTCATCGATGTGTAGCATCAAATCACTACAACATGATAAGTGCCTTGCCAAACACAAGCGATCTATTTAGAAAAAAATAGATCGCTTAAGCGATCACAAAATACCTGATGGGAAACATAAGCAAAAACAAGGAAAAATACAAGAAAATAACTCACTGAGTTGTCAAGCCAACAACTCATTCTCAACATCTTATCAAATCACTCTTGGGGATAATCCCCAGTCTTGCAGTTTACACGAATGTCACTTCCTTTGTCGTTGTAATAGGCTTAAAATATTTTTTTTATGTTCCTCATCTATTGGCTTAAACAAATCAACCTTCAAATCCTTTAATTCAACTTCCCTACTTCCTTCGCCTTCCTCCTTATCATCATCCTCTTTTGCTTCTCCACTTCCACTGACTTGCTCTTTATCCTTCTTAGTTCTCCCCTTTTTTTAATACCTTATTTCCGTGAATGGAGATTTCACATGCTTGCTCTTTCGGGCCTCTCTTTTCTTAGGTTACACTTCAACCATTTCCAAAACCCCATCAAGTTTCTCCTCCACCCTTTGCATACTCTTTTCCATTTTATCAAACTTCTCACAAAACGGTGGTGCTAAGACTATCAAACTTGCAGTCTAGGCCGTTTATGAGGTCAACGAACTCATTTTACAGATGCCTTGGCAAATCAGTACTTGTTGTACATGTTTGCCAATTGGGAGGAGGCATACAAACTTGAGCATCCATGTCTTCATCCTCCTTTGTCCCGCCTACTAAACCCTAAACCCTAAGTCCCTGCAATAAGAAAAAAATCAATCAAATTTAAGCGATATTTAAAAACAAGTACATATTCAAAACACAAATCATTTAATCTTACCTGAACCACTTGAATTTCCACTTCAATTTTGTCATAGTCCCAATGGGCAATCTTCTTTGTATGTCACTGCAACATCCTAGGAAATTGCGCTAGCTCATCCGTCATCTCCTTCCCTCCCCCAACACCTTAGCCAAGGCATGGATAGCCTCATACAACCAAGTCTACGTTTTAAAAAAACAATCCATATCAAATTGAAAACACATATAATACAAAAAAAGTATAACAAAAACCTATTAATATTTACCTGCATTGCCTATGGAAAGCCAAACAAATTGTAAGTGCTCGCTTTTTGTCCTTCTCGACATATCAGCGGTGTTTTATCGCCATATCTTTTCCTCATAGGGAATCAATGGTTAACTAGAGTGATAACCTTCCCCATAGATAAGAATTAAAAAACTCCTTATTACTTGCAAATTGCACCCAGTCGAGATTAACGACTTTCATTGAGTCACAAGCCATTAGGATAGAATGCATGAACCATATTAAGCAAATTCTGAACTTCTTTGAAAAGGTATAATTATTGCCTTCTTCTTCTAACCTCTCCTTTAAATCATGAGCCGAAACAGACTATTGCCCCCACCCCTCCCAAGAACCTTTCTAACAAAAGTTTCGACTACCTTGCTCTTCTTTACCCTCTCTTCCACTTCTGCTTCTAGAAATGACCCACAATTTAGGCCTATCATCAAGGCAAATTCCATCATCCCAAAACACAACGGCTTCCCATCCACCACAAACCACATTTCATTTCTTTTTTTGCATTTAACAGAGTGCAGCAAAAGATAATGTGCTGCCTACCCCCAGAACCCCTTATTCCAATTTTCACCTAAGTCTACAAAATGACCGAAACAAGTACTTTTGAATAGGTCCATACCTCTCCTTTACCCACCCAGAATCTTTTTTATTCTGGTAAATGCTTACAAACCGGACCTTATGGTCACCCTTGCGGGGAAGTATGGTATAGTATCCATAAAAACCTCAAGTCCATACTCTTTATGTTTATGCTTCCACAACACTACACAATCGATATAAACTAAATATCAGCACAAAAAGAAACCAAAACAAGCAATAGATTGCCAATCTAGGGGATATGGACTTGGAGGGCATCGGGAAGTAGGTGTTTTTGGCTTCGAGAGGACTCAGGAAGCCAAGGCAGGCCTTACAGAGGTTATTGTGGCAGGTTGAATGGCTGGAGTTGGCAAAAGAGTGCGAAATAGGGGAGGTTGAGGGCTTGCCTACATATTATAGGACTGGCCATAGGCAACTGCACGTGGCCAGCCTTGTAATATGCAGGCAAACCCCTAGCCCCCCTATTCTGCTCCCTTCTACCAAATCTAGCTCTCCAACCTACAACAAACAATCTTCCTAAGACCTCTCTTGGCTCCCAATCCTTTGGAAGCAAAAAACACCCACTCCCACAATGCCTTCCAGCTACTTGACAAAATACAACAATCACTCTAACAACCAACACTAACCAAAGATCCCCAAATTGGCACCAACAACCATATATTCATAAAATAGTAAGGAATATTACATGTTCTTCCTCTTCTTCCACCTCCTCACCGAAATTTGAGCCAACGTTCTCGTCTTGGATCCATTTTGGGTGCCTATCATCTCTTCTTTTGTCAGCATGGTGTCTTTTGCCAACAGCATGTCCTCTGCCGATTGAGCAACTTCAGTCCTCGAAAGTTGCTCCACCAAAACCTCTTCTTCTCCAATCTTTGAACAACCACTAGCATCTAAAATTTGGAGAGTGATTGGGTTTTTCTCAGATTCTTTGTTAATCTGAGCCATTGTTTGTTTGTAACTAACAGGGGAATGTCTTCAATCCAAAGAGCAAAAGATTTCAACAATGCCGGAAAACCAGAAGAAAAATCGCAAGAGAAGGTGGTTCTGTCAGTTAGGTCCCTTAAGCGATTTGAATGGGGAGAGTTTGTTTTTATTTTCAAAATTTAAAGCAATTTCAGTTTATTATATTATTTCTCATATATGTTTAAATCCTTGTACTCTAACCCTTTTTGCATCCCTAATGATACTTAAGTGTGCCACACTACTTTTTCAAACTCATAAAAAAAAAAAAAAAAACATTTTCAAGTTTATGTTGTCAATTGCAAACTTGAGAAGTCATTACAATTAATTTTCCTCCTTGTTTGAAGATAACCTGATGCTATACAGGATTGATTTGATTTTTCATGAAGGGAACTGTGCCATAGTCACAAACTTGGCGTTTCAAATGGTTACGAGGGTACTGGGGTTTACATTGGTCACTGTATTGTCAAGTTTGAATTGCTGCTGGTTTAAAGGGCTGGTTTTGATGTCTATTTGATGGGCTTCATGATTAAATTCTAAAGTTTCAATCCATTAAAGCCCATTTGGTTCACTTTTTATGGAAATAGATTTCACCCCCAAAAAAAAAAAAAAAAAAATGGTGTTATTACTTTTATAAAGTTTGTATACAAAATTAAGAATATAAACTGATGTAATGGACATATCATTTATCTTTAATTAACCAATTGACATTGTATTTATAAGAGCAGTATTATTCAAAACTTTATTGTAAACTCAGTTTTGTTTCAAAACTAAATTTGTAATGGCATATTAATTTTTAACCCACTTTCATTTTTATTATAGCATTTAATGATGTGTCAAATAAAGCATTATAAATATATAGTGGAGGGATGAAAAAATTATTTAAATTAAATGGATTATAGCATGAACTAATTTTACTCATAACAACACTAATTATTTAATAAAGTTTTAACTTTGAGTTTAATTTTTGGAAATTCTCTTAAATAGATATACACGTAGATATGGATTGTTGTAATTTACTTAATTTAATAAAAAAATGAATTTTTTATTATAAGTTTCTCATAATGTTTATCACAAAGAAGATCTTTTAATAAATTATGGAGTCATACAAATGATATATTTGCTCATGACAAAAAAGATGATAGAAAAAGTTGTTTTTATATTCATCTAAATGATACATGTTGGTTTTGATACCACAATGTGCAAGTAATTGATCTACCATACGCAATGGAAAACAAAAATTCAATCGGTAAATCAACTACCTTTCTTTGCCTAGATCCGAGTAAGATTATACCATTTACATGTTTATAAACAAAAATCTGTATAAAGTAAATCCATTCAAGGATTAGAATACTTACGTACGTTTGGAGGCTCCTTCGAATATCTATGATTTTGGACAGGAACACTGTTAACGGCAACTGTTCACCATCTACTATTCATGATTACTATTCACCATCTACTGTTCATGTGATTTTTCACCAATCGATCCAAAGTAGGATCGCACTCACGGAAGTCCACACGAAGATAATCTGAAGAACCCTTGATTATTTTGCTAGAACAATCAAGGGCTTCAAGAATCAAGAAAGAAGAACAAAGAAAAATTTTCTTCTTGAGAGAGAGAAATAGGTGGCTAGGGTTTTAATTGAATGAATAATTCTCATATGTTTTAATTTTAAGTTGCACTTATTAGTGCAACAATTAAAACCCTATTCCAATTAGGAATAGCCATGGGCTCCAACCCTAGTTCACCCTTGCAACTAAACACACCCTTTATGGTATTTTAATTAATTAATTATTATTATAATTAAAATCAATTAATATTTAATAATATATTAATATTTAATTAATAATAATAATTCATTTAAATATATACAGAGATAATATTTAAATATAATCTTACTAATTTAATTTTAATATTAAAATTAAATACATGCAACAACCTCAGCAAATTTAATTGCACTGTGAGATTACCAAAATACCCTTTTGTCCTAAAAGACGAAAATACACTTCTCACAAATTGATTCTTAAATTATCTTCTAAGTGCGTGACCCGTAAGCTCTTCATCATATCGGCAGTGTGCAGTATCGCGATTAACACCAATTAATCTCTCACTACACACAGACCAAGATTGGCCCCTAGCAAGGCATCATGGCCACCCGATAGCTTTAGGTTCAGTGAAACCGTAGCCTGTAATGGTATGGTTACCATGCAATCAAATCCTTGTTAGAGTAGGTGCCATAGAGCCAATCAATTATTGTAGAATTGACTCTTTGTAATAATGTTCATTGATCAATAAAAGGCATTTTATTCTATATCGCATAAATCATTATTGTATGTATTGATATATGTCCTTAGAATGGTAGAACTATGGTGAGGGTATCAAGTGTTTCAAATCTTCATAGTGAGAACCCTATGAGCACATATGGTGGCCATTCTAGAAACGTCCGTAGCCCTAGTATTATTCTGAAGTAAGGGCACAGATAATACGGTAAGGCTATCATAGTGTTGAACGACCCTGTCGAAAGGTAGTGACTGGTCTCACTTGTCAAGGTTGTTTGGTGACAACCTGGTGCAACACATGGGTGCTTGCTGTAGGCAAGTTTACTGGACTGACCCACCAAAGGATTCCGTATGGATGGTAACCCCAGTGTCTATGGAACAAATCCTCTAACAAATGGTTGTGCATGTGATCCTTAGACTTGAGATCACCGGAGCGCCTTATGCACCGATTGGTGTAGTTTGACACTAGCCCAATGCAGTTCTATTCAAAGCTGTCAATATGGTAGTGATTGGCTACATCAAGGAGTGTATCATGACTATGGTAGATCGACAGAGGATTCATCACTCTTGGGTACGGGGGAAGTTATCTCACAGTGCAATTCAATAAATTGCAATGACACTAAAATTGTGGCCACAATGGGATTGAGTTATCCAGTTTATAATTCAGGTCATTGGTCCAATAACTGAATACATAATATCGAGAGTAACTGAGGTTGACACTATTTCTATGCCTCGGTCTCATAGAGATAACGGATGATGAAAGGATTGGATTGTATGGTAACCATATCGTCGATAGATAGCTACTTCGCTGAATTTGAATCTATCGGGTGGCCATGATGCCTTGCTAGGGGCCAATCTTGGTCTGTGTGTAGTGAGATGATTAATTGGTGTTAATCGCAATACTACACACTACCGGTACGGTGAGGAGCCTACGGGTCACACACATAGAAGATAATTTAAGAGCCAGTTTCTAAGAGAGGCGTTTTCATCTTTTTAGGCAAAAGGGTATTTTGGTAATCTCAAAGTGCAATTAAATTTGCTGAGGTCATAGCCTTTATTTAATTTGTTATTAAAATTATACAAGTGAGATTATATTTAAATAAGTGTTCGCATATATTTAAATGAATTATTGTTATTGTTAAATGTTAATATATGATATACATGTATATATTAATTGAATTTAATTGAAATAATAATAACAATAATAATTAAAATATCTAAATGGGGTTGTTTGGACATAGGGGTTGTTTGGGTTGGTGCCCAAGCCTATTCCAAGACGGAATAAGGCATAGTGTGCACTATATAAGTGCAGGATTTTTTGTTAAATGCAGAGAGATATTCATTCAATCATTTTCAACAAAATTCCAGCCCCTTTCTCTCTTCCATGCCACTTCACATTTGCTTGAAACAAAATTTTACTTGATTTTGTTCTTGGTTCTTAAGGCTAAATAGGATCTAGCAAATCCCTCTTTACTTCCTAGGGGTTATCTTCGTGTGGACTAACGATGGTTCGACCCTACCCTTGGATCGGTAGCAAAACCAATTCAGAGATAAGTTAGAGGAGCCTCCAAACGTCCGTATGGTTTCTTAACTTTACTGTTTTTCTTGCAGATTTGTATTTAATGTATAAATTGTTAAAATTTGTGCCCTGATCTTGGTTCTAAGGAACGATCTATGTTGTATATAATTTTGGTTTTCCGCTGCCATTACTTGATCTTTTCCTAACAGTGGTATCAGAGCCAAGGGTACCAAATTTTACAGTTTATTGTCTGATTTACAACATGTATTTGGTAGATAACATGTTATTTTGTTAAATCTACCAAATCTGCTTTTGAATGAGTGATTCAATTGATCAATTGGTTTAATAATGTGTTGATGGATGAAATATTGGTTGGTTGGTATCCTGGTCGAATGCTTCTGCATTCGATTTGATTTGGATATGTGTTATTACGCGAAAAACTACAAAAATGCGAACTGTATGATTCAATGATTTGCACACTTCACCGTGGCGAAATAACAACTTTACCGCGACAACGTTCTTGCTGGAAATTTTCAGGGTTGCCTGTTTCACAGCAGCGAAGTCTTCGACAAAGTTTCTGTCCCAATTTGTGTCTTACGTGAAGGGACCAAACTGTAATTTTTAATAACCTATAAAGCCAATAACCATTCTGCACATATAAGAGGGTAATTAATAATAAACCCACCCAATTCAAAAATGGATTGTTTTTGAAATGTATGCCATGTACGTGTTTGTATATTGCATGGTGCCCAGTACATGAGCCTTATGACCTATGGTGAATGTTCTAAATTATTTTTGGGTATGTATGGTTGTAAATTTTTTGAATAGGACATGTGTGTCCTGCCTTTCTTCCCTTTCTCGATGTACATTCTCTTCTCATCTCATTCCCCTTGAATGTAAATCGATGTTTGTAAATTTATTGATGCAAAATTATTTTGAGTTTAATTTTATTGTAAATTTAGTATGATGTTTTTGTAATGTACTTGAGACAGAGCAAAGGATGAGGCAATCATACTTAAAGACTCAAGATATTTTTTACAGGACCCTTGGGTGACCTACCGATTCCTTTAGGCTCAAGGAAATTGGTTTTAGTGGGGCCATGTACTGGCACGTTTTAATATTTTGTTTAGAATGCATGCTAAGGTTAAATGTTCAATAACATGCCAAACAATGTCATTCTAACAAAGATAATAATCTGGTGAGACACTAAATAATAAACCCTCAATTAAAGTATATTAAGTCACGTATGCCTTCCATCACCATGGTTTTAATCAAACCACTGTTCGTTAGAACCTTGTTCGCCAAAGCAAAGGGTACACTTCTACTGGTGGGAGGTTAAAATACATTGGAGTTTTCCTTAATGGTGATGGGTCGGCTTAAAATGATAGTTTTCCCTGTCCGCCAAAGCAAAGGTTGATAAACACGTCATAGGCATAGTAGAGAAGTACAGATATTATGTGTACACGGTGGCATGTAGTGTCCACTCTACTGATACTGAGAACCACACTTAAGGATGATGGTTGGGGCCATTGGATTGTGTGATTGGCTTGTTGGCTTCTTCACATTTGAGGTTGATAGTAGGAGCTATCAACTGGTGTGGATTAAGCTTGTTGGCTTACCTAATCAACCCATTTTGGCTTGTTCGCCAAAGCAAAGGTTTGAGATGGGCCAAACGGGGTCTCAGTCCACTAGGAAGGCCAAAGGGCTTTCCCAAGTTAATAATGAGGGCTATTGAATTGAGGAAAATAATGGGAGCATCGTTTAATAAAAAGACCATATTAACTAATAATGAACTTTATAATGACTTTATCTTTTCTGCAATTGTAGATTCACCAAAATGAGCATTATGAACTTGCGACCAATAATTGAGAAAGAAAACTGGTTAGATGGATCCAATTTCTCAAACTGGTATCGTAATCTTCAGATTATACTCAAGTCGGAAAAGAAATTGTATATCCTTGAAAAGCCATACATGGCTAAGCCTAATCTTGATGCCACTTAGGAAGTAAAGGATGCTTATCAAAAGTTCCTTGATGATGCTGATGGCGTTCAATGCTTAATGTTAGTATCGATGACACTAGTGCTACAAAAGCAGCATGAGAATATGGACGCTGTTACCATTATTCTACACCTTAAGGAGCTTTTTGAAGGGAATGCTTGACATTCGATGTACAAGGTGTCAAAAGCACTGTTTAGAAGTCGTCTGACTGAGGGAGCACAAGTTGGTCCTCATGTGCTCAAAATGATCGAGCACATAGAGAGGCTTGAGACTTTGGGATTTGAGTTAGATGTAGAATTACAAATGGATTTAATTCTGCAATACTTGCCTGACTCTTATGCACCCTTCATAATGAACTTCAATATGAACACAATGGTGAAAACCTTGTTAGAGCTTTTGAACATGCTGAGGACTGCAGGGCAGGACTTGAAGAAGTCCAAGCCTATTTTACTGGTTGCTGTCAATAAAGGAAAGGGCAATGAGAAGAGTAATGTAAGGAAACGGTCCATATACACAGCGGAAAACAAAAAATCATAATGACAAGGATGGTTCCCATTGAGCCAAGATCAAAGGTACAATTTTACAGTTTATGTTAAAATAGAAATCTGGAGAAATTAATCATGAGTTTAGAAAAATATACGCACGTTTGGAGGCTCCTCTAAATTTGTCAATGAACGTTTTTGCTACCAACCCAAGTGTGGGATCAAACCCACTTAGTGCACACGAAGACAATCACAAAGAACTAAGGAGAGATTTGTTAGATCCTCCTTAGCTTTAAGATCAAAGAAGAAAAATCAAATGAATTGATTTTGGGCAAAAATGAATTCTGCCGTGGGAGAGAACTTGGGGCTGTTGTGTTTGTGTTTTTTCAAAGAAAAGGTTAATAATAAATTAACTCCCCTCTTTTACAAATAACCCTTTTCTTTTATAGTGAATTAAGTTACCCTGTTCCTATATGGAATAGGCTTGGGCTCCAACCCAAACACCTTATGTTACCAAACACTCCCAATTAGATATTTTATTTTTATTTCATCATTATCTCAATTAAAATCAATTAATATATATTTAATCTATATATTAACATTTAACAATAATGATGATTTAATTAAATACATGCGAACACATATTTAAACGTAATTTCACTTATTTAATTTTTCTAATAAATTAAATAAAAAGGCTACAACCTCAGCAAATTTAATTACACTGTGAAATTACCAAAATACCCTTTCGCCTAAAAAGATGAAAATGCCCTTCTTTCTTCCTGTGTCTTAAATTATCTTCTATGTGTGTGACCCATAGGCTCCTCATATACCGATAGTGTATAGTATCGCGATTAACACCAATTAATCGTCTCACAAATACACAGACCAAGATTAGCCCCTAGTAAGGCATCATGGTCACCCGATAGATTCGGATTCAGCAAAGTAGCTACCTGTCAACGATACGGTTACCGTACAATTCAATCCTTTCATCATACTATATCTCGACGAGACAAAGGCATAGAAATAGTGTCAACCTTCGGTTACTCTCGATATTATGTATTCAGTTTCTAGAGCAATGACCTGTATTATAAACTAGATAGAGCAACAACTCAATCCCACTATGGCCACAGTTTTAGTGTCATTGTCATCTACTAAATTGCGCCGTGAGATAACTTTTTCCATACCCGGGAGTGATGAATCCTCTGTCAATCCACCATAGTCTTGATACACTCCTTGATGCAGCCAATCACCACCGTATTGACAGCTCTGAATAGAACTGCGTTAGGCTAGTGTCAAACTACACCAATCGGTGCACATGGCACTCTAATGATCTCAAGTCTAAGGATCACATGCACCACCATTCGTTAGAGGATTTTTTCCATAGAAACTGGGGTTACCATCCATATGGAATCCTCTGGTGGGTCACCCGTGAACTTGTGCGATGTATTCGCCACAAAGAAGCACCCATGTGTTGCACCAGGTTGTCACCAAACAACCTTGACAAGTGAGATCAGTCACTGCCTTTCGATAGGGTCATTCAACACTATGATAGCCTTACCATATTATCTGTGCCCATACTTCAGAATAATACTAGGGCTACGAACGTTTCTAGAATGGCCACCATATGTGCTCATAGGGTTCTCACTATCAAGATTTGAAACACTTGATACCCTCGTCACTGTTCTACCATTCTAAGGACATATATCAATACATATTGCAATAATAATTATTTACTTGATATAGAATAAAATGCCTTTTATTGATTAATGAACATTATTACAAAGAGTCAATTCTATAATAATTGATTGGCTCTAGGGCATCTACTCTAATAAGTAAGGCCAAGGCCAAACCTAAGCCCAAGCCAAAAGGACAGGTTGCTCTTGGGCCTGAGAGTGGCATAGAGAAGGGTAAAGTAGTCTGTTTTTATTGTGGCAAGCCTGGCCACTGGAGGAAACACTGCAAAGCTTTCCTCACAAGCAAGAAGAAGTTAGATGCTACGACTTCAAGTATATTTATGATTGAGATTAACTTCTCTCCCTTAACATTTTGGGTCATTGACACTGGATGTGGTACTCACATTTGTATTGATATGCAGGGAATAAGGCAAAGTAGAGTGCTCACCAAGGGAGAGGTGGACCTTCGAGTTGGAAATGGAGCACATGTGGCTACATTGGCTATAGGGACTTACTGTTTATCTTTGCCTATGGGCTTGTTGTTGGAACTACATAACTGTTATCACGTACCTTCAATTTCTAGAAATATTATTTTAGTATCCGCTTTGGATAATATAGGGTATCATTTTCAGATATCTAATGGATCGTTATCCTTTAGTTTGAATGGTATTCTATTTGGAATTGCAAGGTTATATAATGGGTTATATGTTCTTAATTTAAACAATAAAGATATTCTCAATGTTGAAACCAAGAAAGCTAAACATAGCGACGAAAACTAGACATATCTCTGGCTCTGTAGATTGGGTCATGTTAATAAGACCCGTATTGCAAAACTTCAAAGGGATGGAGTTTTGGACCTTTTGACTTTCAGTCATTTGAGATATACGAGTCATACCTGTTAGGCAAGATGACCAAGTCTCCTTTCACAGGACAAGGTGAAAGGGCTACTGAACTATTACGCATCATCCATAGTGATGTATGTGGTCCACTAACAGTTGAAGCTAGAGGTGGATATTCATACTTCATCACATTTACTGATGATTTCAGTAGATATGGTTATGTCTACCTTATGAGACATAAATCTGAAGCCTTTGATAAATTCAAAGAATTCAAGAATGAAGTACAGAATATGTTGGCAAAAATATTAAAGCTCTTCAGTCAGATCGAGAAGGTAATCACTTAAGCTTGGGGTTTTTTGAATACCTGAATAAATGTGGGATAGTATCACAACTCACCCCTTCATATACACCCCAACACAATGAAGTATCCGGAAAGAGGAATAGAACCTTACTTGATTTGGTTAGGTCCATGATGAGTTTTAGTGATCTACCTGCATCATTATGGGGTTATGCCCTGTTAGAGTAGCTGCCCTAGAGCCAATCAATTATTGTAGAATTGACTCTTTGTAATAATGTTCATTAATCAATAAAAGTCATTTTATTCTATATCGCGTAAATCATTATTATTGCAATATGTATTGATATATGTCCTTAGAATGGTAGAACCATGATGAGGGTATCAAGCGTTTCAAATCTTGATAGTGAGAACCCTATGAGTACATATGGTGGCCATTCTAGAAACGTTCGTAGCCCTAGTATTATTCTGAAGTAAAGGCACAGATAATACGGTAAGGCTATCACAGTGTTGAACGACCCTGTCGAAAGGCAGTGACTAATCTCACTTTTCAAGCTTGTTTGGTGACAACCTAGTGTAAACATGGGTGCTTGCTGTAGGCGAATACACCGCAACAAGTTCACTGGACTGACCAACCAGAGGATTCCATATGGATGGTAACCCTAGTGTCTATGGAACAAATCCTCTAACGAATGGTGGTGCATGTGATCCTTAGACTTGAGATCACCGGAGCACCTTGTGCACCAATTGTTGTAGTTTGACACTAGCCTAACGCAGTTCTTTTCAGAGCTGTCAATACGGTGGTGATTAGCTGCATTAAGGAGTGTATCAAGACTATGGTGGATAGACAGAGGATTCATCACTCCCGAGTATGTGAGAAGTTATCTCATGGCACAATTCAGTATATGGCAAAGACACTAAAACTGTGGCCACGGCGGGATTGAGTTGTTGCTCTATCCAGTTTATAATACAGGTCATTGGTCTAGGAACTGAATACATAATATCGAGAGTAATCGAAGGTTGACATTATTTCTATGCCTTCGTCTCGTCGAGATAACGGATCATGAAAGGATCTAATTGTGGGGTAACCATATCGTTGACATGTAGCTACTTTGCTGAATCCGAATCTATCGGGTGGCCATGATGCCTTGCTAGGGGCCAATCTTGGTCTGTGTAGTGAGATGATTAATTGGTGTTAATCGCGATACTATATACTATCGGTATAATGAGGAGCCTATAGATCACACACATAGAAGATAATTTAAGAGCCAGGAAGTTAGAAGGGCATTTTCATCTTTTTGGGAAAAAGGGTATTTTGGTAATTTCATAGTGCAATTAAATTTGCTGAGGTCGTAGCCTTTATTTAATTTGTTAGAAAAATTAAATAAGTGAAATTATGTTAAAATATGTGTTAGCATATATTTAAATAAATTATCATTATTGTTAAATGTTAATATATATATTAAATATATGTTAATTGATTTTAATTGAGATAATGATGAATTAAAATAAATATCTAATTGGGAGTGTTTGGAAACAAGGGGTGTTTGGGTTGGAGCCCAAGCCTATTCCATATGAGAATAGGGCAATTAAACTTTACCATAAAAGAAGAAAAAGGTTAATTGAAAAAGTGTAGAGATTTTTCATTTCACTCATTCATTGAAAAGAGAAAAACCTCTAGCCCCCAAAACACTCTCCCACGTCAGAATGGTTTTTGCCTAAAATCAAATTTCTTTGATTTTTCTTCTTTGTTCTTAAGGCTAAAGAGGATCTAGCAAATCCCTCTTTAGTTCCTTGCGATTGTCTTCGTGTGGGTTACATTGGTTCAATCCTACACTTGGGTCAGTCACAAAATACATTCAGAGACAACTTGGAGGAGCCTCCAAATGTGCATATGATTTCTTAAACTCTATATTAGTTTTATGTAGATTCTTATTTTGATATAAACTGTAAATTTGTGCCTTGATCTTGGTTCTATAGAATGATCCGTATTGTTAAAAGCTTTTGTTTTCCGCTACGTAAATGGATCACTTCCTAATAGTGGTATCAGAGCCTAAGGTACCAGATTTTACAGTTTTATGTGGATGGTTGATTACATGTATTTGATTGCTAATATGTTGCCTTAAAGAATCTGCGTAAATTCTGCCTTAAAAGCATGTTTTAAGAAATCAATTAATCGATTAATCTTAATTTGTTGATGATCTGCAAGTTTGGTATATTGGGTGATGGATTTTTGTTGAAATCAATGTGTATGATTGATTACAAAATCCGTTTGGTGTGTTTTTGGTTACTGTTTGAACTGATCCGAGCTACAGAAAAGTGCATGCTCGCCGTGGCGATATAACCCATCGTCGCGGCATGTGTGTTTGGCATTCATGCTGATTACGAAATCAACAATCACCGCGGCTATATAAACCATCACCGCAGCAATCATCCTTAGGACGAGCGTTGTACGAAATTAGCGCTCACCACTGCGATATAACCCATCACCGTGGCGATCGCACGTTGAGAGTGAATGTCAAGTTAACCAGCGCACGCTACGGCGATCTAACTCATCGCCACAGCGAGCGCACTTCCGAGTGCATAGGGGCTAAATTGTAAAGTTTCAAAACTTTTGGACCAAGTAAGATCTACAAATTTCAAGGGGTAGTTTATAATTAACCCACCAATTTCAAAAATTGATTGTTTTTAAAATGTATGCTATGTACTTGTTTGTATATTGCATGGTGCCCGATAATAGCGAGGGCTATTGACTTGAGTAAAATAGTGGGAACACTGTTTAATAAAAGTCCATATTAAATAATAATGAACTTTATAATGACTTTAGTTTTCTGCAATTGTAGATTCACCAAAATGAGCATTATGAACCTACGACCGATAATCGAGAAAGAAAACAGGTTGGATGGATCCAATTTCTCAGACTAGTATTATACTCAAGCCAGAAAAGAAATTGTATATCCTTGAAAAGCCATACATGGCTGAGCTTGATCCTGATCCTGATCCTGATCGTGATGCCACTTAAGAAGTACAGGATACTTATCAAAAGTTCCTTGATGATGTTGATAGCGTTCAATGCTTGATCTTAGCATCGACGACACCTATGCTGCAAAAGTAGTATGAGAATATGGACGCTTCTTCCATTATTCTACACCTCAAGGAGCTTTTTGAAACAAATGCTTGACATGAGAGGTACAAGGTGTCGAAAGCACCGTTTGGGAGTCGTCTGACTGAGGGAGCCCTAGTTGGTCCTCATGTGCTCAAGATGATTAAGCACATAGAGAGGCTTGAGACTTTGGGATGTGGTTTAGATGCAAAATTACAAATGGATTTAATTCTGCAATCCTTGCCTGACTCTTATGCATCGTTCATAATGAATTTCAAAATGAACATGATGGTGAAAACCTTGTCGAAACTTTTGAACATGTTGAGGACTACAGAGCAGGACTTGAAGAAGTCCAAGCCTATTTTACTGGTTGTTGCCAATAAAGGAAAGGGTAACGGTAAGGGTAAGGCTCAGGCCAAACCTAAGCCCAAGCCCAAGGGACAGGTTGCTCTTGGGCCTAAGAGTGGCATAGGGAAGGGCAAGGTAGTTTGCTTCTTTTGTGGCAAGCTTGGCTGGAGGAAACACTGCAAGGCTTTCCTCGCAAGCAAGAAGAAGTCAGACGCTACGACTTTAGGTATTTTTATGATTGAGATTAATTTCTCTCCTTCAACATCTTGGGCCATTGACATCGGATGTGGTACTCACATTTGTACTGATGTGCAGGAACTAAGGCAGAGTAAAGTGCTCGCCAAGGGAGATGTGGACCTAAGAGTTGGAAATGGACCACATGTGGCTGCATTGGCTGTAGGGACTTGCTGTTTATCTTTGCCTATGGGCTTGTTGTTGGAACCACATAATTGTTATCACGTACCTTCTATTTCTAGAAATATTATTTCAGGATTCGCTTTAGATAATATAGGGTATCATTTTGAGATATCTAATGGATTGTTGTCCTTTAGTTTGAATGGTATTCTATTTGGAATTGCAAGGTTATACAATGGATTATATGTTCTTCATTTAAACAATAAAGATATTCTCAATATTGAAACCAAGAAAGCTAAACATAGCGATAAAAACCAGACATATCTCTGGCATTGTAGATTATATCATGTTAATAAGACTCGCATTGCAAAACTTCAAAGGGATGGAGTTTTGGACCCTTTTGACTTTCAGTCATTTTAGGTATGTGAGTCATGCCTGTTAGGCAAGATGACCAAGTCTCCTTTCACAAGACAAGGTGAAAGGGCTACTAAGCTGTTTGGCATCATCCATAGTGATGTATGTGGTCCACTAACAGTTGAGGCCAGAGGTGGATATTCATACTTCATCACATTTATTGATGATTTCAGTAGATATGGTTATGTCTACCTTATGAGACATAAATCTGAAGCCTTTGATAAATTCAAGGAATTCAGGAATGAAGTACAGAATATGTTGGGCAAAAGTATTAAAGCTCTTTGGTCGGATCAAGGAGGTGAATACTTAAGCTTAGGGTTTTCAGAGTACCTGAAGGAATGTGGGATAGTATCACAACTCACTCCTCCTTATACACCCCAACACAATGGAGTGTCAAAAAAGAGGAATAGGACCTTACTTGATATGGTTAGATCCATGATGAGTTTTAGTGATTTACCTACATTGTTCTAGGGTTATGCCCTAGATACTACGACTCACGTTTTGAACCGTCTGCCGTCAAAGTCTATAGATAAGACTCCATATGAGCTATGGAGTGGGCAAAAGCCTAACTTGTCTTATCTAAGGATTTGGGGTTGCGAAGCTTATGTTAAGAAATTGACTTCGAACAAGCTGGGCCCAAAATCCTATAAATGTATATTTGTGGGGTATCCAAAGGAGACTAAATGATACTACTTCTACCACCTGGAAGAGCGCAAAATTTTGTTGCTCGATCTGGTGTCTTCTTAGAAAAGGAATATTTTCTAAGAAGTACTAGTGGGAGAAAAGTAGAAGTCGATGAAGTTCTAGAACCATAAAATATACTAGACGAAGGACGAGATGATGTGCCATAGAAAGTGGTTGAGCATCATGAGGAGGTTACTCCATAACTAGTGGATCAAAGTGAACCACCTCAGGTAGCACAGGAGCTACGTAGATCTGTGAGAGTATGCCATGAGCCCGAGAGATACGGTTATTTCGTGACTCAACATGGTGACGTACTAGTCTACCAAGACAATGAACCTAGAACCTACGAAGACATTATATAGGATCCAGATTTCGTTAAATGACTTGAAGCCATGAAATTTGAGATGGACTCCATGTACCAGAACCAGGTATGGTCTCTGGTGGAACCACCTGAAGGGGTAAAACCCATAGGGTGTAAATGGGTCTTCAAAAAGAACACTGACATGGATGGCAAGGTGCATACTTATAAGGCACAACTGGCTGGCAAAGGTTTCAAACAAATTCATGGCATTGACTATGAAGAAACCTTTTCGTCAACTGCCATGATTAAATCCATGCAGATTATGCTTGCAATTGCTGTATATCATGACTATGAGATTTGGCAAATGGATGTCAAAATAGCTTTCCTAAACGGAAACCTTGAAGAGGATGTGTATATGACATAACCTGATGGTTTCATTCTTGATGGGCAAGCTGATAGGGTATGCAAGTTGTAGAGATCCATTTATGGACTCAAGCAAGCTTCAAGGAGTTGGAACATTCATTTTGATAAAGCCATAAAAGAATTTGACTTTATCAAGAACGAAGATGAGCCCTGTGTTTACAAGAAAGTGAGTGGGAGCGCAGTAGAATTCCTAGTGTTGTATGTCGATGACATACTTCTGATTGGGAATGATATACCGAACTTGCAGTTGGTAAAGACTTGGTTATCCAAGTGCTTCTCCATGAAGAACTTAGGGGAAGCAGCCTACATCCTTGGAATAAAGATCTATCGTGATAGATCACGTAGGTTGCTTGGCCTAAGTTAGAGTGCATATATTGACAAAGTACTGAAAAGATTAAGTATGGAAGAATCCAAGAAGGGATTTCTTTCGATGTCACATGGTGTTTATCTCTCTAAGGAATTGTGTCCTAAAACATAAGATGATAGAGATAGAATGAAGAGGATCCCATATGCGTCAACAATTGGATCCATCATGTATGCCATGCTATGTACTCGGATTAATGTCTCATGTGCTTTGAGCACTTGTAGTAGATATCAATCGGATCCAGGTGAGTGTCATTGGATGGCTGTCAAGAATATTCTTAAGTACCTAAAGAGGGCTAAGGATATGTTCTTGGTTTATGGAGGGGAAGATGAGCTCACTATAAGAGGATACAGTGATGCTAGTTTCCAAACGGACAAAGATGATTATCAATCGCAAGTAGGGTTTGTATTTTGTCTCAATGGGGGTGCAGTGAGCTAGAAGAGCTCCAAGAAAAGTACTATAGCAGACTCTACAATGGTGGCTAAGTATATTGCATTATCAGATACGGCCAAAGAGGCAGTCTAGATTAAGAAGTTCATTACGAACTTGGTGTGGTTCCCAGGATTGTTGATCCTATAGACATCTATTGTGACAACAATGGAGCAATTGCTCAAGCCAGGGAAACACGGTCTCATCAGAAGTCCAGACACATGCTTAGATGATTCCATCTCATCAGAGAGATAGTTGAGAGAAAAGATGTGCAAATTAGTAAAGTGCATACTGAAGACAATCTCACAAATCCACTGACAAAGCCTCTGTCGCAACAAAAGCATGAAAGGCACTTGAGATCATTTGGTATTAAATACATGAATGATTGGCTATAATGCAAGTGGGAGATTGTTAGAGTAGATGCCTTAGAGCCAATCAATTATTGTAGATTTGACTTTTTGTAATAATTTTCATTAATCAATAAAAGGCATTTTATTCTACATCGCGTAAATCATTATTATTGCAATATGTATTGATATATGTCCTTAGAATGGTAGAACCGTGACGAGGGTATCAAGTGTTTCAAATCTTGATAGTGAGAACCCTATGAGCACATATGGTGGCCATTCTAGAAACGTCCATAGCCCTAGTATTATTCTGAAGTAAGGGCACAGATAATACGGTAAGGCTATCACAGTGTTGAACGACCCTATTGAAAGGAAGTAACTAATCTCACTTGTCAAGCTTGTTTGGTGAAAACCTAGTGCAACACATGGGTGCTTGCTGTAGGCAGATACGCCGCAGCAAGTTCACTGGACTAACCTACCAGAGAATTCCATATGGATGGTAACCCTAGTGCCTATGGAACAAATCCTCTAACGAATGGTGGTGCATGTGATCCTTAGACTTGAGATCACCCGAGCGCCTTGTGCCCCGATTGGTGTAGTTTGACACTAGCCTAAAGCAATTCTTTTCAGAGCTATCAATACGGTGGTAATTGGCTGCATCAAGGAATGTATCAAGACTATGGTGGATAGACAGAGGATTCATCACTCCCGGGTATGGGAGAAGTTATCTCACGATGTAATTCAGTATATGGCAATGACACTAAAACTGTGGCCACAGTGGGATTGAGTTGTTGCTCTATCCAGTTTATAATACAGGTCATTGGTCTAGAAACTGAATACATAATATCGAGAGTAATCGAAGGTTGACAATATTTCTATGCCTTCGTCTCGTCGAGATAATGGATGATGAAAGGATCGAATTGTGGGGTAACCACATCGTTGACATGTAGCTACTTTGCTGAATCCGAATCTATCGGGTGGCCATGATGCCTTGCTAGGGGCCAATCTTGGTCTGTGTGTAGTGAGACGATTAATTGGTGTTAATCGCGATACTATACACTGCCGGTATGATGAGGAGCCTATGGGTCACACACATAGATGATAATTTAAGAGCCAGGAAGTTAGATGGGCATTTTCGTCTTTTTGGGTGAAAGGGTATTTTGGTAATTTCACAGTGCAATTAAATTTGCTGAGGTCATAGCCTTTATTTAATTTGTTAGAAAAATTAAATAAGTGAAATTACGTTTAAATATGTGTTAGCATATATTTAAATAAATTACCATTATTGTTAAATGTTAATACATATATTAAATATATGTTAATTGATTTTAATTGAGATAATGATGAATTAAAATAAATATCTAATTGGGAGTGTTTGGAAACAAGGGGTGTTTGGGTTGGAGCCCAAGCCTATTCCATATGAGAATAGGGCAATTAAACTTTACTATAAAAGAAAAAGGTTAATTGAAAAAGTGTAGAGATTTTTCATTACACTCATTCATTGAAAAGAGAAAAACCTCCAGCCCCTAAAACACTCCCACGTCAGAATGGTTTTTGCCTAAAATCAAATTTCTTTGATTTTTCTTCTTTGTTCTTAAGGCTAAAGAGGATCTAGCAAATCCCTCTTTAGTTCCTTGCGATTGTCTTCGTGTGGACTACATTGGTTCGATCCTACACTTGGGTCGGTGGCAAAATACATTCAAAGACAACTTGGAGGAGCCTCCAAACGTGCATATGATTTCTTAAACTCTATATTAGTTTTCTGTAGATTCTTATTTTGATATAAACTGTAAATTTGTGCCCTGTTCTTGGTTCTATGGAATGATCCGTATTGTTAATAGTTTTTGTTTTTGGCTGCATAAATGGATCGCTTCCTAACAGTGGTATCAGAGCCTAGGGTACTAGATTTTACAGTTTTATGCGGATGGTTGATTACATGTATTTGATTGATAATATGTTTGCCTTAAAGAATCTGTGTAAAATCTGCCTATTAGTACATATGGTGGCCATTCTAGAAACGTTCGTAGCCCAAGTATTATTCTGAAGTGAGGGCACAATTAATACAGTAACGGAATCATAGTGTTGAATGACCTGTCGAAAGGTAGTGACTGATCTCACTTGTCAAGGTTGTTTGGTGACAACCTGGTGCAACACATGGTTGCTTGCTATAGGCAAGTTCACTGGACTAACCCACCAGAGGATTCCATATGGATGGTAACCCCAGTGTCTATGGAACAAATCCCCAATGAATGATGGTGCATGTGATCCTTAGACTTGAGATCACCGGAGCGCCTTGTGCACCGATTGGTGTAGTTTGACACTAGCCCAATGTAGTTCTATTCAGAGCTGTCAATACGATAATGATTGGCTACATCAAGGAGTGTATCAAGACTATAGTGGATTGACAGAGGATTCATCACTCCCGAGTACAGGGGAAGTTATCTCACAGCGCAATTCAGTAAATGGAAATGACACTAAAATTGTGGCCATAGTGGGATTGAGTTGTTGCTTGATCTAGTTTATAATTTAAGTCATAGGTCCAGTAACTGAATACATAACATTGAGAGTAACTGAGGTTGACACTATTTCTATGCCTCCGTCTCATAGAGATAACGGATGATGAAAGGATTGAATTGTACAGTGACCATATTGTTGATAGGTAGTTGCTTCGCTGAATCCGAATCGATCGAGTGGCCATGATGCCTTGCTAGGGGCCAATCTTGGTCTGTGTGTAGTGAGATGATTAATTGGTGTTAATAGCGATACTACAAACTACCGGTATGATGAGGAGCCTACGGGTCACACACATAGAAAATAATTTAGGAGCCAGTTTATAAGAGGGGTGTTTTCATCTTTTTAGGCAAAAGGGTATTTTGGTAATCTCACAGTGCAATTAAATTTGTTGAGGTCATAGCCTTTATTTAATTTGTTATTAAAATTAAATAAGTGAGATTATATTTAAATATGTGTTCGCATATATTTAAATGAATTATTGTTATTGTTAAATGTTATTATATGATATACATATATATATTAATTGAATTTAATTGAAATAATAATAACAATAATAATTAAAATATCTAAATGGGGCTGTTTGGACATAGGGGTTGTTTGGGTTGGTGCCCAAGCCTATTCCAAGATGGAATGGGGCATAGTGTGCACTATATAAGTGCAGGATGTTTTGTTAAATGTAGACAGATATTCATTCAATCATTTTCAACAAAATTCCAGCCCTTTTCTCTCTTCCACGCCACTTCACATTTGCCTGAAACAAAATTTTACTTGATTTTGTTCTTGGTTCTTAAGGCTAAAAAGGATCTAGCAAGTCTCTCTTTAGTTCCTTGGGGTTATCTTCGTGTAGACTAACGGTGATTCGATCCTACCCTTGGATCGGTAGTGAACCTGATGAGAATGCAAAATGTCATATTTACCCCTATTAATGTCTAGTATTTTATACTTATTTGCTGCCTAAATGTACTCATTATTATTCTATTTTGATTTAGGATGCAAATGGATGCATTAATTGCAAAACGGAACTAATTAGGTGAATTCGGACAATTTCGACATTGCTTCGTAATCTGGGCATAACTCTCTCATCCGATCTCCGATTGAGATGATTCAAAATGTTGTGGAACACTGAGAAACATATCTAAAACTTTAATGTTTTGAGTTTGGTGAGATACTCGCTGTATCAAGGTTGTAATTGGGCTTGAATTTGAGGCACCTGCACTGCTGACGTTCTGGAACATTCCGCCTTGTCATGCAAGTTAAATAGGCAGTTTATTATTGGAAGATTTGAAGACCTATTGCAAGCAAGTTACAGCTGGACACACCACCTTCCTATTTTATTTTAGGATTTTATTTTATTTTCAATTAATCAGAATCAGATTAGGATAAATGTTATTTTAGGATATTAGAATATTTTTAGGAGATTTAGTAGAATTCAAATGCTTGAATTGGATATTTGTTAAGGGGAGAGAGAAATCAGATTGGGACGGAACACACACGCCTCTCTTTCTTCCCTTATGCAATTTTTCTTTTGAGTTTTTGATAGCCATGAGCGGCTAAAACTTTTATAACTTGGTCGAAGGAAACAGAGGCCTCAGAATCAATAAACTATGAGATCTAATCTGTTTTTCTTTAGTGTTAAATTTATGTTTTGAGTATTGGATGTTCTTCTATGCCTATTTTCATGATTATTGCATTTAATTACTAGGAGGCCTACTAGTTTATTACTTGTTACAATCTATTGCTAAGTTAGATATCAAATCCATAATTGTTTGATCCCTCTAACTTGTGAAGTAATTAGGGTTTAAGAATTTGCTGCGTCAGGAATCATTAAATATTAAGAACATTCAACTAAATTAAATGCAACCGCTTGTGTTTGTGTTGTTCAGCTTCATCGATCTCCTTAGGTCTTAAGGCTGCCACAAGATTAAATCTTTAGCATTTGTCTAGGGTTGTTTAGTAGTAAGATTAATTAGATTGCTTGTTTCCTAATTAATTACAACTAAGGAGAGATAGGAAAATAGTTCCAACGGTGAATACTCAAAGTAAGAAATGATTTATTTTTTCATCAATGATCAGTTGTAAGATTCCGATGGTGGATGTTGACTTAGACCAAGTTTCGTTATTTTTATTGATTTCAATAATTTAGGTTGAATTGTTTTTCCTGAAATTGTTTCGGTTTGTACTCACCCCCCCCCCCAGCCAACCTTGTTCACGTAACATTAAACTCGGCTAGACACTCTCGGTGGGAATGATCCTTACTCACACTACTACATGTGTTTTTAGGTTTTAATCTTGGTTGCCTACGATAGCACACCAAAACCCATTCAAAGATAAGTTGGAGGAGCCTCCAAACGTGCATATGGTTTCTTAAATTTAAACTGTTAATTTTTGTTTTCCGCTGCCATTACTTGATCGTTTCCATAATCCTTTCATCAACTGTTATCTCACCAAGACTGAGGTATAGAAATAGTGTCAACCTCAGATATCCTCGACATGTTTGTATTCAGTTACTGAACCAATGATAGGAATATTAAATTGGATTGAGCAACAACTCAATCCCACCGTGGCCACAGATTTAGTGTCATTGCCATTTACTGAATTACCTAGTGAGATAACTTCTCTTGTACCCAAGATTGATGAATACTTTGTCGATCCACCATAGTCTCGATGCACTTCTCAATGTAGCCAATCACTACCATATTGATAGCTCTGAATAGAACTACGTTGGGCTAGTATCAAACTGCACCAATTGGTACACAAGGCACTCCGGTGATCTCAAGTCTAAGGATCACATGCACCACCATCCGTTAGAGGATTTATTCCATAGACATTGAGGTTACCATCCATATAGAATCCTTTGGTGGGTCTGTCCAGTGAACTTGCCTCTAGCAAGCACCCATGCGTTGCACCAGGTTGTCGGCAAACAACCTTGAAAAGTGAGATCAGTCACAGTCTTTCGACAGGGTTATTCAACACTATGATAGCCTTACTGTATTATCTCTGTCCTTGGTCAGAATAATACTGGGGCTATGGACATTTCTAGAATAGCCACCATATGTGATCATAGGGTTCTTACTATCATGATTTGAAACACTTGATACCCTCGTCACGGTTCTACCATCCTAAGGACATATATCATTACATACACGAAATAGAAGAATATGCCTTTTATTGATAAATAAACATTTATTATAGAGTCAATTTTACAATAATTGATTGGCTCTAGGGCACATATTCTAAAAATCTCCCACTTGCACTATAGCGAATCATTCATGTATTTAATATCGAATGACCCTAAGTGTTTTTCATGCTTCTACTGCGACAGAGGCTTCGTCAATGGATCGGTGAGGTTGTCATTAGTATGCACTTTAGTGATCTGTACATCTTTCCTCTCAACCATTTCTTTGATGACATGAAAACGTCTGAGTATGTGTCTGGACTTCTTATAAGACTGTGGTTCCTTTGCTTGAGCAATTGCTCCATTGTTGTCACAATGGACATCTATCGAATCAACAATCAAGGAAGCCACACCAAGTTTAGTGACGAACTTGTTAATCCAGATTGCCTCCTTGGCCACATCGGATAGTGCAATATACTCAGCCTCCATTGTAGAGTTTGCTAGTGCTTTGCTTAGAGCTTTTCCAACTCACTACACCCTCATTGAGACAAAATACAAACCCTGATTGCGATAGATAATCATCTTTATCCATTTGGAAACTAGCATCACTGTGTCCTCTTACAATGAGCTTATCTTCCCCTCCATAAACCAAGAACATGTCCTTAGTCTTCTTCAAGTAATTAAGGATGTTTTTGATGACTATCCAGAGATGCTCACCTAGATCCGATTGATATCTACTACAAGTGCTTAACGCACATGAGACATCAATTCGAGTACATAACATGGCATACATGATGGATCCAATTGTTGACAAATATGGGATCCTTTTCATTCTATCTCTCTCATCGTGTGTTTTTGGACACATTCTTAGAGAGTTAGACACCATGTGACATCAGAAGAAATCCCTTCTTGGATTCTTCCATACTAAATCTCTTCAATACCTTGTCAATGTATGTACTCTGACTTTGGCCAAGCAACCTACGTGATCTATCTCGATAGATCTTTATTCCGAGGATGTAGGTAGCTTCTCCTAAGTCATTCGTGGAAAAGCACTTGGATAACCAAGTCTTTACTGATTGCAAGTTCGGTATATCATTCCCGATCAGAAGTATGTCATCGACATAAAACACTAGGAATGCCACTATGCTTCCACTCACCTGCTTGTAAACATAGGGCTCATCTTCGTTCTTGATAAAACCAAATTCTTTTATGGCTTCATCAAAATGAATGTTCCACCTCCTTGAAGCTTACTTGAGTCCATAAATGGATCTCTGCAACTTGCATACCTTCTCAACTTGCCCATCAAGAATGAAACCATTGGGTTGTGTAATATACAGCAACTTACTCTTCAAGGTTTCCATTCAGGAAAGCCATTTTGACATCCATTTTCCAAATCTCATAATCATGATATGCAGCAATCGCAAGCATAATCTAGATGGATATAATCATGGCAACCAATCGTGCTTTATAAGTGTGCACCTTGCCATCCTTCTTGAAGACCGATTTACACCCTATGGGTTTTACCCCTTTAGGTGGTTCCACCAGAGACCATACTTGGTTCTGGTACATAGAGTCCATCTCACATTTCATGGCTTTAAGCCATTTAATGGAATCTGGATCCGATATAGTGTCTTCATAGGTTTTGGGTTCATCGTCTTGTTAGACAAGTACATCACCATGTTGAGTCACGAGATAACCGTATCTCTCAAGCTCATGGCGTACTTTCCTAGATCTACATAGCATCTGTGCTACTTGAGGTGGTTCACTTTGATCCACAAGTTGAGTAACCTTCTCCTGATGTTCAACCACTGCTTGGCACATCTTCCCATCCTTCGTCTAGTATATCTTATAGCTCTAGAACTTCATCGAGTTATACTTTTCTCCTACTAGTACTTCTTAGAAAAAATTCCTTTTCTAAGAAGACACCAGTATGTGCAAAAAAAAATTTGCGCTCTTCTGGATGGTAGAAATAGTATCCTTTGGTCTCTTTAGGATACCCCACAAATATACATTTGTAGGATTTTGGGCCCAACTTGTTCGAAGTCAATTTCTTGGCATAAGCTTCGCAACCCCAAATCCTTAGATAAGACAAATTAGGCTTTCGCCCATTCCATAGTTCAAATGGAGTCTTGTCTACAGACTTTGATGGCACACGGTTCAAAATGTGCATTGTAGTCTCTAGGGCATAACCCCAGAATGATGCAAGTAAATCACTAAAACTCATCATGGACCTAACCATGTCAAGTAAGGTCCTATTCCTCCTTTCACACACTCCATTGTGTTGGGGTGTATATGGAGGGATGAGTTTTGATGCTATCCCACATTCCTTTAGGTATTCAGAAAACCTTGAGCTTAAGTATTCACCTCCTCGATCCAATCAAAGAGCTTTAATACTTTTGCCCAACATATTCTGTACTTCACTCCTGAATTCTTTGAACTTATCAAAGACTTCAGATTTATGTCTCATGAGGTAGACATAACCATATCTACTAAAATCATTAGTAAATGTGATGAAGGAGGAATATCCACCTCTGGCTTCAACTGTTAGTGGACCACATTCATCACTATGGATGATGCCTAATAGTTTAGTAGCCCTTTCACTTTGTCCTATGAAATGTGACTTGGTCATCTTGCCTAAAAGGCATGACTCGCATACCTCAAATGACTATTAGTCAAAAGGGTCCAAAACTTCATCCTTTTGAAGTTTTGTAATGCGGGTATGATTAACATGAGCCAATCTACAATGCCATAGGTATGTATGGTTTGTTCGCTATGTTTAGCTTTCTTAGTTTCAACGTTGAGAACATCCTTATTGTTCAAATCAAGAACATATAATCTATTATATAACCTTGCAATTCCAAATAGAATACCATTTAAACTAAAGGACAACAATCCATTAGAAATCTCAAAACGATATCCTATATTATCCAAATCGGATACTGAAATAATGTTTCTAGAAATCGTAGGTACAAAATAACAGTATTTGAGTTCTAATAATAAGCCCCGAAGGCAAAGATAAACAATAAGTCCCTATAGCTAATGCAACCACATATGCTCCATTTCCAACTCATAGGTCCACTTCTCCCTTAGTGAGCAATCTACTATGCCTTAGTCCCTGGACATCAGTACAAATGTGAGTACCACATCATGTGTCAATGACCCAAGATGTTGAAGGAGAGAAGTTAATCTCAATCATAAACATACCAAACATACCTAAAGCCGAAGCATCTAACTTCCTCTTGTTTGCGAGGAAAGCCTTGCAGTGCTTCCCCCAATGGCCAGGCTTGCCATAATAGAAGCAGATTACCTTCCCACCTTTCCCAACGCCACCTGCAGGCTTGAGAGCATCCTGTCCTTTAGGCTTGGGCTTGGGATTGGCCTTACCCTTTCCTTTACCGATGGGTGCTACCAAGAAATAGGCTTCCGATTCTTCTTAAGTCCTCGTCAGCCTCCCTTAACACATTCAAAAGCTCTGGCAGGGTTTTCGCCATAACACTCATGTTGAAGTTCATTATAAACGGTGCATAAGAGTTAGGCAAGGATTGCAAAATTAAATCCACTTGTAATTCTGCAACCTACTCAAATCCCAGAGTCTCAAGCCTCTCCATGTGCTCGATCATTTTGAGCACATGAGGGCTAACTTGGGCTCCATCGGTCAGGCGACTTCCAAACAGTGCTTTTGACACCTTGTACCTTTCATGTCAAGCATTCCCTTCGTAAAGCTCCTTGAGGTGTAGAATAGTGGTAGCAACGTCCATATTCTCATGCTGCTTTTGCAGCACTAGTGTCATCGATGCTAACATCAAGCATTGAACACCATTAACTTCATCAAGGAACTTTTGATAAGTATCCTTTACTTCCTGGGTGGCATAAGGATCAGGCTCACTCATGTATGGCTTATCTAGGATATACAATTTCTTTTCGGACTTAAGTATAATTTGAAGATTACGATACCAGTCCGAGAAATTGGATCCATCCAACCTGTTTTCTTTCTCGATTATCGATCACAGGTTCATAATGCTCATTTTTAATTGAATCTACAATTTAGAAAAGTAAAGCCAATATAATGTTTATTATTTCTTAATGAGGTCTTTTATTAAACAACACTCCCACTATTTTCCTCAAGCCAATAGCCCTCACTATTAACTCGGGAAAGCCCGTTGGCTTTCCTAGTGGACTGAGATCCCATCTTGCTCATTTCAAACCTTTGTTGTGGCAAAGAACCCAAAATGGGTTGATTAGGTAGGCCAACAAACTTAATCCACACTAGTGGATAGCACCCACTACCAACCTCAAATGTGAAGTAAGCTAACAAGCCAATCATACAATCCAATGGCCTAGCCATCATCCTCAAGTGTGATTCCCAGTATCAGTAGAGTGGACACTACATGTCGCCACGTACACTCAACATGTGTATTTCTCTCCTATGCCTATGACGTGTTTATCAACCTTTGCTGTGGCGAACAAGCAAAACTGTCATTTTAAGTCGACCCATCATCATTAAGGAAAACTCGAATGAATTTTAACCTCCCACTGGTAGAAGTATACCCTTCGTTATGGCGAACAATTTCGACGAACAGTGGTTTGATTAAAACAATGGTGATGGAAGGCATACCTGACTTAATATATCTTATTTGAGGGTTTTTATTTAATGTCTCACCAGATTATTATCTTTGTTAGAATGTCATTGTTTGGCATGTTATTGAACATTCAACCTTAGCATGCATTCTAAAAAAAAAAAATACTAAAACCGATTTCCTCAAGCCTAAAGGAATCGGTGGGTCAACCTAGGGTTTAAAAATAAATCTTGGATCTTCAAGTTATTCCTCTTCATAGCTCCTTTGTTTCTTCTTCACAATCATTACAAATAATTTTATAATAAAAAACATATTCTAATTTACATCAATAAAATAGAAACCTCACGATACATACGAGGGGAGTGAGATGAGGAGAAGAAATACATGGAGATTTAAGAGAGAGAGGCAGGACACGCATGTCCTATTTGTTTATAAAAATTACAAACAAACCCAATAAACAATAAACAATAGGTCTAAGGCTCATGTACGGGGCACCATGCAATTATCAAAAAAGAACATTGCATACATTCAAAACCAATCAATTTTTGAATTGGGTGGGTTGAATTATCAAGTTACCACCTTAAACGTGCAAAATAAATATTGGCTTTAAAGGTTCAAAAAACTGCAATTTAGCCCCGGTGTGAAAAATGGAAAGCAAAAAGGGAACAGTAGGTTTCTTGCCTTGGTGAAGAAATTCTTCGCCCTGGCGAAGTTCATGCACACATGGTCCCTACGGCGAAGTTTTATTTTGCCGCAGCGACCGTGAACTTCCAGATAACACAAATTGTTCTAGAAAGTTTTATGCAGCGGTGAAGTTTTATTTTGCTGCGGCTAGATCTAATTTTTCTGGAATTTCACCGCTGCGAAGGTTTATTTTGCCGTGGCCAGATTCACTTTTTGCATCTCGCTACGATTAATGTCGTAAAACAGTGAATCAGACGCAGTAACCTTTTTTGCAATTTTTCACATAATGACACGAATCCAAATCAAATCAAATGCTTAAACATTTGACCAAGACACCAACCACCCAATACACATCCAATCAACACATTATTTAATCAATTGATTAATCAAGACATTCAACATACATATTTTTTCCAGATAAAAAAAAAAAAAAAAAAACACTTCAAATCATGCAATAATATGTTATCAAACAAATATGCATGTTATCAAACATTAATTAAACAATATAATGTAATACCCGAGGCTTTGATACCATTGTAAGTAATTGATCTACCATACATAGCAGAAAACAAAAATTCAATCAGTAAATCAATTACCTTTCTTTGCCTAGATTCGAGTATAGATTATACTGTTTACATGTTTATAAACAAAAATCTGTATAAAGTAAATCCATTCAAGGATTAGAATACTTACGTACGTTTGGAGGCTCCTTCAAATATCTCTGATTTCGGATAGGAACACTATTCATGGCACTGTTCACAGTGACTATTCACCGTATACTATTCACATTTACTGTTCACCATCTACTGTTCATGTGATCTTTCGCCAATCGATTCAAAGTAGGATCGTACTCACGAAAATCCACACGAAGATAATCCGAAGAACCCTTGATTATTTTGCTAGAACAATCAAGGGCTTCAAGAATCAAGAAAGAAGAACAAGAAAAGTTTTCTTCTTGAGAGAGAGATATAAGGTGGCTAGGGTTTTAATTGAATGAATAATTCTCATATGTTTTAATTTTAAGTTGCACTTATATAATGCAACAATTAAAACCCTATTCCACTTAGGAATAGCCATGGGCTCCAACCCTAGTTCACCCTTGCAACCAAACACACCCTTTATGCTATTTTAATTAATTAATTATTATTATAATTAAAACATATTAATATTTAATTAATAATAATAATTCATTTAAATATATACAGAGATATATTTAAATATAATCTCACTAACTTAATTTTAATATTAAAATTAAATACAGGTAACAACCTCAGCAAATTTAATTGCATTGTGAGATTACTAAAATACCCTTTCGTCGTAAAAGACGAAAATACCCTTATCACAAATTGATTCTTAAATTATCTTCTACATGTGTGACCCATAGGGTGCTCGTCATATCGGTAGTGTGTAGTATCGCATCTAATACCAATTAATCATCTTACTACACAGAGACCAAGATTGGCCCCTAGTAAGGCATCATGGCGACCCGATGATTCGGATTCAGCAAAACCATAGCCTATCAATGGTATGGTTACCGTGCAATCAAATCTTTTCATTAACTGTTATCTCATCGAGACTGAGGTGCAGAAATAGTGTCAACCTCAGATATCCTCGGCATGTTTGTATTCAATTACTAGACACATGACAAGAATATTAAATTAGATTGGGCATCAACTCAATCCCACTGTGGCCACATATTTAGTGTCATTGCCATTTACTAAATTACCCAGTGAGATAACTTCTCCCGTACCTAGGAGTGATAAATCCTTTGTCGATCCACCATAGTCTCGATACACTTCTTAATGTAGCCAATCACTACCATATTGATAACTTTGAATAAAACTACGTTGGGCTAGTGTCAAACTACGCCAATTGCTGCACAAGTGTAAGTAATTGATCTACCATACGTAGCTGAAAAACAAAAATTCAATCGGTAAATCAATTACCTTTCTTTGCCTAGATCCGAGTATAGATTATACCATTTACATGTTTATAAACAAAAATTTGTACAAAATAAATCCATTCAAGGATTAGAATACTCACGTACGTTTAGAGGCTCCTTCGAATATCTCTGATTTCGGATAGAAACACTGTTCATGGTTACTGTTCACCATCTACTATTCACGATTACTGTTCACGTGATTTTTCGTCAATCAATCCAAAATAGGATCGCACTCACGGAAGTCCACACGAAGATAAGCCGCAGAACCCTTGATTATTTTGCTAGAACAATCAAGGGCTTCAAGAATCAAGAAAAAAGAACAAGAAAAATTTTCTTCTTGAGTGAGAGAGAGAGATAGGTGGCTAGGGTTTTAATTGAATGAATAATTCTCTTATGTTTTAATTTTAAGTTGCACTTATATAGTGCAACAATTAAAACCCTATTCCGCTTAGGAATAGCTATGGGCTCTGATGTGTGTTTCCTACAACATGCAATATGTAGCAAGTATACTAGTCGCACAAGTAATATAATGATGAGTGAGTATATTTCCCACGAAGATTGTTCGCTAAGCACTAAGTTTTCAACCTTTTTCAAGTTGAAGAAATCGAATTCTTTTGGATTAAAGGGAGCAATTAAAACTATAATTAAAACAAAATTTTACTAAAATAAACTTAAACTATGAATGCAGATTTAAAACGGGATAAAATCAATTTAAACAAACTGGTATGGTTTTGACTTCATTCGGATCCTATGGGTTAAACTTTAAGAATTAAACTAAATTCATATTCTCATGCATTGATTGTAAATCGAACTCTCTAAAGTGTCCAACATACCTTCTCAGGCTCTGTTGTCCTACTCTTCCCTATTAACCTTCTGCACCCAACAAATTGAAAGTTAATAAATCTATGTTCTTTAAGCACAGGAATCCTAGAATGATTTCATTGATTCTTGAATCTATCTCTAGCATCCAAACTACAATGGTGATTACCCAAGAAGCCTAACATGATTCATTTCTCAATCTCATCATGTTCATCACATATAAACAGCAAACTCAGAGTAAACACACAATCAAAGCACACTCATATGAAAAAGAAAACAACCTAGTACTTAACCTATAAAAATCTGAATTACAATCAAAACCCTAACCCAAACTAGGTTAGTTCATGGCTAAATCAATAATACTAACAAAAGATACGAAAATATTGAAGCTCAACATAATGTAAACAAGAGAAAAGAAAAGAAATCTCCCCAAATGATGAATCCACTGGTTTAATCTCCAATCTTCTCCCTATACAATCTAAAAATCGCTCCATAATGAAAACTAAGAAGTGTAAAAAGCTCTCCAAACTACTCGAAGACCACCCTTGGCAAAAAGACTAAGTTTTTCTTTTATACCTTGCCCAAAATCCTCAGAAAAACCTAACAAGTAAAACTATGCGTTTTACAAAAACTAGAAAACGCAAACTTCGTTGCGGTGACAAAACACTGAATCTAGTGCGTGACTGGCCCATTTCGCCACGGCAAAGAACAACCTTTGCCGCGGCAAAGCTTCCTGAAGAATTCTAAAAATTACAGAATTGCCCCTTTGCTTGCTTCTTTGCTTGATTCTTCGATCTTCGGTGCTCTCCCTTGGGAACAAGCTTCATAGTGCTTTATTCTGCTTCAGAACTCTCCCAACTTCTAAGATCTGCTTACTTCTGAGTCCAGAATTTCCAATTCTGTCTTTATTTGCTCAAAATGTCCATTTTAACCTGAAACACGAAATGCAACGAATTAAGCAACAATTCAGGTCAAAATGAACTAGAAAGTATCTAAAATCTGACTAAAAAGTCTAATAAAACAGTATAATCCACGGATTATCAAATACCCCCAAACTAAAGATATGCTCGTCCTCGAGCATAAGGTACAAACTCATAGAAACAAAAACAACAAACAAAAAAAAACATGAAACACACAACAAAACTGAAAAATGAACGAACACAAATAAGACTCAAACTCCACATGCGAATTGCCTAGAAATTGCACAAGTCTCAAAAGTTGTTGAAAAATTATTATCAGAAAATGTTCAACACTCCAAGAAGTTATAAGCTACATCGACTGTCTTCCTCTATCGGTCCACCGAGTAGGTAATCCCCACTTCAATCCACCTTCCGACTTCCTGGATTATTTTATGTAGGAATGCAAAGTTTATCAAATGGTGGCAGACTCCATAAGCCTAAATATCAAACTACTCTCCACTAATGAGGACTAGACAACGATAAGAATCAAGAGGTCTTTAAAAGCTTGTAACATTAGGCTCGGGTAGTGGGTTCCAAGAAAAGGATAGGAAATACAAAGTAAGAGAACTCGGTTTTCCTCATGCAAACACTCAAATCAAATCGAACTCCACTTCTTCTCAACCACCAATCAACGTATCCACTAATTTACACCCCTCAAACTTGTATCTTTCTTATTTCTGATACCATAAATGTGCGGGTCTAAGGTGTACGTGGCATTGTTAAACCAGTCGCCTAAGCCAATCTTGCTAGGCGACCTTTAAGCGATTCTTGGTTTCAGGCCGATATACCCTTAAACTAGGCAGAAATCGTTTTTTTTTGAAAAAGAAATCACAATCAACAATTCAATTCAATTGAGGTGAACTACCTCTTTTTTTTTTATTTCCCTTCTCCCAAGCCCCAAACTATTCTTTTAGTCAATTCATACAACTCTTCCCTTTCTTTGTGTTTGCATTAGGATCGAATTCTCCTAAGGGTACGACAAAGTGTTTAGGGTACAAGGATCGGACAATTTTTGGTTTGCCAAGAAAAATAAAGCAATACTAATTTACAAGTCTCAAATGGGTGACTAGGGACAATTGCTTTCATGGGTTGGCTAGAAAGGCTCAAAAGTTCCAAAAAGAATGCCTAAATCATCTTCTCAACCATGTCTAATCCTAGAATTTCACCTCAAGCACTTCTCTACTAGGTTCTAGAGTCCACCAACATTATCAAACTTTACCTAAGTACATAAAATGAATCTAAGCATGTCGAAAAAAATGAAAATGGTGGTTGAACCACTCAACAAACCTCAATCAAAATTCAGTCAATAAGCCTAAACTTGAAGCAATGCTTAACATTTCTTAACAATAAAATCGCAACAACCCTATTCTCATCATTGATTTCTACAATTCATCAACGGCAAAAACAATCAAACCAAAATAAAATCAACAAAATCAAAAATTTTCTAATTTTCTTACCCCCTAAACAAAAGATGACATTGTCCCCAATGTCCCATTACGCATAAATTAGGAATAGAAAAACAAAAATAATAAAGGTACGAGATAGTTCCCTGATTAATCCGTGAAGTGTCGCTCCACGGTGCACACCCGATCTGTGACCTTTTCATCACCCAAAATCTGTCAAAACAATTGATTGTGGTGTCCATTGTGTTAGCGAAAATTCACAAACTAAATTGAAAATATTACAACCTAATCTCGTCCTTGTAACAACTACAAATTAAAAGAAAATGAAATAACTAAAACGACTACAACAATCCAAAACAAAAATATAAACTGAGTTTAATGTTTGAAATGAAAAACAAAATCAACTAAAAACAAATAAAACTAAAGAAAAACTAAACAGGTGTTCTGGTGCTCATTGGTCGCCTCCCTCATCTTCCTCTTCTTCCTCTTTTTCCTCTGAGCCCATCCACTCATCCGAATCCCATTCGGCCCATTGGAATCCTGAAGTGTCAATGTTGAGCTTGTTAAAGCTACTCTTCTGCATCTCATACATCATCTGGGTCTGCTCAACCAACCAATCCTGTCGTTTTGTTATATGGTTCATCATACCTATCATCTGATGCATCATCTCTTTCTCTGTAGCTATAGAGCTGGAAGATGGGGCAGGGCCTTGCGTGGTTCTCTGCCATTTTGTTCTTGCTCTTGGTTGCGCGGCTTCTGGATGCTCAAGATGCTTTGGATAATAATTTGAGCCGAGAGTTGGGGCAGCATGTAAACGTTGCTTATCATCATACACCTTGACTCCAGCTTGAATGCACAAAGCTGTAATGAGATGTGGGAAAGCATAACTTATTCGGCCTGGTTTTGAGGCATGCTGAATGCTGTTCCAGATAATTTCTCCCACATCAATAGTCTTTCCTGTTGCAATAGAATAAAGCAATACTGCCTTCTCTTTAGTTACTATGCTATAGTACATTTCCAACATCATCTTTGCACTAACAAAATACTGCCACAGTCGAGTCATCGGTGTCAAATCAGTTCCCTTGAGGGTTTTTTTTTTGTTTCTTCGACACTGCCCAAGTTGCACCCGATTTTGCAATGACCGGAAGAATGATATTATCATCATAACTTGACATCTTAAACCTCACGTAATCATCCCGGTAAATCCTAGGTAATTTAAAAAACTCATTAATTACCTTTTCTGAAAACGGCACATTAACCCCTCTCACAAATGTCGTACCCTCTTCACAATCCGGGAGATTGGCATAAAACTCCCTCACTAGCAGCTCTACAGTCGGTTGTGCAGGAGCACTCATAAGCACTTCCCACTGTCTCCCTCGACTCCAGTCCAAGGCCTGACTCGCGGTCAATCTGTGTTCTGGAACAAAGCCCTTATCCTTTCTTTTGATAGCCCCTTCATATCTTTTCCAGGCCTCCTCACTCACGAAGCGGTCATCCACTTTCTTTCCTTTTCCCTTGCCCTTGTATTGATGCTTGGCTTTGACCGGCATTTTCTCTAAAATTATAGTTCAACTAAAAAATGCACCCCAATAATTCAGACCTAAGTGTTTTACACAACCAATTCAATCCTGCAACAGTAAACAACACTTCCAAAAATTTGCACTTCAACCCCCAAACTATAATTTTTTTCAAATTCAACCAAACGCTTCAAATATTCAAAACCCACACTCCTCCAAGTCACACAACACCCAAACAATCCTTCCTCTAAAAAAAACAAAGCTCACAATCACCCAAATTCCACAACTCAACCACAACCAATTTGTTTTCAGATCTACAAATTAAAACTTGAAATTGTGCGATAAAAAGCTTAGGGAACTTGAGATCTTACCAAAATGAAGGATTATTCGCCACCAATTTAGCCAGAAATAGCCCAAATTGAAAAACCCCAAATTCTTGATCCAAAAATTTTCGTGAAATTTTCGCGAAAAATTGCTGTTGAAATGAGTTGTTTTGGTGTTTAGGAGGGTTAAGGAGTAAGAAATTTGGTTGGGAAAGCACTGGGAAGGCAATGGATTGAAGTTGGAAAATTTTTCTCTCAAGTGGATGTGAAAGGTTGTGTGAAGAATGAAGGAAGAAAATTGGGTATTTATAAAAAAAGGTCGTCGCCATGGTGAAGAACAAGCTTCGCCGCGGCAAAGTTCTTCATTCAAGAACCCTAATTGAAACCCAGGATTCACCGTGCCGAAGAAAAATTCTTCGCTGGGGCGAAAGCAGACAGTGGCAACTCGCCTCGGCGAATAAAAATCTTCGCCACAACGAAAATGCCTTTGAAAAATTTTGTCCCACCTGCTTCACCTGAAACACCCAAAAACACACAAATAAAAAATCCTTCAAACTCATAAGAAATTCAAACACAACACAATGAAAAACAAAATATTAAAAACACTTGGGTTGCCTCCCAAAAAGCGCTTCTTTATAGTCGATAGCTCGACTCTCTCAATCTTAAAGCCTGAATATCAAGCCGGATTAGGATGGATATGCGAATCAGCATCCCATCTATGTATGGCTTCAGTCTCTGTCCATTGATCGTAAAGGTGCCTTTTTCTTCATGTGTAACTTCCACTGCTCCGGATGAGTGAATTCTTGTAATCGTGAACGGTCTGGACCATCTAGACTTAAGTTTTCCGGGAAAAAGCCTAAGTCTAGAATTGAACAACAACACCTTCTGTCCTACTTCAAAGTTCTTCTTCCAGATATGCTTGTCATGCCACCTTTTTGTCTTCTCCTTGTAAATTCAAGCATTCTCATATGCTTCGAGATGAAACTCATCGTGTTCGTTCAAAGTCAACATCCTTTCTTCCCCAGTAGCTTTCAAGTCCATGTTTAGCCGCTTGACTGCCCAGTACGCTTTATGCTCGAGTTCTACCGGTAATTGACACGCTTTCCCATAAACCGTCCTAAATGGAGACATACCAATAGGAGTCTTGAATGCAGTTCTGTAGGCCCATAACGCATTATCTAATTTTCGTGACCAATCCTTCCTAGATGCATTAACTGTCTTTTCTAAAATTCCTTTAAGTTCTCTGTTAGACAGTTCCACTTGCCCGCTCGTTTGTGGATGGTAGGGTGTTACAACTCTATGTGTCACTCCGTACTTACCCAACAGGGTATCCAATTGCCTATTGCAAAAGTGGGATCCTCCATCACTAATAATTGCCCGTGGTACCCCAAACCTTGAGAAAATGTTCTTTCTCACAAACTTAACCACAACCCTAGCATCATTAGTCGGCAATGCAACTGCTTCAACCCACTTCGACACGTAATCCACCGCTACCAAGATGAATGTGTTCCCAAAAGAATTTGGGAATGGCCCCATAAAATCAATCCCCCACACATCAAACAACTTAACCACCAGGATGTTGTTCAACGGCATCTCATCTCTCTTTGAAATATTGCCCATCCGTTGACATTGGTCACACTCCTGAATCATCCTGAAGGAATCCTTAAAAAGGGTTGGCCAATAAAACCCTGATTGTAGAACCTTGGCTGCTGTCCTAGCTCCTCCAAAATGGCCACCTACTTCCCTCTTGTGACAATGTCGTAGAATGCTTTTCATCTCCTCTTCCGGGACACATCTCCATATCATTTGATCAGCACAGTGTCGGTATAGAAATGGTTCTTCCCAAAAGTAGTACTTCAAATCTGAGAAGAATTTTCTCTTTTGTTGGTATGTCATACCACTTGAGAGCACCCTTGATGACAAATAATTTGCAAAATCTGCATACCATGGTGCTTCATCCACTCTCATCAACTTCTCATCCGAAAACTGCAAAAGGGTTTAGAAATCTTAGAAAAATCCTTGATGAATCGTCTATAAAACCCTGCATGCCCCAAGAAACTTCGGACCGCTTTGACATTCGATGGTGGTGGCAACTTCTCGATCACTTCTGTCTTTGCTCGATCAACTTCTATTCCATCCTTTGAAATCCTATGTCCGAGCACTATTCCTTCCTGGACCATGAAATGACACTTCTCCCAATTGAGCACCAAGTTCGTCTCCTTACATTACTGCAAAACGAGAGAAAGATTAGTTAGACAACTATCAAAAGAAGAACCAAAAACTAAGAAGTCATCCATGAAGACTTATATGAACCATTCCACCATGTCTCCAAAGATTAACATCATGCATCTCTGGAATGTTGCTGGTGCATTGCATAACCCAAAAGGCATCCTTCGGTAAGCAAAGGTACCATAGGGGCAAGTAAAGGTCGTTTTCTCTTGATCCTTAGGAGCAATGGCAATCTGGTTGTATCCTGAATACCCATCCAGGAAACAGTAATAGGCATATCCTGCCAACCTCTCCAACATCTGATCAATGAAAGGTAGTGGAAAATGATCCTTCCTTGTCACCTCATTCAATTTTCCGGTAATCAATGCACAATCTCCAGCCCGTTACCGTCCTAGTTGGTATCAATTTGTTACTCTCATTCCTTACTACCATGATACCTCCCTTCTTTCGGAACCAGTTGTACTGGGCTCACCCACGTATTGTCGGAAGTAAGATAGATAATCCCTGCATCTAAGAGTTTCACCACCTCTTTTCTCACCACTTCCTTCATCGAAGGATTCAATCTTTGTTGTGGTTGCACCTTAGGCTTAATATCATCCTCCATGAGTATCTTATGCATGCAAAATGATGGCGAGATGCCTTTAATGTCTGAAATCATCCATCCAATTGCTAGTCTATGTTCCCTCAAAACCCTAATCAACCGCTCTTCCTCCAATTTACTCAATCCTGAACTAATGATCATTGGGAAGGTTTCTGAGTCCCCAAGATATACATATTTGAGGTGGGAAGGTAAAGGTTTCAGCTCAAGCTTTGGAGGTTCTTCATTTTTTTCCTTTTCCTTTTCCTTCTCTCTTTCAAAATCAAACTCCTCAAATTCTAGATCTTGACTCTCATCAATCGGTTGAAGTGCTTCTAACAACCTAGCACATTCATTACTCGCTGAATCATCTACCTCTACTGTTTTAGATTTGGCTATACACGCTTCTAGAGGTAATTGTGGGGTGTTTTCTTCAATAGATTCCACAATCAATTTATCCACCACATCGACACTAAAACACGAATCCGTTTCGGATGGAAACTTCATCGCCTCAAAGACATTGAAAGTTACTATTTCATCTTGAACTCTCAACATTAACTTTCCTTCCTGCACATCTATTCGTTCTCTCCTTGTGGCCAAGAATGGTCGGCCGAAAATGAGAGGAATTTCCTTATCCTCTTCCATATCCAGAACCACAAAATCAGCTGGAAAAATTATCTTATCCACCTTCACTAACACATCCTCCACTATCCCCCTCGGATGTTTTATAGACCTATCCGCTAGTTGCAACGACATGGTCGTTGGCTTCACTTCACCAATTCCCAATCTCTTGAAAACAAAAAAGGGCATTAAATTAATACTAGCACCTAAATCACATAAAACACGATCAAACATAATATCTCCTATAGTGCAAGGAATAGTAAAACTCCCTGGATCTTTGAGCTTCGGGGGTAACTTCTTCTAGAGAATGGCACTGCACTCCTCCGTAAGCATGACCGTTTCCTCATCTTTTAACTTCCTTTTGTTTGAAAGGATTTCCTTAAGGAACTTCGTGTAGCTCGGCATCTGCTGCAATGCATCTGCAAAAGGAATGTTAATATGCAATTTTTAAAAAATTTCAATAAATTTTAAAAACTGCTTATCCTGATTTTTCTTCTTCAGTCTCTGAGGAAAAGGTACGGGTTGAGTGTGATGTGCCAACTCTGGTGGTATTTCAGGGAATGGCAATTTCTCCTTCTTCTTTTGCCTTTCATCCTTCTTCTTGTTCTTTTCCTCCAAACCGCTTGGTTTCTCATCAACAACGATCTCTTCATCAACTTCTTCTTCAGAATCTTCCTTTCCAGCTTGCTCAGCCTTTTTGCTAGCTTGCTCAACTTGTTCCAAAATTGTCCCACTTCTCAAAATTATGGCATTTGCTTGCTGACGTGGGTTAGTCACCGTGTTGCTTGGTAAAGAACCCTACGGTCTCTCATTTAGCTTCTCGGCCAATTGGCCCATCTGTACCTCAAGATTCTGAATGGACGCCCCTTGATTTCTAACATTTTTCCTCGTCTCATTCATTAAACCCGTGGTCTCCTGCATGAATTTCCCAAACAGATCCTCCAATTTTGTCACTCTTGGATCTCTCGGTTGATTATTCACCCTTGGTTGGTTATTTGGCAATGTCCTTTGGTTCCATTGATTATTTTGTTGGTTCTGATTGCCCCAAGCCAGATTTGGATGATTTCTCCACCCCGGATTGTATGTGTTGGAATAGGGGTTGTTTGGTTGCCTCTAATTCCCTGCCAAGTAGTTTACTTGCTCCGATGATGAAGATGACGAAGCAAATGTGTTCCCCACTTGACACTCGCTGCTCACATGGTTTCCTGCACAAAAATCACAAGTTAGTTGAGGTGATTGAATAGAGTTTACCTGCATACTTCCCAACTATTTCTGAAGTGCCGTGAGTTGGGCTGAGATGGGTGTAAAGGCATCAAATTCATGAAGACCCGAAGATTTTCTCAGTATTGCTCTCTCTTTTGGTCTTTGATAGTTGTTGCTTGCCAAAACCACAAGCAACTCATAAGCCTCCTCTGGTGTCTTACTCTGCAAGGCTCCTCCTGATGCTGCATCCACCATGGTTTGTATGTTACCCATCAGTCCATTGTAAAATGTTTGGACTTGAAGCCAAACTGGCAACCCATGGTGTGGACATTTCCTCATCAATTCCTTGTACCTCTCCCAAGCCTCATACAATGACTCAGCTTCATCTTGTAGAAATGATGCGGTATCATTTCTCAGTTTTTCTAATTTTGCTGGAGGAAAGAACTTGGTCAGGAACTTCTGTGCTAGATCATTCCAAGTTGTGATAGTTCCCGAGGGTAATGCCATTAACCACCCCTTTGCTTTATCCCCCAGTGAGAATGGGAATAACCTCAACCTAATGGTGTCATCTGACACTCCGTTCGACTTGAAGGTGTCACAAATTTCCAAGAAGTTTCGCAATATGCTGATTCAGATCTTCCTTCAAATCTCCATTAAACCTTACCGACTATTGGATCATCTGAATGATTGCTGGCTTAATCTCAAAGTTGTTGGCTTGCACAGTAGGCCTAGTAATACTCAACCCACTGTCATTAACCGTGGGAACTAAAAATTCCCTTAGTGTCCTGTTTTCTGGTTCTGTCATTTCAACAACTATTCTTCTATTTCAACCACTAAATCCTCTCTTTCTCTTCTCTCTCTGTTAAGTCGTCTGGCGGTTCTATCAATCTCAAGATCAACAGGAACCACTAGTTGACGTCTTGCTCTTCACATAAACTACAAAGAATTACCGAAAGAAAGTGAGATCACAAACAACTAAAAATTGAAAACAAAAATTAAAACTTCAATCTAGCTAAATATAGAAAAACTCAATGTTAACTTAAAACTAAGTCCCCAGCAACGGCGCCAAAAACTTGATGCGGTTTCCTACAACATGCAATATGTAGCAAGTATACTAGTCGCACAAGTAATATAATGATGAGTGAGTATCGTTCCCACGAGGATTGTTCGCTAAGCACTAAGTTTTCTACCGTTTTCAAGTTGAAGAAATCGAATTCTTTTGGATTAAAGGGAGCAATTTAAACTATAATTAAAACAAAATTTTACTAAAATAAACTTAAACTATGAAAGCAGATTTAAAATGGGATAAAATCAATTCAAACAAATGGGTAGGGTTTTGACTTCATTCGGATCCTATGGGTTAAACTTTAAGAATTAAACTAAATTCATATTCTCATGCATTGATTGTAAATCGAACTCTCTAAAGTGTCCAACACACCTTCTCAGGCTATGTTGTCCTACTCTTCCCTATTAACCTTTCGCACCCAACAAATTGAAAGTTAATAAATCTAAGTTCTTTAAGCACAGGAATCCTAGAATGATTTCATTGATTCTTGAATCTATCTCTAGCATCCAATACTACAATGGTGATTACCCAAGAAGCCTAACATGATTCATTTCTCAATCTCATCATGTTCATCACATATAAACAGTAAACTTAGAGTAAACACACAATCAAAGCACACTCATATGAAAAAGAAAACAACCTATTACTTAACCCATAAAAATCCGAATTACAATCAAAACCCTAACCCAAACTAGGTTAGTTCATGGCTAAATCAATTATACTAACAAAAGATACGAAAATATTGAAGCTCAACATAATGTAAACAAGAGAAAAGAAAAGAAATCTCCCCAAATGATGAATCCACTGGTTTAATCTCCAATCTTCACCCTTTACAATCTAAAAATCGCTCCACAATGAAAACTAAGAAGTGTAAAAAGCTCTCCAAACTACTCGAAGACCACCCTTGGCAAAAAGACTAAGTTTTTCTTTTATACCTCGCCCAAAATCCTTAGAAAAACCTAACAAGTAAAACTATGTGTTTTACAAAAACTGGAAAACGTAAACTTCGCAGTGGCGAAGAAGAAATCTCGCCGCGGTGACAAAACGCTAAATCTGGTGCGTGGCTAGCCCATTTCGCCGCGGCGAAGAATAACCTTCGCTGAAGCGAAGCTTCCTGAAGAATTCTAAAAATTACAAAATTGCCCCTTTGCTTGCTTCTTTGCTTGATTCTTCGATCTTCGGTGCTCTCCCTTGTGAACAAGCTTCATAGTGCTTTATTCTGCTTCAGAACTCTCCCAACTTCTGAGATTCGCTTACTTCTGAGTCCAGAATTTCCAATTCTATCTTTATTTGCTCAAAATGTCCATTTTAACCTAAAACACGAAATGTAACGAATTAAGCAACAATTCAGGTCAAAATGAACTAGAAAGTATCTAAAATCTGACTAAAAAGTCTAATAAAATAGTATAATCCACGGATTATCAGGCTCTAACCCTAGTTTATCCTTGCAACCAAACGCACCATTTATGGTATTTTAATTAATTAATTATTGTTATAATTAAAATCAATTAATAAATAATAAATAATAATATTTAATTAATAATAATAATTCATTTAAATATATACAAAGATATATTTAAATATAATCTCACTAATTTAATTTTAATATTAAAATTAAATACAGTCAACAACCTCAGCAAATTTAATTGCATTGTGAAATTACCAAAATACCCTTTAATCCTAAAAGACGAGAATACCCTTCTCACAAATTGATTCTTAAATTATCTTCTAATTGTGTGACTTGTAGGCTCCTCATCATATCGGAAGTGTGTAATATCGCGATTAATACCAATTAATCGTCTCACTACACACAGACCAAGATTGACCCTAGCAAGGCATCATGGCGACCCAATAGATTCGGATTCAGCGAAACCACAGCCTGTCAATGGTATGGTTACCGTGCAATCAAATCCTTTTATCAACTGTTATCTCATCAAGACTAAGGTACATAAATAGTGTCAACCTCAGATATCCTCGACATGTTTGTATTCAGTTACTGGACCAGGGATAGGAATATTAAATTGGATTGAGCATCAACTCAATCCCACTGTGGCCACAAATTTAGTGTCATTGCCATTTACTAAATTACCCAGTGAGATAACTTTTCCCATACCCAAGAGTGATGAATCCTTTGTCAATCCATTATAGTCTCAATACACTTCTCAATGTAGCCAATCACTACAATATTGATAGCTGTGAATAGAACTACGTTGGGCTAGGGTCAAACTTCACCAATTGGTGCACAAGGTGCTCCAGTGATCTCAAGTCTAAGGATCACTTGCACCACCATCCGTTAGAGGATTTATTTCGTAAACACTGAGGTTACCATCCATATGGAATCCTCTGGTGGGTCTATCTAGTGAACTTGCCTCTAGCAAGCACCCATGTAACCACTCCATTCTACTCACATTCTTTTATAATATATATAGTAAAAATATATGTAAGAAAGCATAAAAGTTGGGCACAAATTTTTCTTTTATTAAACATATACATTCTTCATACAAAAAGTTGTATCATGTACAAAAAGCATCAAAAACAGGGTGGAGAGTGTAGCCATTTCCCTTCGCTTGCCGACACCCATCCGACTGTATCCTCACCTAGATCCTGCAAAAACATAGAAAACAACGGGATGAGCACAACTAAGGCTGAGTAAGTAAATCCTCTACTCATCTATCCCCGTAACTATCTCTCTAATTCTTTCCTTACAATTCTCATTTACTCTCTCTTTTATACCTCTCTCTATTTGCTCTTTCTAATAACTCTTTGCTACTAACTCTCTTTTGTAAGTCACGGCCTCATCTTACCGGAGGCACGGTCGGGACTCGCTCCCACTATCCGTGACTTCTACTCATTCTAGCCAATCGGACTCGGTTATGCATGGATTCGGAACCCTTGGCCATGTAAGTATTTAATCTATCTCTCGGGTACTCTCGGGTATAGCCCTCTTTCGCATGCACTCTCACGGGCTACACCACTTCTCTCTCTCATACTCATGCCGCTCTCTCAATACGGCGTACATGCAGGAATACTCTACCCATTACTCACGGGTTCCCCATCGCACAACCTACTCTATTCTTTTCTTTAGCACTTTTCTATCTTTAATTCTCTAGTGCTCAAATTCTCTTTCTCTTTACTAGTAGAGTTGCTTATTCTCAACATTCTCTACTCTTTCTCAAACTACTACCCATAGAGTAACTTATACTCAAAAGTCTCTACTCTCTCTCAAGCTATTACTCAATGCACAACTAATGCACATGGGTGGTTAATGCTCATTAATGCACTTAGGAAATGCCAATATGCAATGTTGCAAGAATTAAGGTTCATAATTCATGCTCATATTTCTCTTAGGCATTTCATCAAACAATTCATATGCATACAAAAACTCTACTATAATTACTACTCTACTTCATTCTTTAGCCATCCAAATTGGGAGAAAACTCCCTCAAATAACCATAAACCCTGTCAAAGAAAACACTTCCAAATAGGTTTACACAACATCTCCCAAACTTAAACTCAATTTATACTTCTCAATACATATTTAAACACTTCTCATACATGAAGTGTGATAATTCGTGAATTATACCGTTTTTATTAGACTTTTTAGTCGGATTTCAGGTACTCACTAGTTCATTTTGACCTGAATTGTTGCTTAATTCTTTACATTTCATGTTTCAGGTTAAAAATGGAAATTTGGAGAGACTAAAGGTGGATTTGGAGTTTTTGGACTCAGAAGCACACGGAGGGCAATTATGGAATTTCAAAATTCTTTAGGAAGCTTCGCCGCGGCAAAATGGGCCAGTGACGTACCGGATTCAAATTCTATCTTCGCCGCAGCGAGATTCCTTCTTTGCCGCGGTGAAGTCTGCGTATTCTATTTTTTTTTTTTTTTTTGGTAAAACGCACAGTTTCGTGTGGAGGCTAAGTTGTATTATTTTGGGCGAGGTATAAATTGGAGACTTAGTCTATTTGTCTAGGGCGTTCATGGAGTAATAGAGAGAGTTTTTCACATTATTTTTAGATTGATTTTTGAGTGATTTTTGGATTAACAAGGTTGGAAGATTCGAGGAAACCAGTGGATTCATCAATTTGGGGAGATTCTTTTCCTTTTCTTTTGTATCCATTATGTTGAACCTGGAGTTTTTCATTTCTTTTAATTGTTTATTCCATTTAGCCATGAACTAACTTATTTTGGGTTAGGGTTTTGATGTAGTTCGGATTCTAATGGGTTAGAGAATTGATCATTATTAATTTCATATAATTTTGTGTTGATTGTGTGATTATTCTGTTTTTATTGTTGTATGTGATGAACATGATGAGATCAAGAGATAATTTATGTTAAGCGTCTTGGATAATCACCGTTGTATTATTGGATGCTAGAGATAGATTCAAGAACCGATGAAATCAATCTAGGATTCTTGTGCTTAATGAACTTAGATTTATTAACTTTCATTTTGTTGGGTGCGGAAGGTTAATAGGGAAGACTAGGACAACATAGCCTGAGAAGGTATGTTGGACACCTTAGAGAGTCGATTTATAATCAATGCCTGAGAAATTGAATTTAGTTTAATTCTTAAAGTTTAACCCATAGAGTCCGAATGACGTCAAAACCCTACCCGTTTGTTTGAATTGATTTTTATCCGTGTTTTACATCTTGCATTCATAGTTAATTCGTAGTTTAGTAATTTTGTTTTAGTAATAGGTTAAATTGCTCCCATTAATCCAAAAGAATTCGGTTGCTCCAACTTGAGAACATTAGGAAACTTAGTGCTTAGCGGACAATCCTCGTGGGAACGATACTCACTCATCATTATATTACTTGTGCGATTAGTATACTTGCTACATTTGCATGTTATAGGAAACACGCATCAAAGTGCATCCAACAACCACAAAATAGAATCTCATCTCAACTCAATTTTTCAACAAGCATAATACATACTTATACATGCCTATATCTCTACTAAATCTCTACTCAAAATCTTAGTCAAGACTCAACTTGGTTGGATTTACTTACCTTGTGAAAAAGTGACTTCTCTAGCACTTTTCCTTTCCCTTGTTGTCTTGTCTTCTCTTTACAACTCAACACAACAACAACAACAATAACAACCATATAAGACTTCAATATAACTATAAGCAAACTCACATCTAAAGCAAGAATCCTTACCTTAGGATGCTTTAGATGAAATCTCTACTCAAAATTACTCAAAAGCTCTCTTAAATCCCTTAGAAATCTTGGAACAATTGAAAGGAAAATTGAGAGGAAGTAGAGAATGTGAATGGCGATGGAAATGGATGAAATGAGGGTTTATTACACTTAACCCTTTTTAGCTCATAAGAAAATCATCACTTCCCAACTTTGCCCTTACTCTTCCTTGAAAATTCCATCTATATCCTTTGATTCCTTACACTCACACCCCCACACTAAACTATTCTCCATGAAATTTCCTTACATTTTACTCTCCACTTTTCCTGCTAATTAGGGGTAGAATGGTCATTTTACCCTTACGGAGAAATATCTAGAAATCTCATTAAACTTTTCAACTGGCCCTTCGCCGCGGCGAAGAAACTTTCGTCGCCCCGGCGAAGAATTACAGAGTCAACACCGCCTTAATCAAAGCCAACGTCGCCGCGGCGAAGACTACTCTTCGCCCCAGCAAAGATTGAAATGCTAAAATTCCTCAAATCGCAACCAATTTCAAGGCAAACACTCAACCAACTCAACATACAAACTCAATTAAAGCTGAATCAATAAACATTTAAGCAATACAACAAATCTTAAGTACGTACCTCAAGTGGGGCGTTACAACCCATGCATTGCACCAGGTTGTCGGCAAACAACCTTGACAAGTGAGATCAATCATTGCCTTTCGACAGGGTCGTTCAACACTATGATAGCCTTACCGTATTATCTTTGTCCTTGCTCAGAATAATACTAGGGCTACGGATGTTTCTAGAATGGCCATCATATGTGATCATAGGGTTCTTACTATCAAGATTTGAAACACTTGATACCCTCATCACGATTCTACCATCCTAAGAACATTTATAATTACATACACGATATAGAAGAATATGCCTTTTATTGATAAATAAACATTTATTACAGAGTCAATTTTACAATAATTGATTGGCTCTAGGGCACCTACTTTAACACAATGATTGTAATTACATGTTCCATCTATGTATAGAAAAATTCTTAGGTGTGTAAGTCTTCAAGTTTTTAACATGTGAACCAAAGATGAGCGTTTAGTTGCTGGTTTTAATTTTAGAGTCTGTGAAGTGAGCGATTAGATGTTTACCTTTGATCTGTACATTAAAAACTTCAAGACGTCTACATAAGAGGATGTCTATCCACATATATCCCTAAACAATAAAATAAACAATTAAAAAATATATCTAACTCTATGACAATAAGAATATATAAAAAATTTGTGAAATATATTATAGTATGGCAGTAAATATGTTTTCAATAAAATATTTAATTAAAATTCAACTTTATGGTAATACATGTTGAATAATGCTATGTTTATGACTAGGTCATACAATCAAACAAAAATTTTACATAACTATTCTATTTTATGTTTTTTGTCTGATTGTATGATTCAGTTGTAAGCATAATGTTATTCATACATGTCAATCAATTCTTTCCTACTTCGATAATAAATAATGTTAAGTTTACACAATTCTATCGTGAATAATACTACACTAACATCCTTCTCTTAAAAACTTTCTCTCACAACCTTGATGTAGTAGTTCACAATTAGTCAGTTCACAACGGATCTCGCATGAGTCCCACTAATTAATTACAAGCTGATCAATTGCGAACTATCACGTCAAGATTGTGAACAAACGTTTGTGAGAAAAAATTGTTGGTGTAGAATTACTCTTCTCTCACATCATGGTAGCCAATATGACATTTGCCATGTCATATGATATGTCATAAATCTGCTATATCTCTCCCCCAAATTAAAATTAAAAATAAATAAATAAATAAATAAAAACATTTTTGTTTACCCTAAATCTAAATACAAACCTAAAAGCTCTTCCCAAATGTCCTTTCAATATTTAGAATGACATTCTCCAATCTCAGCCCCCACCAGGACGCTGACGCAGTCGCTCCAGGATGCTGCCCTACACCCATCACGATCGCCCATCTCAACCGCACCACAGCCCACAAAAACATCTTTATACATGGCTTTGAGATCCCCATTCCGTTCATCTTCAATCTCTCAAAACCCATCTCTGAAAGTTAATGTTTTATTTTTGTTACACAACCTCACAACTTCAAGCTTCGAAAATGAAGGTTTGTATTCTTTTGAAAAACCTCTTGAACGATCCTCACTTGCTAAATTCCTCAAAGAAAGTTGTTGATCAGGTAACTTTACTCTGAATAAAGCATTGTACTTTTTTTATTACATGATTAAGTCGCAACCCATTTCTCGAATTTCATCATTCACTACTTTGTTTAGTGCATTAGCTAAGAAGAAGCATTACTATCAAGTGATTTCACTTTATAAGCTGTTGAATTCAACTGGGTTGTCTCAGTTTAATGTCTTTGAACATTTTGATAAATTGCTTGGGTAATATTAAAAGGTTTTCAGATAGTTTTGCAGTTTTTGGGGCGATTTTGAAGAAGGGTTTCACCCCAAATGTCGTGACTTCAATTGTTTGATTAAAGGTCTGTGTGTAGAGAGAAAGATTGTGGAGTCGATGGAATTGTATAAGAAAATGGTTGCTATTGGTTGTAGGCCTAATGTGGTTACTTATGGGTCTTTGATTGATGGATTGTGTAAAATGGGGAAGATAAGTGTTGCTATTAAGTTGCATGAAGAGATGGTTAATGGGAATGGAGGATTTGGTGTTATTTATAGGCCAAATGTTATTACTTATAATATGATAATTGATGGCCTTTGTAAGGCTGGATTAATTGAGAAGGGTAAGAGTTTATTTACTGAGATGATTCAAAGAGATGTGGATCCCGATGTTTATGCCTACAGCATTTTAACAAATGGTTTTTGCTTGGTAGACAGAACTGGTGATGCAAGGGCATTGTTCGATTTTATAACCAGGAGGGGGTATAGACCTGATGTTGTTTGCTACACTACTTTAATCAATTGGTATGGCAAGAATAAAGAAGTCAAAGCTCTTTATCTTTATTGAGAGATGATTTTAGAAGGAACTAGGGCTGATGTGATTACATATAACACCTTGTTAACTGGCCTTTTTCTTAAAGGTAATGTAAAAGATGCACGAAATTTAGTTGGTGAGATGCGACTTAACGACGTTTTTCCTAATTCTTGGACATACAACATTTTCATTGATGGACTTTGCAAGAATGGATGTGTTTTGGAAGCGATGGAATTGTTTAATACTCTAGTAAATAGTAAGTTTGCAGTTGGCCTTGAAGGTTTGAGTTCCTCATTGATGGATTATGTAAACCGGGAGATTCAAACTGCTTGGGACCTATTTCAGAAATTTTCTCTTCATGGAAACCTAGTGCCAGCCGTTGTAACATATACCATTTTGATCAATGGGCTGTGTCAAATTGGGCAACTAGAAAAGGCAAATGAGTTGTTGTCACATATGGAGGAAAAAGGTTGTGCTCTAGATGTAGTCACATTTAATACGCTCATGTTCGGTTTCCTCAAGAATAATGAGATACCAAAAGTTGTTGAACTCCTTCATAAGATGGCGGAGAGAAATGTAAAGTCGATTGAATGTACGATGTCCTTAGTCATGCAGTTACTAATGAAGGCCCAAAAATTATAGTGAATGTTTGAACCAGCTTCCTCAATTTCTTGTCCAAAAGTGAAGTTGAAGTTTACGTGATAAAATGATAGGAACTCACTCCAATAACTCAACAATTAGGTTGGGTAGCAGGCCTTTTGTGGGCTTGGGTAGAACTCTCCTTGGAAAATTGGCTTGCCAAGGGAGGGTGCCCAAGCCCTTTATAATCCACATGCCTACCCTTTTCCCCTTCCAATGTGGGATCCTAACATAAAACTTTAGTGAGTATTAAACTTCTTTCAGCGAGAATCCTGCAAAAGTTCATCCAAATTGCCCAAATGCTCTATTTTGGTTATGGTAAGAAGAGGTTCAGTAAGCATTTTCATCTGTTTGAATTTGATAGGGATGGTGATGGGGATGATTGAGAATGATGGCTTCCCTGATCGGACATACGATATGTGATCTGTCTCTTGTTGGTAAGCACTGACATTTGTACATGAAGTATGTCTTAAGGGTTTAAGGATTAAAGGATTTTTTCTGGTGCAAATTTTGGTAAGCAAAAGTTGTATATGAGAAATTGTGGAATGGTTCTTACTTCAACTACGACAATAATGGTAGCCGCTCAAGTTCATCTATTCAACTGACCACCGTTCTTTGGACAATGGTATGTTCCAATTGATTATCTTCATTCATTGATATTCTCAAATATCCAGGCCTGATAAATATTAATTTATTTGTAGTGTTTCACATTTTTTTTCTCAATTTATATTCTTTTTAGTTCAAATCTAATAAGACTAGAACTTACTAGGTGTGTCTCTAATGATAGCTGATGAAGACAAAGCAAGAAGAACATTAGAGAAGGTTTTTAACTTTAATGTCTCAAAGAATATGGATGCACAGCAGGGGCTTGTCAATGGGATCTATCTGTTGGAACAATTGACATGACAACATTGCACTCAAGAGAAATATGGTCTGGTGTATGCAGTTTTGTAACGATGACTCATGGAGATTTGGTCGATAGCAGCATGGTCTGAAAATGGACTCGAGTAAGATCCCCCTAAGCTTATCAAACAGTGTTATCTTATGACTTAGTTATAGGCTGTTAACTAAGCTTGAGTCTGTGTTTTTTAGATCCGTATAGATTTCATTGCAAAGATCTGTTTTGTCGGGTTCATTTAATTTGTTTTTTGGTGGATGTGTTGTCTAACCATTTTCTAGTAGAATCTTGATGCTGTGAAATGTTGGACAAATCTCCAATAGTTATAATGTCTAGTAGATAATATTTTTGCTCCTTAGGTGATTGAGAGGAGAAGAATAACATAGATAGATAATATAGGATTCTCTATAGGGAGATAGAGAGAAATTAATAGGTTAAGAGGAGAAATCAAGAAGGGGATTCCAGGGACTCAAAACTCAATCCTAAAATGTAGAAGATAAGGACTAAATACCGATTTGCATCCTTCCTTTATTTACTTTTGAAATACTCAGTCTTATAGATGTTAAAGTTCTTTCTGAATGGTTGATCATGATCCTTTTCTTGTAAGCACACCCAATTAGAGCTTGGGCACTTGGGACAGGGCTCAAAAGCCCAGCTCTAAAAACTGGGCCTAGGATCGGTCCTTAGGAGGACCGGTCCTAGGAGGAGGGCCCGGGCCCTCCACTGGGCCCTCCTCCAAGGCCCGGGCCTGGGCCCGGTCCCAAGCCTGGGCCCAAACATTTTTTTACCTTTTATCATTTAGTCCTTGTAAAATTATATTAAACCCCCTAAAATAAATATAAATTATAAGGACTAAAATGAAATTTTACAAAATTTATTAAAAAATATATATATTAACCGTTGGCAGCCAACGGTTATAAAAAAAAATTATAACCGTTGGCCCCCAACGGTAATACACCAACGGCTACATTTATATAATATAAGTTTTTTTTTTTCATTTTCCCCCCCACAACTACACAATCTCTCATCACTCAATCTCTAATTCTTTCATTCTCTCAATCTCTCTACTCCAAATCTCCAATCAATTTCTCATTCAATTTATATTTATAATTTATTTATATTATTCAAATTTTTTTCTATTTTTCAATATCATCATAATTTCATATTATTATTTAATTTCTTTTCATTTTAATTATTTATTATTTTATCATAAATTTATAATGTCTTCCCCAAATGAGTTTTACGTTCCATCCACCGAAGAAATTGAAGCCTTCAATCCATTTTCACCATTTCCTCCAGAGGATGCAGCTGTAATTCCACCACCACATTCGGTCGGGACGAGGTGTAGCCAAACACATGTGAGCTGCGAGTCAATGGGCACGGACATAGCCCAACCCCCCCAACTGTCAAAGAGGGTCGTGTCCGATGTCTGGCGATACTTCACCAAATCAAAACGGCCAAAGACAAATGGGGAGGGGGAAGAATCGTGTGGGATATGTAATTTATGTGGAACCATTATTGGCGCTGAGAAGGGGACTTCGACGATGCGACGACACGTAAAGAAGAAGCATCCCCAAATAAATGCATCTTCAAGCGGATCAGGTAGACAAATTCAAACTCAACTTAATTTTAATCCACAATCCTTAACTCTCTCAACATGGCAATACAATACACATGTTGCACGAGAGGAAATAGCAAGATATATAGTTGCTACGGACTCTCCCATTTGTTTATCTGAAAATCCTTTTTTTGTTAATATGGTTAAAACTGCATTTTGTCCAGCATATACCCCTGTTAGTAGAACTACAAGTAGAAGAGATATACTAAAACTTTATAACAAAATAAATAATAAACTTAAAAACGAATTTTAAAATTTTAGGAATATATCTATTGCACTTACATCAGACATATGGGCTTGTAGATCAAAAACCGATTTTTTAACTGTTACAGTACATTTCTTAGATCATAATTGGGGTTTACAACAAAAATTGATAGGTTTTAAACCATTATATAAAAAACATAGTGCTGAAACTATTTATTTTACAATTCTTGAAGTTTTGCAAGAGTATTTATTAACCGATAGAATTGTAGCGCTAACCCTTGATAATGCAGCTGCTAACACTGCGGCAATATCTTTATTTCAAAAGAAATTGGATTCGCTTGGTGAAGGCAAATTTTATCACCAGAGATGTGCTTGTCACATCATCAATTTGATAGTTAAAGCAGGTTTAGATGCTATACATTCAAAGATTGAGAGGGTGCATAGAGCTATCGGATTTATCGTCGGCGGTAGCAATAAAAGATGGCAGGAGTACGTCAAATATTGTAAGCAAGAGGACCCACCGGTTCGACCTTTGAAGTTATGTACAGACATGCCTATCCGTTGGAACTCTACCTACTTGATGTTGGAAAAAGCTTTACCAACCGCGAAACAAATTACAGATTTCGTCAACTGGAAGAACTATCCAGAGGAAGTTGTCAACTATGATGATTGGGCGGTTTGTGAACTTTTTTATTCATTTCTTAAAATTTTTTATGATGCTACTAATACATTAAGTGGTATTTATTATCCAACTACCAATTTAGTGTTAGATATTTTAGTTCAAATTGCTAAAACTTTTGATCAATATAGACATGATAACATTTTTAGTGAAATTGTTTCAAGTATGGAAGAAAAATATAAGAGATATTGGTTAGATATTCCATTCTTATATGGATTAGACCTTTTTCTAGATCCTAGGTTTAAATTATCCGTAGTTAACGGTGTAATTACTGAGTTAGGCCATTATTTAGGACATGATTATACGTCTTATTTGATGACTTTAAACACAAATTGGATAGGCTTTTTTTCTTTATATGAGAACAGATACAATGGAAGTAGAAGTGGAAGTGGAAGTGGAACGTCTAGGAGAGGCGATCAGGACCTTGATGTAGCCCCCCCTCAAGGATAGAGCAAGTAGGCGTATGTGGGACGTGGCGGAAGCTCCAGCTTGTACATACATAGACCAAATGAGATGACTCGCTACCTACAGGTGGACTTGACCTTTATGACGATGAAGGAGCAACTTGACATGGATATTCTTCAATGGTGGAACCAACAAGAAAGTCAATTCCCCATTATATCCCAAATGGCACGTGACATTTTATCTGTGCCGGTTTCTACAATTGCATCTGAGTCAACATTTTCAACGAGTGGTCGGATTGTTGAAGACAGAAGATGTTCTTTAACCGATGAGATGATTGAAGTGATAACATGTTTACAGGATTGGACTCATGCAGAAATAAGACTACAACAGCACCCTGAAGATCCCGAACTATTCGAACTCTTTAGGAATACAGATTTGAATAATGTAACTAGTGTTGACGATGAAATTGAAGATGAATAATTTAATAAAAAAAATTATTTAATTGTTTATTTGTGAAGCGTGAATGTGTGAAATGTTAATATTATATTTATGTTAAAAATTAAAATTAACTATTAATTTATTATTTTTTAAAATTAATTAAATTTTTAGAAACTTACTAATCAACCCCTAAAAAATACTAAAAACCCCCTATAAAATTTTGTTTTGCCCCCAAAATATAAAAAAAATTGAGGGGGAAAATAAAATTTTCCAAACCCCATGGGACCGGTCCTGGGCCCATGGGACCCGATCCCGACAGGCCTGGCCAGTGCGGGTGGTCTGGTTTTTCTCATGGGCCTGGGATCGGTCCCAGGCCCAGAGCTCGCAAGGGACCGGTCCCTTGCCCAGGTATACACCCAATTGCTTTGGGTGCCTCTTCTGATGATGATTTCTATTGGTGTTATCAATCAAATTCAGGAGAAGAACATAATTATTAATGTTGTTGATAGTCTCATATTGGTATTATTTCATGATTTTCTTGAACTGCATTATTTACTTTGAAACAATGGCCATTAGTTAACTAGTGCTAGTTTCCAACTATACTTCTAAAAGTAAGGGCTTCAAAATACATTATCTAGAGTGAATGACGCAGATGTATCTTGTGCTCAGAGTTTTCAAGAGGAGACAGGAAAAGCTACACATGAACCTTAAAGAGAGTACAAAATTGAAGTTTTCTTCTGTATCTTAAAATGCTTTACTCTTGTAGCTAAATCATTCCAAAATTTGTTGCTAAGTGTAACCATAGCATGGATAGAAGGTATGTAAATTAAAATCAAGAGCTACTTGAACACTCAAAGGTATTGATTCTTTCTTAGCGACACCATGAAATATTTCTGAACTTCAGTGTAAATAATTTAACTAATGAAAGAGGTTTCTTTTTTTTTTTTTTCTTCCTAACTTGTATGCATGTCATGTAAAATATTTTGAGCTTCTTATAAATGTTTTAGCCTGATGAGACACCTTGCAACAATCACCACAAAACAACACAAACAACCCAAAATAGCAGAGAAAAGAGTTTCACCAAATCAATGGATAAACTAGACTGCATTTTTACATAATTAAATTTGAGAAAAGTAGCTGCACAGTATGAGCTCAAAACAGATAGTTCCCAGCAGTTCGAGGAGATGGGGACCTCCCTTAATGACCCTATAGAAAATATCCCGACCTTTCCTAAAACTGGCCTCACTTTATATACTATTTCCTTAACTAAAATATTCCCTCCACTAAACAACTTGATTCCCCAAAAACACGTGAGCAGTAATAACCAACTCTCACAACATACATGCACCTCACACCCCCAACGTCTTACTGCCCCAAATGCCACTTATGTCCTTTGTATTGAAAGACAATTTTAATGGGAGGTCTATCATAGCCTAAGGAATTAAGAGCTGATTCATTAACATGATTTTGGTTCTGCCACCCTTTTCCTCCAATTACTTTTCTCACAATTTTATTCCCAGAAAAGAGCTTGATGCTCTGATACCATAAAGACTATAAAATTGGAATCAAAGTCATATGATTCTTGTATTCAAAGTTGATATACACTGTAGGTATTTCTAGGATTTACAAGGAAAATCAGATATTAGAGCTAGTAAAATACAAATTATCAAAAGCAAATCTAATCTAATTATGGAAAATAAATCTTCAGTCTTTGAATTTTCCAACAATTTGGCACATTTGCAGCTAGATCAAGAGTCTAATACTACTACTTTCATCTTTTCTACCTCTACTCAAACCATTTTTAACACTGCCATCAGCCCTTTAGCTGCCACAACCTTTCTCGTTATTCTTTTGGCCATCATTGATACCTCCAAAACTGTGGACACTTCTTTAAAACTATCGTCACTGCTGTCATCGAGAACGTTGGTGCTGCCATCACTTTTGGTTGCAGTTACCATTATTAAAGTTCTTCTCTCTGTGTGACATAATGTTAACCAGGCTGAGTCATTAATTAGTAGTTCTGTTATTTCATGGCATATATGAAATGCTATCTTCATGGTCAACTTTGTGATGAGGAGCTAGTTAAGTCAGTGTACAGGTATGAACTTCTCCCAACCAAGGCTTATACTGCTGGAAGTAAATATTCAAACCTTTGTTTTGAAGATGATGATTTTAACAATGAAAACTTTTTATCTTGTTTTCATAACTCCCACTGTATCTATTGTTCGGTATCCTATGCGGTTTGATTTCTTTGACCTTAATAGAGATGCACAACATCCATGTTGGTAATTGTCGATGATCTTCATAAAGTCACAGGGATACCAAAGGCTGTGTTCCTTATAATGGGTGGTGTGACTGTCGGTTTGACAACCTTGGTGTATCCTAAAATCCTTTAATGGGGTTTTGAGAGTGTTGACATTTTCCTAGAATCTGGGCCATTTATGAATGGTCTCTCGACCAATCTATTGCTACAGCTGGTAGTAGTCAAGATAGTTGCTACCTCTCTGTGTTGGGCTTTTGGAAAATAATTTGCTTTTCCTTGTTAGAATGTATACCTCCCAAAGTTTGGTGTAAATAGAGCAATGGCTGAAAAGTTCATTTAGTTGACTCTGGGTTGTTATAGTGAAATTTTTTCGAGTTGTTCTAAACATACTGTAATCTGTATGTTCAATACTCTTTTAATTTTCTGCTGATTAATAGGATTTATCTAGGTATCTGCATTTCATGATTGGATGATTCTCTGAATTTCTTTTGTAGGTTGGAATGGCTCCTACTCTTGCAGGAGTGTGTCAGGTACCTTTTTCTTCAGTATTGTTACTTTTTGAGTTGACACAGAACTATCAGATAGTTTTGCCCATACTGGAAGCTATTGGGTTATCTTCGTGGATTACATCTGGACAGATGAGGAGAAGAGATGTCAAAAAGACTAAAAAAGCTGGACAGGAAAAGGCTTATACAAATCAATAAAATATCCTAGTAGGACAAGCGGGTTGTCATCTAGTTATTCGCTTGCCAATGAGGAATTTGATGCAAGCAACCTTTGTGGTTGAAAGCTCCCTTTTCTTAGATGATTCAGATCATTAAATTGAAGAGTCGGGGAAGAGAACATTTGTTTCAGAAGCCATGAGAATCAGATATGTGACTGTTTAAATGACCACTTCACTTACGGAAGGGGTGACTCTCATGCTGGCAGAGAAGCGGTCCTGTGCAATGATTGTAGGAAGCTCAGAGAAATTTTGAGGAAAGCAATTTGGTTTTTGATTCCCAATTTGCTAGCAAATTTGATTTAGAAGAGGAGGAAGTAATGGCTAGAAATGGAACTTTGAAAGAGCTTACTGCCCCTGATTTGAATCAAGCACATTTATGCATAACGTTTCCTGTTTTAGATGCTGATACTACTTTTGAATTAAAATTTGGACTAATACATCTCTTGCCCACTTTTCATGGCCTTGCAGGTGAAGATCCTCACAAGCATTTAAAGGAGCTTCATGTGGTTTGCACGAGTATGAAACCTACGGGAGTGACCGAGGAGCAAATTAAATTAAGAGCTTTTCCATTCTCTTTGAAGGATTCGGCTAAGGATTGGCTCTATTATCTACCTTCCAGGAATATTACCACATGGAACGAGATGAAGAGGTTGTTTTTGGAGAAATATTTCCCAGCTTCAAGGGCGGCCAACATTCGAAAAGAAATTTGTGGTATAAGGCAGCATAACGAAGAGTCCCTACATGAATACTGGGAATGTTTTAAGAAATTATGTGCAAGCTGTCCCCATCATCAGATTAGTGAGCAGCTACTTATCCAGTACTTCTATGAGGGCCTTCTATACACTAATAGGAGCATGATTGATGCTACAAGTGGAGGAGCTTTGGTGGATAAAACTCCCGAGGCTGCGAGAAACTTGATTGCAAATATGGTGGCCAATTCTCAACAATTTGGCACTAGGCTTGACCTTCCTGCTAGGCGTGATAATGAGGTAAATATTTCTTCCCTAGAACAACAAATCTCAAGTCTAACTTCTCTTGTTTGTCAAATGGCTGTAGGTAACATGCAAACAGTGAAGGCTTGTGGAATTTGTTCGGTAGTAGGGCATCTAACTGATATGTGTCCCAACTCTTCAAGAAGAGCTTATTGAGCAAGTGAATGCAGCAGGTGGTTTTCCTGGACAACCGCAAAGGAAGTATGATCCTTATTCAAGCACATATAACCCGGGATGGAGGGATCACCCCAATCTTGGCTATGGGAATCCACAAGTGAATCAGCACCACCCTCAAAACCGCCCAAATTACTAGCAGTATAAGCAGTCATACCCCCCGTAGACAACAACCGGACCAAACTGCTAATTTTGGTATGTCTTTAGAAGATATTGTTAAGTCTCTTGCTACTAATACTTTGCAATTTCAATAGGAGACGAGGGCCAGTGTTCAAAGTTTGGAGAATTAGATAGGGCAGATGGCAACCGCAATCAGTAAGCTGGAGGTGCAAAGTTCAGGGAAATTACCCTCTCAAACGGTGGTCAATCTAAGAGAAAAAGCAAGTGCAATCGTCTTGAGAAGTGGTAAAGAGGTTGAGATTCCAACAAAGGCAGCCCCTACATCGTCGAAGGAAGAAAAGGAGAAAGATGTAGTTGTAGACAGCAACGTTCCCAACGACGATGGTGTTCCTAAGCGTAAGTTTCCGCCTCTGTCCGACTATAAACCAGTACCACCTTTTCCTCAAGCTTTGACAGAATCTAGAAAAGATGAGCAGAATAGAGATATATATGAGACTTTTCGTAGATGCGAGGTAAATATTCCACTCTTAGATGCTATTAAACAAGTACCTCGTTATGCTAAATTCTTGAAAGAATTGTGCACACTTAAGAGGAAACAGAAACTTAAGGGGTGTGAAAAGGTGAGAGTAGGAGAAAATGTTTATGCAATGATTCAGAGAAAACTTCCAACGAAGTGCAAGGATCAAGGTATGCTTACTATCCCTTGTACGATAGGTAACACTAGGTTTGAGAAGGCCATGATAGCCTTAAGAGCTTCTATAAATGTCATGCCATACTCTATATATGCTTCTTTGAAACTTGGGCCTTTGAATAAAACTGGTGTTGTAATTCAATTAGCTGGTGGATCTAATGCTTATCCTAAGGGTGTAGTTGAGGATGTTTTGGTACAAGTTAATGGCTTAGTTTTTCCATTTGATTTCTATGTGCTTGATATGGAAAATGGAGATCAATCTGCCCCTATTTTGTTAGGAAGACCTTTCTTAAAAACATCCAAGACTAAGATTGATGTTCATAGTGGCATACTTACCATGGAATTTGATGGTGAAATTGTTAAGTTTGACATTTATGATGCCATGAAATATCCTGCTGATGATGATGATGATCCTGTTTATTCTATTGATGTGGTTGATTCTTTAGCACAGGAAGTTTGTGAACTTGATGGAAAAGATGGATTGGGAGTTGCCATTAGCAAGCATCTTGAGGAAGAGGATAAGGAGTTAGCTTTGAGTACTGATTTGCAGGAAACTGTTATAGCGTTGAATGATTCTCCAAAGTTACAGCAGCAGTCGGGTAACATTTCTTATATTGCATTACCAATTTCTAATGAGAGGCCTTTACCCTCTGTTTTGCAGGCCCCCATTCCAGATTTGAAGCCTCTCCCTAGTTACCTCAAGTACGTGTTCCTTGGAGACGGAAGAACGTTACTTAGTGCATCGCAAGAAGAAAAGCCTTGAGTCGAGCCAACGACAATAAACAAAGGCGCTGCTTGGGAGGCAACCCAAGGGGAGTTTATTTTCTATTCTAGCATTTTAAATTTTGGTTATTTTTGCCTTTTGTTTGCATTTCATCTCACATTGGGGACAATGTCAGTTTTAAGTGTGGGGGGAGGGGATTTAGGTTGTGTTTTAAAATTGAAAAAAAAACAGTTTTTTTTTTTAAGAAGGTTTATGCTTTAAGTCATGTCTTTGAACGTCTAGTGATGCATGAAATAGTAACTTGACTTTGTTGTTGAGCATATTCCTTGACTTAGGATGTTTGAGCATATTCCTTGACTTAGGATGTTAGCAATATTTCATAAAATAGAGTTAATCATATTTGAATCTTTGTAGTTTGAAACAATATGTCTTGAGAAGTTGTGTGAACTTAGTGACGAAGCATGATTGAAGATTGTATAGCAACCCTTAGGAAAAAAATTGTTTCTCTTAAGCTAGTCCTAAATTTGGGTTTAAGCAGATAGGAAAAAGAAAAGAAAGGTATGTGGTGAGTCGAGATGGAGCATAAAACGCACTCACTCATAAACACAACCATGAAATGAGATGGAGCATAAAGTGCACTCATTCTTTTTCAAAACAGAAAGAAAAAAAAAAAGAAAAAAGAAAAAAATATATATCCTTAGTTTGCTACCCAGTTTGTAGTAGTAAAGAGAAATAATTGAGGAAAAGTTGAGAGGGGAATTGTACATGAATTGGTTGTGATTAGTTTCCTGGTTTGCATTGATTGATTGAGAGTAACTGTGGAAAATGATGAAGAGAGATGAATGTCATTAACTCTACTTTATTTTATTTTGCTGCTTCCTAAGTTAGGTACGAATATGCATGGATTAAATACTGTTGCTTATGCATCATGATGGTGTTCTTGATATGACTTGAGTGTAGTGTTTGTTTGAATTAGTTTGCCCGAGGACGTGCAAAAGCTAAGTGTGGGGGAATTTGATGGGAATGCAAAATGTCATGTTTACCCCCCTTAATGTTTGGTCTTTTATACTTATTTGTTGCCTAATTGTACTCATTATTACTCTATTTTGATTTAGGATGCAAATGGAGGTGTTAATTGCAAAACGGAACTAATTAAGTGAATTCGGATAGTTTCCACATTGTTTCGTAATCTGGGCATAACTCTCTCATCCGAGCTCCGATTGAGATGATTCAAAATTCTGTGGAACGCTAAGAAATAGGTCTAAAACTTTCATGTTTTGAGTTTGGAGAGATACTGGCTGCATCAAGGTTGTAATCGGGCTTGAAGTTGACGCACCTGCACTATCGATGTTCTGGAACATTCCGTCTTGCCATGTAATTCAAATAGGCAGATTATTACAAGAAGTTTTGAGGACATGTTGCACGCAAGTTACAGCTGAAAACACCACTTTCCTATTTTATTTTAGGACTTTATTTTATTTCCAATTAATTAGATTAGGATAAATGTTATTTTAGGATATTAGAATATTTCTTTTAGGAGATTTAGTGGAATTCAAATACTAGAACTTGATATTTGTTAAGGAGATCAGATTAGGTTTTGGGAGAGACACACGCCTCTCTCTTGTCTTCTCTATAACTTTTCCTTTGGAATTTTCGTGATGGCCATGAGAGGCTAATTTTTATAACTTGGTCGAAGGAAACGGATGCCTCGGAATCAATAACTGTGAGATCTAATCCATTTTATTTCAGTGTTCAATTTTATGCTTTGAGTATTGGATGTTCTTCTATGCTTATTTTCATGATTGTTTCATTTAATTGTAGGAGACCTACTAGGTTATTATTTGTTACAATCTACTGCTAAGTTAGACATCAAATCCGTAATTGTTTGATCCCTCTAACTAGTGAAGCAATTAGGGTTATTAATTTGCTGCGTCAGGAATTAGTAATTTTAAGACGAACACTCGACTAATTAAATACAATCACTTGAGTTTGTGTTGTTTAGCTTCATCGACCTCTCTAATTCTTAAGGCTTCCATTAGATTAAATCTTTAGCGCTTGTCTAGGGTTGTTTAATGGTAAGATTAATTAAGTTCGCTTGTGTCCTAATTAATTACAATTAAGGAGAGATAGGAAAATAGTTCCAATGGTGAATATTCAAAGTAAGAATTGATTTACTTTTGCATCAATGATCAGTTGTAAGATTCCGATGGTGGATGTTGACAGAGACCAAGTTTCATTATATTAATTAATTTCGAATTGAATTGTTTTTGTATTTGTTTTTAGCTAAGATTGTTTTATGTTTTAGTCAAAACCCCCCAGCCTTATTCATATCATCGAAAATTCGGCTAGACACTCTTCGTGGGATCGACCCTTGCTTACCCTATTTACAGTTCAGTAGTTAGGTTAGGAAGGTTTTTAATCTTGGTTGCCTACGACAACACACCAGATACCAACAAACCAATACACATTCAATCAACACATTATTTAATCAATTGATTAATTAAGACATTGAACATACAGAATTCTTCCAAATTTAAAAAACACTTCAAATCATGCAATAAAATGTTATCAAACAAATATACATGTTATCAAATATCAATTAAACAATATAATATAATACCTGAGGCTCTGATACCACTGTAAGTAATTGATCTACCATATGCAGCGGAAAACAAAAAATTCAATCGTAAATCAATTACCTTTCTTTGCCTAAATCCGAGTATAGATTATACCGTTTACATGTTTATAAACAAAAATTTGTATAAAGTAAATCCATTCAAGGATTAGAATACTTACGTACATTTGGAGGCTCCTTCGAATATCTTAGATTTCATACAGGAACACGGTTACTGTCATGGTACGGTTCGCGGTTATTGTTCACCATCTAATGTTCACGTGATTTTTCGCTAATCGATCCAAAGTAGGATCGCACTCACGGTAGTCCACATGAAGATAATCCTCAAACCCTTGATTACTTTGCTAGAACAATCAAGGGCTTCAAGAATCAAGAAAGAAGAACAAGAAAAGTTTTCTTCTTGAGAGAGAGAGAGAGATAGGGTGACTAGGGTTTTAATTGAATAAATAATTCTCTTAATGTTTTAATTTTAAGTTGCACTTATATAGTGCAACAATTAAAACCCTATTCCACTTAGGAATAGCCATGGGTTCCAACCCTAGTTCACCCTTGCAACCAAACACACCCTTTATGGTATTTTAACTAATTAATTATTATTATAATTAAAATCAATTAATATATAATAATATATTAGCATTCAATTAATAATAATAATTCATTTAAATATATACATGGACATATTTAAATATAATCTCACTAATTTAATTTTAATATTAAAATTAAATATAGGCAACAACCTCAGCAAATTTAATTGCATTGTGAGATTACCAAAATACCCCTTTGTCCTGAAAGATGAAAATACCCTTCTCACAAATTGATTCTTAAATTATCTTCTAAGTGTGTGATCCGTAGGCTCCTCATCATATCGGCAGTCTGTAGTATAGCGATTAACACCAATTACTCGTCTCACTACACACAGACCAAGATTGGCCCCTAGCAAGGCATCATGGCCACCTGATAGATTCGGATTCAACGAAACCATAGCTTGTCAACAATATGGTTACTGTGCAATCAAATCCTTTCATCAACTGTTATCTCATCGAGATTGAGGTACATAAATAGTGTCAACCTCAGATATCCTCAACATGTTTGTATTCAGTTACTAGACCAATGACATGAATATTAAATTGGATTGAGCTGTGGCCACAGATTTAGTGTCATTACCATTTACTGAATTACCCAGTGAGATAACTTCTCCTGTACCCAGGAGTGATGAATCCTTTGTCGATCCACCTGTGGCCATAGTCATTTAAATACATAATCTTACTAATTTTAATTTCAATATGAAATTAAACATAGGCAACGACCTCAGCAAATTTAATTGCACTATGAGATTATCAAAACGCTCTTTTATCTCAAAAGACAAAAATATCCTTTCCATCATAAATGACAAAATACCCTTTCATCATAAATGACAAAAATACCTTTTCTCACCAATTCATCCGTAATCGGTCTTCTATGTGTGTGACCCAAAGGCTCCTCATCATATCGATTGTGAGTAGTCTTGCGATAGACACCAATCAATTGTCTCACTAAACACAGACCAAGATTGGCCTCTAACAAAGCATCATGGCCACCCGATAGATTCGGATTTTGCAAAACAGCTTGCCTATCAATGATATGGTTACCATGCAATCTGATCCTTTCATCATACATTATCTCATCAAGGCCAAGGTATAGAAGTATTGTCAACTTCGGATATCCTTGATCTCTCAATATTCGATTATTAGACCAACGACCAGAAAAGATTGGATTGAGTTACAACTCAATCCCACTGTGGCCATAGATTCAATGTCATTGCCATTTACCAAATTACTTAGTGAGATAATTTCTCTCGTACCGGGAGTGATGAATCTTTTGTCGATCCAACATAGTCTTGATACACTCCTCAATGTAGCCAATCTCTACTGTATTAATAGCTCTAAATAGAGCTACGTTGGGCTAGTGTCAAACTACACCAATCGATGCACAAGGCATTCTGGTGATCTCATGTCTAAGGTGTTAGAGTAGATGCCCTAGAGCTAATTAATTATTGTAGAATTGACTCTTTGTAATAATGTTCATTAATCAATAAAAGGCATTTTATTCTATATCGCTTAAATCATTATTATTGCAATATATATTGATATATGTCCTTAAAATGGTAGAACCGTGACGAGGGTATCAAGTGTTTCAAATCTTGATATTGAGAACCCTATGAGCACATATGTTGGCCATTCTAGAAACGTCCGTAGCCCTAATATTATTCTGAAGTAAGGGCACAAATAATACAGTAAGGCTATCATAGTGTTGAACGACCTATCGAAAGGCAGTGAATAATCTCACTTGTCAAGGTTGTTCGGTGACAACCTGGTGCAACACATGGGTGCTTGCTGTAGGTGGATACACCATAGCAAGTTCACTGGACTGACCCACCAGAGGATTCCATATGGGTGGTAACCCCAGTGTCTATAGAACAAATCCTCTAACGAATGATGGTGCATGTGATCCTTAGACTTGAGATCACCGAAGCGCCTTATGCACCGATTGGTGTAGTTTGATACTAGCTTAACGCAGATCTTTTCAGAGCTGTCAATACGGTGGTGATTGGCTGCATCAAGGAGTGTATCAAGACTATGGTGGATAGATAGAGGATTCATCACTCCGGGTATGGGAAAATTTATCTCACGGCGCAATTCAGTATATGGCAATGACACTAAAACTGTGGCCACAATGGGATTGAGTTGTTGCTCTATCCAGTTTATAATGCAGGTCATTGGTCTAGAAACTGAATACATAATATCAAGAGTAACCGAAGGTTGACACTATTTCTATGCCTTCGTCTCATCGAGATAACGAATGATGAAAGGATCGAATTGTACGGTAACCATATCAGTGATAGGCAGCTACTTTGCTGAATTCGAATCTATCGGGTGATCATGATGCCTTGCTAGGGGCCAATCTTGGTCTATGTATAGTGAGACGATTAATTGGTGTTAATCACGATACTACACACTACCGGTATGATGAAGAGCCTATGGGTCACACACATAGAAGATAATTTAAGAGCCAGGAAGTTAGAACGGCATTTTCATCATTTTGGGTGAAAGGGTATTTTGGTAATTTCACTGTGTAATTAAATTCACTGAGGTCGTACCCTTTATTTAATTTGTTAGAAAAATTAAATAAGTGAAATTACGTTTAAATATGTGTTCGCATATATTTAAATAAATTATCATTATTGTTAAATGTTAATATATATATTAAATATATATTAATTGATTTTAATTGAGATAATGATGAATTAAAATAAATATCTAATTGGGAGTGTTTGGAAACAAGGGGTGTTTGGGTTGGAGCCCAAGCCTATTCCATATGGGAATAGGGCAATTAAAATATTACCATAAAAGAAAAGTTTTAATTGTAAAAGGGAAGAGATTTTTCATTTCACTCATTCATTAAAAGAGAAAAACCTCCAGCCCCTTAAACACTCTTCCACGTCAGAATGGTTTTTGCCTAAAATCAAATTTCTTTGATTTTCTTCTTTGTTCTTAGGGCTAAAGAGGATCTAGCAAATCCCTCTTTAGTTCCTTGCGATTGTCTTTGTGTGGACTACATTGGTTCGATCCTACATTTGGGTCGGTAGCAAAATGCATTCAAAGACAACTTGGAGGAGCCTCCAAACATGCGTATGATTTCTTAAACTCTATATTAGTTTTCTGCAGATTCTTATTTTGATATAAACTGTAAATTTGTGCCCTGATCTTGGTTCTATGGAACGATTCATATTGTTAAAAGTTTTTGTTTTCCGTTGCGTAAATGGATCGCTTTCTAACACAAGGATCACATGTACCACCATTCATCAGAGGATTTATTCCATAGACATTGGGCTTACCATCCTTATGAAATCCTATGGTCGGTTTTTCCAGTGAACTCGCCTCTAGCAAGCACCCATGCATTGCACCAGGTTGTTGGCAAATAATCTTGACAAGTGAGATCAGTCATTGTCTTTCGACAGGATTGTTCAACACTATGATAGCCTTACTATATTATCTGTGTCCTTGGTTAGAATAATACTAGGGCTACAGACATTTCTAGAATGGCCACCTTATGTGATAGTAGGGGTTCTCACTATGAAGATTTGAAACACTTGATACCTTCGTCACGGTTCTACCATCCTAAGGACATATATCAATACATACAATTACGATTTGCATGATATAGTAGAAATTGCCATTTATTGATTAATAAACATTATTACAAAAAGTCAATTCTACAATAACTGATTGGCTCTAGGGAACCTACTCTAACATCATCAACAGAAGCAAAGTATAGAGCCATGGTGAAAACCACATGTGAGATCAAATGGATTCTTGGTTCATTAAAAGATATGAATCTACAAGCAGAAACACCAGACAAATTGTATCGTGACAACAAGGCAACCAATGACATCATAGCCAATCCAGTCTTTCATGAAAGAACGAAGCATATAGAGATGTTAGAATAGGTGCCTTAGAGCCAATCATATTGTTGTATATTGACTCTATGGATCATGCTATTCTATTAATAAATGTAACGCCCACATCAAGGTACGTAGCTTTATTTATGCCCTTATACCCTTAGTTAAATTTTGTTAAATTTATCTTGAAAAAGTGTGAAGAAAATCCCTTAAATTGTCATTAGGGGTAAAATGGTATTTTCACTCATAATTAGTTGAAAATGTGGGGAGTGAAAAGAGATGGAATTTCATAGAGAATGCAATAAAAAGTGAGGGCATTATGGTAATTGACTAAGGGACATAGATGGAATTTCATAGAAAGTGCAAGGGTAAAATGGGAAACTATAAATAATATCTTGTTACATCAAGAGTTGAAGAATGAAACCCTAGCCATTCTTCCTCAACTTTCACGCCACCTTCATCCCCAAATTCTCTCAATTTCTTCAATTCTTTTTCAAGGGAAATTCATAGATTTTGGGTTATTTTTAGTGGAATTTAAACCCCAAGCATCCTTAGGTAAGATCCTTGCACTAAGAAGTGAGTTTTAATTTTTAAAGTGTTGAATTTTGATAATTTGTGTTCATAGGATTTAAGAGAAAGAGAGTTGGATCAAAGAAGATTATTAAAGTGTTGGATTGCTCACATCTAAGGTAAGTAAATCCTACCCTAGTTATGATTCAAGCAATGTTGTGTAGAGAATTTCTTTTATGCATATATGTGTTTTATATGAAGAATTGTTGATGCATTTGATGTTGAATGATGGTTAGAACTTATCCATGAGAAGTAGTGTTTGTGTATTTGATGTTTGATGAGAGTTTGGATGAATTATGGAAGAATTGGAGTAGAAATTATGGAGTGTGCAATTTGGACAGGTTTGGCATTAATCTTGGAAGATTTTGTTCCAAATTTTGGTGGCTTAGAAAAGAAGTATAAGTGTAGCCAATTTAGAGCTTGGATGTGCACATAAAATGTTTGATGAAATGTCAAAGAGAAGTGCATGTATGAGTATGGTTATGTGTCATCATGAGATGAGTTAGTAGACGGTAGAGAATGACATGTTTGCATTCCATATTGCATTGTTGCATCTAAACATGCGAATTTAGAAAGAATTATAAGCATGAACCCATCTATATGCATGAATACTCATGAGAGCATGAAAAAGCATTAAGGAACATTAAAGAGTAAATAGAAAGAAATGAGAATATTAAAGAAATTGAAATCTGAATTTTTTATTTAAAGGAGTGTAAAAAGATAAAAGAAGAGAAGGTTGTTGCGATGGGGAACCCATGAGTGAGATAGCCCTACATGCACACCGCCTTTAGTGAGCGACCTCAGAATTAAAAAAGAAGAATTGTACAGTCCGTTAGAAGTGCATGTGGATGAGGACTGTACATAGAATTAGAGAATACACTCACACGGCCAGGGTTCCAAATCCATGCCTCAACCAAGTCCAATCAGCAATAAAGAAAGAAAGAAAGAAAGAAAGACTAGAAAGAAAGAAAGAAAGAAAGAAATACAGAGAAAAGAAACAGAATAAGAATAAGAAAAAGAGAAAAAGAGAAAAGAAAATGCACATTCTTTGCATTTGTGCATTTGCATCTTATCTATGCATAATACCATGCCTATTATCTTGAGTAATGAGAAATTAGAAATTGAGAAAGAACAGAGAAAAAAAACAAAGAAAGAATAGAGAAAGAACAGAGAAAGAACAGGGAAGAATAGAGAAGTGTGATGTGAGGAAAGAAATTCAGAATTTAAGCAACGGAGAGAGAAGGGTAGCATAACGGGTTTACTTATTGAGTAATTAGTGCTCACCCCATTGTTTTCAATGTTTTTATAGGTAGTAGGTGAGATGCAGTCACTTGGAACGTCACGCAGCAGAAGGGTTGGGCAACACTGTCAAGTTACTATTTTGTGACTTCATTATATTATGTAAAGATTTGTATATAAAGAAAAATTAATTATGGGCCCATTATTTCATACTCATCTATATTTATATATTTTCTTATAATATTTTTTATTTTCCGAGTATACTAGCTAGAGAGAAAGTATTACAATAAAAGGCATGGTTTGTATCATGTAAATCATATTCCATATGTATGAGTTAATATATGTTTTTAGAGTGGTTGAACCGTGACAAGGGAATCAAGCAGTGATAAGTCTTGATTGTGAGATCTCTATGATCACATTTGGTGGCCATTCTAGAAACATCTGTAGCCCTAGTATTATCCTGACTTAGGGTACAAATAATATGGTAAGGCTATCATAGTGTTGAACGGCACAGATCTTCCATGTCAAGGTTTTTTTGTTACAACTTGGTGTGACATATAAGTGCTTATTATTCATGAGTCCACCGAACTGGCCAATACAGACGATTCCATGTAGATAGTGTAGGTTTTTGGATCGTTTACGCAGCGGAAATATAAAAAATTTCAATCACAAAATCCATAAGACCAATGATCCAATTACAGATCTACATCAATTTAATACAAGAAAAATATTTAAGTCAAGCTTAAATGTCATACCAACATGTGAAGGCTCCTCCAATTGATGTGATTCGCTCCCACTCCAAGTTAGGAATGAACTCTTGGCATCCACGCGAAGACGGGACACAAGTCATTGAGGAACTATTAGGCTAGGTAATTCACTCAACTAAAAGGATAAAAATCTTCAGAATTTTTCTTGGGAAGAAAAATTCTTTCTCACAAAAGGTGTTCATGTTTTGAGAGAGAAAGAGAGAGGGTGGCTAGGGTTTTTAATAGAATGAATTATTTCATTTTAATTTTAGTTGTACTTAAAATAGTGCACACTAAAACCTTATTCCAAATTGGAATAGCCATCTATTCCAATTGGATATTGGAATAGATTACCCTTGCAACCTGATGCATATTTTTGACAAACATGCAATGTCTAGCAAGTGCATTAGTTGCAAAAATTAATAAAATGATGAGAAGAATATTGTTCCCACGAGAATTGCGTGTTAAGTACTAATTTTCCTTGTTTTGTAACTAATTGAAGAACACAAAGATTTTTGGATTTGTGGAAGACAAAAACAGAAATTAACACAAAATCAATAGCATAAATTTAAATTCTAACAAATTAAGAAAATATCAACTAATTACAAAAATATCAATTCAAGACAAAGAGGTTAGGGTTTGACTTCACTAAGTTACTCTGATTCAATCTGCGGTTGATGTTGCTTTTAAACTCTCCTGCAAGGATTATAAATCAAATTCCCTAAGTTGTAAAACATACCTTCTCAGGCTATATTTTCCTACTTATCCCTATTAAGCTTCCGCACCCAAGAAAATGAAGATTAATAGTTCAAAGTCTTTTAAACTAAATGGAACCCTAAAGTGATTTCATAGATCGCCAAACTTATCTCTAGCGTTCATTAAACAATGGTATTTACTCTGAGAGGCTAACACATGAATCATTTCTTAGTCTCATGATGCTCAACATTTAATTTAAATAAAGAAAACTCAGCCTTCAATTTCATTAAGAAAAAGAATAAATACAAAATCCAATGCAATGCAATAGAACATAAAAACAACATCTATTAAAGATTAAACCATTGTAACCAAAGTTAGGTCAAAACCCTAACCCAAAAGTGGGTTAGTGTTAGAGTAGGTGCCCTAGAGCCAATCAATTATTGTAGAATTGACTCTTTGTAATAATATTCATTGATCAATAAAAGGCATTTTATTCTATATCGCGTAAATCATTATTGTATGTATTGATATATGTCCTTAGAATGGTACAACCGTGACGAGGGTATCAAGTGTTTCAAATCTTGATAGTGAGAAACTTATGAGCACATATGGTGGCCATTCTAGAAAAGTCCATAGCCTTAGTATTGTTCTGAAGTGAGGGTACAGATAATACGGTGAGGCTATCATAGTGTTGAACGACCCTGCCGAAAGGCAGTGACTGATCTTGTTAGAGTAGGTGCCCTAGAGCCAATCAATTATTGTAGAATTGACTCTTTGTAATAATGTTCATTGATCAATAAAAGGCATTTTATTCTATATCGCGTAAATCATTATTGTATGTATTGATATATGTCCTTAGAATGGTAGAACCATGACGAGGGTATCAAGTGTTTCAAATCTTGATAGTGAGAAACTTATGAGCACATATTGTGGCCATTCTAGAAACGTCCGTAGCCCTAGTATTGTTCTAAAGTGAGGACACAGATAATACAGTAAGGCTATCATAGTGTTGAACGAACCTGTCGAAAGGTAGTGACTGATCTTGTTAGAGTAGGTACCCTAGAGCCAATCAATTATTGTAGAATTAACTCTTTGTAATAATGTTCATTGATCAATAAAAGGCATTTTATTCTATATCGCGTAAATCATTATTGTATGTATTGATATATGTCCTTAGAATGGAAGAACCGTGACGAGGGTATCAAGTGTTTCAAATCTTGATAGTGAGAAACTTATGAGCACATATGGTGGCCATTCTAGAAACGTCCGTAGCCTTAGTATTGTTCTGAAGTGAGGGCACATATAATACGGTAAGGCTATCATAGTGTTGAATGACCCTGTCGAAAGGTAGTGATAGATCTTGTTAGAGTAGGTACCCTAGAGCCAATCAATTATTGTAGAATTGACTCTTTGTAATAATGTTCATTGATCAATAAAAGACATTTTATTCTATATCGTGTAAATCATCATTGTATGTGTTGATATATGTCCTTAGAATGGTAGAACTGTGATAAGGGTATCAAGTGTTTCAAATCTTGATAGTGAGAACCCTATAAGCACATATGGTGGCTATTCTAGAAACGTCTGCAGCCCCAATATTGTTCTAAAGTAAGGGCACAGACAATACGGTAAGGCTATCATAGTGTTGAATGACCCTGTCTAAAGGCAGTGATTGATCTCACTTGTCAAGATTGTTTGGTGACAACTTGGTGCAACACATGGGTGCTTGCTGTAGGCAAGTTCACTGGACTGACCCACCAGAGGATTCCATATGGATGGTAACCCTAGTGTCATGGAACAAATCCTCTAACGAATGGTGGTGCATGTGATCCTTAGACTTGAGATCACCGGAGCACCTTGTGCACCGATTGATGTAGTTTGACACAATGCAGTTCTATTCAAAGCTATCAATATGGTAGTGATTGGCTGCATCAAGGGGTGTATCAAGACTATGGTGGATCGACAGAGGATTCATCACTCCCGGCTACGGGGGAAGTTATCTCACGGCATAATTCAGTAAATGGCAATTCCACTAAAACTGTGGCCACAGTAAGATTGAGTTGTTGCTCGATCTAGTTTATAATTCAGGTCATTCGTCCAATAACTAAATACGTACATATCGAGAGTAACTGAGGTTGACACTATTTCTATGCCTCGGTCTCGTTGAGATAACGGTTGATGAAAGGATTGAATTGTACGGTAACCATATCATTGATAAGTACCTGCTTCGCTAAATCCGAATCTATCGAGTGGCCACGATGCCTTGGTAGGGGCCAATCTTGGTCTGTGTGTAGTGAGACGATTAATTGGTGTTAATAACGATCTACACACTGTCGGTATGATAAGGAGCCCACGGGTCACACACATAGAAGATAATTTAAGAACCAATTTATAAGAAGGGCGTTTTCATCGTTTTAGGCAAAAGGGTATTTTGTTAATCTCATAGTGCAATTAAATTTGCTGAGGTCGTAGCCTTTATTTAATTTGATATTAAAATTAAATAAGTGAGATTACGTTTAAATATGTGTTCGCATATATTTAAATAAATTATCATTATTGTTAAATGTTAATATATAATATATATATTAATTGAATTTAACTAAGATAATGATAATTAAGATTAAAATATCTAAATGGGGCTATTTGGATACAAGGGGTGTTTGGGTTGGTGCCCAAGCCTATTCCATGATGGAATAGGGCAAAGTGTGCACTATATAAGTGCAACACTTTGTGAATTAAATAATCAATTCATTCAATCATTGAGATAAAATATTCCAGCCCCCTTTCTCTTCTTCCCACACCAGTTTGCCTTTTTACTTGAATCAAATATTATTTGATTCCTTCTTGGTTCTTAAGGCTAAAGAGGATCTAGGAAATCCCTCTTTAGTTCCTTAGGGTTATCTTCGTGTGGACTACATTGGTTCGATCCTACTCTTGGGTCGGTAACCAAATCCGTTCAGAGACAAGTTGGAGGAGCCTCCAAACGTGCGTATGATTTCTTAACTCTAGACTGAATTTTCTGCAGATTCTTATTTAATGTATAAACTATAAATTTGTGCCCTGATCTTAGTTATAAGGAATAATCCATGTTGTAAATAATTTTTGTTTCCGGTGCCATGACTTGATCGTTTCCTAATAGTGGCATCAAAGCCTAGGGTACCAAATTTTACAGTTTTTGTGAATGGTTGATTACATGTATTTGATTGATAACATGTTGCCTTGATGAATCTGCACAAAATCTAAGATGAAAGCATGTTATAAGAAATCAATTAATTGATTAATTTAATTTGTTGATGATCTGCAATTTTGGAATATATTGGGTTATGGATTTTTGTTGAAATTTATAGCTAAGATTGACTGCAAAATCCGTTTGGCATATTTTTGGTGGCTGGTTGAACTGATTAGATGCTACAGACTAGTGTACGCTCGCCGCGGTGATCGTTGTTTGGCGTACTCGCTAATTTAAAAAAATATATATATATCAGCGCTCGCCGCAGCGATCGACCTTAGCACGATTGCTAATTAATATCAGCGCTCGCTGCGGTGATATAACTTATCGCCACAGCAATCGCAATCTACGGTGTGCTATGACGAAAATCAGCACTAGCCGTGGCGATATAACCCATTGCCACGACAATCGCACATGGTGCATGTATGCAACGTAAATCAACGCACATTGCGGCGATCTAATCCATCGCCACAGCGAGCGCACTTTCAAGTGTGTAGGGGCCAAAGTGAAAAGTTTGAAAACTTTTGGACCAAATGTAGATCTCTAGATTGTCAAGGGGTAATTAATAATTAGCCCACCCAATTAAAAAATTGATTGTTTTTGAAATGTATGTCATGTACTTGTTTGTATATTGCATAGTGTCTGATACATGAGCCTTAGACCTATGGTGAATGTTTTAAAATTTTTGGTATGTATGGTTCTAAGTTATTAAATAAGGCCTGCGTGTCCTGCATTTCTCCCCTTTCTCGATGTACATTCTTTTCTCATCTCATTCCCCTCGAATGTAAATCGAGGTTACTAAATTTATTGATGCAAAGAATTTAGTATAATTATCCTCACTGTAAATTTAGAATGATGTTTTTGTAATATACTTGAAGACAGATCAAGGAAGAGACGATCATTCTTGAAGACTCAAGATTTTATTACAGGACCCCTAGGTGACCTACCGATTCCTCTAGGCTCGAGGAAATCGGTTTTAATTGGGCTATGTACCAGCACGTTTTAATATTTTGTTTAGAATGCATGCTAAGGTTGAATGTTCAATAACATGCCAAACAATGTCATTCTAATGAAGATTATAATCTGGTGAGACATTAAATAATAAACCCTCAATTAAAGTATATTAAGTCACATATGCCTTCCATCACCATGATTTTAATCAAACCACTGTTTCTCGGAACCTTGTTTGCCAAAGTGAAGGGTACAGTTCTACTAGTGGGAGATTAAAATTCATTGGAGTTTTCCTTAATGGTGATAGGTCGACTTAAAATGACGGTTTTGCTTGTTTGCCAAAACGAAAGTTGATAAACGCATCATACGCATAGTAGAGAAGTATACATATTGTGTGTACGTGGTGGCATGTAATGTCCACTCTACTGATACTAAGAATCACACTTGAGGATGATGGTTGGGGCTATTGGATTATGTGATTGGCTTGTTGGCTTCTTCACATTTGAGGTTGATAGTAGGAGCTATCAACTGGTGTGGATTAAGTTTGTTGGCCTACCTAATAAACCCATTTTGGCTTGTTCGCCAAAGTAAAGGTTTGAAGTGGGCCAGATGGGATCTCAGTCCACTAGGAAAGCCAATGGGCTTTCCCGAGTTAATAGTAAGGGCTACTGACTTCAGGAAAATAATGGGAGCATCGTTTAATAAAAGACCATATTAAATAATAATGAACTTTATAATGACTTTTTCTTTTCTGCAATTGTAGATTCACCAAAGTGAGCATTATGAACTTGCGACTGATAATCAAGAAAGAAAAGAAGTTAGATGGATCCAATTTGTCATACTGGTATCGTAATCTTCGGATTATACTTAAGTCAGAAAAGAAATTGTATATCCTTGAAAAGCCATACATGGCTGAGCCTGATCCTGATGCCACTAAGGAAGTAAAGGACACTTATCAAAAGTTCCTTGATGATGTTGATGGCATTCAATGCTTGATGTTAGCATCGATGACACCAGTGCTGCAAAAGCAGCATGAGAATATGGATGCTGCTGCCATCATTCTACACTTCAAAGAGCTTTTCGAAGGGAATGCTCGACATAAGAGGTACAAGGTGTCAAAAGCACTATTTGGAAGTCATCTGACTAAGGAGCCCAAGTTGGTCCTCATGTGCTCAAGATGATCTAGCATATAGAGAGGTTTGAGACTTTGGGATTTGAGTTGGATGTAGAATTACAAATGGATTTGATTCTAAAATGCACCATTCATAATGAATGTTAATATGAACACGATGGTGAAAATCCTGTTGGAGCTTTTGAACATGCTGAGGACTCCAGAGCAGGACTTGAAGAAGTCCAAGCCTGTTTTACTGGTTGCTGCTGGTAAAGGGATGGGTAACAGCAAGGGTAAGGCCAAGGCCAAACCCAAGCCCAAGCCCAAAGGACAGGGTGCTCTTGGGCCTGAGAGTGGGATAGAGAAGGGCAAAGTAGTCTGCTTCTATTGTGGCAAGCTTGGCTACTAGGGGAAACACTGCAAGGCTTTCCTCGCAAGCAAGAAGAAGTTACATGCTACGACTTCAGGTATATTTATGATTGAGATTAACTTTTCTCCCATAACATCTTGGGTTATTGACACAGGATGTGGTACTCACATTTGTACTGATGTGCAGGGACTAAGGTAGAGTAGAGTGCTCGCCAAGGGAGAGGTGGACCTACGAGTTGGAAATGGAGCACATGTGGCTACATTGGCTGTAGGGACTTAATGTTTATCTTTGCCTACGGGCTTGTTGTTGGAACTACATAGCTGTTATTACGTACCTTCTATTTCTAGAAATATTATTTTAGTATCCGTTTTGGATAATATAGGGTATCATTTTGAGATATCTAATGGATTGTTGTCCTTTAGTTTGAATGGTATTCTGTTTGGAATTGCAAGGATATATAATGGGTTATATGTTCTTCATTTAAACAATAAAGATATTCTCAATGTTGAAACCAAGAAAGCTAAACATAGTGATAAAAACCAAACATATCTTTGGCACTATAGATTAGGTCATGTTAATAAGACCCGCTTTGCAAAACTTCAAAGGGATGGAGTTTTGGACCCTTTTGACTTTCAGTCATTTAGGTATGCGAGTCATGCCTATTAGGCAAGATGACCAAGTCTCCTTTCACAGGACAAGGTGAAAGGGCTACTGAACTATTAGGCATCATCCATAGTGATGTATGTGGTCAACTAACAGTTGAAGCCAAAGGTGGATATTCATACTTCATCACATTTACTGATGACTTCAGCAGATATGGTTATGTCTACCTTATAAGACATAAATCTGAAGCCTTTGATAAATTCAAAGAATTCAAGAATGAAGTAAAGAATATGTTGGGCAAAAGTATTAAAGTTCTCTGATCGGATCGAGGAGGTGAGTACTTAAGCTCAGGATTTTCTGAATACCTGAAGGAATGTGGGATAGTATCACAACTCACCCCTCCGTATACACCCTAACACAATGGAGTTTCTGAAAGGAGGAATAGGACCTTACTTGACATGGTTAGGTCCATGATGAGTTTTAGTAATCTACTTGCATCATTCTGGGGTTATGCCCTAGAGACTGCGACTCACATTTTGAACTGTGTGCCATCAAAGTCGGTAGATAAGACTCCATATGAACTATGGAGTGGACGAAAGCCCAACTTGTCATATCTAAGGATTTGGGGTTGCGAAGTTTATTTTAAGAAATTGACTTTGAACAAGCTGGGTCCAAAATCCTGTAAATGCATATTTGTGGGGTATTCAAAGGAGACCAAATATACTATTTCTACCACCCTGAAGAGTGCAAAATCTTTGTTGCTCGTTTTGGTGTCTTCCTAGAAAAGGAATTTTTTCTAAGAAGTACTAGTGGGAGAAACGTAGCACTCGATGAAGTTCTAGAACCACAAATTATGCTAGACAAAGGACGATATGATGTGCCACAGCAGGTGGTTGAACATTATGAGGACGTACCTCCATAACTTGTGGATCAAAGTGAACCACCTCAAGTAGCACATGAGCTACGTAGATCTAGGAGAGTACGCCATAAGCCCGAGAGATACAGTTATCTCGTGACTTAACATGGTGAGTACTAGTCTACCAAGACGACGAACCTACAAAGATGCTATACGGATCCAGATTCTGTTAAATAGCTTGAAGCCATGAAATCTGAGATGGACTCTATGTACCAGAACCAAGTATGGTCTCTGGTGGAACCACCTGAAGGGGTAAAACCCATAGGGTGCAAATGGGTCTTCAAGAAGAAGACTGACATGGATGGCAAGGTGCATACTTATAAGGCACGATTGGTTACCAAAGGTTTCAAACAAATTCATGGTATTGACTATAAAGAAACTTTTTCGTCGGTTTCCATGATTAAATCTATCCGGATTACGCTTGCGATTGCTGCATATCATGACTATGAGATTTGGCAAATGGATGTCAAAACAGCTTTTCTGAACAGAAACCTTGAAGAGGATGTGTATATGACACAACCCGATGGTTTCGTTCTTAATGGGTAAGTTGATAAGGTATGCAAGTTACAGAGATCCATTTATAGACTCAAGCAAGCTTTTAGGAGCTAGAACATTCATTTTGATGAAGCCGTAAAAGACTTCGGTTTTATCAAGAACGAAGATGAGCCTTGTGTTTACAAGAAAGTGAGTGGGAGCGCAGTGGCATTCCTAGTGTTGTATGTCGATGACATACTTCGATCGGGAATGATATACCAAACTTGCAGTCGATAAAGACTTGGTTATCCAAGTGCTTCTAAATGAAGCACTTAGGGGAAGCAGCCTACATCCTTGGAATTAGGGGTGTTAACGAGCCGAGCCAAGCCGAGTTTTCGGCTTAACAAGCTCAGCTTGTAAGAGAGGATTATTAATTGAGCCGAGCCGAGCCTCAGGTTTTATGGCTCAGCTCGGGAAAGAGTTGGAAATATTTCAAGCCGAGTTCGAGAAGGCTCACGAGCCAACTCTTAAAAATTCAATTTTTTTAAGAAAAAGTCAATTTTTTTTTCTAGCCACTGCCATTCTTTTGGCCACTTCATGCACTTCCTTTACAGCCCAAAACCCCTTGTGAATCTAATTGGAAATGCCAAGCAATTATTTTTAATGTCTGTTTCCTTCTGTTGTAAAACAATGCTCTTTCATAGTTGCAATACAGCAAGGTGATCATCCCAGAATCGAAGTTTCAATCCAAGACAATCATCAGGGAGATGGACCATAGAAAATAAACCTGGAATCACAGCCAAGCGTCGGTGAGACTTCAACAGGTCTGACGGCGACAGGCAAATCCGATGAAGAAGACGTGGTTCATGGCGAAGAGTTGACGGCGCCTGGGAGGTGTCCTGGTGGTATCGACAAATTATGCTTAGGAACAATGAAATTTAGGGATTACGACGAAGAGTTACGACAAATGAAAAACTGTTGTGGTTTTAGGGATTAAAAAATCAAGGGGGATTTTTTCATTTTTTTAAACTTTTGCTGTTGAATTTTCATTTTAATCCCTTGTAATTCACAAAACCCCAAAAAACCCCCCATTTTTTTGAGCTAGGCTCGGCTCGTGAGCCTGACGAGATGAGCTAAGCCGAGCATGGCTCAAACTTGGCTTATTTTGTCTCACGAACCGAGCCGAGCCGGCTTGTTATCTGACGAGTTGAGCCGTTAACTGGAGCCGTAGCTCAATGAGTGAGCGGCATTGACTCAAGCACCCTTACTTGGAATAAAGATCTATCATGATAGATCACACAGGTTGCTTGGCCTAAGTCAGAGTGCATATATTGACAAAGTATTGAAAAGATTCAGTATGGAAGAATCCAAGAAGGGATTTCTTCTGATGTCACATGGTGTTTATCTCTCTAAGGAAATGTGTCCTAGAACACAAGATGAGAGAGATAGGATGAAGAGGATCCCATATGCATCAGCAATTGGATCCATCATATATGCCACGCTATGTACTCAGATTGATGTCTCATGTGCTTTAAGCACTTGTAATAGATATCAATCAGATCCAGGTGAGAGTCATTGGATGGCTATCAAGAACATTCTTAAGTACCTGAAGAGGACTAAGGATATGTTCTTGGTTTATGGAGGGGAAGATGAGCTCATTGGAAGAGGATACAGTGATTCTAATTTCCAAACGGACAAAGATGATTATCAATTGCAATCAGGGTTTGTATTTTGTCTTAATAGGGGGGGCAGTGAGCTGGAAGAGCTCCAGGCAAAGCACCGTAGCAGACTCTACAATGGAGGCTGAGTATATTGCATTATCAGATACGGCCAAGGAGGCAATCTGGATTAAGAAGTTCGTCACCAAACTTGGTATGGTTTCCACAATTATTGATCCAATAGACATCTATTGTGACAACAATGAAGCAATCGCTCAAGCCAAGGAACCATGGTCTCATTAGAAGTCCAGACACATACTCAGGCGATTCCATCTCATCAGAGAAATAGTTGAGCGGAAAGATGTGTAGATCAATAAAGTGCATACTGACGACAATCTCGCAGATCCACTGACAAAGCCTCTGTCACAGTAGAAGCATCAAAGGCACTTGAGATCATTTGGTAATTAAGTACATGAATGATTGGCTATAGTGCAATTGGGAGATTATTAGAATAGGTGGCCTAGAGCCAATCAATTATTGTAGAATTGACTCTTTGTAATAATGTTCATTGATCAATAAAAGGCATTTTATTCTATATCGCGTAAATCATCATTGTATGTATTGATATATGTCTTTAGAATGGTTGAACTATGATGAGGGTATCAAGTGTTTCAAATCTTGATAGTGATAACCCTATGAGCACATATGGTGGCCATTCTAGAAACGTCTCTAGCCCCAGTATTGTTCTAAAGTAAGGGCACAGACAACCCTCAAACATATGCATTTCTTATTTTTTATTTTGAATTGAACTAAAAATTTCTCTTTTTTTTTAATTAATTAAATTTTTTTTTTTTTTTTTAAGGAATAATGATTAACAAATGTTAACAACACCATTGAGGTCAATTTTCCCTTCTTCTTGCCCTTTTTGCAACCTCCAAACTTAAGATTTTGTTCCATCACTTATTCACACAACTTTCAAAGCTCTTTTGTGTCATACGTTAGATCCAAAATTCTCCTAAAAGGTATGATAAAGTGTTCAGGGTATAAGGATTGGACAATTTTTTTGGTTTGCAAGAAAAATAAGGCAATGATAATCTTATAGGGCTCAAATGGGTAACTAGGGAAAGCTTCATTCATGGGTTGGCTGGAAAGGCTCAAATGTTCCCAAAAAAATGCCTAAATCATTTCCTCAACAATGTCTAATCCTGGAATTTTGCCTCAAGCACTTTCAACTAGGTTCTATAGTCCACCAACACTATCAAGACTTCACCTAACCACATAAAATGTTTCTAAGCATGCCAAAAGAATGAAAATGGTGGTTGAACCACTCAACAAACCTCAAGCTAAATCAAGTCAACCAACCTAAACTTGAAGCAATGCTTCGTATTTTCTATAAATCAAATCCCAACAATGAAAATCTCATCATGGACTTATGCAAATCATCTAGGCAGCAAAAACAACACAACCAACTAAATCAACACCCAAAAACAGTAGAACACACAAAGATAAAAGTTAATTAAAACATGAAAAAATTTCAAAATTTTTCTCTACCCCCAAACAGAAAATTGCATTGCCCTCAATGTCAATCAATAATGCACATTGGAGTAAAGAAAAACGAGCATAAGGTGTGAGATAATCCCCTGATTAATTCGTGAAGATCGAAGTGAGCTCAAATCTGGACATCCCTTCATTGTCTTTTCCATCAGCGAAATCTGTCAAAACACATAAACTCAAGGGTCCCAAATGTGTTAGAAAACCTCATAGATTATGGAAAAATTACATCTCATTCTCAGACCTTAACCAACTAAACCTAAAACCTAAGAATGCAAAACAAAGTAAATGTAAAAACAAGAAAAACTGAGTTCCACTGTACAAAAATAAAACAAAACAAAATGTATTCCAAGCTCATTCATCTGCATCCTCTCCATCATCGTCGTCCTCTTCCTCCATGGCATCATCCTGAATTTGATCTTCCTATTCCTCTTGCCATTCTTGCCATTGGAAATCAGCTAAATCAATGCCCAAATTGGCGCAGCACTTTGATTGCATCTCGTACAATGTGCGGGTCTGATCTGCCTTCCAATCTTGACACCTTTCCATTTTGTCCATCTTTTTCAGGATATGTTGTAACATATTTTTTATCGTAGAAGATGGAGCAGGACTATGGTAGAGGTTGTGGTTCTTGGTCTTTTTGAACTTGAACTAGCTCCTCCAATGGTAGGACGATCTAGGAGCTTATGAAAATAGACTTGGTCGAGGACTGGGGCAAGATGAAGAAGTGGCTCATCATCTACCTTCTTGACTCTAGCTTTCATGCAAATCTCAGTGATGAGATGCGGGAAGGTAAAGCTCGCTCTCACTGGTTTGGTTGCATGCCTTATATTCTCTATTATGATATTCCCCACATCCATCTTCTTTCCAGTGGCAATGGCATAAAGTAAGACTGCTCGCTCAAAATCTACTGAACTGCAGTGTGTTTCTAGAATCATCCTCGCACAGACAAAGTATTGCCAAATTCTAGCCATGGGAATCAAATTAGTCCCTTTTATGCTTCTCCTTCCCTTCTTCTAGAATTCCCAAGAGGTACCTGACTTTGCTAAAATCTTAAAGATCTCATCATAATTAATCTCCTTAGCCATGAATTCTACATACTCATCACATTCAACTAGATTAATCTGGTAGAATTCATTGATGATCTTTGCACTAAATGGCACACTTGTAAATTTGTACCCTGATCTGGGTTCTAAAGGAACGATCCGTTGTTGTAAATATTTTTTTTTTCTGCTGCGTAACTAGATTGTTTCCTAACAGTGGTATCAGAGCCTAGGGTACCAGATTTTATAGTTTTTATGTGGATGGTTGATTACATGTATTTGATTGATAACATGTTGCCTTGAAGAATCTGTACAAAATCTGCCATAAGAGCATGTTTTAAGAAATCAATTATTTGATTAATTTAAATATGTTGATGATCTGCAACTTTGGAATATTTAGTTATGGATTTTTGTTGAAATCAGCAGAATGATTGCAAAATATGTTTGGTGTATTTTGGTTGCTGGTTGAACAGATTCGGTGCTACAGATCAGTGTACACTCGCCGTGGGGATATAACCTATCGCCGCGGTGTGCGTTGTTGGCATACACACTGATTGCAAAAATCAGCGCTCGCTGCAACGATATAACCCATCGCTGCGATGATCATCCTTAGGACGAACGCTGTTCGCAATCAGTGATCGCCGCGACGAGTGCACATTTGTCATGAGGGCAAGTTAATCAGTGCACGTTGAGGCGATCTAACTCATCGCCGCAGCAAGTGCACTTCCGAGTGTGTAGGGGCCAGATTGTAAAGTTTCAAAACTTTTAGACCAAAATGGAGATCTATAAATTGTCAGGGGGTAATTAATAATTAACCCACCCAATTCAAAAATTGATTGTTTTTGAAAATGTATGCGCTATACTTGTTTGTATATTGCATGGTGCCCGATACATGAGTCTTAGACCTATAGTGAATGTTTTAATTTTTGGGTATGTATGGTTGTAATTTATAAAATAAGGCATGCGTGTCCTGCCTTTCTCCTATTCTCGATGTATATTCTCTTCTCATCTCATTCCCCCAGAATGTAAATCGAGGTTTCTAAATTTATTGATGTAAAGAATTTTGTACAATTATTCTCACTGTAAATTTAGAATGATATTTTGTTAATGTACTTGAAGACGGATCAAGAAAAAGACGACCATACTTGAAGACTCAAGATTTTATTACAGGACCCCTAGGTGACCTACCGATTCCTCTAGGCTCGAGGAAATCGGTTTTTAGTTGGGCCATGTACTGGCTCGTTTTAATATTTTGTTTAGAATGCATGCTAAGGTTGAATGTTCAATAACATGCCAAACAATGTCATTCTAACAAAGATAATAATCTGGTGAGACATTAAATAACAAAACATCAATTAAAGGATATTAAGTCACGTAAGCCCTCCATCACCATGGTTTTAATCAAACCACTATTCGTCAAAACCTTGTTCGCCAAAGCCTAGGATACACTTCTACCAGTGGGAGGTGAAAATGCATTGGAGTTTTCCTTAATGGTGTTGGATCGACTTAAAATGACAGTTTTGCTTGTTCGCCAAAGCCAAGGTTGATAAACACGTCATAGGCATAGTAGAGAAGTACGTATATTGTGTGTACGTGGTGGCATGTAGTGTCCACTCTACTGATACTGAGAATCACACTTGAGGACAATGGTTGGAGCCATTGGATTGTGTGATTGGCTTGTTGGCTTCTTCACATTTGAGGTTGATAGTAAGAGCTATCAACTAGTGTGGATTAAGTTTGTTGGCCTACCTAATCAACTCATTTTGGCTTGTTCGCCAAAGCGAAGGTTTGAAATGGGCAGGATGGGATCTCAGTCCACTTCTCAATCCACTAGGAAAGTCAACGGGCTTTCCTGAGTTAGTAGTGAGGGCTATTGACTTAAGTAAAATAGTGGGAGCATCGTTTAATAAAAGACCATATTAAATAATAATGAACTTTTTAATGACTTTATCTTTTCTACAATTGTAGATTCACCAAAATGAGCATAATGAATCTGTGACCGATAATCGAGAAAGAAAACAGGTTGGATGGATCCAATTTCTCAGACTGGTATCATAATCTTCGGATTATACTAAAGTCTGAAAAGAAATTGTATATCCTTGAAAAGCCATACATGGCTGAGCCTGATCCTAATGCCACTCAGGAAGTAAAGGATACTTATCAAAAGTTCCTTGATGATGCTGATGGCATTCAATGCTTGATGTTAGCATTAATGCTCCAAATTAATAACCTTACTAACCTAACTACTAAATTGCATATAGGATGAGCAAGGATCGATCCCATAAGGAATGATTCGATTAAATCCTATATTCTAACCAATAACCACAACGAAAACAACAGAAAAATAAAATAAAATAAAATAAAATCCTAAACAGTAAACATGACAACAAAATAATGAAAGGGGTTGTAGACAATGCAATCTAAAGTGAAACGAATAAATTTCCAATGGTAGAAAAATATTAGATTAAAAACAACCAGTTCTCGGTTCAAGATCCACCTAAACATGCATTGGACATGAACTAACCGTAACATTATTCTATCTCGTTATTATGGAATTATTGACCCTAGGAAACAACAAGCTCAGTTACCCGAACTTTCCCTTAATTGTCACTACTGAAATAAGCTCTTCAATTAGATCCTAACCCTTAAACAACCTAGAATAAGCTCTCTAAGTTTAATTCAATGGCAGCCTTAAGAATTAGGAAAGTAGATCAATCCAAGCAACAATCACGCAAGATCAGATTATTTAACTTAGGTTATGTTATTCAAGGTGACAGCCTGAAAACTTGTTCGTAATCATCTATCATCATGTGTTACTCATTGAATAGAAAGAGGACAATTACGTATCACAATTCCTAATTCTAACAGATAAAATTCCGATTAAACAATTTAGCTGGCCATTACTAAATCACCCAAACAACATCATAAACAATAAAAATAGAATAACATAAACAATTCCAATAAGAACGAGATTAAGAACAATGTTACTGAAGTTAAGTTACACCAAGGACATGAATTCAGGCTTCAAAATCCCCTTGAACTGAAGAAGAAAGATCAGCCACACATATTGACGTAGAAAGTAGAAAAACTAAAGAAAAACCTCCACCGCCATTCTCCCCTCTGTTTAACCTAACAACTCATAAATAAATAGCGTGTTTTTCCTAAATTCGGCCCCAGGAAAAACGAAAATTACTTTTCGAGACCTTTCCTAAACAACAGACTTCCAAAGCTGTCAATTTCTTATCAGATATGGAAAACAGAATTCGTAATCCAGCTTGCACCAGGATTCTCACAATGTAAAAGAACTTTTCTGGGCTTGGTCACTTCATAAACGTTGTAGTACAGGATGTGTAGATGAATTTGGGCTTTCGAATCACCTGTTTTCGATATCTGAAGCTCCAGTTAGGCCCATTTGAAGACTCAATACTTAGCCAGGAAATCCTTCCGCGAGTAGGATTCGAGGTCCAGTTTTGCAACAACTAATGAGGGCCCAAACAAACTCGGATTCTCGCCAATAATACCTTCCTGGAATCTGACTCCATGAAAAACCTAAAAAACGCAGCACTGGTCAGAATAACAAAAAATCTGAAATTTCCTAATCTTTTCTCAATTATTTCATAAAGTCTATCCAAATATGCGAAACTTACAAAATAAACTCTAATCAACTCAACTAGGCATAAAACATAATATGGAAGGAATAAAAATATATAAATTACACTCTTATCACATAACCATGGTTTTAATCAAACCACTGTTTGTCGGAACCTTGTTCGCCACAGTGAAGGGTACACTTTTACCAGTGGGAGGTTAAAATTCATTGGAGTTTTCCTTAATGGTGATGGGTCAACTTAAAATGACAGTTTTACTTGTTCGCCATAGCGAAGGTTGATAAACATGTCATAGGCATAGTAGAGAAGTACACATGTTGTGTGTACATGGCGACATGTAGTGTCCACTCTACTGATACTGGGAATCACACTTGAGGACGATGGCTAGGCTGTTGGATTGTGTGATTGGCTTGTTGGCTTGCTTCACATTTGAGGTTGGTGGTAGGAGCTGCCAACTAGTGTGGATTAAATTTGTTGGCCTACCTAATCAACCCATTTTGGCTTGTTTGCCACAGCGAAGGTTTGAAATGGGCCAGATGAGATCTTAGTCCACTAGGAAAGCCAACGGCCTTTCCCGAGTTAATAGTGAGGGTTATTGGCTTGAGGAAAATAATGGGAGCATTTTTTAACAAAAGACCATATTAAGAAATAATAAACATTATATTGACTTTACTTTTCTGGATTGTAGATTCACTTAAAAATGAGCTTTATGACCCTGCAACCGATAATCGAGAAAGAAAACAGGTTGGATGAATCCAGTTTCTCGAACTGGTATCGTAATCTTCAGATTATACTCAAGTCCGAAAAGAAATTGTATATTCTTGATAAGCCATACAAGGCTGAGCATGATCCTAATGCCACTCAAGAAGTAAAGGATACATATCAAAAGTTCCTTGATGATGTTGATGGCATTCAATTCTTGATGTTAGCATCGATGACACCAGTGTTGTAAAAGTAGCATGAGAATGTGGACGCTGTTGTAATAACTCTCTCTAGCTAGTATACTTTGGAAAAATATATTATGAAATCACTAAATATGTTATAGAAAACATATATGTACATAAGTATAAGATAGTGGGCCCAAAAATAGCATTAGTTTTATATACAAATCTCTACATCAAGTACCATAGTCACAAAAATAAACTCAAAATATAGTCAGACAGTGTTGCCTTTCTCCTCCGCTACTTGACATCCGATTTGACTGCATCTCATCCACTACCTGCAAAAACAGTGAAATCAACAAGGTGAGCACTAATTGCTCAGTAAGTAAAGCCACAATATTTCTATTCTTTCTCCGTTACTCAAATCCTAGATTTTCTTTCCTTACACCAAACTTCTCAATTCTTCTCTCCCCTTTATAAGATTCTAATTTCTCACTTACTGATATGTAAGCACAAATAAGGAAACTAACTCGGGATAGTAGAAATGGCATGATGCATATGAACAAATACATAAACTTTTTCTATGCATTGCATTTTCTTTTCTTTTCTTTTCTTTTCTTTCTTCTTCTTACTTTCTTCTTTCTTTTTCTTTTCTTTTATTCTTTCTTTCTTTCTTTCTTTTTTTCTTTTTTTCTATTCTTTTCTTTCTTTCTATTCTTTCTTTTCTATTCTTTCTTTTTTTTCTATTCTTTTCTTTCTTTTCTTTCTTTCTATTCTTTTCTTTCTTTTCTTTTCTATTCTTTTCTTTCTTTTCTTTCTCTATTCTTTTCTATCCTTTTCTTTTCTTTTCTATTCTTGTTTGCCGATCAGACTCGGTTGAGGCATGGATTTGGAACCCTGGCTGTGTAAGTAGGTACAGTCCTCATCTACATGCACTTCTAACGGACTGTACAAATTCTTCTCTCTTATTTTGAGGTCGCTCACTAAAGGCGACATGCATGTAGGTATGCTCAGCTGGGTACAGTCCTCATCCACATGCACTTCTAACGGACTGTACAACTTCTTCTTTCTTATTCTGAGGCCACTCACTAAAGGCGGCGTGCATGTAAGCTATTTTTCTTCTCGGTCACTCACGGGTTCCCCATCGCATCAACCTTCTCTTTTCTTATCTTTTTACATTTCTTTAAATAAAATTTCAGATTTGAACTTCTTTGATTATATTCTTTAGAGGATGATTCTACAATTTATTTCTTTTCTTTCTTCCTCTTTATTCTTTAATGTTCTCATACATGTGTATGTGCATGGAAATATGCTCATTCTTTTCTATTCTTTCTAAATGAAAATGTGAGAATGTGAGAATGCATTATGGCATATAAAGATATCATTAGGGAACTAGTATTCTCTACCAACAATATTCCCATACTTGAAATCAATCATAGATTATTAGACTAAAAATAAACTAATAAATTAGAAGCACTTTTGAGGTAGTCATTCCGTACAGGTCATATTCAAGGAGGAATATCTCAAGTTATACACATCGTATTGCTATGATCTTGGTCTCATTTTAAAGCTTAGAGAAAGGGCTACAACTTTCATTTTTATGTCTCAACCTAGTTGGATATGTAAGATGCTTAAAAATCACTCAGAAGGCCACGGATTTGACAGGGAAACCATGGTAACATGTTTTCTCTTAGGATTTTCATCAAACAATTCATACGCACATGCAAATACTAAGTTGGCTACATTTCCACATTTTCCTCAAGCCACCAAAATAGGAGTAAGAACTCCCTAAAGGCAACAATCAACCTAGCTGAAACTCATCCTCCATGTTTCCACATCCATACTTTCGTTTTTCATCCAAATTCCATCAACTCAACACATACAAATACATCAATTCTCATCACATATTAATAAATCAATTCTCATCCCATACTAATAAATCAATTTTCTCCACATACTAATGAATCAATTTTTCATCACATACTACTAATTCACTTCCCATCATATACTAATAAATTACTTCTCATGGTCATGAAATTCACATATCAAACAACCTCAATTTTCAATCCAAATTTCTCATCATCCAAACACACATACAACATAAAATAAATTTTTCTACACAACTTGTGATTAAATCAAGGCTAAAGTTGGATTTACTTACCTTGAATTTAAGCAACTCTAACACTATAATCTCTCTTTGGTAGAATTCCTTTTTCTCTTAAACCCTAAGCATATACAACCATAAGAATTCAAAACTTTAAAATTTAATCTCACTTTTTGGTGCAAGAATCTTACCTTTGGATGCTTAGGATTGAAAATCTATCAAAATCTAGCCAAAATCCTATGAATTTCCTTGGAAATTTAGTGAAGAAATTTAAGAGAATTTGGGTAGAGAAATGGCGTGAATGGAGGGGTAGATGGCTAGGGTTTCTCCTCTTGAACTCTTATTACATAATATATATATATATAGTTTCCCATTTTACCCTTGCAGATTCTAAAAATTCCATCTATGTCCCTTAGTTAATTACAAAAATGCCCTCATTTTTATTAACTTTTCCATGTTATTCTACTTCTTTTCACTCCCCACTTTTTCAACTAATTAAGAGTGAAAAGACCATTTTACCCCTAATGAAGGTTTAAGGAATTTTCTTCACACTTGTTCAAGATAACTTTAACAAAATTCAACTAAGGGTATTAGGGCATAAATAAAGCTACGTACCTTGATGTGGGCGTTACAACTGTTGCCATTATAGGACATGTTGCCTCTCCCTCTTAAATCTACATGTATTTCTTCTCATCATCTCACTCCCCTCGTATGTAATGCGAGGTCTTGATTTTATTGATGTAAATTATAATAGAATTTTTCTTATAAAATTATTTGTAATGATCGTGAAGAAGAAACGAATGAGCTATGAAGAGGAATAAATTGAAGACCCAAGATTAACTTTTAAACCCTAGGTTGACCTACCGATTCCTCTAGGCTTGAGGAAATTAGTTTTAGTAGGCCATGTACCGGCACGTTTAATTTTTTGTTTAGAATGCATGCTAAGGTTGAATGTTCAATAACATGCCAAACAATGTCATTCTAACAAAGATAATAATCTAGTGAGACATTAAATAAAAACCCTCAAATAAGATATATTAAGTCACATATGCCTTCCATCACCATGGTTTTAATCAAACCACTGTTTGTCGAAACCTTGTTCGCCATAGTGAAGGGTACACTTCTACCAGTTGGAGGTTAAAATTCATTGGAGTTCTCCTTAATGATAATGGGTCGACTTAAAATGACAGTTTTGCTTGTTCGCCACAACGAAGGTTGATAAACATGTCATAGGCATAGTAGAGAAGTACACATGTTGAGTGTATGTGGAGACATGTAGTGTCCACTCTACTAATACTAGGAATCACACTTGAGGACAATGGCTAGGTCGTTGGATTGTGTGATTGGCTTGTTGGCTTCACATTTAAGGTTGGTAGTGGGAGCTATCAACCGATATGGATTAAGTTTGTTGGCCTACCTAATCAACCCATTTTGGCTTGTTCGCCACAACAACGGTTTGAAATGGGCCAGATGGGATCTTAGTCCACTAGAAAAGCCAACGGGCTTTCCCGAGTTAATAGTGAGGGCTATTGACTTGAGGAAAATAGTGGGAGTGTTTTTTAATAAAAGACCATATTAAGAAATAATAAACATTATATTGACTTTACTTTTCTGAATTGTAGATTCACTTAAAAATGAGCATTATGAACCTACGACCGATAGTCGAGAAAGAAAACAGGTTGGATGGATCCAATTTCTCGGACTGGTATCGTAATCTTCGAATTATACTTAAGTCCGAAATGAAATTGTATATCCTTGATAAGCCATACATGGCTGAGCCTAATCCTGATGCCATTTAGGAAGTAAAGGATACTTATCAAAAGTTCTTTGATGATGCTGATGGCATTCAATGCTTGATGTTAGCATCAATGACACCAGCGCTACAAAAGCAGCATGAGAATATGGACGTTGCTGCCATTATTCTACACCTCAAGGAGTTTTACCAAGGGAATGCTCAACATGAGAGGTACAAGGTGTCAAAAGCACTGCTTGGGAATCGCCTGACCAAGGGAGCCCAAGTTGGGCCTTATGTGCTCAAAATGATCGAGCGCATGGAGAGGCTTGAGACTCTAGGGTTTGAGTTGTTTGCAGAATTACAAGTGGATTTAATTCTGTAATCCTTGCCTAACTCTTATGCACCATTCATAATGAACTTCAATATAAACGCTATGGTGAAAACCCTGCCGGAGCTTTTGAACATGCTAAGGACTGTAGAGCAGGACTTGAAGAATTCCAAGCCTGTTTTACTGGTAGCTACCAGTAAAGGAAAGGGAAAGGGCAAGGCCAATCCCAAGCCCAAGCCTAAAGGACAAGATGCTCTCAAGCCTGTGGGTGGCTTTGGGAAAGGTGGGAAGGTAGTCTGCTTCTATTGTGGCAAGCCTAGCCACTGGAGGAAGCACTACAAGGCTTTCCTCGCAAACAAGAAGAAGTCTGATGCTTCAACTTCAGGTACGTTTATGATTGAGATTAACTTCTCTCCTTCAACATCTTGGGTCATTGACACAGGATGTGGTACTCACATTTGTACTTATGTGTAGGGACTAAGGAAGAATAGATTACTTGCCAAGGAAGAAGTGGACCTAAGAGTTGGAAATGGAGCACATGTGGCTGCATTAGCTATAGGGATTTATTGTTTGTCTTTGCCTTCGAGCTTATTATTAGAACTCAAAGACTGTTATTTTGTACCTGTGATTTCTAGAAACATTATTTCAGTATCCGCTTTGGATAATATAGGATATCGTTTTGAGATTTCTAATGGATTTTTGTCCTATAGTTTGAATGGTATTCTATTTGGAATTGCAAGTTATATAACGGATTATATGTTCTTGATTTGAATAATAAGGATATTCTCAATGTCGAAACTAAGAAAGCTAAACATAGCTAACAAAACCATACATACCTCTAGCATTGTAGATTGGTAATGTTAATCAGACCCACATTGCAAAACTTCAAAGGGATTGGGTCATTTAGGGTATGCAAGTCATGCCTTTTAGGCAAGATGACCAAGTCACCTTTCACAAAACAAAGTGAAAGGGCTACTAAACTGTTAAGCATCATCCATAGTGATGTATGTGGTCCACTAACAGTTGAAGCCAGAGGTGGATATTCCTACTTCATCACATTTACCGATAATTTCGATAGATATGGTTGTGTCTACCTCATGAGACATAAATCTGAAGTCTTTGATAAGTTCAAAGAATTCAGGAATGAAGTGCAGAATATGCTGGGCAAAAGTATTAAAGCTCTTCGGTCGAATCGAGAAGGTGAATACTTAAGCTCAAGGTTTTCTGAATGCCTGAAGGAATGTGGGATAGTATCACAACTCAACCCTCCGTATACACCCCAACACAATGGAGTGTCTGAAAGAAGGAATAGGACCTTGACATGGTTAGGTCCATGATGAGTTTTTGTGATTTACCTGCATCATTCTGGGGTTATGCCTAAGAGATTGTGACTCACATTATGAACCGTGTGTCGTCAAAGTTTGTAGACAAGACTCCATTTGAACTATGGAATAGGCGAAAGCCCAATTTGTCTTATCTAAGGATTTGTGGTTGCGATGCTTATATCAAGAAATTGACTTCGAACAAGCTGGGCCTAAAATCCAACAAATGTATATTTGTGGGGTATCCTAAAGAGACCAAATGATACAATTTCTACCTTCTAGAAGAGCATAAAATTTTTGTTGCTCGTATTGGTGTCTTCTAGAAAGGGAATTTTTTCTAAGAAGTACTGGTGGGAGAAAAGTAGAAGTTGATGAACTTCTAGAGCCACAAGATATACTAGATGAAGGACGGGAAGCTGTGCCACAAGTAGTGGTTGAACATCAGGTAGAGGTTACTCCACAACTTGTGGATCAAAGTGAACCACCTCAAGTAGCACAGAAGCTACGTAGATCTAGGAGAGTACTCCATGAGCCTAAGAGATATGGTTATCTCGTAACTCAACATGGTGATGTACTTGTCTACCAAGACGATGAACCCATAACCTACGGAGATGCTATATCAAATCCAGATTCCGTTAAATGGCTTAAAGCCATGAAATCTGAGATGGACTCCATGTACCAAAACCAAGTATGGTCTCTAATGGAACCACCTGAAGGGGTAAAACCCATAGGATGTAAATGGGTCTTCAAGAAGAAGACTGACATGGATGGCAAGGTGCCCACTTATAAAGCACAACTGGTTGCCAAAGTTTTCAAGCAAATTCATGGTATTGATTATGAGGAAACCTTTTTGCTAGTTTCCATGATTAAATCCATCCGGATTATGTTTGCAATTGCTACATATCATGATTATGAGATTTGGAAAATGGATGTCAAAACGGCTTTCCTGAACGGAAACCTTGAAAAGGATGTGTGTATGACACAACACGATGGTTTCGTTCTTGATGGGCAAGCTAAGAAGGTTTGCAAGTTGCAGAAATCAATTTATGGACTCAAGCCAGCTTCAAGAAGCTAGAACATTCGTTTTGATGAAGCCGTAAAACAATTCGGTTTTATCAAGAACAAAGATGAGCCTTGTGATTACAAGAAAGTGAGTAGGAGCGCAGTGGCATTCCTAGTGTTGATTGTCAATGACATACATCTTGTCGGGAATGATATACTGGACTTGCAGTCAGTAAAGACTTGGTTATCCAGGTGCATCTCCATGAAAGACTTAGGAGAAGCAACCTAAATCCTCGGAATAAAGATCTACTGAGATAGATCACGTAGGTTACTTGGCCTCAGTTAGAGTACATACATTGACAAGGTACTGAAGAGATTCAGTATGGAAGAATCCAAGAAGGGATTTCTTCCGATGTCACATGGTGTTTATCTCTCTTGTTAGAGTAGATGCCCTAGAGCCAATCAATTATTGTGGAATTGACTCTTTGTAATAATGTTCATTAATCAATAATAAAAGGCATTTTATTCTATATCGCGTAAATCATTATTATTGCAATATGTATTGATATATGTCCTTAGAATGGTAGAACCGTGACGAGGGTATCAAGTGTTTCAAATCTTGATAGTGAGAACCCTATGAGCACATATGGTGGCCATTCTAGAAACGTCCGTAGCCCCGTATTATTAGAAGTAAGGGCACGAGATAATACGGTAAGGCTATCATAGTGTTGAACGACCCTGTCGAAAGGCAGTGGCTGATCTCACTTGTCAAGGTTGTTCGGTGACAACCTGGTGCAACACATGGGTGCTTGTTGTAGGCGGATATACCACAGCAAGTTCACTGGACTAACCCACCAGAGGATTCCATATGGATGGTAACCCCAGTGTCTATGGAACAAATCCTCTAACGAATGGTGGTGCATGTGATCCTTAGACTTGAGATCACCGGAGTGCCTTGTGCACCGATTGGGCTAGCTTTGACGCTAGCCTAACGCAGCTTCTATTCGTGAGTGTCAAGACGGTGGTGATTGGCTATATCAAGGAGTGTATCAAGACTATGGTGGATTGATAAAGGATTCATCACTCCCGGGTGCGGGAGAAGTTATCTCACGGCGCAATTCAGTATATGGCAATGACACTAAAAGTGGCCACAGTGGGATTGAGTTGTTGCTCTATCCAGATTATAATACGGGTCATTGGTCCAAAAACTGAATATATAATATCGAGTAACCGAAGGTTGACACTATTTCTATGCCTTCGTCTCGTCCGAGATAACGTATGATGAAAGGATCGTATTGTACGGTAACCATATCGTTGACAGGTAGCTACTTTGTTGAATCCGAATCTGACTCGGGTGGCCATGATGCCTTCGCTAGGGGCCAATCTTGGTCTGCGTGGTATTAGTGAGACGATTAATTGGTGTTAATCGCGATACTATACACTACCGGTATGATGAGGAGCCTATGGGTCACACACATAGAAGATAATTTAAGAGCCAAGAAGAAAGAAGGGTGTTTTCGTCTTTTTTAGGCGAAAGGGTATTTTGGTAATTTCACAAAGGCAATTAAATTTGCTTGAGGTCGTAGCCTTTTATTTAATTTGTTAAAAAAATTAAATAAGTGAAATTACGGTTAAATGTGTGTTCGCACATATTTAATTAAATCATCATTATTGATTAAATGTTAATTAAATATTAATTGATTTTAATTAAGATAATGATGAATTAAATTAAAATATCAAATTGGGAGTGTTTGGCAACATGGGGTGTTTGGGTTGGAGCCCAAGCCCATTCCATGTGGGAATAGGGCAACTTGGTTTGCCTATAAAAGGAATAGTGTTTGTTGTTTTATAAAATTAATTGATTTTGCCTTTGAAAACAAAAACACATATCAGCCCCTTTTACACTCACTCCCACGCCACTTTCATCTTTTGATTGAAAAATCAAATACTGATTTTTCTTCTTGATTTCTTAAGGCCAAGGAGGATCTAGCAAATCCCTCCTTGGTTCTTGTTGATTGTCTTCGTGTGGACCTCTACGGTTCGATCCTACACTTGGATCGGTAGCAAACACATTCAGGGACAACATTGGTGGAGCCTCCAAACGTGGGTATGAATCTAAACATTTGGATTTATTTTTCTGCAGATTCTCATTATGCATAAACTGTAAAATCTGTGCCTTGATTTTGGGTTCTAAGGAACGATCCGTGGTTGTAAATTTTTGTTTTTCCGCTGCGCAACCGGGTCATTTCCTAACAGTGGTATCAGAGCCTAGGTTACTAGATTTACAGTTATTGAATGGTTGATTACATGTGTTTGTTGATAACATGTTGCCTTGATGAATCGCTTATGAAAAACCCGCATTTTGCTAAAACTAAAAAATCAGAAATCCACCGTTGAATGATTGATTCAAATGATAAACCTGGTTTAAAATGTGTTGATGAATGTTATATTGGTTGGTTAATATCCTGGTTGAACGTATGTGCGTTTGATTTGATTTGGATTAGTGTTTATACACAAAAAACTGCAAAAAACGCGAACTGTACAAATTGGGGATTTCCAGGTTTCGCCGCGGCGAAGGCTTTAGCCTCCGCGCAGGAGCCTCGGGACAGCGCAGGCGAAGATAAAACCTTCCGCCGCGGCGAAGTATGCCAGAGCGAAATGCATACTGTAAATCCTCGCCGCGGCGAAGATAAAACCTTCGCCGCGGCGAAGGATGTATCTTTTCAATTCTGTATTTTTGCAAGGGGACTAATCTGCAGTTTTTAATAACCTATAAAGCCAATGTACATTCTACACATTTAAGAGGGTAATTAATTAATTAACCCACCCAATTCAAAAATTGATTGTTTTTGAAATGTATGCTTTGTACTTGTTTGTATATTGCATGGTGCGCAGTACATGAGCCTTAGACCTAAGGGTGAATGTTTTAAATTATTTTGGGTATGTATGGCTATAAAATTTTTTTTAAATAGGGCTCAGTAGCCGCTTCTTCTCTCTTCTTCTTAATGTACATTCTTTTCTCATCTCATTCCCCTCGAATGTAAATCGAGGTTTCTAAATTTGTGGATGTAAAATTAGTTTAATATTAATTTTATTGTAAATTTAGAATGATGCTTTTGTAATGTACCTGGAGACGAAGCGAAGGACGAGGCAACCATACTTGAAGACTCAAGATATTTGTTACAGGATCCCTAGGTGACCCACCGATCCCTCTAGGCTCGAGGAGATCGGTTTTAGTTAGGCCATGTACCGGCACGTTTAATATTTTGTTTAGAATGCATGCTAAGGTTGAATGTTGAATAACATGCCAAACAATGTCATTCTAACAAAGATAATAATCTGATGAGACATTAAATAACAAACCCCTCAACTAAGTCTATTAAGTCACGAATGCCTTCCATCACCATGGTTTTAATCAAACCACCTGTCGTCAAACCTTGTTCGCCAAAGCGAAGGGTACACTTCTACCAGTGGGAGGTTAAAATTCATTGGAGTTTTCCTTAATGGTGATGGGTCGACTTAAAATGACGGTTTTGCTTGTTCGCCAAAGCGAAGGTTGATAAACACGTCATAGGCAAAGTAGAGCAGTACATATATTATGTGTACGTGGTGACATGTAGTGTCCACTCTCCTGATACTGAGAATCACACTTGAGGACAATGGTTGGAGCCATTGAATTGTGTGATTGGCTTGTTGGCTTTTTCACATTTGAGGTTGATAGTGGGAGCTATCAATTGGTGTGGATTAAGTTTGTTGGCCTACCTAATCAACCCATTTTGGCTTGTTCGCCAAAGCGAAGGTTTGAAATGGGCAGGATGGGATCTCGGTCCACTAGGAAAGCCAACGGGCTTTCCCGAGTTAATAGTGAGGGCTATTGGCTTGAGTAAAATAGTGGGAGTATCATTTAATAAAAGACCATATTAAATAATAATGAACTTTATAATAACTTTATCTTTTCTGCAATTATAGAATCACCGAAAATGAGTATTATGAACCTGCGACCGATAATCGAAAAAGAAAACAGGTTGGATGGATCCAATTTCTCAGACTGGTATCGTAATCTTCGGATTATACTTAAGTCAAAAAAGAAATTGTATATCCTTGAAAAGCCATACATGGCTGAGCCTGATCCTGATGCCACTCAGGAAGTTAAGGAAACTTATCAAAAGTTCCTTGATGATGCTGATAGCGTACAATGCTTGATGTTAGCATCGATGACACCTATGCTGCAAAAGCAACATGAGAATATGGATGCTTCTTCCATAATTCTACACCTCAAGGAGCTTTATGAAACAAATGCTCGACATGAGAGGTACAAGGTGTCGAAGGCCTTTGTTTGGGAGTCGTCACCGAGGGTGCCCTGTTGGTCCTCATGTGCTCAAGATGATCGAGCACATTGAGAGGCTTGAGACTTTGGGATGTGGCTTGGATGCGAATTACAAATGGATTTAATTCTGCAATCCTTGCCCGACTCTTATGCTCGTTCATAATGAATTTCAATATGAACACGATGGAGAAAACCCTCGTGAACTTGAACATGCCGAGGATCGGCAGAGGCAGGGACTTGAAAAAGTCCAAGCCTGTTTTACTGGTTACTGCTAGTAAAGCAAAGGGTAACGGCAAGGGTAAGGCCAAGGCCAAACCCAAGCCCAAGCCCAAAGGACAGGTTGCTCTTGGGCCTGAGAGTGGCATAGGAAAGGGCAAGGTAGTCGCTTTGTGGCAAGCACAGCCACCGGAGGAAACACTGCAAGGTTTTCCTCGCAAGCAAGAAGAAGTCAGATGCTACGACTTCAGGTACTTTCATGATTGAGATTAACTTCTCTCCCTCAACATCTTGGGTCATGGACACAGGATGTGGTACTCACATTTGTACTGATGTGCAGGGACTAAGGCGAGTAGAGTGCTCGCCAAGGGAGAGGTGGACCTACGAGTTGGAAATGGAGCACATGTGGCTGCATTAGCTGTAGGGACTTATTGTTTATCTTTGCCTACGGGCTTATTGTTGGAACTACATAATCAAGTTATCACGTACCTTCTATTTCTAGAAATATTATTTCAAAGATCCGTTTTGGATAATATGGGGTATCATTTTGAGATATCTAATGGATTGTTGTCCTTTAGTTTGAATGGTATTCTATTTGGAATTGCAAGGTTATATAATGGATTATATGTTCTTGATTTAAACAATAAAGATATTCTCAATATAGAAACAAAGAAAGCTAAGCATAGCGATCAAAACCAAACATATCTCTGGCATTGTAGATTGTGTCATGTTAATAAGACTCGCATTGCAAAACTTCAAAGGGATGGAGTTTTGGCCCCTTTTGACTTCCAGTCATTTGAGGTATGCGAGTCATGCCTTTTAGGCAAGATGACCAAGTCTCCTTTCACAGGACAAAGTGAAAGGGCTATTGAACTATTAGGCATCATCCATAGTGATGTATGTGGTCCACTAACAGTTGAAGCCAGAGGTGGATATTCATACTTCATCACATTTACTGATGATTTCAGTAGATATGGTTATGTCTACCTTATGAGACATAAATCTGAAGCCTTTGATAAATTCAAGGAATTCAGGAATGAAGTACATAATATGTTGGGCAAAAGTATTAAAGCTCTTCGGTCGGATCGAGGAGGTGAATACTTAAGCTCGGGGTTTTCTGAGTACCTGAAGGAATGTGGGATAGTATCACAACTCACCCCTTCTTATACACCCCAACACAATGGAGTGTCAGAAAGGAGGAATAGGACCTTACTTGACATGGTTAGGTCCATGATGAGTTTTAGTGATTTACCCGCATCGCTCGGGGTTATGCCCTCAGAGACGCGACTCACGTTTTTAAACCGTGTGCCGTCAAAGTTCCGTAGATAAGACTCCATATGAGCTATGGAGTGGGCGAAAGCCCAACTTGTCTTATCTAAGGATTTGGGGTTGTCGAAGCTTGTTAAGTTAAATTAAGAAATTAATGAGAACAAGCTGCCGGGCCCTAAAATCCTGTAAATGTATATTTGTGGGGTATCCAAAGCGAGACAAAGGATACTATTTCTACCACCCAAGAGCGCAAAATTTTTGTTGCTCGATCTGGTGTCTTCCTAGAAAAGGAACATTTCTAAGAAGTACTAGTGGGGAGAAAAGTAGAACTCGATGAAGTTCTAGAACCACAAGATATACTAGACGAAGGACGGGATGATGTGCCACAAGGAGTGGTTGAGTATCATGAGGAGGTTACTCCACAAATTGTGGATCAAAGTAAACCACCTCAGGTAGCACAGAGCTACGTAGATCCGGGAGAGTACGCCATGAGCCCGAGAGATACGGTTATCTCGTGACTCAACATGGTGACGTACTAGTCTATCAAGACGATGAACCCAGAACCTATGAAGACGCTATATCGGATCCAAATTCCATTAAATGGCTTGAAGCCATGAAATCTGAGATGGACTCCATGTACCGTAACCAAGTGTGGTCTCGGTGGAACCACCTGAAGGGTAAAACCTATAGGGTGTAAATGGGTCTTCAAGAAGAAGATCGACATGGATGGCAACGTGCATACTTATAAAGCACGGCTGGTTGCCAAAGGTTTCAAACAAATTCATGGCATTGACTATGAAGAAACCTTTTCGCCGGTTGCCATGATTAAATCCATCTGGATTATGCTTGCAATTGCTGCATATCATGACTATGAGATTTGGCAAATGGATGTCAAATCGCTTTCCCGAACGGAAACCTTGAGGAGGATGTGTATATGACACAACCCTGATGGTTTCGTTCTTGATAGTCAAGTTAATAAGGTATGCAAGTTGCAGAGATCCATTTATGGACTCAAGCAAGCTTCAAGGAGCTGGAACATTCGCTTTTGATGAGGCCGTAAAAGAATTCGGTTTTATCAAAAACGAAGATGAGCCCCGTGTTTACAAGAAAGTGAGTGGGAGCGCAAGAGCATTCCTAGTGTTGTATGTCGATGACATACTGATCGGGAATGATATACCGAACTTGCAATCGGTAAAGACTTGGTTATCCAAGTGCTTCTCCATGAAAGACTTAGGGAAGCACCTACATCCTTGGTATAAAGATCTATTGTGATAGATCGCGTAGGTTGCTTGGCCTAAGTCAGAGTGCATATATTGACAAATTACTGAAACGATTCAGTATGGAAGAATCCAAGAAAGGATTTCTTCCGATGTCACATGGTGTTTATCTCTAAGGAATTGTGTCCTAAAACACAAGATGAGAGAGATAGGATGAAGAGGATCCCATATGCATCAGCAATTGGATCCATCATGTATGCCATGCTATGTACTCGGATTGATGTCTCATGTGCTTTGAGCACTTATAGTAGATATCAATCGGATCCAAAGTGCGTCCATCGGATGGTGTCCAAGAATATTCTTAAGTACTTGAAGAGGACTAAGGATATGTTCTTGGTTTATGGAGGGGAAGATGAGCTCACTGTAAGAGGATACAGTGATGCTAGTTTCCAGACGGACAAAGACGATTATCGATCGCAATCAGGGTTTGTATTTTGTCTCAATGGCGGTGCGGTGAGCTGGAAGAGCTCCAAGCAAAGCACTATAGCGGACTCTACAATGGAGGCTGAGTATATTGCATTGTCGATGCGGCCAAGGAGGCCATCTGGATTAAGAAGTTCGTCCATTGAACTTGGTGTGGTTCCTACGATTGTTGATCCTATAGACATCTATTGTGACAACAATGGAGCAATTGCTCAAGCTAGGGAACCACGGTCTCATCAGAAGTCCAGACACATACTCAGACGATTCCATCTCATCAGAGAGATAGTTGAGAGGAAAGACGTGCAGATTAGTAAAGTGCATACTGATGACAATCTCGCAGATCCACTGACAAAGCCTCTGTCGCAGCAGAAGCATGAAAGGCACTTGAAATCATTTGGTATTAAATACATGAATGATTGGCTATAGTGCAAGTGGGAGATTGTTAGAGTAGATGCCCTAGAGCCAATCAATTATTGTGGAATTGACTCTTTGTAATAATGTTCATTAATCAATAATAAAAGGCATTTTTATTCTATATCGCGTAAATCATTATTATTGCAATATGTATTGATATATGTCCTTAGAATGGTAGAACCGTGACGAGGGTATCAAGTGTTTCAAATCTTGATAGTGAGAACCCTATGAGCACATATGGTGGCCATTCTAGAAACGTCCGTAGCCCCAAGATTATTCTGAAGTAATGGCACGTATAATACGGTAAGGCTATCATAGTGTTGAACGACCTCGCCGAAAGGCGGTGGCTGTGATCTCACTTGTCAAGGTTGTTCTGACAACCTGGTGCAACACATGGGTGCTTGTTGTAGGCGGATATACCACAAAGAAGTTCACCTGGATCGACCCACCGAGAGGATTCCATATGGATGGTAACCCCAGTGTCTATGGAACAAATCCTCTAACGAATGGTGGTGCATGTGATCCTTAGACTTGAGATCACCGGAGTGCCTTGTGCACCGATTGGTACAGTTTGACGCTAGCCTAACGCAGTTCTATTCAGAGCTGTCAGTACGGTGGTGATTGGCTATATCAAGGAGTGTATCAAGACTATGGTGGATTGATAAAGGATTCATCACTCCCGGGTGCGGGAGAAGTTATCTCACGGCGCAATTCAGTATATGGCAATGACACTAAAACTGTGGCCACAGGTGGGATTGAGTTGTTGCTCTATCCAGATTATAATACGGGTCATTGGTCCAAAAACTGAATATATAATATCGAGAGTAACCGAAGGTTGACACTATTTCTATGCCTTCGTCTCGTCGAGATAACGTATGATGAAAGGATCGTATTGTACGGTAACCATATCGTTGACGTGGTAGCTACTTTGTCAATCCGAATCTATCGGGTGGCCATGATGCCTTGCTAGGGGCCAATCTTGGTCTGTGTATTAGTGAGACGATTAATTGGTGTTAATCGCGATACTATACACTACCGGTATGATGAGGAGCCTATGGGTCACACACATAGAAGATAATTTAAGAGCCAAGAAGAAAGAAGGGTGTTTTCGTCTTTTTAGGCGAAAGGGTATTTTGGTAATTTCACAGTGCAATTAAATTTGCTGAGGTCGTAGCCTTTTATTTAATTTGTTAAAAAATTAAATAAGTGAAATTACGGTTAAATGTGTGTTCGCACATATTTAATTAAATCATCATTATTGATTAAATGTTAATTAAATATTAATTGATTTTAATTAAGATAATGATGAATTAAATTAAAATATCAAATTGGGAGTGTTTGGCAACATGGGGTGTTTGGGTTGGAGCCCAAGCCCATTCCATGTGGGAATAGGGCAACTTGGTTTGCCTATAAAAGGAATAGTGTTTGTTGTTTTATAAAATTAATTGATTTTGCCTTTGAAAACAAACACACATATCAGCCCCTTTTACACTCACTCCCACGCCACTTTCATCTTTTGATTGAAAAATCAAATACTGATTTTTCTTCTTGATTTCTTAAGGCCAAGGAGGATCTAGCAAATCCCTCCTTGGTTCTTGTTGATTGTCTTCGTGTGGACCTCTACGGTTCGATCCTACACTTGGATCGGTAGCAAACACATTCAGGGACAACATTGGTGGAGCCTCCAAACGTGGGTATGAATCTAAACATTTGGATTTATTTTTCTGCAGATTCTCATTATGCATAAACTGTAAAATCTGTGCCTTGATTTTGGGTTCTAAGGAACGATCCGTGGTTGTAAATTTTTGTTTTTCCGCTGCGCAACCGGGTCGTTTCCTAACATCTCTAAGGATATGTGTCCTAAAACACACGATGAGAGAGATAGAATGAAGAGGATCCCATATGCGTCAGCAATTGGATCCATCATGTATACCATGTTATGTGCTCGGATTGATGTCTCATGTGTGTTAAGCACTTGTAGTAGATATCAATAGGATCCAGTTGAGCATCATTGGATAGCTGTCAAAAACATCCTTAAGTACCAAAAGAGGACTAAGGACGTGTCCTTGGTTTATGGAGGGGAAGATGAGCTCACTGTAAGAGGATACAGTGATGCTAGTTTCCAAACAGATAAAAATGATTATCGATCACAATCAGGGTTTGTATTTTGTCTCAATGGGGTTGCAATGAGCTGGAAGAGCTCCAAGCAAAGCATTGTAGTGGACTTTACAAAGGAGGCTGAGTATATTGCATTATATGATGCGGCCAAAGAGGTAGTATGGATTAAGAAGTTCGTCACTGAACTTGGTGTGGTTTCCATGATTGTTGATCCGATAGATGTCTATTGTGACAACAATGGAGCAATTGCTCAAGCAAAGGAACCATGATCTCACCAGAAGTCTAGACATATACTCAAACGTTTTCTTCTCATCAGAGAAATGGTTGAGAGGAAAGATATACAGATCAGTAAAGTGCATACTGATGACAATCTCTCCAATCCAGTAATGAAGCCTCTCTCACAATAGAAACATGAAAATTACTTAAGGTCATTCGGTATTAAACACATGAATGATTGACTATAGTGCAAGTGGAAGATTGTTAGAGTATGTGCCCTAGAGCCAATCAATTATTGTAAAATTGACTCTGTAATAAATGTATATTTATCAATAAAAGGCATATTCTTCTATATCATGTATGTAATGATATATGTCCTTAGGATGGTAGAACCGTGGCAAAGGTATCAAGTGTTTCAAGTCTTGAAACCCTATGATCACATATGGTGGCCATTCTAGAAACATCCGTAGCCCCAATATTATTCTAACCAAGGACACAAATAATACATTAAGGCTATCATAGTGTTGAATGACCCTGTCAAAAGGCAGTGACTAATCTCACTTGTCAAGGTTGTTTGCCATCAACCTGGTGTAACGCATGGGTGCTTGCTAGAGGAAAGTTCACTGGACAGACCCACCAAAGGATTCCATATGGATGGTAACCCTAGTGTCTATGAAATAAATCCTCTAACAGATGGTGTTGCATGTGATCCTTAGATTTGAGATCACCGGAGCGCCTTGTACACCAATTGGTGTAGTTTGATACTAGCCCAACGTAGTTCTATTAAGAGCTATCAATACAGTAGTGATTGGCTACATTGAGAAGTGTATCGAGACTATGGTGGATGAACAAAGGATTCATCACTCTTGGGTACGGGAGAAGTTATCTCACTAGGTCATTCCATAAGTGGCAATGACACTAAATATGTGGCCACAATGGGATTAAGTTGATGTTCAATCCAATTTAATACTCTTGTCATTAGTCTAGTAACTAAATACAAACATGTCGAGGATATCTGAGATTGACACTATTTCTGCACTTTAGTCTCAATGAGATAATAGTTGATGAAAGGATTTGATTGCACGGTAACCATAACATTGACAGGCTGTGGTTTCGCTGAATCCGAATCTATCGGGTGGCCATGATGCCTTGCTAGGGGCCAATCTTGGTCTGTGTATAGTGAGACGATTAATTGGTGTTAATCGCGATACTACTCACTACCGATATGATAAGGAGCCTACGGGTCACACGCTTATAAGATAATTTAAGAATCAATTTGTGAGAAGGGTATTTTCGCCTTCAGGACGAAAGGGTATTTTGGTAATCTCACAATGCAATTAAATTTGCTAAGGTTGTTGCCTGTATTTAATTTTAATATTAAAATTAAATTAGTGAGATTATATTTAAATATATCTATGTATATATTTAAATGAATTACTATTATTAATTGAATGTTAATATATTATTATTTATTAATTGATTTTAATTATAATAATAATTAATTAATTAAAATACAAAACTTCTTTTTTGGAGCTTGAAGTTGTGAGGTTGTGAAAGTATGCTAACAAAAATGAAACATTAACTTTCAGAGATGGGTTTTGAGAGATTGAAGACAAACGAAATGGGGATCTCAAAGCCATGTATGAAGATGTTTTTGTGGGCTGTGGTACGGCTGAGATGGGCGACCGTGATGGATTGTAAAGACTCCATTCTACTCATATGCCTTTAAAATATACAAAGTAAAAATACATGTTAGAAAGCATAAAAGTTGGGCCCAAAATTTTCTTTTATTAAACATATACATTCTTTATACAAAAAGCTGTATCATGTACAAAAAGCATCAAAAACAAGGTGGACAATGTAGCCATTTCCCTTCTCTTGTCGACGCCCATCCGACTGTATCCTCACCTAGATCTTACAAAAACATAGGAAACAACAGGGTGAGCACAACTAATGCTCAGTAAGTAAATCCTCTACTCATCTATCCCCGCAACTCTCTTTCTAATTCTTTCCTTACAATTCTCATTTACTCTCTCTTTTATACTTCTCTCTTTTGCTCTTTCTAATAACTCTTTATTACTAACTCTCTTTTGTAAGTCACGGCCTCATCTTACTAGAGGCACGGCCGGGACTCGCTCCCGCTCTCCATGACTTCTACTCATTCTAGCCGATCGGACTCGGTTATGCATGGATTCGGAACCCTTGGCCATGTGAGATTAATGTGAGTATATAATCTATCTCTCGGGTACTCTTGGGTATAGCCCTCATCCGCATGCACTCTCACGGGCTACACCACTTCTCTATCTCATACTCATGCCGCTCTCTCAATGCGGCGTACATGCGGGAATACTCTACCCCTTACTCATGGGTTCCCTATCGCACAACCTGCTCTATTCTTTTCTTTAGCACTTTTCTCTCTTTACTTCTCTAGTGCTCAATCTCTCTTTCTCTTTACTAATAGAGATGCTTATTCTCAACATTTTCTACTCTTTCTCAAACTACTACTCATAGAGTAACTTCTACTCAAAAGTCTCTACTCTCTCTCAAGCTATTACTCAATGCACAACTAATGCACATGGGTGGTTAATACTCATTAATGCAATTAGGAAATGCCAATATGCAATGTTGCAAGAATTAAGGTTCACAATTCATGCTCATATTTCTCTTAGGCATTTCATCAAATAATTCATGTGCATACAAAAACTCTATAATTACTACTTTATTTCATTCTCTAGCCATCCAAAATGGGAGAAAACTCCCTCAAATAACCATAAACCCTGTCTAGGAAAACACTTCTAAATAGGTTTACACAACATCTCCCAAACTTCAACTCAATTTCTACTTCTCAATACACATTTAAACACTTCTCATACATGAAGTGCATCCAACAGCCACAAAATAGAATCTCATCTCAACTCAATTTTTCAACAAGCATAATACATACTTATACATGCATATATCTCTACTCAATCTCTACTCAAAAACTTATTCAAGTCTCAACTTGGTTGGATTTACTTACCTTGTGAAAAAGTGACTTCTCTAGCACTTTTCCTTTCCCTTGTTGTCTTGTCTTCTCTCTACAACTCAACACAACAACAATAACAAAAGCAACCACATAAGACTTCAATATAACTATAATCAAACTCACATTTAAAGCAAGAATCCTTACCTTAGGATGCTTTAGATGAAATCTCTACCCAAAATTACTCAAAAACTCTCTTAAACCCCTTAGAAATCTTGGAACAATTGAAAGGAAAATTGAAAGGAAGTAGAGAATGAGAATGGCGGTGGAAATGGATGAAATGAGGGTTTATTACACTTAACCCTTTTTAGCTCATAAGAAAATCATCACTTCCCAACTTTGCCCTTGCTCTTTCTTGAAAATTCCATCTATATCCTTTGATTCATTACACTCACACCCCCACACTAACCTATTCTCCATGAAATTTCCTTACATTTTACTCCCCACTTTTCCTGCTAATTAGGGGTAGAATGGTCATTTTACCCTTATGGAGAAATATCTAGAAACTTCATTACACTTTTCAACTGGCCCTTCGCTGCGGCGAAGAAACTATTGCCCCGGCGAAAAATTACAGAGTCGACACCGCCTTACTCAAAGCCAACGTCGCCGCGGCGAAGACTGCAATTCTAAATTTCCTCAAATCTCAACCAATTTCAAGGCAAACACTCAACCAACTCAACGTACAAACTCAATTAAAGCTAAATCAATAAACATTTAAGCAATACAGCAAATCTTAAGTACGTACCTCAAGTGGGGCGTTACATGGGTGTAGGGCAGCGTCGGCGACCTAGTGGGGGCTGAGATTGGAGAATGTCATTCTAAAAATTGAAAGGAAATTTGGGGAGAGGTTTTAGGTTTGTAGTTAGATTTAGGGTCAACGAAAATGTTGTTGTTGTTGTTTAATTTTTTATTAATTTGGAGAAGTCATGTGGCGGATTTATGACATGTCATATGACATGGCAAATGCCACATGGGCTGCCATGATGTGACAGAATAGTGTAAACCTAACATTATTTATTATCAAAGTAAGAAAGAATGGATTGACACATATGAATAACGTAATATTTATAATTGAGTCATACAATCAGACAAAAAACATATAATAGAATAGTCATGTAAAATTTTTGTTTGATTGTATGACTCAATTGTAAACATAGCATTATTCGACATGTATTACCATAAAATTGAATTTTAATTAAATATTTTTTTGAAAACATATCTAGTACCATACTATAATATGGTGAATTGCACCCCAACGCATTTTAAGCGATTTGTTCTTCGACAAAACCTGTACTCCGCTGTGGCTTAGTTTAATTGTGTCGCGGCACAGTTCGTTGACATTGTGCTGCAGCTTAGAAAATCATGTCGTGGCATAAAGTAGGAATTTCATTATTTCTTCTCGCCTTGATTTATCTTCACTTGAATGGATCCAGGATGTCCGAACACCAGCACAAGCACGAATAATCCATTCTTTTGCACTTGAATACCTAAAAACACAACAACACTTGTGATTCCAGAAGATAACGAAACATCCAAGAAATCACATCATAAATCATGCATTAAACTTAAATTCCTTAGAGTTTCACCCCCAAATCACTAAATAAATCCGCATTTCCAACACTCAACAACAACATATATTCTGACATGGGGGTAGGTTAGGTTTTTTATTTCTTGGACTTTTTGGGATTGCTTATGCATATATTTAGATGGTGTACATGGAGTGGGCATTTTGTAAGTTGGAGTTATGTACAAATAATATATATTGATGAAAATGATAGGTGCATGCTTTTGTTTTTGTTATGCACACATGATAGTGCATTTTTTGATTTTTATTGCTCATGTTGCAAAAAAATCCATGTATGGACTGTTGACTTTATATGCAATCAAGACAATTAATGTTATTGATCCTCATTTTTGTATTGTGTCTCTCTTATCTTATTGATTTTCAATGTGTTCACCAAGTGAATTATAGGGAACAGCAACATTACTCTAAATGTAATCCTATTTGCCACTAAAGTTTTAGTCGTAGAAATAATAAACAATCCTAGAGTAATCAATTATTACTGACTAAAAAAATTAGTTTCCAGATCTCATATACTATGGGCATGTAACACCCACATCGAGGTACGTAGCTCTATTTATGCCCTAATACCCTTAGTTGAACTTTGTTAAAGTTATCTTGAACAAGTGTGAAGAAAATGCCTTAAAATTTTATTAGGGGTAAAATGGTCTTTTCACTCATAATTAGTTGAAAAAGTGGGAGTGAAAAGTAAATCCAACCCTAGTCATGATTGGAGCAATATTGTGTAGAGAATTTCTTTTATGCATGTATGTGCTTATATTTGAAGAATTGCTGATGGAATGGATGTTGAATGATGGTTAGAATTTATCCATGAGAATAGTGTTTGTGTACTTGATGTTTGATGTTTGATGAGAGTTTGGGTGAATTATGGAAGAATTGGAGTAGAATTTATGAAGTGTAAATCCTGGATAGGTTTGACATTGATTGTAGTGAGTTTGATTCCAAATTTTGGTGGCTTAGAAGAGATGTAGAAATGTAGCCAAGTTAGAGTTTGTGTGTGCATATAAATTGTTTGATAAAATGTTAAAGAGAAGTGCATGTATGAGTATGATTACTTGTTATCTTGAGATGAGTTTGTAGATGGTAGAGAATGACATGTTAACATTCCATATTGCATTATTGCATCCAAACATGTGAGTTTAGAAAGAATAATAAGCATGAGCCCATCTACATGCATACATACTCATTAGAGCATTAAAGAGCATTAAAGCACAAAGAATAAAGAGAAAGAAAAGAGAAATATTACAGAATAATTCAAAACTGAAATTTTATTTAAAGAAGTGTAAAAAGATAAGAGAAGAGAAGGTTGTTGCGGTAGGGAACTCGTGAGTAACCTAGCCCCACATGCACGCCACCTTTAGTGAGCGGCCTCAGAATCAGAAAGAAGAATTGTATAGTCTGTTAGAAGTGCATGTGGATGAGGACTGTACTCAGAATTATAGAATACACTTACACGGCCAAGGTTCCGAATCCATGCCTCAACCGAGTCCGATCAGTAAGAAAAAAAGAATAGAAAGAATAGAAAAGAAAGAAAGAATAGAAAAGAAAAGAAAAGAAGAATAGAAAAGAAAAGAAAGAATAGGAAAGAATAGAAAAGAAAAGAAAGGAAGAATAGAATAGAAAGGAAGCATAGAAAGAAATACAGAGAAAAGAAATAGAAAACAGAATAAGAAAATAGAAAAACAGAAAAGAAAATGTACATCCTATGCATTTGTGCATATGCATCATACCTATGCGTGATACCATGCCTACTATCATGAGTAATGAGAAATTAGAAATAGAGAAAGAACGAAGAAGAATAGAGAAGTGTGATGTAAGAAAAGAAATTCAGAATATAAGCAACAGAGAGAGAAGAGTAGCATAGCGGGTTTACTTACTGAGCAATTAGTGCTCACCCCGTTGTTTTCAATGTTTTTGCAAGTAGTAGGTGAGATGCGGTCTCTTGGAACGTCAAGAAGCAGAAGGGTTTGGCAACACTATCGAGTGACGTTTTGTGACTTTATTACATTATGTAAAGATTTATATATAAAGAAAAATTAGATATAGGCCCATTATTTTATACTCATCTACATGTATATTTTCTTATATATATATATTTATATATTTTTAGTGAGTTTTACTATTATATTATGAGTATACTAGCTAGAGAGAGAAAGTATTACAGGGCAACTATACCACTTAGATGTAGAAAAGTCCATTTTCCTAACCAAATGATTAGTTGCGAAATCAAAGAAAGCAAATTGGCCAAAAACTTTTAGCAACTAAAATTGAGCCGCTTTTGCACTGATAATTTAGTTATTAAAACACTTTCTACAACTAATTTAATGGTTACGAAAAGGAAATTACCATATTTCGGTTCAACATTTACTGACTCAAATTTTCGGCAATTAACACTAAAGTTTTAGTTACTGTAAGAGGCATTTTGCAAAGTAGTTGCCTAAACACTTTTACCAAATTACTCTTAAGTATTCAGCGTCTATTTTTTTGGGAATTACCATCCATTTTTTAGTCACAAAAAGCTACATTTTGTAACTAAATCAATAGTCGTAGTGCAATTTTACCAAATTACCCTTATTCATTTGGCGTCTAATTTAGGGGACTATTTTTCGAAGCAATTAATAACTAAATTACTGGTCGCTAAAGACAAAGTTTTGGCATCTAACCATGTTTTTAGTCGCCGACACTTTCTGGGACAGCAATTTTACAACTAGTTGGTGACTAAGGAATTTTAGACGCGATAAACAATCAGCATCTAAATATGACTATTGGCGTCTATTTTCGATAGATGCCAAATGTCATTTTCCTTGTAGTGACTTTTGCACTCTATGGCTTTGCTCGTGCTTAGGTATTTGTTTATTTAATTATTTATGTTAGTTATTTATTTATATAAAGTTAAAAATGCATATATGAGCTTTAGATATTTATTTTGACGAGCTATAGTTATGTTAATTGATAGGGTAAATGAAAGAGGACAATGAATTTGTGTCAGGAATTGATTGGTTTGTTGTATAGATGACTTGGCGGTTGTTCATGCGGCATCAATTAGGGATAATGCTGAATGATTGTGAGGGATGTTATGTTTTTTTTTATTTTTTAGTGTCTACTTTATTTTGTTTTGTTAGTGGTGGTATATGGAAGATGTGAAGAAAAGCATGCCGGCTTTGGCCCATAAGTCATGTTTGAGATAGGGATTGGGGAATTAGAAATATTTGGCAGTGGGGTTGGCATGGGTCATAAATAATGCAGCCCATATATTGGCTTTACAGTCTAGCTGAGTTTTGAAACAAAAGAGAATATTGTTAGAAGTGGCTATTTTTTAAATTCAGTGATAAAAAAAAAAAAAAAAAAATTAACAAACAATATTTAATATTATTTAAACCCAAAAAAAAAGTTTCAGAATCAAATAATAAATATTTTCAGAAAATGTACCAAGCAATTATTCTGTCTTAAAAACCGTTTTAAAAGAATGTATCAAAGAACTATTCAACATTTTATCCAACTCTGATATAATTTTCAGATATTTTACCAAACACATTTTTCAGATTCAAATCCAATTTGATTTGATTCAACTTAACTCAACTTAAAACACTTTTTCATCATAACACTTTTCAAAAACTGTAATAAACAGCTCCTATGTTCATTTATAATTTTCTTAGTTCTCATTTTTCTATAATATAGATTTAATTTGGCAGCAAGTAGAAAAATATCTAGCCCAAATTCGTTGAACTCTTTGAAGTGAGATAAAGAAATGAAGTCCCATCAATTATTTTGCATGGCCATTTGCAGTCTATGAGTCAATTTAAATTGGGACCAAAAGAGCGTCGCTATCATTCTACTTCTTAGTTGATGATAAGCAACATAGTTTAATACCCAATTATTCATATCTAGTCAATTCTTAATGCATGTTTCCTAATGTTTTAATATGACCGATTATAGGTCAACAACTAATGGTAAGTTTCACAAAATGCAAAAATAAAAATCTAAAGATTAATATATATATCATACAATAACTTTTGATTCGCTCATTGAAAATTTTAAAACGTCCACATCCTATAGTTTTGTGAATATAAATGCATACACTATCCAAAGATCGAAGGATAAATTCATCTTTTATAAACAAAGATGGAGAATTGTCGTGAAATATATAATAACTTTTTGGGTACATTTTATTAGATATATTAAAGATTAGTCGCACCATCACTGACTTCAAAGTTATGAAAATTCAATCTCTTAGAGAAGCGTGAATTAATTAGCATCAAAGACTTTAACGTTTAAAGTCTTTGTCGGATTGAGCATTGTTGCGTGCAAATTTAGTTGGAAATTGTTGTGTTTATCACAAGATTCCCAAACCCAAGACACTCAATCGAACACAATTATTCAAGAATCAAATTGCAAAATCAAACAAGAAGACAAGAATTTTTTACCATAGTTCACTTACCCAAATTGGATAAGCTACATCCACACCGAGCTCCGGTAATGACACGAACCGTCCCGACCCTCCTTATCCCATAGGCTCGACGCACCCATGAGACACGGGTGATCGACACGTGCCATGTGAGAAAACTATGAAACCCATTTATAAATAAAACATCATAAAAATGTAACGTCATTTACATATAAACAAATGTAATTAAAATTTTCACAAAATGAAATGTATGGTATCAGATTTTTTTTCCATATCTTTAATAATCCAGAACAAGAAATAAATACATGATGAAGAAAACATAAATTTTATAGCGAAAAACAAAATACAACTATAGAATCTATGATGAAATGAAGTTGTGTGGCCCAACCTTGAGTGGAATTCACTCCTCTGCACGATCACCTTCTAGACCTAGTGGAGGGACAGAAAAACATTTGAAAAATAGGGGTGAGCTAGAAATGCTCAGTGAGTAGGGAATGGGTTAGTATGTAATAAAATATTTCAATATACAATAAAAACACTCATGATTATAAAATTTATTTTCCGTATACACATTTTATAATATAAGCCATCGTTCATAACGCATGTTGAAATCTCTCAGGCAAGACTTCTTTCTGAACACTATTATGGTAACAAATAAATACTCATGTTTCTCTAAAAACATCATTTCTAAGAAACAGTTCATATACAAATAACATTTACATTTATAAGTTCCCATTTTCAAATAAATGATATACATATATGTACATATCCAAACCATCTCCCAATCACATGTGAAAACTCTCACCCAACTAGTACCCAGGGGTAAATCCATCCAACCCGGCAAGATCTAACATCGCGCGGGCTAAACCAATAAATCCATCCTGCTAGGCGGAATTGGTCACCGCTCAAGCCTTCGATCCAGTGAGTCCAAGCATCACTCGGGCCAGCAACATCATATCCCGTGTAGCGATATCTGCCTCGCTTAGGCCTTCGACCTACGTGGGTCGACAAATCAAATCATGTGTAGCGATATTTGCCTCGCTCGGGCCTTCGACCCACATGGGCCGGCAATATCAATCATATGAAGCAATATCTGCCTCGCTCAGGCCTTCGACCCACTTGGGCTGACAATATCAAATCATACGCATGTGTAGAATCAAATCAATATCATGAGGGGGATGCGTACTACGTAGGGTGGTTTGAAACCCACTATCATCTCATATTTATTCTCAAAACATTTTTCTCATGAGCATATAATAATTACACAACTTAAAAATATAAATGTAGGTTCTCAAATATTTGCAAATCTAACAATTTCAACCCATTTTCATTTCTTTTCGAACTATTGCCACAAAACATCAAAATTCTATTTTTCTCATGCCAATCAACAATTTTCAACAATAACATTGCAATAAAGCTCATTATATAAATAAATCAAACATATTTGGCAATTTAAAAACAATCAACAAGTATAAAAGAGGATTTAGAGATAACTTTGTTAAAAAGAAAGCTTGGGGTTTAGATTTTTCCACTCACCATTTGAAGCTCGACCCTTAAGCCAAAAAATGATTGAAATCTTCTAATAATGCCCCCGCTTGCCTCCTTACATACAAAATCCAACAAATCCTCCATACATAAGTCCCCATAAGGCAAACACCTCAATATTAAAATTATTGGACACTTCACACACCAAAAGATTAACATAACTTCTTCTTTAACAAAACTGTCTCATAATCGAACATCGGTTGTTCCCAGATTTTTCTTAAAAATTCTATTTATCATTTTAAGCCATAATTTTAACAGGGCGTTCTAGAGACACATAAGTTGTTCTCATAATTTCCTTAAGTCATTCCAGAATCAATAACTATTTAAAACACAATTTTCTTTCAACTCATTCAAATCTGTCCCCTGTTTCCAGAATTAAGGTTACTGACTTAAAAAATTCATAACAATTCAGCCCTTAATCCAAACCTCACGAAACTCTCCAGAATTAAACTAGACACATATAGGATTCACAGAATTTAAAATCACTCAATTTGGATAAGAATAGATGCATCAAATCATTTTCCAAAATACATGTTCTGCCGAAAACGAAAATTCCAGAATTCACAAGGCAACTTCAAAAATCCATATAAAATTCAATCCTTCGAGTTTTTAAGTGAAATAAATTTCTAAACACTCCTCAAGAAGTCTACAACAACATATTGGAAATTCAGCTTCAAACGAAAATCCAAAACATACTAACAATTTTCGGAATTCCAAATGGTCAGATTTTTGTATAGTGAGCCCTTATATCAAAATCACATCTTTAACCAAATTTTGTTTAGGAAACACATGTATATTCTACCCACACCAATTTATTGAAATCAATCTCCTTATTTTAGTTTTGTTTTCATGAATTTATACCAAATCATAGACAAAACAATCCAAAGAGAGTTATTTAAACCAATTGAATCATAAATCACCAAAAAGGGGAAATATCAAGCTTTACTCACCTCCCATTTGCTCAATCTCCCTTTGCTCTTTCCGATCACCGGAATTTGCTCGCCGGCGGCCACTTTTCCAGCCACTTCCGTCGTTCTCTTCTCTCCTCTCTCACTATTATTGGTTCCATCTTCCTCTCCCTTCTTTCTTTTCTTCTTCCTTTCCTTCTCTTCTTCTTCTTTCTCTCTTTTCTCCCTTTTCTTTCTCTGCTTTTCCTCTCTTTTTCTTTTCTTCTTTCAGTCGACTGAACTGAATATAAGTCGGTTGAGTGGCAAATAATTTGCCCGCTGAATTTTCACGCCATTTTAAACCACCCAACACAACAGTATTTTATTAAAAAGGACCTCTTAAGGTCCCAAAAGATTGAATATTTTCACTTACACCCCCAAGATAACAAAAAAACTTTCAAAACTGACAATTTAGTCCAAATTCCAGATTGTACCATGCCTCGGCACTATGCCGCGCACCAAAATATGCAGAATTCCATATAGTCCCAATGTATTAAATCCTTTCACTTGAACCCAAAAAAGGTTCTAAAACTTGCAGTTCACCCCTTTTTCACACATTCCCAACAACATTTCACTCAACTCAAATTACCAACGTGGAAAAGTCATCCCTTTCCAAACCAACCACAATTATCACAAGATACATCAAACATAAATTTTATAACTCAAGTGATTGAATTGACAAATCAAGAGTAGACATTCTACACAAACCATTTCACACTCTAAGTTAATCAAAACACTTCTATTTATCATTCAAACAAACCAGTCTCACCAAATTAACTGGATTTCTCTTTTTCAACTCAAATTAGAAAATCACAACCAACCAAAAGAATCTTTTCATTCATCCAAAATAAAAAAAATAAAAAATGAGAACACATGCAAGAGTCATACCAATGCATAATTATATACAACATACGTGAACACAAAGCGGTGCGGGGGTTACAAGTAAACTTGGGGCTCACCGCACTAACGATCAAGATTCGTTACAAATACAACTAAATTGAACTCAATCAAATCACTCACTCCATGTAACCCTCTCAAAGACTCACCCGTAACCTATCCTATATGAGAATACTAACCCAGATCCTCACAACCTGAAGGAAACACAACCCTCAAACACGATTACAATAATCACACCAGATTACAAGTCTATGAGAAACAAGAAATCAGAAACCGTAACAAAGAAGAGCTTAATGGCAAAAACAGAGAGTCTAAAGGCTATGTAATTGGACTAAAGGGAATACTTGCATTGTTGGAAAACCTTGGACATCAGATTTAGCAAGCAATCAACGATCAGGATCAATCTTAGAGCTTTATTATGAGTGGCATCGTTTAAGTAATGCCCAACATCACCGTTTTGTGCTTCATCATTCAACAGAAACTAAAAAGGTTTTTGGTTTGGTGGAATGAAACAGGGAATGGGAATGGAATCCCATTTCCTTGTTTGGTCGAACAAAATCTAGATTAGATTTTTGATTTAGAGAATAAATCCAACGGTACCTACATTAATTATCTATGAATACTATATGTATCTATAACCGTCTTTGGAGAGTATTGGAGCTGGTCTCCACAAGTCGTAGAAAACTAATTCTAATAGAGAAGATACCTTAGATTGGGAGAGAGGAAATGAAGATTGATGCAGCTTACCACATTTACATGTTGATCGACATGCAATATTGTGCACATAAAAGTACTTAAAAGAGTGAGGTAATTTAGTAACAACATGCTATAGAATTTGATTATAAGGGTGCTCAAGGCTGCGCCACAACAAGATATGTTTTTAAGGAATATTGGCATAAGTTACAGTGGTCGTGTAGACAAAATTCATATGCATATGCACACTTACTTGTGAACTACAACAAGGACCTTTCGAAGCCTTCCTACAGTAAGATGAAACGATAATACTACTAATTGAAGATGAAACTTATCTTTTCTATCATCACTGGGAGAGAACAATATTCACTTGTGTGTGTTATATCTAGACATTCAACATGCAACTTTTCAGGACTAAAGTTGAGATTACTGAGATTTGAGGTGAAATGACTTCCAGTGCCAGAACCTAAGTACTATTGAGGATCAACAATTGAGATTGGTTGAGCAACGAAGGACATTGGATTTGTAAAAGAGGAGTCTAAAGAGACAAAAGAGGATAAAACAGTTTGTCACCAATTGTTTCATTAAACAGAAATTATTTTAATTTTTCATTAAAACTGAAATTCAGTACATCAATTGATCTGGAATCTGGATTAGTTGAAAATGTAAGAACAAAGGCTGATAATAAAATGTTGTAGTGTCTTTACGTAAAACTAACAGAATTTTTAACTTCCGTTAACTCCAGCCTTAACTGCTGTTATAAGTCTAACAACTCCTTTAACAGTTATTTATTTCTCTTAACAACTCCAGTACTTCAGTTTTTATAATACTTAAATCAAAACCAGCTCTGCAACATTAGCTACTTCATACAGTTTATCACCAAATATTATGTTAAATTGTTTTTACTGAAAAACATAAAATTAATTTTATGTTTTGATGACTAGCCACTTTATTATTAAATATTATCTGACTTTAATTGAAATCAAACAAGAAGAACATTACAAAAGAACTATAGATATTACTACAAGTAATCCTTTCTCATATGTGTAGCCTAAATTGCTTTTAGAGTGATGAATAAGAGTATGATGGTCTGAGAAGGATAAAGTGAATTAACTTGGAAGCAGAAACAAATAAAAGAGTCTCAATGATGAGCTACAAAAGCAAATTTTTATGGATAAACTGGAGAAATGTTAAATTGTGAAGTCTACGGTGCCGTTTTGAACTCAGGTAATGCGCTGCCATTTTGTGAAGCTCCAATAAATCCTGGCCCTTTGATGGATGCATGATCTAATGGCTCAAAATTCACCTAGCAAGTTAACGGTATAAAAGAAGACACTTTCTTAAATTTGTGAGCTCTCTCAATTTCTCTCTGTAATTCACAATTGTAACCTAGTGTGTTAGAGTTTTCTCATTCAATTTGTTTTCCCTGTGTAAATCTATCTAGAATCTTATTGAGGGTTGAGTGTTCCTTCAAGGGTAGAGATTTCTCTAGGGATTTCAGATTTGTAGTGTAAAAAGGGGGCAAGGGTGAGTGAGCAATTGAGATTAAACTTGAGAGTGAGATTTAGTTTGTAATCTGTAATCTTGAGGCTTTAATCATAGTGCAGCAAGTCTCCATATTCTAGAGTTCAACGTGGATGTAGCTTGTTTGATCTTGAACAAGTGAACCATGGTATACTGGTGTGTTGTTCTTGATTCTTTACTTTTAAACATGTGTTTGATCGATTAGTGTTTAGGATCGTTCAATTAGACTTGATTTACAACAAGAAATGTACGTTAGAGGAAAGATGAGGTGCACCTCAATAATTAGGGAGGTTTGGAAAAGTATAAAAGCAAGTGACCTTGATTCCTTATTTAATGATCTGAGAGGCACACACTAAACCAACATTCAAGATGCCCTATTTAATGATCAGAGAGGCACATGCTAAACCAACATTCAAGGTGTTGGGAACCTATGAAGTGAAAACAAGTGAAGATGATTTTCCATCAGAAGAAATATGTGCTCCAAAATTAAATCCATGTAGTGAAACTAAACAATACCGGTTTGGTATCCGAAGTCATGTATGTTGCAACATAACCCGATACATGTTTCTCGTCAAGGAATCTCTCGAATGTCATTGTCAACCTCTCTACTAGGGCTTCCATATGTGCATTTGCTTGATTGCTTCAAGTTTCGCCAACACTAGGTTTACCTCATTGTTAGTTGTCCTCCTCGCCTTTTTATCTTGCTTATAACTACCTTCCATGCTCTTTTGTTTCTTGATAAGAGCTTGAAAATACGTGTTTTGTTAGTGATTTAATTGGATTATTTGTGAGAAAATTAATTTAAATTACGAAATTTGAGTTAATTATTTCATAAATACCTTTCATAGGACCACGGGTGCATTTTGAGTATTTTCAGGTTATAAATGATGTTTGAATGAAGAAGAATGATGACGATAGAATTTGTGACAAGTAGGAACAAATGGTGTAAGAATCGGAATTGAAATGAGGAAGTTATGATGCTTTGAAGATGAGACCTAAAACCTGGAAATTCTTCAAGATGAGCATGCTTCAATGTTTTGATTATAACTTGAGCTGTAGAAATCAGAATTTGATGATTCTTGTGGTGTTGGAAAGTTTATTTAGAGGGCTACAAAGTTGTGTTGATGACTTTGCCAAATTCTAAAGATTCCAGACCCATAGGACAGAAAGAACAATCATCGCAGCAACCGTTTCTGTCATTGCAGTGATGGAATGTGGGTTTGGATAGGCTGTTTTATTTCTTAGTTCAAATTTGACTCGTTTAAGGCATTTAATTCTTTCCAGATTAACCTCCAAACCCTAGCACTATAAATAAGGGTTGTAATTAGTTTTTAAAGGGATTTTAAGGAGAGAGAGTGACTACTATTTTGGAGATCAAAATTTTGCGGTTTTCGTTTACCAATTATTTTTAGGCACTAAGATTCTACAAATTAAGGGGTGCACTTAATTATCATGTTTCCACTTGGCATTAGAGAAAGAGGGTAAATAATAGAACAAGATAATTCCATGAGGTAGAGATTGTTGCGTGCATACTTATATAATTTTTTGCTCATCCATTAAGAGACAGGATTTAAAAAAAAAAAAAAGTAAATGAAGAGTCTGTCTAAAAGGCTAACTAAGTGTCCTCTCTGATCCTCAATATGCTCCAACACAACTGGAACTTGACTTATACCATGCCTATTCATAGTCATTAAAATAGAAAGAAGGTCCATACTAGGAGAGGCTGTCCATGGCACTCATACATTTTTCACCATCAAAGCATATTGCAGATACTAACAGCTCCTACAGCAGCATCAGCCAAGTAAGCAAGATCACAATAATCACATGCATGACATGAGTGAAAAATGAAGAAGAAATCCCCTATTAGGTTGTTAAAGAAAACTACAAATATGGCCAGAATTCTAACTTTAACTTAGTTTCAAAATACATGAATATATATATATGCAAAATGCCAGTAATTCACAAATCTTCTTTACAAATGTCAACAAAAATTAATAATAATTTTCAATTATACGGAAAAGTACCTTGCCATTTACCAATCAATTGTAAGTATCCCAACTACCGATTTGAGTCTTTTTTTTTAATTTGAATTAAAAATGGATCTTGTCCTCTGTCATTGACAATAATTCATGATTCACAATTTTTTCCCTACCTTTCCATTTTGCTGATTTTCTTTGTGATTTTCTAAAGCAATCAAATTTTTTATATTTCCCACTTCTCCTAATGTTAAACCAATCATCACGTTTGCAAAATTAATCTAAGTACCGTAGTTAGCGATAAGTATGATCAAATCCACAAAGAGCAATTACTATCAACCTAAGGTATGATAGAGTTACTAAAGTAAAAATGACAAGTTTTAATCAATTGATATCCTAAGAAAATAATTGCAGGAAATCTAATTACTAACTGAAACACAATATTAAAGACATTGCCTTACAACTTCGGCTCAACTCAGGATTGGCACACAATTCTTCTTCTCACTTTTAGACTTCCTAAACCTACAGGCAAGGGATATCACATAAAAGCCTAGTTAGTAAAAACGGGTACGGGAAAAAAACAGTACGAGGATTTTACGGGTATGATATAGCAAATGGTAAAAAATACATTTGTAAAAATTCGGCCATAAAATTCGGATACGGGAAAAATACGATACGGGTATATACGGGTTTAATACGATACATTGTCAATAATAAGTTTTAAAAAATATGGTAATATTAATCCTGATTTTAGCACTTTTCATGGATCACCTTGTTAAAATCAATATAGCATTTCAAATACAAAATATTCAATTAACTAATAATCATTAGACCTAATAATATAACACAAATACACAATATATAATTGTATCTATGCAATCTGATTTCTCAATCTCCTCTCCTATTGGGCCATAAATTTGGTCAGGTTAAAGTTTTGCAAGTGTTATTAGGAGCTCGCCCACCAAAATTTTAACTCATTAAATAATGTATTTCCTACAACTTTAAATACTATTGTGAATATTAACCAAGTCCATGTTTTCCCTTATATCGAAAGTTGCCACCCTCAAACCACTTTTAATACTCATAAATTTTTTGAGCTACCCAGTAACGAGTAAATTTGTTAACTCTTCTGCAATTGTACGACCCTATGTCAGAGTATGTCCCACTCCAGCCATCAAATTTGTTGACTAATTAATGACATTGGCACTTGGGAATTAAAAAAAATGACGTGTTTTGTCACTTCTTAAATAATGCTTTTTTGTTTTAAAAAATTCGATCGAATTATACGAATTATACGCGAATTATACAGTTGCAATATAAAATTCGCGTATTATTTGATTACACTGATAAAATACGATAATTCGCATTTTATACGCGAATTTACTAACTAGGCATAAAAGTCTCTCAACACCTAAGTATAATCTATAATGTCTCCCTGTCGTCTTAATTACAGGTTGATTGGTTAAAGATTATCTTCAATTAACAAAGAGACCCGAATAATTAAAACCACTAATTGGTATAGGAAGAATAAATACAATCCATAATCCTTGTAATTCAATCACAAATTTATCACACTTGAATGAAATTATAGCAAAAACATTACTAAATGACTATATAGCAAGATTGTAATCAATATCGAAACAATTGGAAACCACAATCAATCATTTAGATCTTTCAAACCTTACATTCAACATGCAATCAATTTGATTTCACAACGGACACAAATCTATCAAAGCGTTTCATAATTCAAATCATGCATCATATTGTAATCATATCGAAACAAAGCAATCCTCAAATCACAATACACAAGCACCGAATCATACATTCAATGTCTAATTAATAATCCAATTAGTCAAGAGTTTAAGTGAAGAAAACTATAGCCTGAATCCTGGTCTTGCCTCTGCCTAATGGGCAACTGGTGCGCAACAACTCATGGTGGCGTCAACGAAGGTTGGAGATGATGAACGATGGCTGGTCATGGTGGAAATCGGGTCATTGGCGGCTAGGGGGAATGGATCGTCGTTGATGAAGTGATGGCCGCAGCTAGGAAGTCCAAGAGACGCTGAAGCAGTTCAATTAACAACAGCCAGCAACGACAACCAAGGAAGACGAAACAACTCTGAAGAAGACGAATCGATGGTGGGAAGCTTGTGGGAGGTAGATCAGCACAAGGGAAGACAAATCGGCACCAAAAAGTGGAAGAATTGCAGCTCCAATGCGAAGAGACACGACGACTCAAATGGACTCACGACAATGGTAGGTGAAACGACGACAGGAAGCTTGGGTAATGATGGATCTGAGCTGGGGAAGGTGAATCGGCACTTGGGGAAGGTGAATCGACACCGGAGAAGCTCCAAAGTCGTTGAAATGTGAAGAGGCGCGGAGGTGAAATGCACAACGTCGTCGGAAAACGGTGGAACGATGGTGATGGTGATGAGGATGATAGAAGGTGAATCGACGCTTGGGGAAAACCAACAGTCATCGGAGATGGTCGGAATCCGACGAAGATGAGCTAGGGTTTGGGTGATGGGCGGTTGGCTCCCTTTTCACTACTATTCACTCCTTTTATAGAAAATGTGGCAAATTCCTTTAGTCCCTATACATTTAAAAAGTGACAAAATAACCACTTGAAAACATGACATTTTACCCCCCTAATAAACATAAATGAGACAAAATCAACTCTAATCCATAAACCACAACCTAATATCAACTCATACCATTTCCCAAATCATTCCAAACACGCAAAATTCGTAAGAAAACATTAGAATGCAATTTTTCATTAATAAATTCATAAGTTCATAAATTGTCTCAATATATATTCAATTAAATCATAACAAAGGGTATTAAATCACTTTAATGGAGTCATTTTCATGACTCTTAACACCTAATCTTACTACTAGTAGGACTCAGGTTTCAGAGGTGCTAAGTTATTTAGGCTAAAAGCAGTGAGCAGTTTTAAAATTCCATTAAACAATGTACAAATAGTTCCTGGATCTTGATTAAGTGATAGTATGAATTCTTGCCTTGAAATAAATGGATTAAAGTGAATAGATATTGGTGCATTCTGAAGCTTTTCAAGACCAATCTTGAACAGAACAGATTATTCCTTTATGTAATATCAAAATACATATGAATAAAGGGTACTGTACCTTATGTCTAATACTTTTTTTTGCTACTGCATATTTGCTGAAGTCTTGAATGTCTCCAAGAGTTGGTAAACCAAGTAAAATATTATCATTATTAACAATCATTGCACAAGACTGCTTCTCTGCCAGCATGAGAGTCACCCCTTCCGTAAGTGAAGTGGTCATTAGAACAGTCACATATCTGGTTCTCATGGCTTAGTTCTCTTCCCCGACTCTTCAATTTAATGATCTGAATCATCTAAGAAAAGGGAGCTTTCAACCACAAAGGTTGCTTGCATCAGATTCCTCATTGGCAAGCGAATAACTAGATGACAACCCGCTTGTCCTACTGGGATATTTTATTGATTTGTATAAGCCTTTTCCTGTCCAGCTTTTTCAGTCTCTTTGACATCTTTTCTCCTCATCTGTCCAGTTGTAATCCACAAAGATAACCCAACAGCTTCCAGTAGGGGCAAAACTATCCGATAGTTCTGTGTCAACTCGAAAAGTAGCAATACTGAAGAAAAAGGTACCTGACACACTCCTGCAAGAGTAGGAGCCATTCCAACCTACAAAAGAAATTCAGAGAATCATCCAATCATGAAATGCAGATACCTAGATAAATCCTATTAATCGGCAGAAAATTAAAAGAGTATTGAATATACAGATTACAGTATGTTCAGAACAGGCAGAAAAAATCTCACTATAACAGCCCAGAGTCAACTAAATGAACTTTTCAGCCATTGCTCTATTTACAGCAAACTTTGGGAGGTATACATTCTAACAAGGAAAAGCAAATTATTTTCCAGAAGCCCGACACAGACAGGTAGCAACTATCTTGACTACTACCAGCTGTAGCAATAGATTGGTCGAGAGACCATTCACAAATGGCCTAGATTCTAGGAAAATGTCAACACTCTCAAAACCCCATTAAAGGATTTCAGGATACACCAAGGCTATCAGACCGACAGTCACACCAGCCATTATAAGGAACACAGCCTTTGGTATCCCTGTGACTTTATGAAGATCATCGACAATTACCAACATGGATGTTGTGCATCTCTATTAAGGTCAAAGAAATCAAACCGCATAGGATACCAAACAATAGATACAGTGGGAGTTATGAAAACGAGATAAAAAGTTTTCACTGTTAAAATCATCATCTTCAAAACAAAGGTTTGAATATTTACTTCCAGAAGCATTAAGCCTTGGTTGGGAGAAGTTCATACCTGTACACTGACTTAACTAGCTCCTCATCACAAAGTTGACCATGAAGATAGCATTTCATATATGCCATGAAATAACAGAACTACAACTAATTAATGACTCAGCCTGGTTAACATTATGTCACACAGAGACAAGAACTTTAATAATGGTAACTGCAACCAAAAGTGATGGCAGCACCAACGTTCTCGTTGACAGCAGTGATGATAGTTTTAAAGAAGTGTCCACAGTTTTGGAGGTATCAATGACGACGAAAAGAATAACGAGAAAGGTTGTGGCAGCTAAGGGGCTGATGGCAGTGTTAAAAAATGGTTTGAGTAGAGGCAGAAGAGATGAAAGCAGTAGTATTAGACTCTTGATCTAGCTGCAAATGTGCCAAATTGTTGGAAAATTCAAAGACTGAAGATTTGTTCTCCATAATTAGATTAGATTTGCTTTTGACAATTTGTATTTTACTAGCTGTAATATCTGTCATTATTATAAGATTAGCTGTGAGATTAGTTTAGCTTTCTGATCTTTTCTTTCCCTATCTGATTTTCCTTGTAAATCCTATAAATACCTACAGTGTATATCAACTTTGAATACAAGAATCATACGACTTTGATTCCAATTTTATAGTCTTTATGGTATCAGAGCATCAGGCTCTTTTCTGGGAATAAAATTGTGAGAAAAGTAATCGGAGGAAAAGGGTGGCAGAACCAAAATCATGTCAATGAATTAGCTCTTAATTCCTTAGGCTATGATAGACCTCCCATTGAAAATGTCTTTCAATAGAAAGGGCATAAGTGGCATTTGGGGCAGTAAGACGTTGGGGGTGTGAGGTGCATGTATGTTGTGAGAGTTGGTTATTAATGTTCACGTGTTTGCGGGGAATCAAGTTGTTTAGTGGAGGGAATATTTTAGTTAAGGAAATAGTATATAGAGTGAGGTCAGTTTTAGGAAAGGTCAGGATATTTTCTATAGGGTCATTGAAGGAGGCCCCCAGCTCCTCGAACTGCTGGGAACTACTGTTTTGAGCTCATACTGTGTAGCTACTTTTCTAAAATTTCATTCTTTAAAAATACAGTCTAGTTTATCCATTGATTTGGTGAAACTCTTTTCTCTGCTATTTTGGGTTGTTTGTGCTGTTTTGTGGTGATTGTTGCAGGGTGTCTCATCAGGCTAAAACAATTATAAGGAGCTCAAAATATTTTACATGACATGCATACAAGTTAGGAAGAAAAAAAAAAAAAACCTCTTTCATTAGTCAAATTATTTACACTGAAGTTCAGAAATATTTCATGGTGTCGCTAAAAAAGAATCAATACCTTTGAGTGTTCAAGCAGCTCTTGGATTTAATTTACATACCTTCTATCCATGCTATGGTTAGACTTAGCAACAAATTTTGGAATGATTTAGCTACAAGAGTAAAGCATTTTAAGATACAGAAGAAAACTTCAATTTTGTACTCTCTTTTAAGGTTCATGTGTAGCTTTTCCTGTCTCCTCTTGAAAACTCTGAGCACAAGATACATCTGCGTCATTCACTCTAGATAATGTATTTTGAAGCCCTTACTTTCAGAAGTATAGTTGGAAACTAGCACTAGTTAACTAATGGCCATTGTTTCAAAGTAAATAATGCAGTTCAAGAAAATCATGAAATAATACCAATATGAGACTATCAACAGCATTAATAATTATGTTCTTCTCCTGAATTTGATTAATAACACCAACAGAAATCATCATCAGAGGAGGCACCCAAAGCAATTGGGTGTGCTTACAAGAAAAGGATCATGATCAACCATTCAGAAAGAACTTTAACATCTATAAGACTGAGTATTTCAAAGTAAATAAAGGAAGGATGCAAATCGGTATTTAGTCCTTATCTTCTACATTTTAGGATTGAGTTTGAGTCCCTGGTATCCCCTTCTTGATTTCTCCTCTTAACCTATTAATTTCTCTCTATCTCCCTATAGAGAATCCTATATTACCTATCTATGTTATTCTTCTCCTCCTCAATCACCTAAGGAGCAAAAATATTATCTACTAGACATTATAACTACCGGAGATTTGTCCAACATTTCACAGCATCAAGATTCTACTAGAAAATGGTTAGACAACACATCCACCAAAAACAAATTAAATGAACTGACAAAACAGATGCTGCAATGAAATCTATACAGATCTAAAAAACACAGACTCAGCTTAGTTAACAGCCTATAACTAAGCCATAAGATAACACTGTTTGATAAGCTTAGGGGGATCTTACTCGAGTCCATTTTCAGACCATGCTGCGTCATAGATTTCAATGGCAATTTGAAATCCCATATCGACCAAATCTCCATGAATCATCGTTACAACAACTGCATATGCAACACCAGACCATATTTCTCTTGACTGCAATGTTGTCATGTCAACTGTTCCAACAGGTAGATCCCATTGAAAAGTCCCTGCTGTGCATCCATATTCTTTGAGACATTAAAGTTAAAAACCTTCTCTAATGTTCTTCTTGCTTTGTCTTCATCAGCTATCATTAGAGACACACCTGGTAAGTTCTAGTCTTATCAGATTTGAACTAAAAAGAATATAAATTGAGAAAAAAAATGTGAAACACTACAAATAAACTAAGATTTATCAGGCCTGGATATTTGAGAATATCAATGAATGAAGATAATCGGTTGGAACATACCATTGTCCAGTAAACTGGTCAGGTTGAATAGATGAACTTGAGCGGCTACCATTATTGTCGTAGTTGAAGTAAGAACCATTCCACAATTTCTCATATACAGATTTTGCTTACCGAAATTTGCACCAGAAAAAATCCTTTAATCCTTAAACCCTTAAGACCTACTTCATGTGCAAATGCTGATGCAGCCTTACAACAGAGACAGATCACATATCGTATGTCTGATCGGGGAAGCCATCATTCTCAATCATCCCCATCACCGTCCCTATCAAATTCAAACAGATGAAAATGCTTACTGAACTTCTTCTTACCGTAACCAAAATAGAGCATTTGGGCAGCTGGATGAACTTTTGCAGGATTCTGTTCTGAAAGAAGTTTAATACTCACTAAAGTTTTATGTTAGGATCCCACATTGGAAGGGGAAAAGGGTGGGCATGTGGATTATAAAGGGCTTGGGCACCCTCCCTTGGCAAGCCGGTTTTCCAAGGAGATTTCTACCCAAGCCCACAAAAGGCCTACTACCCAGCCTAATTGTTGAGTTATTGGAGTGAGTTCCTATCATTTTATCACGTAAACTTCAATTTCACTTTTGGACAGGAAATTGAGGAAGCTGGTTCAAACATTCACTATAATTTTTGGCCTTCATTAGTAACTGCATGACTAAGGACATCGTACATTCAGTCGGCTTTACATTTCTCTCCGCCATCTTATGAAGGAGTTCAACAACTTTTGGTATCTCATTATTCTTGAGGAAACCGAACATGAGCGTATTAAATGTGACTACATCTGGAGCACAACCTTTTTCCTCCATATGTGACAACAACTCATTTGCCTTTTTTAGTTGCCCAATTTTACACAGCCCATTGATCAAAATGGTATATGTTACAACGTCTGGCACTAGGTTTCCATGAAGAGAAAATTTCTGAAATAGGTCCCAAGCAGTTTCGAATCTCCCTGTTTTACATAATCCATCAATGAGGGAACTCAAACCTTCAAGGCCAACTGCAAACTTATTATTTACTAGAGTATTAAACAATTCCATCGCTTCCAAAACACATCCATTCTTGCAAAGTCCATCAATGAAAATGTTATATGTCCAAGAATTAGGAAAAACGTCGTTAAGTCGCATCTCACCAACTAAATTTCGTGCATCTTTTACATTACCTTTAAGAAAAAGGCCAGTTAACAAGGTGTTATATGTAATCACATCAGGCCTAGTTCCTTCTAAAATCATCTCTCGATAAAGATAAAGAGCTCTTTTGACTTCTTTATTCTTGCCATACCAATCGATTAACGTAGTGTAGCAAACAACATCAGGTCTATACCCCTTCCTGGTTATAAAATCGAACAATGCCCTTGCATCACCAATTCTGTCTACCAAGCAAAAACCATTTATTAAAATGCTGTAGGTATAAACATCGGGATCCACACCTCTTTGAATCATCTCAGTAAATAAACTCTTACCCTTCTCAATTAACCCAGCCTTACAAAGGCCATCAATTATAATATTATAAGTAACAACATTTGGCCTACAAATAACACCAAATCCTCCATTCCCATTAACCATCTCTTCATGCAACTTAATAGCAACACTTATCTTCCCCGTTTTACACAATCCATCAAACAAAGACCCATAAGTAACCACATTAGGCCTACAACCAACAGCAACCATTTTCTTATACAATTCCATCGACTCCATAATCTTTCTCTCTACACACAGACCCTTAATCAAAAAATTGAAAGTCACGGCATTTGGGGTGAAACCCTTCTTCAAAATCGCCCCAAAAACCGAAAAACTATCTGAAAACCTTTTAATATTACCCAAGCAACTTATCAAAATGTTCAAAGACATTAAATCTGGAGACAACCCAGTTGAATTCAACAGCTTATAAAGTGAAATCACTTCATAGTAATGCTTCTTCTTAGCTAATGCACTAAACAAAGTAGTGAATGATGAAATTCGAGAAATGGGTTGCGACTTAATCATGTAATAAAAAAAGTACAATGCTTCATTCAGAGTAAAGTTACCTGATCGACAACTTTCTTTGAGGAATTTAGCAAGTGAGGATCGTTCAAGGGGTTTTTCGAAAGAATACAAAACTTCATTTTCGGAGCTTGAAGTTGTGAGGTTGTGTAAGTGTGCTAACAAAAATAAAACATTAACTTTCAGAGATGGGTTTTGAGAGATTGAAGATGAACGAAATGGGGATCTCAAAGCCATGTATGAAGATGTTTTTGTGGGCTGTGGTGCGGCCGAGATGGGCGACCGTGATAGGTGTAGGGCAGCGTCCTGGAGCGGCTGCGTCGGCGACCTGGTGGGGGCTGAGATTGGAGAATGTCGTTCTAAATATTGAAAGGACATTTGGGAAGAGCTTTTAGGTTTGTATTTAGATTTAGGGTAAACGAAAATGTTTTTTTTATTTTTATTTTTAATTTGGGGGAGAGATATAGCAGATTTATGACATATCATATGACATGGCAAATGTCATATTTGCTGTCATGATGTGAGAGAAGAGTAATACTACACCAACAATTTTTTCTTACAAACTTTTTTTCACAATCCTGATGTGATAGTTTGCAATTGATTAGTTTGCAATTAATTAGTGAGACTCATGCGAGATCCGTTGTGAACTGACTAATTGTAAGCTACTACATCAAGGTTGTGAGAGAAAGTTTTTAAGAGAAGGATGTTAACGTAGTATTATTCATGATAGAATTGTGTAAACTTAACATTATTTATTATCGAAGTAGGAAAGAATTGATTGACATGTATGAATAACATTATGCTTACAACTGAATCTTACAATTAGACAAAAAACATAAAATAGAATAGTTATGTAAAATTTTTTTTTGATTATATGACCTAGTCATAAACATAGCATTATTCAACATGTATTACCATAAAGTTGAATTTTAATTAAATATTTTATTGAAAACATATTTACTGCCATACTATAATATATTTCACAAAATTTTTATATATTCTTATTGTCATAGTGTTAGATATATTTTTTAATTGTTTATTTTATTGTTTAGGGTTATATGTGGATAGACATCCTCTTATGTAGACGTCTTGAAGTTTTTAATGTACAGATCAAAGGTAAACATCTAATCGCTCACTTCACATACTCTAAAATTAAAACCAGCAACTAAACGCTCATATTTGGTTCACACGTTAAAAACTTGAAGACTTACACACCTAAGAATTTTTCTATACATAGATGGAACATGTAATTACAATCATTGTGTTAAAGTAGGTGCCCTAGAGCCAATCAATTATTGTAAAATTGACTCTGTAATAAATGTTTATTTATCAATAAAAGGCATATTCTTCTATATCGTGTATGTAATGATATATGTTCTTAGGATGGTAGAATCGTGACAAGGGTATCAAGTGTTTCAAATCTTGATAGTAAGAACCCTATGATCACATATGATGGCCATTCTAGAAACATCTGTAGCCCTAGTATTATTCTGAGCAAGGACATAGATAATAGGGTAAGGCTATCATAGTGTTGAACGACCTTGTCGAAAGGCAGTGACTGATCTCACTTGTCAAGGTTGTTTGCCGACAACCTAATGCAATGCATGGGTGCTTGCTAGAGGCAAGTTCATTAGACAAACCCACCAGAGGATTCCATATGGATGGTAACCTCAGTGTTTATGGAATAAATCCTCTAACGGATAGTGGTGCATGTGATCCTTAGACTTGAGATCACTAGAGCACCTTGTGCACCAATTGGTGTAGTTTGACACTAGCCCAACGTAGTTCTATTCAGAGCTATCAATATTATAGTGATTGGCTACATTGAGAAGTGTATTGAGACTATGATGGATCGACAAAAGTTTCATCACTCCTGGGTACAGGAAAAGTTATCTCACTGGGTAATTTAGTAAATGGCAATGACACTAAATTTGTGGCCACAGCGGGATTGAGTTGAAGCTCAATCCAATTTAATATTCCTATCATTGGTCCAGTAACTAAATACAAACATGTCGAGGACATCCGAGGTTGACACTATTTATGTACCTTAGTCTCGATGAGATAACAGTTGATGAAAGGATTTGATTGCACGGTAACCATACCATTGACAGGTTGTGGTTTCATTGAATCCGAATCTATCGGGTGGCCATGATGCCTTGCTAGGGGTCAATCTTGGTCTGTGTGTAGTGAGACGATTAATTGGTATTAATCGTGATACTACACACTGCCGATATGATGAGGAGCCTACAGGTCACACACTTAGAAGATAATTTAAGAATCAATTTATGAGAAGGGTATTTTCGTCTTTTAGAATGAAAGGATATTTTGGTAATTTCACAATGCAATTAAATTTGCCGAGGTTGTTGCCTGTATTTAATTTTAATAATAAAATTAAATTAGTGAGATTATATTTAAATATATCTTTTTATATATTTAAATGAATTATTATTATTAATTAAATATTATTATATTATTATATATTAATTGATTTTAATTATAATAATAATTAATTAATTAAAATACCATAAATGGTGTGTTTGGTTGCAAGGATAAACTAGGGTTGAAGCCCATGGCTATTCCTAAGTAGAATAAGGTTTTAATTGTTGCACTATATAAGTGCAACTTAAAATTAAAACATAAGAGAATTATTCATTCAATTAAAACTCTAACTACCCTATCTCTCTCTCACTCAAGAAGAAAACTTTTCTTATTCTTTTTTCTTGATTCTTGAAGCCCTTGATTGTTCTAACAAAATAATCAAGGGTTCTGCGGATTATCTTCGTGTGGACTTCCGTGAGTGCGATCCTATTTTGGATCGATTGGCGAAAAATCACGTGAACAGTAGACGGTAAACAGTAACCATGAATAGTAGACAGTGAAGAGTAATCGTGAACAGTGTTCCTGTCTAAAATCAGAGATATTCGAAGGAGTCTCCAAACGTACGTGAGTATTCTAATCCTTGAATGGATTTATTTTGTACAGATTTTTGTTTATAAACATGTAAACGGTATAATCTATACTCGGACCTAGGCAAAGAAAGGTAATTGATTTATCGATTGAATTTTTGTTTACTTAAACTTGTACACCAATTGGCGTAGTTTGATTCTAGCCCAACGTAGTTTTATTCAAAGTTATCAATGTGGTAGTGATTGGCTATATTAAGAAGTGTATCGAGACTATGGTGGATCAACAAAGGATTTATCAATCCTAGGTACGGGAGAAGTTATCTCACTGGGTAATTTAGTAAATGGCAATGACACTAAATATGTGGCCACAGTGGGATTGAGTTGATGCTCAATCTAATTTAATATTCTTGTCATTGGTCCAGTAATTGAATACAAATATGCCGAGGATATCTGACGTTGACATTATTTATGTACCTCAGTCTCGATGAGATAACAGTTAATGAAAAGATTTGATTGCACGGTAACCATACCATTGACAGGCTATGGTTTTGCTGAATCCGAATCATCGGGTGGCCATGATGCCTTGCTAGGGACCAATCTTAGTCTGTGTGTAGTAAGATGATCAATTGGTATTAGATGCGATACTACACATTACCGATATGACGAGCAACCTATGGGTCACACACGTAGAAGATAATTTAAGAATCAATTTGTGAGAAGGGTATTTTCGTCTTTTACGATGAAAGGGTATTTTAGTAATCTCACAATGCAATTAAATGTGCTGAGGTTGTTACCTATATTTAATTTTAATATTAAAACTAAGTTAGTGAAATTATATTTAAATATATCTCTGTATATATTTAAATGAATTATTATTATTGATTAAATATTAATATAGTTTAATTATAATAATAATTAATTAATTAAAATACCATAAAGGGTGTGTTTGGTTGCAAGGGTGAACTAGAGTTGGAGCCCATGGTTATTCCTAAGTGGAATAGGGTTTTAATTGTTGCATTATATAAGTGCAACTTAAAATTAAAACAAATGAGAATTATTCATTCAATTAAAACCCTAGCCACCCTATCTCTCTCTCTCAAGAAGAAATGTTTTCTTGTTCTTTTTTCTTGATTCTTGAAGCTCTTGATTGTTCTAGCAAAATAATCAAGGGTTCTTCGGATTATCTTCGTGTGGATTTCCGTGAGTGCGATCCTACTTTGGATTGATTGGCGAAAGATCACATGAGCAGTAGATGGTGAACAGTAACCGTGAATAGTATATGGAGAATAGTCACTGTGAACAGTGCCATGAACAGTGTTCCTATCCGAAATCAAAGATATTCGAAGGAGCCTCTAAACGTACGTAAGTATTCTAATTTTTGAATGGATTTACTTTATACAGATTTTTGTTTATAAACATGTAAAGAATAAATCTGATGTTTATAAACATGTAAACAATATAATCTATACTGGGATCTAGGCAAAGAAAGGTAATTGATTTATTGATTGAATTTTTGTTTTCCGCTACGTATGGCAGATCAATTACTTACAGTGGTATCAGAGCCTCGGGTATTACATTATATTGTTTAATTAATGTTTGATAACATGCATATTTGTTTGATAACATATTATTGCATGATTTGAAGTGTTTTGTTTTTTTAATCTGGAAAAAATATGTATGTTGAATGTCTTAATTAATCAATTGATTAAATAATGTGTTGATTGAATGTGTATTGGGTGGTTGGTGTCCTGGTCGAATGTTTAAGCATTCGATTTGATTCGGATCCGCGTCATTATGTGAAAAATTGCAAAAAAGGTTACTGTGCCTGATTCACTGTTTTGCGACGTTAGCCGCGGCGAGATGCAAAAAGTGAATCTAGCCACGGCAAAATAAACCTTCGTAGCGGCGAAATTCCTGAAAAGGTAGATCTAGCCGCCGCAAAATAAAACTTCGCCGCGGCATAAAACTTTCTAGAACAATTTGGGTTTTCTGGAAGTTCACGGTCGCTGCGGCAAAATAAAACTTTGCCGCAGGGACCATGTGTGCATGAACTTCGCAAGGGCAAAGAATTTCTTCGCCACGGCAAGAAACCTACTGTTCCCTTTTTGCTTTCCGTTTTTTGCACTGGGGCTAAATTGCAGTTTTTTGAACCTTTAAAGCCAATAGTCATTTTGCACGTTTAAGGTGGTAACTTGATAATTCAACCCACCCAATTCAAAAATTGATTGTTTTTGAATGTATGCAATGTTCTTGTTTGATAATTGCATGGTGCCCCGTACATGAGCCTTAGACCTATTGTTTATTGTTTATTGGGTTTGTTTGTAATTTTTAGAAACAAATTGGGCATGCGGGTCCTGCCTCTCTCTCTTAAATCTCCATGTATTTCTTCTTCTTATCTCACTTCCCTCGTATGTATCGCGAGGTTTCTATTTTATTGATGTAAATTAGAATATGCTTTTTATTATAAAATTATTTGTAATGATTGTGAAGAAGAAATAAAGGAGCTATGAAGAGGAATAACTTGAAGATCCAAGATTTATTTTTAAACCCTAGGTTGACCCACTGATTCCTCTAGGCTCGAGGAAATCGGTTTTAGTATTTTATTTTGTTTAGAATGCATGCTAAGATTGAATGTTCAATAACATGCCAAACAATGACATTCTAACAAAGATAACAATCTGGTGATACATTAAATAAAAACCCTCAAATAAGATATATTAAGTCAGGTATGCCTTCCATCACCATTGTTTTAATCAAACCACTGTTCGTCGAAATTTTTCGCCGTAATGAAGGGTACACTTCTACCAGTGGGAGGTTAAAATTCATTAGAGTTTTCCTTAATGATGATGGGTCGACTTAAAATGACAGTTTTGCTTGTTCGCCACAGCGAAGGTTGATAAATACGTCATAGGCATAGTAGAGAAGTACACATGTTGAGTGTACATGGCGACATGTAGTGTCCACTCTACTGATACTGGAAATCACACTTGAGGATGATGGCTAGGCCGTTGGATTGTATGATTGGCTTGTTGGCTTACTTCACATTTGAGGTTAGTAGTGGGTGCTATCCACTGGTGTGGATTAAGTTTGCTGGCCTACCTAATCAACCCATTTTGGCTTCTTTGCCACAACGAAGGTTTGAAATGGGCAAGATGGGATCTCAGTCCACTAGGAAAGCCAACGGGCTTTCCCAAGTTAATAGTAAGGGCTATTGGCTTGAGGAAAATAGTGGTAGTGTTGTTTAATAAAAGACCTCATTAAGAAATAATAAACATTATATTGGCTTTACTTTTCTAAATTGTAGATTCACTTAAAAATGAGTATTATAAACCTGCGACCGATAATCGAGAAAGAAAACAGGTTGGATGGATCCAATTTCTCGGACTAGTATCATAATCTTCGGATTATACTTAAGTCCGAAAAGAAATTGTATATCCTTGATAAGCCATACATGACTGAGCCCGATCCTTATGCCACCCAGGAAGTAAAGGATACTTATCAAAATTTCCTTGATGAAGCTGATGGTGTTCAATGCTTGATGTTAGCATCGATGACACTAGTGTTGCAAAAGTAGCATGAGAATATGGACGCTGCTACCACTATTCTACACCTCAAGGAGCTTTACGAAGGGAATGCTTGACATGAGAGGTACAAGGTGTCAAAAGCACTGTTTGGAAGTCGCCTAACTGAGGGAGCCCAAGTTAGCCCTCATGTGCTCAAAATGATCGAGCACATGGAGAGGCTTGAGACTCTGGGGTTTGAGTAGGTTGTAAAATTACAAGTAGATTTAATTTTGCAATCCTTGCCTAACTCTTATGCACCGTTCATAATGAACTTCAACATGAGCGCTATGGCAAAAACCCTGTCAGATGAGAGGTACAAGGTATCAAAAGCACTGTTTGGAAGTTGCCTGACTGAGGGAGCCAAGTTAGCCCTCATGTGCTCAAAATGATCGAGCACATGGAGAGGCTTGAGACTCTGGGGTTTGAGTAGGTTGTAGAATTACAAGTGGATTTAATTTTGCAATCCTTGCCTAACTCTTATGCACCGTTCATAATGAACTTCAACATGAGCGTTATGGCAAAAACCCTGTCAGAGCTTTTGAATGTGCTAAGGACTGCAGAGCAGGACTTGAAGAAGTCCAAGCCTATTTTACTGGTAGCTGTCAGTAAAGGAAAGGGTAAGGCCAAGGGAAAGGCTAAGGCCAATCCCAAGAAGGCCAATCCCAAGCCCAAGCCTAAAGGACAGGATGCTCTCAAGCCTGCGGGTGGCGTTGGGAAAGGTGGGAAGGTAATCTGCTTCTATTGTGGCAAGCATGGCCACTGGGGGAAGCACTACAAGGCTTTCCTCGCAAACAAGAAGAAGTTAGATGTTTCGACTTCATGTATGTTTATGATTGAGATTAACTTCTCTCCTTCAACATCTTGGGTCATTGACACAGGATGTGGTACTCACATTTGTACTGATATGCAGGGACTAAGGCAGAGTAGATTGCTCACCAAGGGAGAAGTGGACCTACGAGTTGGAAATGGAGCATATGTGGCTGCATTAGCTATAGGGACTTATTGTTTGTCTTTGCCTTAGAGCTTATTATTAGAACTCAAAGACTGTTATTTTGTACCTGCGATTTCTAGAAACATTATTTCAGTATCCGTTTTGGATAATATAGGATATTGTTTTGAGATTTCTAATGGATTGTTGTCCTTTAGTTTGAATGGTATTCTATTTGGAATTGCAAGGTTATATAATAGATTATATGTTCTTGATTTAAACAATAAGGATGTTCTCAACGTTGAAACTAAGAAAGCTAAACATAGCGAACAAAACCATACATACCCATGGCATTATAGATGGCTCATGTTAATCATACCCGCATTGCAAAACTTCAAAGGGATGGATTTTTGGACCCTTTTGACTTCTAGTCATTTGAGGTATGCGAGTCATGCCTTTTAGGAAAGATGACCAAGTCACATTTCATAGGACAAAGTGAAAGGGCTACTGAACTATTAGGCATCATCCATAGTGATGAATGTGGTCCACTAACAGTTAAAGTCAGAGGTGGATATTCCTCCTTCATCACATTTACTAATGATTTCAGTAGATATGGTTATGTCTACCTCATGAGACATAAATCTGAAGTCTTTGATAAGTTCAAAGAATTCAAAAGTGAAGTACAAAATATGTTGGGCAAAAGTATTAAAGCTCTTCGGTCGGATCGAGGAGGTGAATACTTAAGCTCAAGGTTTTCTGAATACCTAAAGGAATGTAGGATAGTATCAAAACTCACCCCTCCGTATACACCCCAATACAATGGAGTGTCTGAAAGTAGGAATAGGACCTTACTTGACATGGTTAGGTCCATGATGAGTTTTAGTGATTTACCTACATCATTCTGCAATGCACATTTTGAACCGTATGCCATCAAAGTTTGTAGACAAGACTCCATTTGAACTATGGAATGGGCGAAAGCCCAACTTGTCTTATCTAAGATTTGGGGTTGCGAAGCTTATGTCAAGAAATTGACTTCGAACAAGCTGGGCCCAAAATCCTACAAATGTATATTTGTGGGGTATCCTAAAGAGACCAAAGGATACTATTTCTACCATCCAGAAGAGCACAAATTTTTTTTTTGCACATACTGGTGTCTTCTTAGAAAATGAATTTTTTCTAAGAAGTACTAGTAGGAGAAAAGTATAACTTGATGAAATTCTAGAGCTACAAGATATACTAGACGAAGGACGGGAAGATGTGCCACAAGTAAACATCAGGAGAAGGTTACTCCACAACTTGTGGATCAAAGTGAACCACCTCAAGTAGCACAAGGGCTATGTAGATCTTGGAGAGTACGCCATGAGCTTGAGAGATACGGTTATCTCGTGACTCAAAATGGTGATGTACTTGTCTAACAAGACGATGAACCCAGAGCCTATGAAGATGCTATATCGGATCCAGATTCCATTAAATGGCTTGAAGCCTTGAAATGTGAGATGGACTCCATGTACCAGAACCAAGTATGGTCTCTAGTGGAACCACCTAAAGGGGTAAAACCCATAGGGTGTAAATCGGTCTTCAAGAAGGATGGCAAGGTGCACACTTATAAAGCACAACTGGTTGCCAAAGGTTTCAAACAAATTCATGGCATTGACTATAAGGAAACCTGTTCGCCGGTTGCCATGATTAAATCCATCCAGATTATGCTTGCGATTGCTACATATCATGATTATGAGACTTGGCAAATGGATATCAAAACGACTTTCCTGAATGGAAACCTTGAAGAGGATGTGTGTATTACACAACCTGATGGTTTCGTTCTTGATGGGCAAGTTGAGAAGGTATGCAAGTTGCAGAGATCCATTTATGGACTCAAGCAAGCTTCAAGGAAGTAGAGCATTCGTTTTGATAAAGCCGTAAAAGAATTTGGTTTTATCAAGAACGAAGATGAGCCCTATGTTTACAAGCAGGCGAGTGGAAGCATAGTGGCATTCCTAGTGTTGTATGTCGATGACATACTTATGATCGGGAATGATATACCGAACTTAAAGTCAGTAAAGACTTGGTTATCCAAGTGCTTTTCCATGAATGACTTAGGAGAAGCTGCCTACATCCTCGGAATAAAGATCTATCGAGATAGATCACGTAGGTTGCTTGGCCTAAGTCAAAGTACATACATTGACAAGGTATTGAAGAGATTCAGTACAGAAGAATCCAAGAAGGGATTTCTTGTAACGCCCCACTTGAGGTACATAGTTAAGTTATGGTGTATTGCTTAAATGTTTATTGTTTTGTTTTTATTTGGGTCGATATATTGTTAATATTGGTTGGTTGGCCCTTAGTTGAATTTTTGTTAAAGTTATTTTGCGAAAAATGTAGAGAAAATCCCTTAAACTTTCATTAGGGTAAAATGGTCTTTTCACTCAAAATTAGTTGAACTTGTGAGGAGTGAAAAGAGATAGAATTTAATAGAGAATGCATTAAAAATGAGGGCATTATTGTAATTGACTAAGGGACATAGATGAAATTTCTAAGAAAGAGCAAGGGCAAAATGGGAAAGTGTGGTTATAAATTAAAGTGTTAAGGGTTTGAAACCCTCATTTTCGTTCATTCCACCCCCCACACTCCTCCTCCTTTTTTCTCTCAAATTTTCATTCACTTTTCCAAGGAATTTGAGGGCTTTTGAGTAGATTTTCATAGGGTTTTGATTCAAGGCATCAAAAGGTAAGGAATCAAGCTCTTTATCTATGATTTATTTGTGTAAAGTTTGAGTTCTTATGAAGTTTATGCTTAGGGTTAAGAGAAGATTGGAATCCAACAAGAATAGAGAGCTTAGGAGAGACTACTCAAGCACAAGGTAAGTAAATTCCACTCAAAATCCAACTCAAGCTAAAATTTAAGAATTCAAGTGAGTTGAGATTTCTTCTAAATATGCATATGTTTTGATTATTGATAAATTGAGATGAGATTGATGATGAGTTATGCTTGTTGTTGGATATATTTGAATATGAGAAGTATATATGATGATTTGATGATGGGTTGAAATTGGAAGAATTGGAGAAATTTTTGTGGAGTGTGTTTGCCATGTAGGTATGTGATGCTACAAGAGAGTTTTTCTCTCATTTTGGATGGTTTGAGAACTAAATAGAATGATAATTGAATTAAGGTTTGTTTATGCACAATTATTGTTTGATGAAATGCCTAAGTGAAAACATGTTACCAAACTGCCCTGTCACAGCTGTGACTTTCTAAGTGATTTTTGGGCATCTTAAGGATTGAACTGGGTTTAGACCAAAACATAAAATTTGTAGCCCTGTCTCTAAGCTTTAAAACGAGACCAAAACCGTGGCAATCCGACGTGTATAACTCAAGTTATTCCTTCTTGAGTGTGACCTGCACAGAATGACAGTTTTGATGCAATATTGCATTTGTGCATTTCAAAAGTGCATTAAGTAAGAAACTTTAAGCATGAACCATCCTTATGCATTAATTGTGCATTGAGAAGTAGTTTGAGAAAGAGTAGAGAACTTTGTGAATGGGCTACTCTAAAAGTAAAGAGAATGAGAAAATCTAAGAATGGGTTGGTGCTTTGTGAACTCCAACCGGAAGTCACGAAGAGTGGGTTGGTGCTTTGTGAACTCCACCCGGCCGTGTCTCTGGTAAAATGAGGCCGTGACATTCCAGTGAGAAAGAATGAGAAAATATAAGAAAGAATAGAGGAAGAGAAAGAGTAGAAGTCACGAAGAGTGGGTGGGTGATTTGTGATCTCCACTCAGCCGTGCCTCTGGTAAGATGAGGCCGTGACATACAACAGAAAGTTAATAGAAAAGAGCTATGTGAAAGAGAAACAGAAAGAGAAAATAAATGAGATGAGAAGAGTGTAAGGAAAGAATTAAGAGAAAGAGTTACTGGGATAGACGAGTAGAGGATTTACTTACTGAGCATTATTTTGTGCTCACCCCGTTGTTTTTCTTTGTGTTTGTAGGATCTAGGTGAGGACGCGGTCGGATGGGCATCGGCAAGCGAGGAGTAATAGCTACACTGTCCACTGTTTTTGATAATTTTTACTTATGATGTCTTACTTTGTATAAAGAATGATTAAATGTATTAAAAGAAAATTGTGGGCCCATTTACTTTTGCTAATATAAATATATTTACTTGATGTATTTCTATACGTATCCTAGTATGAAGCAGTTATTACATTTCTTCTAATGTCACATGGTGTCTATCTCTCTAAGAATGTGTCAAAAAACACACGATGAGAGAGATAGAATGAAAAGGATCCATATTTGTCAACAATTGGATCCATCATGTATGCCATGTTATGTACTCGAATTGATGTCTCATGTGCGTTAAGCACTTGTAGTAGATATCAATCAGATCCAGGTGAGCATCACTGGATAGTCGTCAAGAACATCCTTAAGTACTTGAAGAGGACTAAGGACATGTTCTTGGTTTATGGAAGGGAAGATAAGTTCACTGTAAGAGGACACAATGATGCTAGTTTCCAAATAGATAAAGATGATTATCGATCACAATTAGGGTTTGTATTTTGTCTCAATGGGGTTGTAGTGAGTTGGAAAAGCTCTAAGCAAAGCACTGTAGTAGACTCTACAATAGGGTTGCATTATCCGATGTGGCCAAGGAGGCAGTTTGGATTAAGAAGTTCATCACCAAACTTGGTGTGGCTTCCTTGATTGTTGATTCGATAGATGTCCATTGTGACAACAATGGAGCAATTGCTCAAGCAAAGGAACCACGGTCTTACAAGAAGTCTAAACACATACTCAAACGTTTTCATGTCATCAAAGCAATGGTTGAGAGGAAAGATGTACAGATCACTAAAGTGCATACTGATGACAATCTCGCCGATCCATTGACGAAGCCTCTGTCGCAGCAGAAGCATGAAAAACACTTAGGGTCATTTGGTATTAAATACATGAATGATTGGCTATAGTGCAAGTGGGAGATTTTTAGAGTAGGTGCCTTAGAGCCAATCAATTATTATAAAATTGACTCTGTAATAAATGTTTATTTATCAATAAAAGGCATATTCTTCTATTCCGTGTATGTAATGATATATGTCCTTTGGATGGTAGAACCATGATGAGGGTATCAAGTGTTTCAAATCATGATAGTGAGAACCCTATGATCACATATGGTTGCTATTCTAGAAATGTCCATAGCCCTAGTATTATTCTGACCAAGGACAGAGATAATACGGTAAAGCTATCATAGTGTTGAACGACCCTGTCGAAAGACTGTGACTGATCTCACTTTTCAAGGTTTTTTGCCAACAACCTGGTGCAACGCATGGGTGCTTGCTAGAGGCAAGTTCACTGGACATACCCACCAGAGGATTCTATATGGATGGTAACCTCAATGTCTATGGAATAAATCCTCTAACGGATAGTGGTGCATGTGATGCTTAGACTTGAGATCACCGGAGTGCCTTGTGCACCAATTGGTGCAGTTTGATACTAGCCCAATGCAGTTCTATTCAGAGCTATCAATACGATAGTGATTGGCTACATTGAGAAGTGTATCGAGACTATGGTGGATCGACAAAGGATTCATCACTCCTAGGTATGGGAGAAGTTATCTCACTAGGTAATTCAGTAAATGGCAATGACACTAAATCTGAGGCCACGGTGGGATTGAGTTGTTGCTCAATCCAATTTAATATTCCTATCATTGGTTCAGTAACTGAATACAAACATGTCGAGGATATCTGAGGTTGACACTATTTCTATAGCTCGGTCTTGATGAGATAACAGTTGATGAAAGGATTGTGGAAACGATCAAGTAACGGCAACGAAAAACAAAAATTATATACAATGTAGACTGTTCCTTAGACCAAGATCAGGGCACAAATTTTAACAATTTATACGTTAAATACAAATCAGCAGGAAAAACAGTTTAAATTTAAGAAACCATATGCACGTTTGGAGGCTCCTCCAACTTATCTTTGAATGGGTTTTGGTGTGCTATCGTAGGCAACCAAGATTAAAACCTAAAAACACATGTAGAAGTGTGAGTAAGGATCATTCCCACGGAGAGTGTCTAGCTGAGTTTCATGTTACGTGAACAAGGCTAGGGGCGTTGAGTAAAAGCAGAAACAATTTCAGGAAAAACAATTCAACCTAAATTATTGAAATCAATCAAAATAACGAAACTTGGTCTAAGTCAACATCCACCATCGGAATCTTACAACTGATCATTGATGCAAAAATAAATCATTTCTTACTTTGAGTATTCACCGTTGGAACTATTTTCCTATCTCTCCTTAGTTGTAATTAATTAGGAAACAAGCGATCTAATTAATCTTACTACTAAACAACCCTAGACAAGCGCTAAAGATTTAATCTTGTGGCAGCCTTAAGACCTAAAGAGATCGATGAAGCTAAACAACACAAACAAAACGGTTGCATTTAATTTAGTTGAATGTTCTTCTTAAGATTTAATGATTCTTGACGCAGCAAATTCTTAAACCCTAATTACTTCACAAGTTAGAGGGATCAAACAATTACGGATTTGATATCTAACTTAGCAATAGATTGTAACAATTAATAAACTAGTAGGCCTCCTAGTAATTAAACGCAACAATCATGAAAATACGCATAGAAGAACATCCAATACTCAAAACATAAATTGAACACTAAAGAAAAACATATTAGATCTCACAGTTTATTGATTCTAAGGCCTCCGTTTCCTTCGACCAAGTTATATAAGTTTTAGCCGCTCATGGCTATCAAAACCTCAAAAGAAAAATTGCATAGGAGAAGAAAAAGAGGCGTGTGTGTTCCGTCCCAATCTGATTTCTCTCTCCCCTTAACAAATATCCAATTCAAGCATTTGAATTCTACTAAATCTCCTAAAAATATTCTAATATCCTAAAATAACATTTATCATAATCTGATTCTGATTAATTGAAAAAAAAAAATCCTAGAATAAAATAGGAAGGTGGTGTGTCCATCTGTAACTTGCTTGCAATAGGTCTTCAAATCTTCCAATAATAAACTGCCTATTTAACTTGCATGACAAGGCGGAATGTTCCAGAACGTCAGTAGTGCAGGTGCGTCAACTTCAAGCCCAATTACAACCTTGATGCAGCGAGTATCTCACCAAACTAAAAACATTAAAGTTGTAGATATGTTTCTTAGTGTTCCATAACATTTTGAATCATCTCAATTGGAGCTCGGATGAGAGAGTTATGCCCAGATTACGAAGCAATGTTGAAACTGTTCGAATTCACCTAATTAGTTCCGTTTTGCAATTAACGCCTCCATTTGCATCCTAAATCAAAATAGAATAATAATGAGTACATTTAGGCAGCAAATAAGTATAAAAGACTAGACATTAAGAGGGGTCAATGTGACATTTTGCATTCTCATCAGGTTCGCTACCGATCCAAGGGTAGGATTGAACCACTGTTAGTCCACACGAAGATAACCCCAAGGAACTAAAGAGGGATTTGCTAGATCCTTTTTAGCCTTAAGAACCAAGAACAAAATCAAGTAAAATTTTGTTTCAAGCAAATGTGAAGTGGCGTGGAAGAGAGAAAAGGGCTGGAATTTTGTTGAAAATGATTGAATGAATATCTGTTTGCATTTAACAAAACATCCTGCACTTATTTAGTGCACACTATGCCCCATTCCATCTTGGAATAGGCTTGGGCACCAACCCAAACAACCCCTATGTCCAAACAGCCCCATTTAGATATTTTAATTATTATTGTTATTATTATTTCAATTAAATTAAATTAATATATATATATGTAATTAACATTTAACAATAACAATAATTCATTTAAATATATGCGAACACATATTTAAATATAATCTCACTTATTTAATTTTAATAACAAATTAAATAAAGGCTATGACCTCAACAAATTTAATTGCACTGTGAGATTACCAAAATACCCTTTCGCCTAAAAAGATGAAAACGCCCCTCTTATAAACTAGCTCCTAAATTATCTTCTATGTGTGTGACCCGTAGGCTCCTCATCATACAGGTAGTGTGTAGTATCGCTATTAACACCAATTAATCTTCTCACTACACATAAACCAAGATTGGCCCCTAGCAAGGCATCATGGCCACCCGATCGATTCGGATTCAGCGAAGCAACTACCTATCAACAATATAGTCACTGTACAATCCAATCCTTTCATCATCTGTTATCTCTATGAGACGGAGGCATAGAAATAGTGTCAACCTCAGTTACTCTCAATATTATGTATTTAGTTACTGGACCAATGACTTAAATTATAAACTAGATTGAGCAACAACTCAATCCCACTATGGCCACAATTTTAGTGTCATTGCCATTTACTAAATTGCGCCGTGAGATAACTTCCCCCGTACTCGGGAGTGATGAATCCTCTGTCAATCCACTATAGTCTTGATACACTCCTTGATGTAGCCAATCACTATCATATTGACAACTCTGAATAGAACTACATTGGACTAGTGTCAAACTACACCAATCGGTGCACAAGGCGCTCCGGTGATCTCAAGTCTAAGGATCACATGCACCATCATTCGTTGGGGATTTGTTCCATAGACACTAGGGTTACCATCCATATGGAATCCTCTGGTGGGTCAGTCCAGTGAACTTGCCTATAGCAAGCACCCATGTGTTACACCAAGTTGTCACCAAACAACCTTGACAAGTGAGATAAGTCACTACCTTTCGACAAGGTCGTTCAACACTATGATTGTGTTACCATATTAATTGTGCCCTCACTTCAGAATAATACTGGGGCTACGAACGTTTCTAGAATGGCCACCATATGTGCTAATAGACAAATTTTACGCAGATTCTTTAAGGCAAACATATTATCAATCAAATATATGTAATCAACCATCCGCATAAAACTGTAAAATCTAGTACCCTAGGCTCTGATACCACTATTAGGAAGTGATCCATTTACGCGGCAGAAAACAAAAACTTTTAACAATACGGATCGTTCCATAGAACCAAGATCAGGGCACAAATTTACAGTTTATATCAAAATAAGAATCTGCAGAAAACTAATATAGAGTTTAAGAAATCATATGCACCTTTAGAGGCTCCTCCAATTTGTCTTTGAATGTATTTTGCTACCGACCCAAGTGTAGGATCGAACCAATGTAGTCCACACGAAGACAATCGCAAGGAACTAAAGAGGGATTTGCTAGATCCTCTTTAGCCTTAAGAACAAAGAAGAAAAATCAAAGAAATTTGATTTTAGGCAAAAACCATTCTAACGTGGGAAACTGTTTTAGGGGCTGGAGGTTTTTCTCTTTTCAATGAATGAGTGAAATGAAAAATCTCTACACTTTTTCAATTAACCTTTTTCTTTTACAGTAAAGTTTAATTGCCCTATTCTCATATGGAATAGGCTTGGGCTCCAACCCAAACACCCCTTGTTTCCAAACACTCCCAATTAGATATTTATTTTAATTCATCATTATCTCAATTAAAATCAATTAACATATATTTAATATATATATATTAACATTTAACAATAATGATAATTTATTTAAATATATGCTAACACATATTTAAACGTAATTTCACTTATTTAATTTTTCTAACAAATTAAATAAAGGCTACGACCTCAGCAAATTTAATTGCACTGTAAAATTACAAAAATACCCTTTCGCCCAAAAAGACAAAAATGCCCTTCTAACTTCCTAGCACTTAAATTATCTTCTATGTGTGTGACCCATACGCTCCTCATCATACCGATAGTATATAGTATTGCGATTAACACCAATTAATCGTCTCACTACACACAGACCAAGATTGGCCCCTAGCAATGCATCATGGCCACCCGATAGATTCGGATTTAGCAAACTAGCTACCTGTCAATGATATGGTTACCCCACAATTTGATCCTTTCATCATCCATTATCTCGACAAGACGAAGGCATAGAAATAGTGTCAACCTTCGGTTACTCTCGATATTATGTATTTAGTTTATGGACCAATGACCTGTATTATAAACTGGATAGAGCAACAACTCAATCCCACTGTGGCTACAGTTTTAGTGTCATTGCCATATACTGAATTGCGCTGTGAGATAACTTCTCCTATATTCGGGAGTGATGAATCCTTTGTCTATCGACCATAGTCTTGATACACTCCTTGATGCAGCCAATCACCACCATATTGACAGCTCTGAAAAGAACTGCGTTAGGCTAGTGTCAAACTACACCAATCGAGGCATAAGGCACTCCGGTGATCTCAAGTCTAAGGATCACATGCACTACCATTCATTAGAGGATTTGTTCCATAGACACTAGGGTTACCATCCATATGGAATCCTCTGGTAGGTTAGTCTAGTGAACTTGCTGCGGTGTATCTGCCTATAGCAAGCACCCATGTGTTGCACTAGGTTGTCACCAAACAAGCTTGACAAGTGAGATTAGTCACTGCCTTTCGACAGGGTCGTTCAACACTGTGATAGCCTTACCGTATTATCTGTGCCTTTACTTCAGAATAATACTAGGGCTACGGACGTTTCTAGAATGGCCACTATATGTGCTCATAGGGTTCTCACTATCAAGATTTGAAACACTTGATACCTTCGTCATGGTTCTACCATTCTAAGGACATATATCAATACATATTGCAATAATAATGATTTACGCGATATAGAATAAAATGCCTTTTATTAATCAATGAACATTATTACAAAGAGTCAAATCTACAATAATTGATTGGCTCTAAGGCATCTACTCTAACAATCTCCCACTTGCACTATGGCCAATCATTCATGTATTTAATACCAAATGATCTCAAGTGCCTTTCAAGCTTCTGCTGCGACAGAGGCTTTGTCAGTGGATTTGCTAGATTGTCGCCAGTATGCACTTTACTAATTTGCACATCTTTTCTCTTAACTATCTCTCTGATGAGATGGAATCGTCTAAGTATGTGTCTGGACTTCTGATGAGACCGTGGTTCCCTGGCTTGAGCAATTGCTCCATTGTTGTCACAATAGATGTCTATAGGATCAACAATCGTGGGAACCACACCAAGTTCAGTAATGAACTTCTTAATCCAAACTGCCTCCTTGGCCGCATCTGATAATGCAATATACTCAGCCTCCATTGTAGAGTCTACTACAATACTTAACTTGGAGCTCTTCCAGCTCACTACACCCCCATTGAGACAAAATACAAACCCTGATTGCGATCGATAATCATCTTTGTCTGTTTGGAAACTAGCATCACTGTATCCTCTTACAGTGAGCTCATCTTCCCCTTCATAAACCAAGAATATATCCTTAGCCCTCTTTAGGTACTTAAGAATATTCTTGATAGCCATCCAATGACGCTCACCTATATCCGATTGATATCTACTACAAGTGCTCAAAGCACATGAGACATTAATCTGACTACATAGCATGGCATACATGATGGATCCAATTGTTGATGCATATGGGATCCTCTTCATTCTATCTCTCTCATCTTGTGTTTTAGGACACAATTCCTTAGAGAGATAAACACCATGTGACATCGGAAGAAATCCCTTCTTGGATTCTTCCATATTGAATCTTTTCAGTACTTTGTCAATATATGCACTCTGACTTAGGCCAAGCAACCTACGCGATCTATCATGATAGATCTTTATTCCAAGGGTATAGGTTGTTTCCCCTAAGTCCTTCATGGAGAAGCACTTGGATAACCAAGTCTTTACCGACTGCAAGTTCGGTATATCATTCCCAATCAAAAGTATGTTATCGACATACAACACTAAGAATGCTACTACGCTCCCACTCATTTTCTTGTAAACACAGGGCTCATCTTCGTTCTTGATAAAATCGAGTTCTTTTATGGCTTTATCAAAATGAATGTTCCAACTCCTTGAAGCTTGCTTGAGTCCATAAATGGATCTCTGCAACTTGCATACCCTATCAGCTTGCCCATCAAGAATGAAACCATCAAGTTATGTCATATACACACCCTCTTCAAGGTTTCTGTTTAGGAAAGCTGTTTTGACATCCATTTGCCAAATCTCATAGGCATGATGTGCAGCAATCACAAGCATAATCTGCATGGATTTAATCATGGCAGCTGACGAAAAGGTTTCTTCATAGTCAATGCCATGAATTTGTTTGAAACCTTTGCCAACCAGTCATGCCTTATAAGTATGCACCTTGCCATCCATGTCAGTCTTCTTCTTGAAGACCCATTTACACCCTATGGGTTTTACCCCTTCAGGTGGTTCCACCAGTGACCATACCTGGTTCCGGTACATGGAGTCCATCTCAAATTTCATGGCTTCAAGTCATTTAACGGAATCTGGATCCGATATAATGTCTTCGTAGGTTCTGGGTTTTTCGTCTTGGTAGACTAGTACGTCACCATGTTGAGTCACGAGATAACCGCATCTCTCGGGCTCATGGCATACTCTCCCAGATCTACGTAGCTCTTGTGCTACCTGAGGTGGTTCACTTTGATCCACTAGTTATGGAGTAACCTCCTCATGATGCTCAACCACTTCTTATGGCACATCATCCCATCCTTCGTCTAGTATATTTTGTGGTTATAAAACTTCATTGACTTCTACTTTTCTCCCACTAGTAATTCTTAGAAAATATTCCTTTTCTAAGAAGAGACCAGATCGAGCAACAAAAATTTTGCGCTCTTCCGGGTGGTAGAAGTAGTATCCCTTGGTCTCATTTAGATACCCCACAAATATACATTTATAGGATTTTTGGCCCAGCTTGTTCGAAGTCAATTTCTTAAAATAAGCTTCGCAACCCCAAATCCTTAGATAAGACAAGTTGGGCTTTCACCCACTCCATAGCTCATATGGAGTCTTATCTACAGACTTTGACGGAAGATAGTTCAAAACGTGAGTCGTAGTCTCTAGGGCATAACCCTAGAACGATGCAGGTAAATCACTAAAACTCATCATGGATCTAATCATATCAAGTAAGGTCCTATTCCTCTTTTCCGACACTCCATTGTGCTGGGGTGTATAAGGAGGAGTGAGTTGTGATACTATCCCACATTCCTTCAGGTACTCTGAAAACCCTAAGCTTAAGTATTCACCTCCTCGATCTGACCAAAGAGCTTTAATACTTTTGCCCAACATATTCTGTACTTCATTCCTGAATTCCTTGAATTTATCAAAGGCTTCAGATTTATGTCTCATAAGGTAGACATAATCATATCTACTAAAATCATCAATAAATGTGATGAAGTATGAATATCCAACTCTGGCCTCAACTGTTAGTGGACCACATACATCACTATGGATGATGCCTAATAGCTTAGTAGCCCTTTCACCTTGTCTTGTGAAAGGAGACTTGGTCATCTTGCCTAACAGGCATGACTCGCATACCTTAAATGACTGAAAATCAAAAGGGTCCAATACTCCATCCCTTTGAAGTGTTGCAATGCGAGTCTTATTAACATGATATAATCTATAATGCCAGAGATATGTCTGGTTTTGATCGCTATGTTTAGCTTTCTTGGTTTCAATATTGAGAATATCTTTATTGTTTAAATGAAGAACATATAATCCATTATATAACCTTGCAATTCCAAATAGAATACCATTCAAACTAAAGGACAACAATCCATTAGATATCTCAAAATGATACCCTATATTATCCAAAGCGGATACTGAAATAATATTTCTAGAAATAGAAGGTACGTGATAACAGTTATGTAGTTCCAACAACAAGCCCGTAGACAAAGATAAACAAAAAGTCCCTACAGCCAATGCAGCCACATGTGGTCCATTTCCAACTCGTAGGTCTACCTCTCCCTTGGTGAGCACTTTACTCTGCCTTAGTCCCTACACATCAGTACAAATGTGAGTACCACATCCGGTGTCAATGACCCAAGATGTTGAGGGAGAGAAATTAATCTCAATCATAAAAATACCCGAAGTCGTAGCATCTGTTTGCTCTGGTGGCTAAGTTGAATACTATCAAGGTGCTCGTCTCTTGTAATAAATCTAGACTGGCCTTTACAACAACTAGATGTGAAAAAATGCATTTTTGAATGGTGAACTTGCAAAAGAGGTATACATGGAAATGCCACCAGGGTTTGAAGGGAGTGGAAAGGACGAAAAAGTGTGCAAATTGAAGAAATCATTATATGGCCTAAAACAGTCTCCACGGGCCTGGTTTGAAAAATTCACAAAGGCTGTTAAGAGGTATGGTTTTTCTTGGGGACAAACTGATCATACATTATTCCTTAAAACCTCTGTAGGTAAGATTACTATTCTAATTGTTTATGTAGACGATATTAGTATTACTGGAGATAATTTTGAAGAAATGGAGGCTGTTAAGAACGTTCTTGCTTGGGATTTTGAATTGAAAGACTTGGGGCAGTTGAGGTATTTTCTTGGTATGGAGATTGCAAGGAGTAAAAAGGGAATTTCGGTTTCATAAAGAAAATATGTGCTACATTTACTGAAGGAGATAGGTATGCTAGGTTGCAAGCCAGTTGAGACTCCCATTGAACCAAATTTGAAATTTGAGGAAATGAGTTGTGTTGCTCTGGTTGATAAAGGTAGGTATCAAAGGCTGGTTGGGATGTTGATATACCTATCTCATACTAGACCTGACTTAGCCTTTCCGGTGAGCATAGTGAGTCAGCATATGTGTAACCCACAAGAGAAGCATTTTGGGGCTATGAGTAAGATTCTAAGGTACCTTAAAATGACCCTTAGGAAGGGGCTATTTTTTCGTAAAAAGAATGAAAGGAAAGTAGAAGCATTCACAGATGCGGATTGGGCTTGTTCTGTGGATGATAGAAGATCAACCTTAGGTTATTGCACTTTTGTTTGGGGAAATTTAGTAACCTGGAGGGCCAGTTTGGATCGGGTTTAAATTTTTTAACAAGGGTAATATTTGTTTAATTTAGCAGATTACCGTGTTTGGCATTTTTGTAAAAAAATTTTATGGTAAAAAAAGATGACAAACAGTGCTCAAAGGGGGGTAAATTGCCAGGAATATTTATATCTAATAATCATCTAAAGGGCATTTTAATAAAAGGTATTTCAAGACATCTGTTATTATTATCAACCAAACAAATTAATTATTAATACATCCCAATTGAACCAAGCATAATAATAATTTAAACCCGGTAATCTACAAGGTAATCTTTCTTTCCGGTAATCTTATTACCAAGATAAAAAAACATTATATGATCCAAACGCCTCCGGAGAAGTAAGAAGCAAAACGTGGTAGCTAGAAGTAGTGCTAAGGTTGAGTTTTGTGCTATGGCTTATGGGATTTGTGAACTAATATGGCTAAGAAGAATCTCGGGAGAGCTTGAAATCAAACCTGTGGAGCCTATGAAGTTGTATTGTGACAACAAGGTTGCGATTGGGATAGCACACAATCCAGTGCATCATGATAGGACCAAGCACATTGAAATATATAGACATTTCATCAAAAAGAAGATAGAAGATAAGCTGTTGTGTGTTACCTACTTGCCTACAAGTCAGCAGACAACATAGATTCTAACAAAAGGACTGCCTAGACAGTTGTTTGTTAATCTAGTTTCCAAGCTGGGAATGATAAATATCTATTCACCTTCTTGAGGGGGAGTGTAGGATTTCTAGATTAGAATATGATCAATTTAAGAGTTATCTAACTCTTATCTAGTTTAAGAGATTGAAATAAAAAGATTATCAAGATTTGTTTTCTCCTGATTTCATGTTTAAATCTCTCTATATGAGATTTGGGCCAGTTTGGTTTGTAATTCAAAAATAATTTTGAAAACTAAGTTACAATTAAAAATTTTAAAGTTTTATCTCTAAATTTTAAATATATGAAAATATATTTTGTATTTTAAATCTCTTTATGAGATTTGGGCCAGTTTGGTTTGTGATTCAAAAATAATTTTAAAAAACTAAGTTACAATTAAAATTTTAAAAGCTTTATCTCAATATTTTAAATATTTGAATATATATCTGGTATTAAAAATTTTTTTTGAAGTTAAAAACTATATAAAGACTAAGAAATGGTATTTTTCTTGTTTTCTAATTTTACACTAATTTTTAGGATTATATGCAAAAACATTGTTTTGAAAACATTTCAACTTATTTTTATAAAACGTATTTTCATAAAATTCCTTATATTCCTTGTTTTCAAAAATGAAACACTATTTAAAATTTATAACAAATAGGCTCTTATTTAGATTATAAACTAGTATATGCATTTATGTTATATTTATAGTTGTGATTGTGGCTGTTCAACGCACGAGATTGTGTTAAATTTTAAGCATGGTTGTTGAACGCTTAACTATCAATTTAAATTTTAAGTCAAGTTGTTACGTAACATTGTTAAAGATGTTACTGAATTATGATACATCTGCTTGGTATTTATTGAATGTATGCAATCCTTGCTAGTTTAACTCAATGCGTAAATATGCTTGTCTTTGTTCCCTTTCTCAGATTACACCCCACTTGGAAGAGCTGCAACTATTTAGGTTACAGCAAGAAGCCAAATCTATTCCTGAACTAATAGATCAGAAAGAGAAGTCGCATAAGAAAAGTGTTAATGGAAAGAGTAAACTAGATTCAAACATGGCTGACGAACAGTCTCCAGCTAAGTGGTAGAAAAATACTGCCGAAAACCCAAAGCAAAGTGCATGGGAAAGAAAAAGGACATCACAGAACTTACTAAAGAAAACGAAGTAGAAGAAGCAAAACCCAAGTTTGAAGAGCATCCAAATGACCAGCACATCAAAGACTCCACCACTAGAAGAGCCAAAGTATACAGTGACGAGTGTACTACATTTTTATCAAACCTTAACTTCAGGGCAAGTAGAGATTCTCTCGCACTTCAGAAAGAGATTGATTTTTATTCTTTTTTTACGCTGGATAGGCAAATACAGAGAGATAACTCTGATGGTTTTAAATTTTTTTTAGGCAACTTCTGAATATCTGAAAAAATTCTTTAGCGATGTTGGTGGGGTTGGATCTATTCGAATTTTGAAGGATAAGTTCACTGGAAAGTCAAGGGTATGACTCTATTTCTCTCATTCATTATTTGTCAATGTTCTTTGTCCTTTATGCTTCAAATGAAAAAGGGGAAGCTATCCACTAGGCCTTCCATGTGCACATCAGTCTTACAGTCAAATCCTTATTTAACATTGCCTGACCTTTAAACTTCAACATATGTATGCATAATGTGGACTATACCATAAAAATTAGCCCTATGAAACTAATTTTAATGAGATTGGGAGATCAGCATGGCCGATGCTTTAGGGAGATAGAAACTGCTAATTGTAGTCCATTCTCTTTGATCAAATTTCTCAAGGGTGCTCACTGAAACTTCAATTTGATTTCTTATTTGCAGTCAAAAAATCATTTAGTTCTTACTCTTTTGGTTTTAAGACGAATGTCCTTTCTAGAGACGATTATACAGTCTCAAATAAACCTGAACTTGCAGAAGCGTTGAATTCCATAATTATGGTAAAATTGCTTAATTTTCTAAGTATAAAGAGTCTAACTGTCTAAGAGCATATTTTTTCATTTTGCTAGCTCAACCATAGTCCCATACCGATTTACCCATATTCCAGCTTGCCTTTAAACTATAGAGCATCTGTATGGGACTGTTGCATACTAATTTAAAATATCCTCTGATCGATTTTTGAAGGGCCTCGCATATGTGGATTTTGCCGATGATGCCCAACTTGCTACAGCTGTAGGAAAGAACAAAAAAAAAAAAAATTTCATAGGAAGAGGATAAGCATTGCAAGATCAAATTCGAAGCAAAAGAGAAAGGATTATGTTGGTCATGGGGCCTCTGGAGAACATGGTAGGCTAAGTGGAATTATGTTTTATCTTTGTTATTACTTGTGTGTGTTTATTTGTGTGCAATGCAGTCTATAGACGTTTGCATGTTTGTATTTCCCACTTCTACCTTTTATTTTCTTACTCCTTTGGGTTAAATGGCAGCGCAAAGTAGTAATCAGATTTTCAAGGAGTCTAGAGCACCACACTGTGCTGCTAATAAACATAGTGATAGCGTTCAGTTGAAGGGGAGGAACACATTTGCAATGCCAAGGAACTTAGACCACTTGGTGTCCCCTCGAAAAATCCAAAAGTCAGGGAAGTGGAAGATGAGAAGCCGAAGTCAAATAATGAGTTCAGAGAAATGGTCCTTAAGAAGTGAGGTTTGTTCCTAAGGTTACATGTTACATGTTAAGTAGAATAGCACAGTAATTGACAAACTTCTCTTTCTTATAAAAAACGTAAGGTTTTGCCTTAATATGTTTCTGTAAACACAGTTATGACAAAAGATATCTCTTTGAGGACAAAAAATATATGTGCTATTGAGATCAATCTATATCAGTACCCTTCTTGTAAATTTTCTTCCAGATATGTCAAAGTTTATACCCATTTTATTTAAAAGGGTAAAGTTCTAATATGTTTCCTATGGAACATATATTTCATCCAATTTTGATGAGGATATCCTCAATACCTTACCCCAAGATTCAGAGAAATTTTAGCCAATTAGATGGTGATCAAGTTCCTTTTTATGTGACAAATGACCAATGGTATAGGATCCAACAAGGTCATAAAAACTATTATGGGTTGGTGGTCTATTCTTGGTCTAAAATAACATTGAATACTCACAGTGCAACTGTTAGGTTCTTTGCTTTTCTGTACCTATTGATTCTATTCTAGCGGAGAATCCATTTTACTATTTTTCATAGACAAAAATCCTAATGCAGAAAGATGGACCACTAGAGCACTATTAAATTTGTGTACTGAAACAGAAGCCTTGCATCTTATGCTTGTGGAAAATGTGAAAAAATATCTTTGGTCTGGAAATTGTCTGAGGAAGAATATGAAGAATATCATCTGTATGCTCGCCTGATTAAAATTTCCGCTCACATATATTCATTTTTGTTTTCGGTTTTGAATGAATATCCTTATCTCATTTGATTATGTTTGTTTCACTTAGACTCTTCATGATTCTATTGGATGCTCTCATTAAATTTCTCGTAGAATCGAGAATGAGGTTTTCACTTTGTACATGTTAGATCATGAATTAGAACCAATCTTCAAAAAAGATCTAATTGTTTCACTTTCTATTTTCAGAATGGAATATTTACATAATCCCCATGAATAGGATTAAACATTATTCCATGGTATTTGTATGATATTCCTTCTTAATTTTAAGCGAGTACTTGAGAGGGTTTCAGTGATCTATGAATTATGTTTCATTTTTCGTTTCTTTTATGTACTAAGTCACTAAGTGCGAGATTCCCCCTAGCAACCATTATTAACTTGTTCTCCCATGGGCTCTTTCCCATGTCACCTCTTGGAATCAGCTTGTCTTCTAACTTTGCACCCATGAGTTTCATATTTGGAATTTGCTAACCCCTTTCTCATATTTGGAAGGGGTATTTATACAAGTTTACACCAAAGGAAGTAGAGAGGAATTTGGGATTGCCATCAGACTTGGTAAGCGATTTCGTGATTTTAGTGATTGCGTGCTAGGATCGTACAAATATTGATTCGTTCTTATCCCTCCCGAGATGTTCGAGATAAGGCTTATCCCTTAGTCTGTCAAACAACTGTATTGGATGGTCGCGACGAGGTTATGCTGAGTCGGACTTCAAGATTCCATGACCTTGAGATCACGTCGATCTACTGATTTTTGGGCTACCAAGACTTTCGAGCTTACAACAAAAATCACACAGAGCTGATATTAAAGTAGAGGTCATGATTTGAATCTCTCATGTATTGCATCCTGCTGTATTTGGGTTGGTCTTTCTGTCTGAATTTGGGCTTGGTTTATGTAACACGTGAAGATGCCTCTTTTTTAGCTTAAGTTTTAGGTCAAGTTGTTTTTCAACAAAATTGTTGTTGAAATTTCGTTATAATTCAATTTCTTGTGGTCTTTCTTGCTTTTAATATAAGTAATCAGTTTATGCATGCTTAAAGTTAAATGTTTTGCACTTAAATAATATTTTTATAAAGGAGATTAAATTAATAGTAATAATTTTGATTAAGCATTACTGAAGTTATAAAAGTAGTTGTGTTCTCGATTGACGTAACAAAATTTTAATCAATAAGGAAACACTGATTATAAATGTTTAATATTAAGATTTATGGATTCCTTTGAAATTAACTTGGCTTCTATGAGCATTGTGATAAAACATGATTAAAATTATCTCATAAAATTTGTGGTTCATATGATTAACATAAAAACAAAGAGGAGAAGATGGAAAATTTAATCAATAAACAACAAACGAATGTTAAATAAATACATAATGATCCATCCACTACCATTGAATTAGAGAAATTAATTTAAAGAATTAGCATGTCAAAACATTGAGAGAAAAGTTCAAGATTCTATCTCATATTTCATGAATTCTGTCACAGAATATGATGCGTAAAATTAGAATAGAAAAGTCTTATAGCTATAAAATTTTTCTCTCTTCTAATTGATTCCATCTATTATTGGAAGTATAGTCTCTAATGAACTTCAAATCCGACTTCGCTGCCTCGTGGCACACCTCTAATAATAGTCTCTAATAAACAACATAAAAACTGATCTTATAAATGAAGAAGTTTTAACTCGAAAGGGATATGGACCTAATGTTGTCTGCTACAATACTTTAATCAGATGGTATTGCAAGAACAAAGAAGTCATTGAAGTTCTTAGTCTTTATGAAGAGAAGATTTTTGTAACGCCTCACCTGAGGTACGTACTTAAGATTGGCTGTATTGCTTAAATGTTTATTGATTCAGCTTTAATTGAGTTTGTACGTTGAGTTGGTTGAGTGTTTGCCTTGAAATTGGTTGAGATTTGAGGAATTTTAGAATTGCAGTCTTCGCCGGGGCGAAGAGTAGTATTCGCCGCGGCGACGTTGGCTTTGGGTAAGGCGGTGTGGACTCTATAATTTTTCGCTGGGGCGACAAAAGTTTCTTCACCGTGGCGAAGGCAAAAGTTTAATGAAGTTTCTAGATATTTCTCCATAAGGGTAAAATGACCATTCTACCCCTAATTAGCAGGAAAAGTGGGGAGTAAAATGTAAGAAAATTTCATGGAGAATAGGTTAGTGTGGGGGTGTGAGTGTAATGAATCAAAGGATATAGATGGAATTTTTAAGGAAGAGCAAGGGCAAAGTTGGAAAGTGATGATTTTCTTATGAGCTAAAAAGGGTTAAGTGTAATGAACCCTCATTCCATCCATTTCCACCGCCATTCTCATTCTCTACTTCCTTTCAATTTTGCTTTCAATTGTTCCAAGATTTCTAAGGGGTTTAAGAAAGCTTTTGAGTAATTTTGGGTAGAGATTTCATCTAAAGCATCCTAAGGTAAGGATTCTTGCTTTAGATTGTGAGTTTGCTTATAGTTATATTGAAGTCTTATATGGTTGCTTTTGTTATTGTTGTTGTGTTGAGTTGTAGAGAGAAGACAAGACAACAAGGGAAAGGAAAAGTGCTAGAGAAGTCACTTTTTCACAAAGTAAGTAAATCCAACCAAGTTGAGACTTGAATAAGTTTTTGAGTAGAGATTGAGTAGAGATATATGCATGTATAAGTATGTATTATGCTTGTTGAAAAATTGAGTTGAGATGAGATTCTATTTTGTGGTTGTTGGATGCACTTCATGTATGAGAAGTGTTTAAATGTGTATTGAGAAGTAGAAATTGAGTTGAAGTTTGGGAGATGTTGTGTAAACCTATTTGGAAGTGTTTTCCTTGACAGGGTTTATGGTTATTTGAGGGAGTTTTCTCCCATTTTGAATGGCTAGAGAATGAAATAGAGTAGTAATTATAGTAGAGTTTTTGTATGCACATGAATTGTTTGATGAAATGCCTAAGAGAAATATGAGCATGAATTGTGAACCTTAATTCTTGCAACATTGCATATTGGCATTTCCTAATTGCATTAATGAGCATTAACCACCCATGTGCATTAGTTGTGCATTGAGTAATAGCTTGAGAGAGAGTAGAGACTTTTGAGTGTAAGTTACTCTATGAGTAGTAGTTTGAGAAAGAGTAGAGAATGTTGAGAATAAGCATCTCTATTAGTAAAGAGAAAGAGAGATTGAGCACTAGAGAAGTAAAGAGAGAAAAGTGCTAAAGAAAAGAATAAAGTAGGTTGTGCGATGGGGAACCCGTGAGTAATGGGTAGAGTATTCCCGCATGTACGCCGCATTGAGAGAGCAGCATGAGTATGAGATAGAGAAGTGGTGTAGCCCGTGAGAGTGCATGCGGATGAGGGCTATACCTGAGAGTACCCGAGAGATAGATTATATACTCACATAGCCAAAGGTTCCGAATCCATGCATAATCGAGTCCGATCGGCTAGAATGAGTAGAAGTCACGGAGAGCAAGAGCGAGTCTCGGCCGTGCCTCCGATAAGATGAGGCCGTGACTTACAAAAGAGAGTTAGTAACAAAGAGTTATTAGAAAAAACAAATAGAGAGAAGTATAAAAGAGAGAGTAAATGAGAATTGTAAGGAAAGAATTAGAGAGAGAGTTGCGGGGATAGATGAGTAGAGGATTTACTTACTGAGCATTAGTTGTGCTCACCTCGTTGTTTCCTATGTTTTTGCAGGATCTAGGTGAGGATACAGTCGAATGGACGTCGGCAAGCGAAGGGAAATGGCTACACTGTCCACCTTGTTTTTGATGCTTTTTATACATGATACAACTTTTTGTATAAAGAATATATATGTTTAATAAAAGAAAAATTTGGGCCCTAACTTTTATGCTTTCTTACATATATTTTTACTATGTATATTTTAAAAGAATGTGAGTAGAATGGAGTCATTACAATTTTAGAAGGAATTAGGCCTAATGTGATTATAAATAACAATTTGTTAACTTGCCTTTTTCTTAAAGCTAAAGTAAAAGATGCACAAAAATTAGTTGGTGAGATGCAACTTAATGGTTCTACCTTATTCTTGGACACATAGCATTTTCATTGATGGATTTTGCAAGAATGGACGTGTTTCGGAAGAAGTGCAAATGTTTCATACTTTAGCAAATAATGAGTTTGCAGTTGACCTTGAAAGCTTGAATTCCCTCTTTGATGGATTATGTAAAACAAGGATATCTGAAACTACTCGGTAGCTATTTTAGAAATTTCTCTCATTGAAAGCCCAGTACCAAACATTGTTGTCAGAAATTTTGTAACTGTTTTTAGAATTTAGTTTTGGTGGATACCATTGTTTCCAAATTTTACAAGCAATTGGGGTCATAATAGAGATTACAATGTTATAAGAAGTACATTCATGACAAAAGCTCTTTACTGAGATAGATGTATGTGCGATTGTCTAATCACTTGATATGTGCTGATCATATATATTAATGTATAGTGCACATTGTGGATAAACAAATGTAGAACATTACAATAGTATCATAAAGTGTTAAGGACATCAAGTTAACTCCTTTGAGCTTCACTATAATTATAGAAATTCACTTAAGATTTTTATTATTTTATAAATTTGATTATTTTTACTATATTATACCTCAAGGCTGGCAATATAACTCTATTGTATAATACAAAACTAGTAATTATATTAAACTATACATACTATTATTTTAGTAATATAGATATTTCAGCAATATAATTAGCGTGATAATCTTATTAATATGATAACGAAACATTATTCGTGTAACTTCTAAAAAGTAAAAAACAATATCCCTTGAATTTTTAATATATCACATTCGATTATGTGAAATATCAATTTTGGTATATTTTAAAAGTTTGAAGAACAAATACAAAAAAAAAATTATATATTATTGTTAATTAAATACAAAGTTCAATAGCATGATTTATTTAAATCTTATAATTTTATTAAAAAAAAAAGGTAAAAAAAATTCCAATTGAATACTTATATAAATTGGGTTGCATTTTGTTTGATTTTTGGATTTAGTAGAAAACCACCTCAAACCGAAAAACACCTGAACGTGGATTTACATTTTTACCCTTCAATTTTCGAAATCATAAAGGTAGCTTGAATAGGAAAGATTGATACTTGACATAAGTTTGTAATTTTGAAAACCTTTAAGGTTGTTTGTGAAATTTGTCAAAAGATTTCTCTTTAATGCATTTGCCTTTTGCAATGACGGAAAAAACGACCCACAAAAACACTCTTCATACATGGCTTTGAGATTCAGATCCCCGTTTCGTTCATCTTCAATCTATCAAAACCCATCTTTGAAAGTTAATGTTTTATTTTTGTTAGCTCACTTACACAACCTCACATCTTCAAGCTCCAAAAATGAAGTTTCGTATTCTTTCAAAAAAAACCCCTTGAACGATCCTCACTTGCTAAATTCCTCGAAGAAAATTGTCGATCAGGTAGCTTTATACTGAATGAAGCATTGTACTTTTTTCATTACATGATTAATTCCAAACCCTTTTCTCCAATTTCATCATTCACTATGCTGTTTAGTGCATTAGCTAAGAATCAGCATTATTATGAAGTTATTTCGCTATATAAGCTATTGAATTCAATTGGGTTGTCTCCAGATTTAATGTCTTTGAATATTTTGATCAATTGCTTCTGTAATATTGAAAGGGTTTCTGATGGTTATGCGGTTTTTGGGGTGATTTTGAAGTTGGGTTTTAGCCCAAATATCGTGACATTTAATTGTTTGATTAAAGGTCTGTGTGTAGAGAGAACGTTAATGGAATCAATGGAATTGTTTAAGAAAATGATTGTTGTTGGTTGTAGGCCTAATGTGATCACTTGCAACACTTTGAATGGTGGATTGTGTAAAACAAGGAAGATAAGTGTTGCCATTAAGGTTCATGAAGAGATGGTTAATGGGAGTATAGAATTTGGTGTTATTTGTAGGCCAAATGCTGTTACTTATAATACTATAATTGATGGTCTTTGTAAGGCTGGATTGGTTGAGAATGCTAGACAATTATTTTTGGAACATATGATTCAGAGAGGTGTGGTTCCTGACATTTATACTTACAACATTTTGATAAACGGTTATTGCTTGGTAGATAGAATTGGTGATGCAAAGGAGTTGTTTGATTCTATAGCTAGAAAGGGGTATAGCCCTGATGTTGTTTGCTACACTACTTTAATCAATTGGTATTGCAAGAATAAAGAAGTTAATGAAGCTCTTAGTCTTTATCGAGAGATGATTTCAAAAGGAATGTTAACTGGCTTTTTTCTTATAGCAAACGTGAAAGATGCACGGAATTTAGTTGGTGAGATGCAACTTAATGATGCTTTTCCTGATTCTTGGACATATAACATTCTCATTGATGGACTTTGCAAGAACAGATGTGTTTTGGAAGCATTGGAAATGTTTAGTACTCTAGTAATTAATAAGTTTGCAGTTGGCATTGAAGGTTTGAGTTCCCTCATTGATGGATTATTTAAAACAAGGAGATTGAAACTGCATGGGACCTATTTCAGAAATTTTCTCTTCATGGAAACCTGGTGCCAAATGTTGTAACATATAGCATTTTGATCAATGGGCTGTGTAAAAATGGACAACTAGAAATGGCAAATGAGTTGTTGTCATATATGGAGGAAAATGGTTGTGCTCCAAATGTAGTCACATTTAATACGCTTATGTTTGGTTTCCTCAAGAATAATGAGATAACAAAAGTTGTTGAACTCCTTCATAAGATGGCAGAGAAAAATGTGAAGCCGACTGAATGTACAATGTCCTTAGTCATGCAGTTATAATGAAGGCTGAAAATTATAGTGAATGTTTGAACGAGCTTCCTCAATTTCTGGTCCAAAAGCAAAATTGAAGTTTACTTGATAAAACTTTAGTGAGTATTAAACTTTTTTTCAGAGCAGAATCCTGCAAAAGTTCATCCAGCTGCCCAAATGATCTATATTGGTTACGATAAGCAGAAGGTTCTGTAAACACTTTTATGGGTCGAATTTGATAGGGATGGTGATAGGATGATTGAGAATGATGGCTTCCCTAATCAGACATACAATACGTGATCTATCTCTGTTGTAACTGCATATAATGGAGGTGGTAGCATTGCAGGCTATGTTAGGATTTGCACATGAAGTGGGTCTTAAGGGTTTGAGGATTATTTTTGGTGTAAATTTCAGTAAGCAAAAGTTTTATATGAGGAGTTATGGAATGGTTCTTACTTCAACTACGACAATAACGGTAGCCGCTCAAGATCATCTATTCAAGCTAATCAGTTTACTAGACAATGGTATGTTGCAACTGATTAACTTCATTCATTGATATTCTCAACTATCAAGGCCTGATAAATCTTGATTTATTTATAGTGTTTCACATATTTCCGTTTCTCATTTTTTAGTTCGGATCGATAAGACTAGAACTTACCAGCGTGTCTCTAATGTAGTTATACACGAGCATGTGCTCTTTCAGCGATAGTTGATGAAGACAAAGCAAAAAGAGCATTAGAGAAGGTTTTTCACTAGAATATCTTAAAGAATATGGAATTACAACATTGCAGTCAAGAAAAATATGGTCTGGTGTTACATATGCAGTTCCTGTAACGATGATCGTGGTGATTTGGTTGATATGGGATTTCAAATTGCTATTGAAATCTATGAAGCAGCATGGTCTAAAAATGCACTCGTGTAAGAACCCCTAAGTTTATTTAAAGCTGTTATCTTATAGCTTAGTTAATAGGCTGTTAACTAAGGTATGAGTTTGTGCTTTTTAGATCTAAATCTATCTCAAATCTATATAGATATCATTTCATCATCTGTTTTGTCAGTTCATTTGTTTTTTTTTTTTTTTTGGTGGATGTACCGTTTTACCATTTTCTAGTAGATTCTTGATGTTGTGAAATGTTGGACAAAACTGCGGTATTTATAATGTCTAGTAGATAATATTTTTGCTCCTTAGGTGGTGGAGGGTGAGAAGAATATCATAGATAGATAATATAGGATTCTATATAGGGTGATAGAGAGAAATTAATAGGTTAAGAGGGGAAATCAAGAAAGGGATACCAAGGAATCAAATACTCGATCCTAAAATGTAGAAGATAAGGACTAAATACCCATTTGCATCCTTCCTTTACATCTTGCATCGTCAGGTTACTGCCTTTAGGATAAATTTCTGCCAACAACAATTGGAAACTTTACATTCTGCATAATTTACACTGAAAAATATCTGCTCCAGAACTATTTGTTCCTGATAATTGACTTACTCATTGTTGTTTTCTGCGTAGTTATTCTCTCTAAACTCCTGAAGCGTGGACCATCATTGATTGTTTTAGAGCGGTAAATTACATGTATTCGTTGGCCATATGGACAATGGACTCTTACAAGGCCAAAACCTTGTAGGAATGGGATGAAACCAACAATAAATGAAGAATGTCTTAATAGATATCATGTAGGATTCTACAAATTTGCTCACCTCCTAAAGGTATAGGATGAGAAAGCTCTGAAAGGTTTTTTTATAGTCACTCTTGTATTACACTTGCAAGAAGATGTTTCCATAATTGATTGGTTTTTGTGACTTATTACTGTCATGCAATTTTATGTACAATTAATGAGTTGTATTTTAAAAGAAAACATTTGAAATGTTTATGTAAATTATATTGTTCAACTATTAGTCATCCGATTCTTGTAACTATTTTCAGAATTTAGTTTTGATGGGTACCATTGTTTCCAAATTTTGCAAGAAATAAAGGTCATAACAGAGATTACAATGTTATAGGAACTAGGAAGCACATTCATAACAAAAGTTCTTTATTAAGAGGGGTGTATGTTTGACTGTTTAATCACTTGATATGTGTTGATCATATCTATTAATGTATCAGTTAACATTTATGATCAATTCAGTATCAGTTATTAGTTTATAGCATCAGATCAATTTTTCGTTTTACAATATTAGAACAATTATTAGTTCATGGTATCTGTTCATTTATCAGTTATTAGTTTTAATGTATCAGAAATGAACTAATAAAGTAAACAGTTAATAATAATAGTTTTAGTACTAGATACTAGACATTAAGAATACAGAATCAGAGAAAATATATAATATATCTCTAGTTTATTAATATCAGTTTATAAGAAATAATTCAGATAATTGTACCATAATTATAGAGATAATATTTTCAGAAAAGTATAAGCAAAGAAAAAATGTTTTACAAAATCATCTATTCATTTAGTATTTTTAGGTCAACACAGGAATCATGTTGAGTAGTGATTTTCGCTCGAGGTTGGGTCCACACGACAACTTCATTTTGCATGCCATGCTGCATGTAATGATGTATACTGCATGAGGGTTACCACCCATAAAGGTGGTGGTGGGGCGTGTCGTGTCTAAAAATTCAAAGCTCATCTTGCCGTGGGCCATGCCGTGTCAAGCCCGCATAGTTTGGTGCCCTGTCGTGCCGTGCCGGCCCATGAAATTTGAAGGCCCACAGCACGGCCCGTTAATATCGTGCCATGCTTTGGGCCATGCCATGGGCCGGCCCATGTGCTTTGTAAAAATATTTAATTTTAATATTTATAAATAATGGCAATTTTGATTTATTATTAATAATTATTTTTAAAATATTTTATACGTTATATTTAGTGACATATTATATTTATCTTAATTAAAAATATATAATCATTATGAAATATAATAAAATAATGAGACACTGAAATATTAGTTGAATTTCAACACTTTTTATTACTTATCAGTTATAATTATAAATTACAAATACAAACTTAGAAATTAGGATTAAGAATTATTATAAATCTTCATTTTCATTAATTTCTAAATTCTTAAAATCTTTAAATATATCTTCAACAACAAGATTTTGAAGCTTGAAATCTGCCGCCACCCAATCTTTCATACACATAATGGCTTCAACAGCACTTTTAAAAAATAACTATTAATTTATTATTTTTTAATTTTATTTTTTTTCGTGCTATGCCTTGTTGGCTCATGGGCTTTTTTTTAAGGCCCACGGCACGACCCACATATTTTCGTGCCGAGCTATGTCATGCTTTTTTTCGTGTCGTGTCTTATCGTGTCGTGCTTTTTTCGTGTCGAGTCGTGCCATGCCGTGGGCTGACACAACCCACCATTGGCTCTAATCACCCATAGACTTATTATAAGCATATTTCCATCTGAATTTATGATATGCATTATTTTGTTTTCAGAAAAAGGATTTGGTAATAAAGAGTTTTTTTCAAAGAAAAATATGAAATACTATAATAAAATGAATAATTATAACATAAAAGAAAAACCTATTTACCTTTTGTCTTGTTTCTATTTTTGTTATTATATATTTAGTTTATGGTATCATATCATTTATCAGTTATTAGTTTTAATGTATCATAAATGAACTAATAAAGTAAACAGTTAATAATAGTAGTTTCAGTACCATATATTAGACATTAAAAATACAAAATCAGAGAAAATGTATAATATATCACTAGTTTATTAATATCAATTTATAAGAAATAATTCAAATAATTGTACCGTAATCACATAGACATTATTTTCAAAAAAAATGTAAGAAAAAAAAATGTTTTACAAAATCATCTACTCAATGAGTATTTTTGGGTCATCACAGGATCATGTTGAACAATGATTTTCATTTGAGGTTGGGTTCATGCGATAGTTTCAATTTTGCATTTCATGCCGCATGTAATGATGTAAACTGCATGAGGATTATCACCCATAGATTTATTATATGCATATTTCCATATGAATTTATGATATGTACCATTTTGTTTTCAGAAAAAGGATTTGATACTAAAGAGTTTTCATTCAAAGAAAAATATGAAATACTATAATAAAATAAATAATTGTAACATAAAAGAAACAATTATTTACCTTTTGTCTTGTTTCTATTTTTGTTATTATATATTTGTCTAGAAAAAATAAGTCCTAATTAATAAATATATTTTTTAAATAATTAGACAATTTTTGGTTTACTACCCTGTCACCTCTGAGGTTTTGAAACTAACAATTCTACCGCTAATGGAGTTTTGTTCAAATTAATGATGGTGCAAAGGATTAGAAAGACATTTTTAATAAACGGTTAGCCTTTTTTAAATCCGAGAAATAAAACAATACCAAAATAATTTGCCTTCTTTTTAAAATGGATACTATGTAAGATAATTTTCCTAATAAATTTAAGATCTTAATTTAGTTTATTTTCTTATTTTATTTTACTTGTTTTCTCTATTTTTTCTTCCTTATGTTATGCCAAAAGAAAATAGGACTAACTAATTTTATGTAATGCCCACACCGAGGTACGTAGCTTTACTTATGCCCTTATACCCTTAGTTCAATTTTCTTAAAGTTATCTTGAACCAGTGTGAAGAAAATGCCTTAAAATTTCATTAGGGGTAAAATGGTCTTTTCACTCATAATTAGTTGAAAAAGTGGGGAGCGAAAAGAGATAGAATTTCATGGAGAATGCAATAAAATGAGGGCATTATGGTAATTGACTAAGGGACATAGATGGAATTTCATAGAAATTGAAAGGGTAAAATGGGAAACTAGAAATAATATTTTGTTCTATCAAGAGTTGAAGAATGAAACCCTAGCCATTTCTTCTCCTCCATTCACGCCACTTACCACCTAGGTTCTCTCAAATTTCTTCAATCATTTTTCAAGGAAATTCATAGATCTTGGTTTATTTTTAGTGAAATTTCAATCTCAAGCATCCTTAGGTAAGATCCTTGCACTAAGATATGAGATTTAATTTTTTAAGTGTTGAATTCTTATGATTTATGTTCATAGGAGTTAAGAGAAAGGGACTTGTGTCAAGGAAGACTACTAAAGTGTTGGATTGCTCACATCTAAGGTAAGTAAATCCAACCCTAGTTATGATTGGAATAATATTGTGTAGAGAATTTCTTTTATGCATGTATGTGCTTATATATGAAGAATTGTTGATGGAATGGATGTTGAATGATAGTTAGAATTTATCAATGAGAAGTAGTGTTTGTGTACTTGATGTTTGATGAGAGTTTAGATGAATTATGGAAGAATTGGAGTAGAATTTATGGAGTGTAAATCTTGGACAGGTTTGACATTAATCTTGGTGTGTTTTATTCCAAATTTTGATGGCTTAGAAGAGAGGTAGAAGTGTAGCCAAGTTAGAGTTGATGTGTGCATATAAATTGTTTGATGAAATGTCAAAGAGAAGAGCATGTATGAGTATGATTATTTGTTATCTTAAGATGAGTTTGTAGATGGTAGAGAATGACATGTTTACATTCCATATTGCATTATTGCATCCAAACATGTGAATTTAGAAAGAATAATAAACATGAGCCCATCTACATGTATATATACTCATAAGAGCATTAAAGAGCAATATTGAACATTAAAGTTAAAGAACAAATAGAAAGAAAAGAGAAACATTAAAGAAGTTCAAATCTGAATTTTTCTTTAAAGAAGTGTAAAAAGGTAAAAGAAGAGAAGGTTTTTACGATGGGGAACCTGTGAGTGACATAGCCCTACATGCACGCCGCCTTTAGTGAGCAGTCTCAGAATCAAAAGGAAGAATTGTACAGTCTGTTACAAGTGCATGTGGATGAGGACTGTATCCAGAATTAGAGAATACACACACGGCCAAGGTTCCAAATCCATGCCTCAACCAAGTCCGATCAGCAAGAAAGAAAGAAAAGAAAGAAAAGAAAGAATAGAAAGAATAGAAAGAATAGAAAGAAAGAAAGAATAGAAAAGAAAGAAAGAATAGAAAAGAAAGAAATACAGAGAAAAGAAACAGAAAACAAAATAAGAAAAATAGAAAAAGCATCATACCTATGCATGATACCATGCTACCATCATGAATAGTGAGAAATAAGAATAGAGAAAGAATAGAGAGAGAACAGAGGAAGAACAGAGAAAGAACAGAGGAAGAACAGAGAAAGAATAGAGAAAGAATGGAGAAGTGTGATGTAAGAAAATAAATTCAGAATGTGAACAACAGAGAGCGAAGAGTAGCATAGTAGGTTTAGTTACTGAGCAATTAGTGCTCACCCCGTTGTTTTCAATGTTTTTGCAGGTAGTAGGTAAGATCGTTAAGCAGCACGTCAAGAAGCAGAAGGGTTTGGCAACACTGTCGAGTGATGTTTTGTGACTTTATTATATTATATAAAGATTTGTATGTAAAGAAAAATAAGTTATGGGCCTATTATTTTATACTCATCTACATGTATATTTTCTTATATATATTTAGTGAGTTTTACTGTTATTTTACGAGTATACTAGCTAGAGAAAGAGTATTATATTTTTGGTATTAGAGCAAAGGTTTTGGGATTTGATAGTGTGCCTCTCCCGCCGCATTGACGTTTCGTAATCGACCGTTGTAAGTTATTTTTTTCCTTACTTGTAGTAGATGAGTTAATTGAGTTGACTAAAAGTGTTGGTGTTACATAGATGAGACGTAGAACTCAAGCAGGCAGTAAGAAGGCAATGAGTACGGGTGAACCTTCTAACCCTTCAAAATCTACTCCCCCTCTCCTCGATGAAGCGAGGATCCATAGTATTATACAGCAAGTCTTGGTAGAGAATCGGGGAGGCACTGTATCAGAGAGAGTTGAGACCCCAATTATTGTACTGACCCCTAGAGAGGAGAGAGAGAGAGAGGCCAGTACCCTCGATAGTGAAGAATCATATTGAGCTGATATATGGGTTGCCTAGTCAACATCAGCCATCAGAATTCAGGGGTACATTGGACCCAATAGTGGCAGACGAGTGGTTTAGATCCGTGGAGCATACGACGACACTTTTCCCTATGACAGACTGGGAGAAGACTTAGTATGCAAGCTTCCTATTTAGGGGTGATCCCCGTATATGGTGGGAATTGATGGAGGATACTCACGATATAGCCTCGATGACTTGGGGATATTTCAGAAGATTTTTTGAGGCAGAATATAGAATAGTTGATCGAGTTCATGACAAGGTTCAGGAGTTTATCAGTTTGTAGCAGGGGACTAGTTCAGTGAAAGAATATTCGGTGAAATTTAATTCCCTGGCAAGGTTTGCACTAGGTATAGTGAATACACTAGAATTGAGGAGAGATAAGTTCATGCGTGGGCTGAAACCAGAAATAGCCCGAGATGTGATCCCCTCAGACATACAGTGAAGCTTTGGAACAAGCCTTACGGGAAGAAATATTTGTGAATAAGCTAACCCCAGTGATAAGAGTGTAATTTATATATTTTTATTCCTTCCATATTATGTTTTTTGTTATGTTTTATGCCTATTTGAGTTGATTAGAGTTTATTTTGTGAGTTTGGCATAGTTGGATAGACTTTAGGAAATAAGTGATAAAAGATTAGGAAATTCCAGAATTTTTGTTATTCTGACCAGTGCTGCATTTTTCAGGTTTTTCATGGAGTCAGAATTCTTGATTGCAAAAGTGTTCTTCAGAAAAAATAAAGTTGACGAATCAAGCTTTCCAGGAAGGTATTATCAATGAGAATCCGAGTTCGTTTGGATCTTCATTAGTTGTTGCAAAACCGGACCTGGAATCCTAGTCGCGGAAGGATTTCCTGGCTGAGTATTGAATCTTCGAACGGGCCTAACTCGAGCGTCAGATATTGAAATTGGGTGATTCAAAAGCCCAGATTCATATACACATCTGGTACTACAATTTTTATGAAGGGACTGAGCCCAGAAAGGATCTTTTACATTGTGAGAATCCTGGTGCAAGCTGGAGACGAATTCTGTTTTCCATATCTGATAAGATTTTGACAAATCTGGAAGTCTATCTTTTAGGAAACGTCTAGGAAAGTAATTTCCGTGATTCCTGGGTAGAATTAAGGAAAAAACATGTTATTTATTGAGGAGTTGTTAGGTTAAAAAGGGGGGGAGGGGGGGCGTGGGAGGGTGAGAGAGAAGAGACAGCAGGAGTTTTTAGTTTTTTCGGTTTTCTTTTACTTTCTACGTCAAGATGTGAGGCTGATCTTTCTTCTTCAGTTCAAGGGGATTTTGAAGCCTAAATGGTGTAACCTAACTTCAGTAACATTATTCTTAATCTTGTTTTTATTGGAATTGTTTATGTTATTCTGTTTTAATTGTTTATAATTTTCTGTTTGGGTGATTTAGTAATGGCTCTTTGAATTATTTTATCGGAATTTTATCTATTAGAATTAGGAATTGTGATCCGTAATTGTCCTTTTTCTATTCAATGGGTAACACATGATGATAGATGATTATGGACAAGTTTTCATTCTGTCATCTTGAATAACATAACCTAAGTTAAATAACCTGAGCTTGTGTGATTGTTGCTTAGATTGATCTATTTTCCTAATTCTTAAGGCTGCCATTGAATTAAACTTAGAGAGCTTATTCTAGGTTGTTCGAGGGTTAGAATCTACTTGAAGAGTTTATTTCAGTAGTGACGATTAAGGGAGAATTCGGGATATGAGCTTGCTTGTTTCCTAAGGGTCGGTAGTTCCATAATAACGAGATAGAATAGTGTTACGGTTAGTTCATGTCCAATGCATGTTTAGGTGGATCTTGAACCAAGAAATGATTGATTGTAATCTCATTTTTTCTTCCATTAGAGACTTCTTTGTTTTACTTTAGTTTTCCTTGATTACAAACCCCTTTCATTACTCTGTTGTGTTGTCATGTTCACTGTTTAGGGTTTTATTGTGTTGTTTTCATTGTGGCTATTGGCATAGAATATAGAATTTAATCGAATCATTCCCTGTGGGATCGACCCTTGCTCACCCTATATACAATTTAGTAGTTAAGTTAGTAAGGTTAATTAATTTCGTGCATTTGGCACGTTACCAAATTTTGGCGTCGTTGCCAGGGAATGTTCTTTGTCGATTATTTTTTATGTTCTATGTTCTTTGGTTATTTCATTTAATCAGTGTTTAGTTGTGTTTTTCTCTCATTTTTTTTTTTTATGATACATGAGTAATGATGACCATGCAGAAAGTCAGGCTAATGACTTTAACCAAAGGCGTTGCATGGGAGGCAACCCAAGAATTCAGGTTTGATTTTCTTTTCCTTTGAATTTAGTTTTTTTATTTGCAATATATTTTTTTTTTTTTTTGTTTTATTTGCCTATCTCTACATTTGGGTTTTACATTAGGGACAATGTAAGTTTTAAGTGTGGGAGAGAAGTTAGGCTTTAGGTGTATGTTATGTTTGATGTTTAAAATATATATATATATATATATATATATATATATATATATATATATATATATATATATATATATATATATATATATATATATATATATATATATATATATATATATATAGAGTTTTTGTTTTTAGGAAGGTTTATGCTTTAAGTCATGTCTTTGAACGTATAGTGATGCATGAAATAGTAACTTGACTTTGTTATTGAGCATATTCCTTGACTTAGGATGTTAGCAATATTTCATAAAATAGAGTTAATCATATTTGAATCTTTGTAGTTTTGAAACAATATGTCTTGATAAGTTGTGTGAACTTGGTGACGAAGCATGATTGAGGAGTGTATAACAACCCTTAAAAGAAAAAAAAAATTTGTTTCTCTTAAGCTAGTCCTAAATTTGGGTTTAACCAAATAGAAAAAAAATAAAAAAATAAATAAGAAAGGTATGTGGTGAGTCGAGATGGAGCGTAAAACGCACTCACTCATAAACACAACCATGAAATGAGATGGAGCATAAAATGCACTCATTTTTTTTTTTCAAAAAACAGAACAGAAAAAAAAAAAAGAGAAGAAAAAAATTTCTAGTTTGCTACCCAGTTTGTAGTAGTAAAGAAAGCTTGATTGAGGAAAAAAGTTGAGAGGCGAGTTGTACATGAATTGGTTGTGATTAGTTTCCTTGTTTGCATTGATTGATTGAGAGTAATTGTGGAAAATAATGAAGAGAGATGAATGTCCTTAACTCTACTTTATTTTATTTTGTTGCTTCCTAAGTTAGGTATGAATATGCATGGATTAAATATTGTTGCTTATGCATCATGATGGTGTTCTTGATATGACTTGAGTGTAGATTGTTTTAGTGTTTGAATTAGTTTGCCCGAGGACGTGCAAAAGCTAAGTGTGGGGGAATTTGATAAGAGTGTAATTTATATATTTTTATTCCATCCATATTATGTTTTTTGTTATGTTTTATGCCTATTTGAGTTGATTAGAGTTTATTTTGTGAGTTTGGCATAGTTGGATAGACTTTAGGAAATAAGTGATAAAAGATTAGGAAATTCCAAAATTTTTGTTATTCTGACCAGTGCTGCGTTTTTCAGGTTTTTCATGGAGTCAGAGTTCTTGATTTCAAAAGTGTTCTTCAGAAAAAACAAAGTTGACGAATCAAGCTTTCCAGGAAGGTATTATTAGTGAGAATCCAAGTTCGTTTGGATCTTCATTAGTTGTTACAAAACCGGACCTGGAATCCTAGTCGCGGAAGGATTTCCTGGCTGAGTATTGAATCTTTGAACGGGCCTAACTGGAGCGTCAGTTATCGAAAGTGGGTGATTCGCCCATATTCATCTACACATCCGTGTAACGCCCCACCTGAGGTACGTTGTTATTGTTTCCTCTTTCGCTCTTATTTGAGTTGGTTTTTGGTATTATTGTTTGATTGAATGTTTGCCCTAAAATTGGTTGAAAATAGAAGAAGTTTGATGTACCAAGCTTCGCCGGGGCGAAGGATAATCTTCGCCGCAGCGAAGATGTGTTGAAACCACGGGGAAACTCTCTGGACAGTTTCACCGCGGCGACAGAAGTTTCTTCGCCGCGGCGACAGGCCGATTAAAATGTTGGTTAAGTTTTAGATATTTTCTTCCCTAAGGGCAATTTGACCATTCTACCCCTAATTAGCAGGAAAAGTGGGGAGTTAATTGTAAGGAATTTTCATGGAGAATATGTTGATATAGGGGTGAGTTTGTAATGAATCAAAGGATATGGATGGAATTCCCAAAGAAGAGTAAGGGCAAAATGGGAATGAGTGTGTATATATTTCATTAAAAGGAATTAGAATTAGAAAACCCCTCATTCTTCTTCTCCAAAAACGCAACTCTCCATATTTACTCCTCTCAACTTCTCTTTTCTTTTGATCAAGGAATCCCAAGGGGTTTTTGAAGTGATTTGGGGTAGAAAAGCAACCTAAGACTTCCTAAGGTAAGGATTTCTTCTTAAGTTGTGTGATTTGGGAGTTTTAACCTATATTGGAGTTTGAGGGTTTTCATTCTTTTGGTTAAGATTAGAGGAAAAGTCAAGCAAAACAAGTGAAAGGAAGAACTTGTGAAGTCTCTCCATAACAAGGTAAGTAAAACCCAACCCAAGTTGAGATTTATGAATTTTCTTGATTAGGGTTTTGATAGAAATGATATATGTATGTGATGTACATGTAATATGCCATGTATGGAGGTTTTAATAGAGATTTCTATGCCTTAAGAATGCTTACATATTGCAAATATGAGAAATGGGTTGTTGGGTTGGCAAGGTAGTTGAGATGGAATTGAAGGGGTGTTATGGAACCCTTTTTGGAAGTGTTTTGTTTGACAGGTTTTTATGGCTTTGTGAAGGGGTTTTTCCCCATTTTGGATGGTTAGGAAAAGTTTTAGGATCATGGCTATAATAGAGTTTTATAGTGCACATGAGTTGTTTGATGAAGTGCCTAATAGAGGTTTGAGTGTGAGTAGTGAACCTTAATTCTTGCAACATTGCATGTTGGCATCTCATAAGTGCATTGGTGAAGTTGAACCATCCATAGGCACTAGTTGTACATAGAAAAGTGACCTAAGAAAGTGTAGAAAAATTGTGTATGCAATTACTCTATGAGTAGAGAGCTTAGTGTGTACAATTACTCTAAGGGTAGAGAGCATTGAAAAATGCTACAATAGAATGAATTAGAAGAGTAGTATAGTTGGGATGATGCTTTGTGATCATCACCCGACCGTTATGGGAATCGGATTGATGCTTTGTGATCATCATCCGAATAGCCCTTAGAGATGGGTCGATGCTTTGTGATCGTCACCCAATGAGTAATAGAAATGGGGTAGATGCTTTGTGATCACTATCCGATTAGTTATTAGATAAGTGGGTTGATGCTTTGTGATCATCATCCAACGGTTAGTAGAAGCGGGTTGATGCTTTGTGATCATCACCCGACAGTGACTAGAGACAGGTTAATGCTTGGTGATCGTTACCCAAAAGTCCTGAGAAACAGGTAGGTGCTAAGTGGTCTCCACCCGATAGTTAGGAAAACCGAGTAGGAGCTTTGTGATCCCCACTCGGTAGTCACTAAGAACGGGTTAGTACTATGTGAATTCCACCCGATAGTTATGGAGAGTGAGATGGTATTGTGTGAACGCCATCCGGCCGTACCTCCAGTAAGATGAGGCCATGGTATTTAGTAAAGCAGAAATAAAGAGAATTAGAAAAAGGAAAGAATTAGGAGTTTCACACGGGGAGACAGGTTAGAGAGTTTTACTTGCGAGCATTATTTGTGCTCACCCCGCTATTTTCCTTTGTGGATGCGGAGTTCTAGGTGTTGATGCGGTCGGAGGGGCGTCGGCAAGCGAGGAGCAATAGCTACTCTGTTCCCCTGTTTTGTCTTTTAAAATACATTTTGTAAACAGTACTCCCTGTGTATAAAAGACATATGAGTTGTAATGAAAAAGAAAACTTTGTTCCCAAATTTTCTATTGTTATCATGCATGCATTGTACTAGTTTTCAGTAGATGTTACAATCCGGGACTACAAGTTTTATGATGGGACAGAGCCCAGAAAAGATCTTTTACATTGTGAGAATCTGGTGCAAGGCGGAGGCAATTTTGTTTTCCATATCGATAAGATTTTGACAAATCTGGAAGCCTATCTTTTAGGAAACGTCTAGGAAAGTAATTTCCATGATTCTTGGGGTAGAATTAAGGAAAAAACATGTCATTTATTGAGGAGTTGTTAGGTTAAAAAGTGGGGGAGAAGAGACAGCAGGAGTTTTTAGTTTTTTCGGTTTTCTTTTACTTTCTACATCAAGATGTGGGGCTGATCTTTCTTCTTCAGTTCAAGGGGATTTTGAAGCCTAAATGGTGTAACCTAACTTGATAACATTATTCTTAATCTCGTTTTTATTGTAATTGTTTATGTTATTCTGTTTTAATTGTTTATAATTTTCTGTTTGGGTGATTTAGTAATGGCCTGCTGAATTATTTTATCGGAATTTTATCTGTTAGAATTAGGAATTGTGATCCGTAATTGTCCTTTTTCTATTTAATGGGTAACACAGGATGATAGATGATTATGGACAAGTTTTCATTCTGTCATCTTGAATAACATAACCTAAGTTAAATAATCCAAGCTTGTGTGATTGTTGCTTAGATTGATCTATTTTCCTAATTCTTAAAAGGTTTGCCATTGAATTAAACTTAGAGCTTATTCTAGGTTGTTCGAGGGTTAGGATCTACTTGAAGAGCTTATTTCAGTAGTGACGATTAAGGGAGAATTCGGGTATCAGAGCTTGTTGTTTCCTAGGGTCAGTAGTTCCATAATAACGAGATAGAATAGTGTTATAGTTAGTTCATGTCCAATGCATGTTTAGGTGGATCTTGAACCGAGAACTGATTGTTTGTAATCTCATTTTTTCTTCCATTAGAGACTTCTTTTTTTTACTTTAGTTTGCCTTGATTACAAACCCCTTTCATTACTTTATTGTGTTGTCCTGTTCACTGTTTAGGGTTTTATTATGTTGTTTTCATTGTGGCTACTGGCATAGAATATAGGATTTAATCGAATCATTCCCTGTGGGATCGACCCTTGCTCACCCTATATACAATTTAGTAGTTAGGTTGGTAAGGTTAATTAATTTGGTGCATTCGGCACACTACAACCCAGCAACTCCATTAGCAGTAGCCCCTAGTGTTCCACCTTCAGCTCCATAAAGAGATAGAGCTGATGCCCCCACTAATAGAGAGGTGAGAAATAAGAAAGGATTTCAACCCAAGAAGAACATGAGGGATTGGAAGAATAAAAGGCCGAGAATTGTTGAAGTTCCCCAATGCTAGAAATGTGGAAGAAATCACTCTGGGGAGTGTCTTAGAGATTTGGGCTGAAATGTATGCTATAGATGTTGGCAGCCAGGGCGTATGATGAGAGATTTCAAAGCCCCTCCTGCACTCGCAACACAGACACCTAGAGGTACTAATGCTCGAGTGTTTACAGTAGCTCAAAGTGAAGCTAAAGCTAGCCCATTCGTAGTTACTGGTCAGTTATTATTTCACTCAGTTCCCCTTTATGCATTAATTGATTATGGAGCCACACATTCATTTATTACACATGGGATTTTAGAGAGATTTGGTTTGAAACCTATTATAGTGGATTGTCCCATTAAGATAGAGTTACTAGGTGGTGTTAGTGTGGTAACTCAAGAGATGCTTCCAGGGGAGTCTGTAGTGATCCATGGAAGAGAGTTGCCAGTGGATTTGATAGTGTTTGATGTGCCCAATTTTGATGTTATTTTGGGCATAGATTTCCTGGGAGATTTGGAGTAGAGATTGATTGTCAGAAGAAGAAAGCAAGATTTAATGTTGATGATGGTGATAAGTTTAATTTTGGCAAGGGTTACCAGCTTAGTATGTTAATTAGCAGTGTAAAGGCCATAAAGATGCTAAGAAAAGGGTGTTTAGGGTATATTGCTCATGTAGTGCACAATAATGATGTCCCACAACCAGAGATTCAGAATGTGCTAGTAGGCCGGGAGTTTTTAGTTGTATTTCTAAAAGATTTGTCAGGTTTACCTCCAGAAAAGAAGTAGAATTCAGTTTTGAACTGGCACCAGGGACAGCACCAATTTCTAAAGCCCTTTATCGGATGGCCTCAGCTGAACTTTAGGAATTGAAAAAGCAGCTTCAAGAACTCTTAGACAAGGGTTTTATTCGACCAAGCTATTTTCCTTGGGGTGCTCCAATTTTATTTGTGAAGAAGAAAGATGGATCTCTACGGATGTGTATAGATTACAGAGAGTTAAATAAAGTGACAATGAAGAATAAATACCTGTTACCTTGCATAGATGATTTATTTGATCAGCTAAAAGGAGCAACTGTGTTTTCAAAGATTGATTTGAGGCCGAGTTAAGCAAGATATTGCCAAGACTGCTTTTCGAACCAGATATGGGCATTATGAGTTTGTGGTGATGCCTTTTAGGTTAACCAATGGCCCAATAGTCTTTATGGACTTAATGAACCAGGTGTTTCAGGATTGTCTTGATCGATTCATAGTGGTGTTTATTGATGATATCCTGGTTTATTCTAAGACAGAAGAGGAGCATGAAGAACACCTAAGATTTGTGCTTCAGCAATTGCGAGATAATTTTCTAAGTGTGAGTTTTGGCTAGATCAAGTTATCTTCCTGGGTCATACCGTCTCAAATGAGGGTATATCAGTGGATCCAAGTAAGGTAAAGGCAATTTTGGAATGGCAACAGCCGAAGATAGTAAGGGAAGTTAGAAGTTTCTTGGGGCTAGCAGGCTACTATAGGCGGTTTGTAGTAGGGTTTCCTCAGTTGGCTAAGCCGCTTACAACTCTCACCAAATAGAGAACACCTTTCATATGGTCGAATGCCTGTGAAGAAAGTTTTCAAGAGTTAAAGAGAAGATTGACCATAGCTCATATTCTTGTGTTACCATATAAGGGTGTAGATTATGATATTTATACAGATGCCTCATTTTAGAGACTTGGTGCAGTATTGATACAGTTGGGTAGAGTAATAGCCTATACTTCTCGATAGTTAAAAGAGTATGAGATGAGATACCCTACGCATGATCTAGAGTTGGATGTTGTAGTTTTTGCACTGAAAATATGGAGGCATTATTTGTATGGAGCGAAGAGTAACATTTATACGAATTGTAAGAGTTTGAAGTACTTCTTCCCCCAAAGAGAGTTGAATATGAGGCAGAGGAGATGGTTAGAGCTGGTAAAGGATTATGGTTGTGAAATTAAGTATCAACTTGGAAAAGCCAATGTAGTAACTGATGCCTTGAGTAGAAAGGCCTACTTGTCTCAAATCAAAAGACAGAAAGAGTTATTGGGAGAGTTGATAAAGGACCAAATAGAGGTAATATCGGGAAGGCTTGCCAAGTTAGACATTCAGCCTACTTTGCTAGAAGAGATTAAAGAAAAACAAGTTGTTGATGAGTGGTGTCAGAAAGTAAGTCAGCAGGTGATTGAAGGCAAGAAATTAGAATTTCACTTATTAGATGGTGTCCTTCGTTTCTGGAATCGTATATGCATTCCCCAAGATATTGATTTGAAGAGAAAGATTCTTGTAGAGGCTCATGATACACCATATACTATTCATCCTGGAGGAACCAAGATGTATCAAGATTTAAAGAAAAGTTATTGGTGGCCAAGTATGAAGAGAGATATTGGAGATTATGTGACTAAGTGTTTGGTTTGTCAACGGTGCGAGAACACCAAAGGCCATCAGGTTTACTTCAGCCACTCAGCATTCCTGAATGAAAATGGGAAAGTATATCAATGGATTTTATCACAGTCCTTCCAAGAGTTCAAAAGGGGTTCATTACGTTTATTGATGATCACACTAGAGTATGATGGATATACTTGATGAAAAACAAGTTTGAAGCAGGTCAATTGTTCAAAAACTTTCATTCAACGGTTGAAACTTGGTTTTGAGAAAAAATCCAAGTTTTACGGACTGATAATGGTAAGGAATATTTTCACTCTATCCTAGGAAACTACCTGTTACATCACGGGATTGTACATCAAAGCTCTTGTGTTTACACCCCTCAGCAAAATGGGATAGCTGAAAGAAAGAATAGGCACTTATTAGAGGTAGCTAGAGTCTTAATGTTTACCATGAATGTACCTAAGTATTTTTGGAGTCATGCGATTTTAACAGCTGCATATTTGATAAATAGATTACCTACTAGAATTCTTGATTTTCATACACCTCTTGAGATTTTGCTAAAGATCTTTCCTAGTTGTAGGATCCTAAATACTTTACCTCTAAAGGTGTTTGGATGTACTGCTTTTGTACATATTATGTCTCCTAATAGAGGAAAGCTAGACGCTAGGGCCATTAAATGTATCTTGCTTGGATATTCTCCCACACAAAAAGACTATTAGTGCTATTGTCCTATAAAGAGAAAATTATATGTCTCTAGTGATGTTACATTTTCTGAGTCGCATGCATTCTTTCCTACTTCCCTTCAGGGGAGAATTTGAGAGATTGTGAAGGTCATTCGTGGGAAGTAGTGTTACCCTTACAACCACACTTGAGTCAATCTCAATAGTCTCCCAATCTAGGTCAAAGTTCCAAGTCACCTAGTTTCCTTTAGGTCAGCCTAATCCTATAAGAATAAGTGAGTCTCCTAGTCAGCCTAATTCAGTTTAGGTTCCTATAGGTCAGCCTAGTTCCATAAGGATGAGTCAGTCAGCCTACCAATTTAGGTCCTACTCTATCTATATAGCCCATTCTTGGTAAACCAAACTCTCAGGAAAGATTAGAACCAAGGGGAGGTCTAGAGAGATTAAATCAGTCAGGTCTTCAATGTTATTCTCGAAGAACTAACTATCAAAGTGAAGGAAACCTAATGATCTGCATGAGCAATCATCCAACTAGAAGAAACCAGTGGTTCACAGTCATAAGGTAAGGGAGAACTATATTCTGATGAATCTAAATCAGGGCATGATGATTTACATTTACCTATTGCACTAGGGAAGGGTGTTAGATTTTGTACGTTACATCCTATTGCTAAGTATATGGCATACAATAAGTTGGTAGATGATTTTTTGGCATTCACCACAAATCTCTCAGCCGTGAAGGTTCTAGCACCGATACATAAGGCATTAAGGGATGAAAAGTGGAGGAAGACTGTGATAGAGGAGATGGAGACTCTTGAGAAAAAACAAGACTTGGGAGCTAGTGAGTTTACCTAGATGGAAAACAACTATGAGCTGCAAGTGGGTGTTTACTATTAAGTATAAGGCAGATGGAATAGTTGAAAGGTATAAGGCAAGGCTGGCGACAAGGGGATTTATGCAAACGCATGGAGTAGACTATAAGGTGACCTTTGCTCCGGTGGCTAAGTTGAATACTATCAGGGTGCTCGTCTCTTGCAATAAATCTAGACTGGCCCTTACAACAACTAGATGTAAAAAAACGCGTTTTTGAATGGTGAACTTGCAAAAGAGGTATACATGGAAATGCCACCAGGGTTTGAAGGGAGTGGAAAGGACAGAAAAGTGTGCAAATTGAAGAAATCATTATATGGCCTAAAACAGTCTCCACCGGCCTAGTTTGAAAATTTCACAAAGGCTGTTAAGAAGTATGGTTTTACTCAGAGACAGACTGATCATACATTATTCCTTAAAACCTCTGTAGGTAAGATTACTATTCTAATTGTTTATGTAGACGATATTATTATTACTGGAGATAGTTTTGAAGAAATGGAGGCAGTTAAGAAGGTTATTGCTTGCGATTTTGAATTGAAAGACTTGGGGCAGTTGAGGTATTTTCTTGGTATGGAGATTTCAAGGAGTAAAAAGGGAATTTCGGTTTTACAAAGAAAATATGTGCTACATTTACTGAAGGAGATAGGTATGCTAGGTTGCAAGCCAGTTGAGACTCCCATTGAACCAAATTTGAAATTTGAGGAAATGAGTTGTGTTGCTCTGGTTGATAAAGGTAGGTATCAAAGGTTGGTTGGGAAGTTGATATACCTATCTCATACTAGACCTGACTTAGTCTTTACGGTGAGTGTAGTGATTCAGCATATGCATAACCCACAAGAGAAGCATTTTGGGGCTATGAGTAAGATTCTAAGGTACCTTAAAATGACCCTTAGGAAGGGGCTATTTTTTCGTAAAAAGAATGAAAGGAAAGTAGAAGCATTCACGGATGCGGATTGGGCTTGTTCTATAGATGATAGAAGATCGACCTTAGGTTATTGCACTTTTGTTTGGGGAAATTTAGTAACCTAGAGAAGTAAGAAGCAGAACTTGGTAGCTAGAAGTAGTGCTGAGGCTGAGTTTCATGCTATGGCTCATGGATTTGTGAACTAATATGGCTAAGAAGAATCTCGGGAGAGCTTGAAATCAAAAGTGCGGAGCCTACGAGGTTGTACTATGACAACAAGGTTGCGATTGGGATATCACACAATCCAATGCATCATGATGGGACCAAGCACGTTGAAATAGATATACATTTCATCAAAGAGAAGATAGAAGATAAACTGTTGTGTGTTACGTACTTGTCTATAAGTTAGCAGACAGCATATATTCTTACAGAATGACTGCCTAGGCAGTTGTTTGTTAATCTAGTTTCCAAGCTGGGAATGATAAATATCTATTCACCGGCTTGAGGGGGAGTGTAGCATTTCTAGATTAGAATATGATATATTTAAGAGTTATCGAAGTATTATCTAGTTTAAGAGATTGAAATAAAAAGATTATCAGGATTTGTTTTCTTCTGATTTCATGTTTAAATCTCTCTATATGAGATTTGGACCAGTTAGGTTTGTAATTCAAAAATAATTTTGAAAAACTAAGTTACAATTAAAAATTTTAAAGTTTTATCTCTAAATTTTAAATATATGAAAATATATTTTGTATTTTAAATCTCTTTATGAGATTTGGGTCAATTTGGTTTGTGATTCAAAAATAATTTTAAAAAACTAAGTTACAATTAAAAATTTTAAAAGCTTTATCTCAATATTTTAAATATTTGAAAATATATCTGGTATTAAAAATGGTTTTTGAAGTTAAAAACTATATAAAGACTGAGAAATGATATTTTTCTTGTTTTCTAATTTTGCACTAATTTTTAGGATTATATGCAAAAACATTGTTTTGAAAACATTTCAACTTATTTTTATAAAAACGTATTTTCATAAAATTCCTTATATTCCTTGTTTTCGAAAATAAAACACTATTTAAAATTTATAACAAATAGGCTCTTATTTAGATTATAAACTTGTATATGTATTTATGTTATATTTATAGTTGTGATTGTGGCTGTTCAGTGCACGAGATTGTGTTAAATTTTAAGTATGGTTGTTGAACGCTTAACTATAAATTTAAGCTTTTAAGTTACGTTGTTACGTAACATTTTTAAAGTGTTAATGGAAAGAGTAAACTAAATTCAAACATTACTGACGAACAATCTCCAGCTAAGGGACAGAAACATACTGCCAAAAACCCAAAACAAAGTGCATGGGAAAGAAAAGGGACGAGCACAGAACTTAGCTGAAGAAAACGAAGTAGAATAAGCCAAACCATCCAAATGACCAGCACATCAAAGACTCCACCACTAGAAGAGATAAAGTATACACTGACGAGTGTACTGCATTTTTATCAAACCTTAACTTCAGGGCAAGTAGCGATTCTTTCACACTTCAGAGAGAGATTGTTTTTTATTCTTTTTTGACGCTGGACAGGCAAATACAGAGAGATAATTCTGATGGTTTTAAATTTTTTTTAGGCAACTTCTGAAGATCTAAAAAAATTCTTTAGCAATGTTGCTAGGGTTGGATTTGTTCAAATTTTGCAGGACAAGTTCATCGAAAAGTCAAGGGTATGACTTTGTTTCTATCATTCATTGTTTGTCAATGTTCTTTGTCCTTTATGCTTCAAATGAAAAAGGGGAAGCTATCCACTGGACCTTCCATGTGCACATCAGTCTTATAGTCAAATCCTTATTTAACATTGCCTGACCTTTAAACTTCAACATATGTATGCATAATATGGATTGTACCACAGAAACTAGCCCTAAGAAACTAATTTTAATGAGATTGGGAGATCAGCATGGCCGATGCTTCAGGGAGATAGAAACTGCTAATTGCAGTCCATTCTCTTCGATCAAATTTCTCAAGGGTACTCACTAAAACTTCAATTTGATTTCTTCCTTGCAGTCAATAAATCATTTAGTTCTTATGCTTTTGGTTTCAACATGAATGTCCTTTCCAGAGATGATTATGCAGTCTCAAATAAACCTGTAGAAGCATTGAATTCCATAATTATGGTAAAATTGCTTAATTTTCTAAGTATAAAGAGTCTAACTATCTAAGAGCATATTTTTTCATTTTGCTAGCAAGTGATATGCTTAGGAGACTAAACCATAGTCCCATACAAATTTACCTATATTCCAGCTTGCCTTTAAACTATAGAGCATCTGTATGGGACCATTGCATACTAATTTATAATATCCTTTGATCGATTTTAGAAGGGCCTCGCATATGTGGATTTTGCCGATGATGCACACCTTCTGCAGCTGTAGGAAAGAACAAAAAAAAAAATTTCTTAGGAAGAGGATAAGCATTGCAAGATCAAATTCGAAGCAAAAGAGAAAGGATTCTACTAGTCATAGGGCCTCTCGATAACATGGTAGGCTAAGTGGAATTATGTTTTATCTTTGTTATTACTTGTGTGTGTTTGTTTATGTGCAATGCAGTCTATAGACGTTTGCATGCTTGTGTTTCCCACTTTTACCTTTTATTTTCTTACTCCTTTGGGTTAAATGGCAGCGCAAGGTAGTAATCAGATCTTTGGGGGAGTCTAGAGTGCCACACTCTGCTGCTAATAAACATGGTGATAACATTCAACAAAAGGGGAGAAACACATTTGCAATGCCCAGGAACTCAGACCACTTGGTGTCCCCTCAACAAATCCAAAAGTCGGGGAAGTGGAAGATGAGAAGCTGAAGTCAACTAATGAGTTCAGAGAAATGTTCCTTAAGAAGTAAGGTTTGTTCCTGGGGTTACATGTTACATGTTAAATAGAATAGTACAGTAATTGACAAACTTCTATTTCTTATCAAAGACGTAAGGTTTTACCTTAATATGTTTCTGTAAACATAGTTATGACAAAAGATACCTCTTTAAGGACAAAAAATATATGCACCATTGAGATCAATCTATATCAGTACCCTTCTTGTAAATTTTCTTCCAAATATGTCAAAGTTTATACCCATTTTATTCAAAAGGGTAAAGTTCTAATATGTTTCTTGTGGAACATATATTTCATCCAATTTGTGATGAGGATAGCCTCAATACCTTACCTCAAGATTCAGAGAAATTTTAGCCAATTAGATGGCAATCAAGTTCCTTTTTATGTGACAAATGACCAATTGTATAGGATCCATCAAGATCATGAAAACTATTATGGGTTGGTGGTCCATTCTTGGTCTAAAATAACATTGATTACTCACAGTGCAACTGTTAGGTTCTTTGCTTTTATGTACCTATTGATTCTATTCTAGTGGAGAATCCATTTTACTATTTGTCATAGACGAAAATCCTAATGCAGAAAGATGGACCACTAGAGCAATATTAAGTTTGTGTACTGAAACAACAATGGCCTTGCATCTCATGCTTGTGGAAAATGTGAAAAAATGTCTTTGGTCTAGAAATTGTTTGAGGAAGAATATTGTAATGCCCCACTTGAGGTACGTTGTTATTGTTTCCTCTTTCGCCCTTAATCGAGTTGGTTTTTGTTATATTTGTTTGTTTGAGTGTTATGTTTAATGTTGCCCTGAAATTGGTTGAAAATAGAAGAATCTTAGTGAACCAAGCTTCGCCGGGGCGAAGAAGTCTTCGCCGCGGCGAAGATGTGTTGAACCAAGAAGGCGAAACTCTGCGGGCGGTTCGCCGCGGCGACAAAGGTTTCTTCGCCGCGGCGACGGGCCGATTTTTATGTTGGTTGAGTTTTTGATATTTTCTTCCCCAAGGGCAATTTGACCTTCCTACCCCTAATTAGTAGGAAAAGTGGGGAGTGAATTGTAAGGATTTTTCTTGGAGAGTATGTTGAGATGGGGGTGAGTTTGTAATGAATCAAAGGATATGAATGGAATTTCCAAAGAAGAGTAAGGGCAAAATGGGAATGATTGTGTTTTTATTTCATTAAAAGGAATTAGAATCAAAGAAACCCTTCATTTCTCTTCTTCTCCAACGCAACTTCTCATTCTTCTCCTCTCAACTTCTCTTTTCTTTTGATCAAGGATTTCCAAGGGATTTTGAAGTGATTTGGGGTAGAGAAAACAACTTAAGGCTTCCTAAGGTAAGGATTTTCCCTTAAGTTGTGTGATTTGAAGATTTTAGTTCATTTTGGTTTTTGAGAGTTTTCATTCTTTTGGTTAAGAGTAGAGAGAATAGCCAAGAGAACCAAGTGGAAAGAAGATTGGTGAAGTCTCTCCATAGCAAGTAAGTAAAACCCAACCCAAGTTGAGATTCATGAAATTTCTTGATTAGGGTTTTGATAGAAATGGTGTATGTATGTGATGTGCATGTAATATGCCATGTATGGAGTATTAAATGGAAATTTCTATGCTTTGTGAATGTTCTTACCTTGCAAATTTGAGAAATGAGTGTTGGTTTGGCAAGGTAGTTGAGATGAAATTTAAGGGGTATTATGAATCCCCTTTTTGGAAGTGTTTTCTATGGCAGGTTTTGTGGCTTTGTGAAGGGGTTTTTCCCCATTTTGGATGGTTAGGAAAAGTTTTAGATTCATGGCTATGATAGAGTTTTATAGTGCACATGAGTTGTTTGATGAAATGCCTAATAGAGGTTTGAGTGTGAGTAATGAGCCTTAATTCTTGCAACATTGCATGTTGGCATTTCACAAGTGCATTAGTAGAGATGAATCATCCATGTGCATTGTTATATGCATTGACAAGTGACCTAAGAAAGAGTAGGAAACTTTGTGTTTAGAAATACCCTATGAGTAGAGAGCTTAGTGGGTAAAATTACTCTAAGGGTAGAGAGCATTGAAAAATGCTACAATAGAATGAGTTAGAAGAGTAGTATAGTTGGGATGATGCTTTGTGATCATCACCCGACCGTTATGGGAATCGGATTGATGCTTTGTGATCATCATCCGAATAGCCTTAGAGAGATGGGTCGATGCTTTGTGATCGTCACCCAATGAGTAATAGAAAAAGGGGTAGATGCTTTGTGACCCACTACCCGATTAATTAAGAATATGTAGGTTGATGCTTTGTGATCATCATCCAATGGCTAGTAAGAAACGGGTTGATGCTTTGTGATCATCACCCGATAGTGACTAGAGACGGGTAAATGCTTGGTGATCATTACCCAAAATTCATGAGAAACGGGTAGGTGCTAGGTGATCTCCACCCGATAGGTTAGGAGGAACCGAGGTTGGTGCTTTGTGATCCTCACTCGGTAGTCACTAAGATAGGGTTGGTGTGTGTGAATTCCACCCGATAGCCATAGAGAGTGAAATGGTGCTTTGTGTGAACGCCATTCGGCCGTACCTCCCGGTAAGATGAGGTCCATGATGTTATTAGGAGAAATAGAAAGCAGAATTAGAAAAGGAAAGAATTAAGAGTCACACACGAGACGAGTTAGGAGAGTTTTACTTGCCGAGCATTATTTGTGCTCACCCCGTTATTTTCCTTTGTGGATGCGAGTTCTAGGTGTTGATGCGGTTGGAGGGCGTCGGCGCGAGGAGCAATAGCTACCTTTGTTCCCCCTATTTTGTCTTTTTGAAATGCACTTTTATGTGATAACTTTTGTGTATAAAGACATGTGAATTGTAATGAAAAGAAAACTTTTTTGGGCCCAATTTTCCCATTGTTAATTGCATGCATTAGTACTAGTTTTGAGAGGTGTTACATTTTTTGGTATCGAGCAAAGATTTTGGGATTGAAGCGGTTGTACTATTCTCATCGCCCACGACGTCCTCTAACCGGACCGTGTGAGTAATTCTTTCCTTCATAATTGTTTCTTGAGTTCATTAGTGTGATCATTTTGTGAAATGAGGCGTAGTTATCGAAATCGTGGTAAGGGTGTGGTGAATGAAGGAGAACCTTCTAACCCACGAGTCTCGCCCCCTCCCTTGGATGAAGCTAGAATCAGGGAATAATCCGAAGTTATGATTGAAACTCGGGGAGGAGTTGTACCCCCGTGCGAGGCACCGCCGGATTACGCTGTCGAAGAGGGCAAGCGGTACCTCCCGAGTACGAGCAGTTGGAACCGATTTATGGTCTTTCTAGCACATCACCCTCCGAGTTTAAGGGTACTACAGGATCCGGTAGTAGCGAGAGGCAGGCTTGGGAGTCAGAGCGAGCCACGGGTTTATTTCCCATGTCGAATGGGAGAAGATCCGGTATGCGAGTTTCTTGTTTGGGGGTGATGCCCGAATTTGGTGGGAATTAATGGAAGAAACTCATGATGCGATAATGACATGGGAAGAGTTTAGGCAAGAGTTTGGAGGCGAGTATAGATCGAGGACCAAGTTCATGAGAAGGTCCAAGAATTTATCGATCTTGACAAGGGACTAAGTTGTGAAAGAGTATTCGGTGAAGTTCAACGCCACTTGAAAGGTTTGCACGGGAATAGTTAGCACCTCGGCCTTGAGAAGGGATAAGTTTGTGCATGGATTGAAGCGGAGATAGCCGGGATATTATGACCAAGCTCGACCCTCCTCGCAATTACGGTGAGGCCTTGAGGCGGGCAATGAAGGCGGAGATTTTTGAGAATAAAATCTTCCCGTAGGATCCTCGGCAAGGGGAGGACCGAAGGAGCTACCCTCGCTCCTCCCGGAGAGAGAGAGAAACATGAGGGTGAAAAAGGCAAAGATATGAAGAATCGAGAAAAAGAAGTTTCGGTATAAACAGAATGAAAGAGTGGAGGAATAAGCGACCTCGGACGGAAGGTTTCCCTCCTTGCCCTAAGTGTGGGAAGAACCACCGGGAGAGTGTCGAAGGATCGAGAGTATGTTATAGGTGCGACAGGCGGGGCACATGATGAGGATTGTAAAGCCCCTCTTCCTTGGCTTACTCGGGGTTTTGAAGATGCTGCGGAATTGCCGAGTCTTTCTGTGGCACGGGAAGTAGAGGACGGGATCCATCGGCCGTTCTTGGTCGATTATTATTTCATGCGATCCCTTTATATGCTTTAATTGATTCAGGGTGCTACCCATTCGTTTATATCTTATGGGATGCTTGAGAGATTAGGTTTGAAACCTCTTAGGGCGACTCAACCCATTAAGATAGAACTACCCGATGGGGTTAGTGTTGTGACTCAAGATTTTGTTAAGAGAGTCCTTAGTGATCCGGGGTAGGGGAGAGTTGACGTTGACTTAATAGTCTTTGATATGCCCGATTTTGATGTGATTAGGTATGGACTTCCTAGGAAGGTATGGAGTAGAGATTGTTGTCGGAAAAAGAAGGCGAGGTTTAACCTCGGCAGGTGGAGATAGGTTTAGTTTTGGAGAAGGCCATCGGTTGAGCATCTTTGGTTAGTAATGTGAAAGCCGGGAAGATGTTGAGAAAGGGGGTGTTCGGGTTATATTGCCCATGTAGTGCGAGTGGTGGCGTTCCCACGTTAGGAGATTCCGAGGGAAGGGTGCAGTGGTTCGAGACTTTCTAGATGTGTTTCGGAAGAGTTAGGGTTTGCCTCCGAGAGAGAGGTAGAATTTAGTATCGAACTAGCACCGGGGAGCACCAATATCTAAAGCCCCCTTATAGAATGGCCCCAGGTGAGCTCCAAGAATTAAAAGCAACTCAAGAGCTTTTAGATAAAGGCTTCATCCGACCAAGTCATTCCCTCGGGGAGGGCTCCAATCCTGTTTGTGAAAAAAGAAGGATGGATCACTAAGGATGTGTATTGATTATAGGGAGTTGAATAAAGATTCTGTGAAGAATAAGTACCCGCTACCCGGATAGATGACCTCTTTGATCGGTTGAAAGGTGCAGCAGTGTTCTCCAAAATTGATTTGAGGTCCGGGTACCACCAAGTAAGAGTGGCTGAGCAAGATGTGGCTAAGGCGCCTTTCGTACCCAGTGCGGGCATTATGAATTTGTAGTAATGCCTTTTGGCGACTAATGCCCCGGCAATTTTTATGGACTTGATGAGCAGGGGTATTCCATGAGTATTTGGATCGTTTATTGTTGTCTTCATCGGCGACATTACGATTTACTCAAAGTCGAGAGAAGAGCATGAGAAACACTTGAGGTATAGTGTTGCAACGGCGAGAGAAAAGAAGTTGTGTGCTAAATTTTCCAAGTGTGAGTTTTGGGCTGAATCAAGTGATATTCTTGGGTCATACCGTGAAGGAAGGGATTTCGGTAGATCCAGGTAAAGTGCGAGGCCATCTGGAATGGCGAGAAACGAAAATAAAAGAAATCGGGGAGTTTCTTGGGAAGGGCTTGGCGGAATTCTACGGCGATTTATAGCGGGGAGGATTCGCCCGATTGGCTAAGCCCGTTGGTGGACTCTTAAGCGAGAAAACTCCTTTTATACAGTCGGCGCTTGTGAAGAAAGCTTCAAGAAGTTGAAAAGAAAAGGTTAACATCGGCTCTGTACTAGTGTTACCACGGAGGTGTAGGATTATGACATCTATGATGCCTCTTTGCGGGGACTTGGTGCGGTGTTAATGCGGTTAGGTAGGGTTATAGCTTATGCTTCTCGTCAATTGAAAAGTACGAGACCCGAGATACCCTACGCATGACCTAGAGTTAGCAGTGGTCTTTGCCTTAAAGATATGGAGGCATTACCTTTATGGTGTGAAGAGTAATATCTACACCGATCATAAGAGTTTGAAGTACTTCTTCACTCAAAAGGAGTTAAATATGAGACAAAGAAGGTGGTTAGAAGCTGGTCAAGGATTATGATTGTGAGATCAAGTATCAGCGGGAAAAGCCAATGTCGTAGCCGATGCTTTGAGTAGAAAAGCCCATGTTTTCGGCTTACGAGAGGAAAGAGTTAATAGAAGAATTGTCTAAGGAGCGGATTGAGGTGGTTCGGGTTAAGGGTTGCCTAGTCTGAAGTGCGTCTTCTTATGGGAGGAAATTAAGAGAAAAGCAAATGGTGATGAGTGGTGTGAAACTAGTTCGGCAAGTGCATGAGGGCAAGACATCGAGTTCTTTGTGAGAGATGGTGTCTATTTTAGAAATCGGTTGTGTATACCTCCAATTGAGGAGTTGAAACGAGAAAATCCTTATAGAGGACTCATGACACACCGTACACCGCTCGTCGGGAGCAACAAGATGTATCAGGATATCAGAAAGGCTATTGGTGGTGCAGGTATGAAGAAAGACATCGCCCGAGTTTGTGGCTAAATGTCTAACTTGCCGGCCGGAGGTGAAAGCGAGAACACCCGCGAAGTCGGGGGTTGCTTGACCATTGAGTGTTCAGTGGAAATGGGAAAGCATTTCAATGGATTTTTATCCACGGGTCTTCCCAGTGCGAAAGGGTGTAATGCTATATGGGTGATTGTGGATAGGTTAACCAAGTCAGCCCATTTTCTCGATAAAGGAGAGTACCACTGGTCGGTTGGCGTGTTTACCTCAAGGAGATAGTCGGATTGCATGGTGTGCCCAAGGCTATAGTATCGAGATAGAGATTCAGGTTGTTTCAGCCATTACGGACAAGTTCTGAGGAGTTTGGGTACCCGTCTAGCATTGATCTTGCTTTATCATCCTCGAGCGAGATGGCCAAGCCCAGGGAGAGCGAATCGGGTGCTCGAGGATATGTTGAAGCTTTGTTGCATGGATTACAGTATCAGGCATGAGATGTTACCATTAGTAGAATTTGCCTACAACATGATTATCGAGTCTACAATTAGAATGGCGCCTTACGAGGCTTTGTATGGTGAGCGATGTAGGTCTCACTTCATTGGGATGAAGTAGGAGAGAGATATGATACCGCTCTTGGGCGAGATGACTCGAAACTAGTAGAAGATGTGAAGGTGATCCAAAGTAGAATGAAACAAGCCCAAGATCGAGAAGAGTTATGCCGACTTGAAGAGGAAGAGGGTGGAATTCCAAGTGGGTGACAAAGTGTTTGAAAGTTTCCCACCAAGGCGAGTCATGCGCGGAACCAAAGGGGAAGTTAGCACCGAGGTATGTAGGTCCTTTTGAGATCTTGCAACGAGTGGGAAGAAGTGGCCTATAGATTGGCACTACCACCTAGCATGGATAGGGTGCACGATGTCTTTCATGTCTCGATGCTACGGAAGTATGTAAGTGATCCCCTCCACATCACGGAGTAGAAGACATTGAATAGGAGAGAATCTAGTATATGAAGAACGTCCGGTTGATTTTGGATCGAAGGGTTAAAGAACTTGAACAAGAGTGTTCCGCTAGTGAAGGTCCTTTGGAGGAATCACAAAGTGGAAGAAGCCACTTGGGAAGTAGAAGCAGGGACATACGAATCGTTTCCCGAGTTATTTGTTTGAATTTGGGGAATGAAATTCTTTTAAGGAAGAATTGTACAGCCCCTTGAGTGCGTTGTTATTGTTTCCTCTTTCGCCCATGTCGAGTTGGTTTTGTTATATTTGTTTGTTTGAGTGTTATGTTTAATGTTGCCCTGAAATTGGTTGAAAATAGAAGAATCTTAGTGAACCAAGCTTCGCCGGGGCGAAGAAGAGTCTTCGCCGCGGCGAATGTGTTGTTGAACCAAGGCGAAACTCTCGGGCCGGTTTAGCCGCGGCGACAAAGGTTTCTTCGCCGCGGCGGCAGACGATTTTTATGTTGGTTGAGTTTTGATATTTTCTTCCCCAAGGGCAATTTGACCTTCCTACCCCTAATTAGTAGGAAAAGTGGGGAGTGAATTGTAAGGATTTTTCTTGGAGAGTATGTTGAGATGGGGGTGAGTTTGTAATGAATCAAAGGATATGAATGGAATTTCCAAAGAAGAGTAAGGGCAAAATGGGAATGATTGTGTTTTTATTTCATTAAAAGGAATTAGAATCAAAGAAACCCTTCATTTCTCTTCTTCTCCAACGCAACTTCTCATTCTTCTCCTCTCAACTTCTCTTTTCTTTTGATCAAGGATTTCCAAAGGGATTTTGAAGTGATTTGGGGTAGAGAAAACAACTTAAGGCTTCCTAAGGTAAGGATTTTCCCTTAAGTTGTGTGATTTGAAGATTTTAGTTCATTTTGGTTTTTGAGAGTTTTTCATTCTTTTGGTTAAGAGTAGAGAATAGCCAAGAGAACCAAGTGGAAAGAAGATTGGTGAAGTCTCTCCATGTAAGTAAGTAAAACCCAACCCAAGTTGAGATTCATGAAATTTCTTGATTAGGGTTTTGATAGAAATGGTGTATGTATGTGATGTGCATGTAATATGCCACGTATGGAGTATTAAATGGAAATTTCTATGCTTTGTGAATGTTCTTACCTTGCAAATTTGAGAAATGAGTGTTGGTTTGGCAAGGTAGTTGAGATGAAATTTAAGGGGTATTATGAATCCCCTTTTTGGAAGTGTTTTCTATGGCAGGTTTGTGGCTTTGTGAAGGGGTTTTCCCCATTTTGGATGGTTAGGAAAAGTTTTAGATTCATGGCTATGATAGTTTTATAGTGCACATGAGGTTGTTTGATGGGAAATGCCTAATAGAGGTTTGAGTGTGAGTAATGAGCCTTAATTCTTGCAACATTGCATGTTGGCATTTCACAAGTGCATTAGTAGAGATGAATCATCCATGTGCATTGTTATATGCATTGACAAGTGACCTAAGAAAGAGTAGGAAACTTTGTGTTTAGAAATACCCTATGAGTAGAGAGCTTAGTGGGTAAAATTACTCTAAGGGTAGAGAGCATTGAAAAAATGCTACAATAGAATGAGTTAAGAGTAGTATAGTTGGGATGATGCTTTGTGATCATCACCCGACCGTTATGGGAATCGGATTGGATGCTTTGTGATCATCATCCGAATAGCCTTAGAGAGATGGTCGATGCTTTGTGATCATCACCCAATGAGTAATAGAAAAAGGGGTAGATGCTTTGTGACCACTACCCGATTAATTAAGAGATATGTAGGTTGATGCTTTGTGATCATCATCCAATGGCTAGTAAAGAAACGGGTTGATGCTTTGTGATCATCACCCGATAGTGACTAGAGCGGGTAAATGCTTGGTGATCATTACCCAAAATTCATGAGAAAGCGGGTAGGTGCTAGGTGATCTCCACCCGATAGTTAGGAGGAACGAGTTGGTGCTTTGTGATCCTCGCTCGGTAGTCACTAAGATAGGGTTGGTCTTGTGTGAATTCCACCCGATAGCCATAGAGAGTGAAATGGTCTTTGTGTGAACGCCATTCGGCCGTACCTCACGGTAAGAATGAGGTCATGATGTTATTAGAAACAGAAATAAAGCAGAATTAGAAAAGGAAAGAATTAAGAGTCACACGGGGAGGGGACCAGAGGCAGGTTAAAGTTTTACTTGGAGCATTATTTGTGCTCACCCGTTATTTTCCTTTGTGGATGCGGGTTCTAGGTGTTGATGCGGTTGGAGGGCGTCGCGCGCGAGGCAATAAAGCTACTTGTTCCTATTTTGTCTTTTGAAATGCACTTTTGTAAGATAACTTTTGTGTATAAAAGACATGTGAATTGTAATGAAAAGAAACTTTTTTGGGCCCAATTTTCCATTGTTAATTGCATGCATAGTACTAGTTTCAGTAGGTGTTACAAATATGAAGAATATCATCTGTATGCTCGCCTGATTAAAATTTCCACACACATATATTCATTTTTGTTGTCTGTTTTGAATGAATATCCATATCTCATATGATTATGTTTGTTTCACTTAGACTGTTCATGATTCAATTGGATTCTTTCATAAAATTTCTTGTAGAATCGAGAATGAGGTGCTGGCTCACAGCTCATACCTACAAACTTTCTCTCACAACCCCGACGTAGTAGTTCGTAAATGATTAACTCATAATTGGATAGGCGGGATCCACTACGAGCAAGCGGGACCTATTTGCGAGCGGACTAATTACGAGCTGTCACATTGAGGTTGTGAGAGAACGTTGGTGAGATTGAGTTGTAAGTGTCGTATTGCCTGATTAATTGTGTCATGTATATTCTTTTTTAATTTCACAATTTCTTCAGAAAAGCATGAAAAATCTCGTTAAAAACATTTGAGCAAAAGTCCTTACATAATTTGGATATGGATTATGAATTCATAAATAGATGTATAAAATACTATATCATTTGAAATCATGAATGTTTTTACCTTTTGAATAAAGCCAGATTTTAGTTCAATATTGAATTTGACCAAATCCATAATTAGGTTGGATTGTGTTTAATACAATTTATCTATTTGAAGCTGTCAGGCAAGGCGAGGCCAACTGCTCGTGAGTAATGATGATTCAAAGGGGTTTGCAGCCTAATGTGGTGACTTTTAATTCAATGATAAATGGGCTTTGCAAGGAAGGGAAGATAGAAGAAGCTAATGGGTTGTTGACATTGATGATTCAAAGAGGTTTGCAGCCTCATGTGGTTACGTTTACTACAATGATAAGTGTGCTTTGCAAGGAGGGGAAGACAGAGGAAGCTAATGGGTTTTTGGAATGGATGATTCAAAGAGGTTTGCAGCCTATTGTGGTTACGTTTACAACAAAGATAAATGGGGTTTGCAAGAAAGGGAAGACAAAGGAAGCTAATGAGTTGTTAGAATTCATGAGTCAGAAAAGCTTGCAGCTTAATGTGGTGACTTTTAATACAATGATAAATGGGCTTTGCAAGGAGGGGAAGATGGAGGAAGCTAATGGGTTGTTGGAATTAATGAGTCAAAGAGGTTTGGAGCCTACTGTGGTGACATTTACTACAATGATAAATGGGGTTTGCAAGGAGGGGAAGATGGAGGAAGCTAATGGGTTGTTGGAATTGATGAGTCAACGAGGTTTGCAGCCTAATGTGGTGACTTTTAATACAATGATGAGTGGGCTTTGCAAGGAGGGGAAAATGGTGGAAATAATGGGTTGATGGAATTGATGATTCAAAAAGGTTTGCAGCCTGATATGGTACTTTTAATTAAATGATAAATGGGCTTTGCAAGGAAGGGAAGGTGGAGGAAGCCAATGGGTTGTTGGAATTGATGAGTCAAAGTGGTTTGTAGCCTAATCTGGTGACATTTAATACAATGATTAGTGGGTTTTGCAAAGAAGGGAAGACTAAGGAAGCTAATGGGTTGATTGAATTGATAATTCAAACAGGTTTGCAGCCTAATGTGGTGACTTTTAATTCAAAGACAGATGGGCTTTGCAAGGAAGGGAAGATGGAGGAAGCTAATAGGTTGTTGGAATTGATGAGTCAAAGAGGTTTGCAGCCTAATGTGGTGACTTTTAGTACAATGATAAATGGGCTTTGTAAGGAGGAGAAGATGGAGGAAGCTAATGGGATGATGGAATTGATGATTCAAAGAGTATTGTAGCCTAATGTGTTGACTTTTAATTCAATGATGAATAGGTTTCGCAAGGAGGGGGAGATGGAGGAAACTAATGGGATGATGGAATTGATGAGTCATAGAGGTTTGCAGCCTGATGTGGTGACGTTTAATACAATGATAAATGGGCTTTGCAAGGAGGGGAAGATTGAGGAAGCTAATGGGTTGTTTGAATTGATGAGTCAGAGAGGTTTGCAGCTTGATGTGGTGACGTTTACTACGATGATAAGTGGGCTTTGCTAGGAAGGGAAGATGGAGGAAGCTAATGCATACTTGAAATAGATGATGCAAAGAGGTTGGCACCCTAATGTGGTGACTTTTACTACAATGATAAGTAGGCTTTGCTAGGAGAGGAAGATGGAGGAAGCTAATAGGTTTTTGGAATTGATGAGTCAAAGAGGTTTGGAGTCTAATGTGGTGTTTTTTACTACAATGATAAATGGGCTTTGCAAGGAGGGGAAGATGGAGGAAGCTAATGGGTTGTTGGAATTGATGAGTCAAAGAGGGTTACAGCCTATGATATGATCTTCTAGTCTTGACCTTTATAAGGACCCATAAGCTGATTTGGTATCTTTATATTTTGCATCCTTTGATCATATGTCTTGACATATACCCCTTTATATCATTTTTAAGTGTTTTTTTTTTTTTTTTTTTGCTTATTTCAATTTGTTATTGCTCACCTAAATTCTAACTCTAATTGTTTTAACTCTTCTTTTACAACGAGTTCTGGATATTCTGAGAGTATATACCATGAGGCAAAGATGGCACTTGATACTTTTTGCAAATATCTGCCACTAGGTGTTTAACCGTGAAGGAAAATTTTAAAAAGCCATTGAGGAAATGGACTTTTTTTTTTCTTTTTTTTAAATGTTGTTTTACCAAAGTTAGCGATTCTTAGCTTTTACCCTTAGTCGCTTAAGCGATTTGCGATTCCTTAAGCGATTTGCGATTGCTTAAGCAATTTATGGTCTCGCTTAAGTGATTCTTCGCTTTTACCCTTAGTCGCTTCAGCGGTCAAGTCCGAGGCAGAATCAAGATTTGCCCAGATGCACGATCGCTTAAGCGATTTATGGTCTCCCTTAAATGATTCTTCTCTTTTACCCTTGGTCGCTTAAGCGATTCTTCACTTTTGGCATTGGTCGCTTACGCGATTATTGATCGCTTAAGCAACCAAGGCCATTTTTCTTCTTATCTTGCCAAACTTTTGATATTGACCACATTTGAGTGAGAAATTATATTTGTATTGTGGGTGAGCTCTATATTCAATCATAACCATCCATATTTGTGAAATAAGGTACGTTTCTACTAACGTGCCACACTCGTGACTAATTCAGTAAATTGATTGATTGATTGATTGCCTTGATATGACAATGATGTTGATAATATTTATTTTGTTTCTCTTGCTTCTTTAGGTAGCAATCAGTGCCGTACAGAGATAATATGCAAAATTTTACTAATTTAAACCCTTTTTAAAATTGATAAAAATGAAAATTAATTAATTTGATTTAATACGTTATAAAATGTGATTTATTCAAGGTAACAATAAAATTTAAAACATAAAAAATTGAAAACAACAACTCTTCAACGATTGGCCTTGGCATCTCTCTCAATTTCATCATTCTTCTTAATGACATAGCTAGAAATACAAGGACATAAAATCAGTTTAATACACCACAATTAGTTTAAGCGATCCGAACCTAATTTTTTGGATCTACACATGATCGATTCTGGCAACTACTTCTCTTGTGGCTAGGTTGCTTGCAAATTGAGCACTTATTCATTCTCTGGGGAACCTCAGAGGTTGATGGAATACGCTTAACTCTTTTTCTCCCCTTTTCTGTCTTCTTGAATGGCAGATGGATGATAATGTGAACCAACTCTGGCGGCACCACCCACTGCTCTTCTGGAGGAACTTGATATATCGTTTCTGAATAAGCCAGCATGTAGTGACTTGCCATATAGAGAGGGGAGCAAAGTTTCATGTAAATTTTTGAACCAAAATTCGGCTTCCGTTGATGTTTCAGTGCTACTAGTGCATGAGGACAAGGTAAACGTTGAATGTCAAGCACTTTACAACTGCAAGTTTTACTAAGAAGGTTAATTAGGGCATCCAGACCATAGCTGTGCACGGTGAACTCTTGAGCATTAAAAGGATAGGCAAACGGTGCATTTGACAGTTCCATACGTTCTCACAATAATTTTTCAACTGACGGAACAAAAGTTGTGGTGAAATTATCTGACTCCATACGACGCTCATGGAACCATTGTGACAATGTCCTCTGGATTGCATCAAAAAGGGCAACTATTGGAAATTCTCTTTCCATTAACAACTTCGAATTTATGGACTCAACTATGTTCGTGGTCATGACATCACACCTTCTTCCAGGAAAGAAAGCTCTACTCCATCATTCGAAACCAAAATCATGCTCAAGATACTTAGCAATTCTATCATCCTTGATTCGGATTTGTCGGAAGTGCTCCTCGAACTCATCAACTCGATAAGTTTTTGCTGCCATGCAGTATGTCTGAAGGAGGCCAGCATACTTAAACTTTTGTTTTATGTTCTCACCAAGGTGTCTCATACATAATCTGTGATGTGCTTGAGGGTAAATAGTGGCAATCCCTTTCTTTATAGAGTTGTGCCTATCAGATATTATGCACAACTCATCACTGTCAGGCACTATCGTACGTAATTGCTAAAAAAATGTAACGCCCACATCGCGGTACGTAACTTTACGTATTCCCTAATACCTTTAGTTGAATTTTGTTAAAGGTATCTTGAACAAGTGTGAAGAAAATGCCTTAAAATTTCATTAAGGGTAAAATGGTCTTTTCACTCATAATTAGTTGAAAAAGTGGGGAGTGAAAAGAGATAGAATTTCGTGAAGAAGTTAATAAAAATGAGGACGTTATTGTAATTGACTAAGGGACCTAGATGGAATTTCATAGAAAGTGTAAGGGCAAAATAGGAAAGTAGAAGTAATAAATGAGATATTTTGAGTTCATTCTTGAAAACTCTATCATTCTCTACTCCCTCACACGCCACTTTCATCTCTAAATTCTCTCATTTTCCTCATCAAATTTCCAAGGCAATTTAGAGGATTTTTGGTTAGATTTTGGTAGATATTCAATCCTAAGCATCCAAAGGTAAGAGTTCTTGCAATATGATGTGAGATTAATTTTTAAAGTGTTGAATTCTTATAGTTATATCCTTAGGGTTTAAGAATAAGAGGAGATCTACCCAAAGAGAGAGTTTCTAGTGTGGAACTACCCAAGATCAAGGTAAGTAAATCCAACCCTAAGTTTGATTTGAGTAAGTTTGTAGAGATTTGTACATGTATGTATGTACTTATGTTTTTGAGAAGTTTTGATGAGATTGATACTTGATGATAATTAAAATTCATCCATGAGAATGTAAACTTTGCCTATATGGTGATTGATGGAAGTTTGGTTCAATTTAGAAAGAGTTTGAGTAGACTTTATGGAGTGTAGTTTCCTGGCCAGGTTTATTGTTGATTTAATGGAGTTTTGCTCTAAATATTGGTGGCTTCAGAAAGAAGTAGAAGTGTAGCCATTTAGAGTTTGAGTATGTATTCAATTTGTTTGATGAAAATCCTAAGAGAAAACATGTTACCATGGTTGCCCTGTCATAGCTGTGACCTTCTGAGTGATTTTTGGGCATATACTGATTGAACTGAGTTGAGACCTAAACATAAAAGTTGTAGCCCTGTCTCTAAGCTTTAAAACAAGACCAAGATCGTAGCAATCCAATGTGTATAACTCGAGATATTCCTTCTTGAATATGACATGCAGAATGACTACCTCAAAATATTTTTTAGTCTAATAATCTATGATTGATTTCAAGTATGGGAATGTTGTTAGTAGAAATACTAGTTCTCTAATGATATTTTTATATGCCATAATGCATTCTCACATTTGCATTTAGAAAGAATAGCAAAGAATGAGCATATTTCCATGCACATACACATGGATGAGAATAATAAAGAATAAGGAAAAAGAAAGAAAATAATTAATTATAAAAAGATAAGAGAAGAGAAGGTTGTTGCGATGGGGAACCCGTGAGTGACAGAGAAGAATAGTCCCACATACGCGCCTTGCCTTGAGGCGGCCTCGGGGAATCGAAAGAAGTAAGTTTACAGTTCGTTGTAAGTTTACAGTTCGTTGTAAGTGTACAGTTCGTTAGAAGTGTATGTGGATGAGAATTGTACCAACATAATTTACCTACATGCACGCCGCCTTTAGTGAGCGGCCTCAGAATTAGAAAGAAGTGTTATACAGTCAGATAGAAGTGCATGTAGATGAGGATTGTACCCACTCACATGGCCAGGGTTCCGAATCCATGCCTCAACCGAGTCTGATCAACATAGAAAGAAATAATAGAAAGAAAAAAAAATAGAACACAAAAAGAACAGAACAGAACAGAACAGAAAGAAAGAATAGAACACAGAAAGAAAGAACATAATAGAAAGAAAGAAGAGACACGAGAAAGAAAAGAAAATTGCATTCTTTATGCATTTATGCACATGCATCATGGCATTCATATTATTCAGAATTAGTTTCTCCAATTGTGCTTACATGTTAGTAAGTGAGAAACAAGAATAGAAAGAAGCAGAAAAAGAATAGAGAAAGAGCAGGGGAGAAAGAATAGAAAAGAAAAGCAGAGAAGAAGAGAAGTGTGATGTAAGGAAAGAATTCAGAATATGAGCAACTGAGATAGAAGGGTAGCATAGCGGGTTTACTTACTGAGCAATTAGTGCTCACCCCGTTGTTTTCAATGTTTTTGCGGGTAGTAGATGAGATGCGGTTGCTTGGAATGTCAAGATACAGAAGGGTTGGGCAACACTGTCGAGCTTCTTGAGAAATTTATTTAGACTATGTATAGTTTTGTATATATAAAGAAAAATTGGGCCCATTATTTTATACTCATCTACATGTATATTTTTGTAATATATATATTTCTTGAGTTTTACTGTTTATTTTACGAGTATACTAGCTAGAGAGAGAGTTATTACAAAAAACCAAGTCCACGACATGTCGTTCTCAGAGTCAACCGCACACCATGCAATAGGATATGAGTGATTCTCGTTGTCCTGTGCAGTGGCCACCAACAATTTACCTCCATACTTTTCCATCGAAAAGAAACCATCAACAGCCAACACCTTTCTCATGTTTACAAAACCCCTTATAGTAGAACCGTAAGCAACAAAAAAATATTTAAACCTCATATTCTTTTCCCATTTCAAATCCGTCTTGCTATCTCGGTTTGTCAACTCAAGCATATAACGGTATGCTTCTAATACTGAGTACCCGTACTCCAACGTGCCCCTCACAAAATCTTGTGCATGTTGTCTCCCTTTCTAGCATTTCCAGTAACTAACAACACATCCCAACTCAGTGCGCACAAATCTCTGAATGTCTTTAGGAGATGGACCTTTCCCTTCAACAAACTGACTTTTGACAAATTGACCAATAACATCAGTGGAGGTTTGTCGATGCTCACCTGAAATATGTCCCAAACCACATGTGTGCTCACGGGTATATTTGCTAACAATAATTTTTTTGGACTTCACCAACCGTCTAGAATAAACCCATCACTTGCACTTTCGGTCACGACATGCAACTGTCACTACTGATGAATTAAACTTTTTGGTGATGAACTCAAAATTACCTCTCACGGCAACAAGTTTTAGCTTCCTCACCACTTCCTCTTTGTTGTTAAATAAATACCCTATGTGCAACTCCAATCCATCAGTAAAAACATGAAGTGATTCACTACTACCTGCAATTGCCCCTTCTGAACCTACATAAAGGACCATAGTGTTCTCTTCCTCACAAACTACACCTTCTACATAATCTATATTTAAAGGAATCTCTACATCTGCGGGAACATGTACGGGATCTTCCTCCTCAACATTCTCATTCTGCCGCACATGACCAACCTCTTCTACAGTGTCCTCCTCACCACCTACTCTTGATTTTTCAACTAAGAAATCAATGCCCTCATATTTCAAATTAAAACCAACATTCCCTCCACCAACTTCCTTGTTATCCCCTTCCTTTGAACCAACTTCCAACAGTTTATCTACAAAAGAAACCCTTAAAATCGGCCTCGTGTAATGACTCTTCTTTCTAGCTAGTGTACTTGGAAAATATAATATGATAAACATACATAAGCATGTACGAAAAAGATAATGGGCCCAAAAATTTCTTTACTTTATATATAAAATTCTTTACATTAATAAACGTCTCATGTACATAAGCGCAAAATAGTGGACAGTAGTGCCATTTCTCTCCACTCTTCGATGTCCATCCAATCGCTTCTCACCTATTTCCTGTAAAAACATTTAGAAACAATGGGGTGAGCACTAGTTGCTCAGTAAGTAAATCCGCTACTCAATTCTCTATCTTCTTGCTTATATTCTGAATTCTTTCCTTACTTTGCTCTTTTCTTTTTCTTCTTCATTCTCTCTTTGTTCATTCTCTTTTCTTTCACTATTTCTAGTTCCCACTGTTCTTTTGTTCTATCTTTCTTTGTTCTTTCTTTCTAGTTCTTTCTGTTCTTTCTTTCTTCTAATTTCTCACTATCCATGATAGGCATCATGGTATCATGCATGGATGAGATACAAATGCACAAATGCATAGAGATGCATTCTCTATTTTCTTTTCTGTTTCTTATTCTATTTTCTATATTTCTTTCTATTCTTTTCTTCTTTTCTTTTCTTTTCTTTCTTGCTTGCTTATTCTTTCTTATTCTTATTCCTTACCGATCGGACTCAGTTGATGCATAGATTCAGAACCCTGGTCGTGTGAGTGAGTACAGTCCTCATCTACGTGCACTCTTATGGACTGTACAAATTCTTTTTTTCTTAGGCCACTCATTTAAGTTGGCGTGCATGTAGGTATTTCTTCTAGGTACAACCTTTATCCACATGCACTCTTAACGGCCGTACAAATTCTTCTTCTTATTCTTGGGCCGCTCACTAAAGGCGGCGTACATGTCGGAATCTTCTTCTTCTTGTCACCCACGGGTTCCCCATCGCAACAACCTTTCTTTTCTTTTCTTTAGCACTTTTCCTTCTTTCTCTTTGTTCTTTAGTGCTTTTCTTTCTTTCTCTTTATTCTTTAAGATCTCATACATATGCATATGCATATGATTGCATGTAGATGATTCATGCTTATATTCTTTCTAAATGCAAATATTTAATGCAAGAATGCCATGTAGCATAAAGATAAGTCTTTCTCTATCATCTACAAGCTCATAACAAGATTACAAATATATACACTCATGCATACATTTCTCTTAGACATTTCATCAAACATCTTGCATGCATACTCAATTTCTAAATTAGCTACACTTCTATTTCTTTCTCAAACCACCAATATTTGGAGTAAAACTCCCTTAAAACAATATTACACCTGGCCAGGAAAAACACTCCATAAATTCTGCTCAAACTCTTTCTAAATTCAACCAAACTTTCATCAATTTCTATTAACACATCCAACCCTTCTCATGGTGGAAATCCAATCATGGATCATCAACAAACCCAATAACAACTCCCTTAACAAATCTCAAGCATATAAGAAAATCTCTATACTTTTATTACTCAATCAAGGGTTAGGGTTGGATTTACTTACCTTGAACTTGAGTCCTTCCACTAAATCTCTCTCTTTTTGGTAGACTTCCACTTTCTCCAAAATCCTAAGCATATATATACTATAAGAATTCAACACTTTTGCAACACCTGCTCTCTACTATACATACTATGCAAATTATAGATATACATAGCATATGGAAGATAGTGGGCTCAAACTTTTCTTTACTCATAAAATATAATTCTTTACAAATACAAAATAATATGTATTAAAAGCTTTCTACTTAATGAAAATATCATAACTGGTGGACAATAGTGCCAATACTCTCCGCTCCTCGACGTCCATCCGACCGCTACTTCTATTTCCTGCAAAACAGGGAAGAACAATGGGGTGAGCACAACAATGCTCAGTAAGTAAATCCTCTACTACCAGTCCCTACAACTCACTCTTTGGTTCTTTCCTTACTCTACCGTTCTTCTATTTCTAATTCTCACTGTTTCTCTCTTTCTTTCTAATACTTTTATTCTCCTTTAACTATGTTTTGCTCTTTTTATTCTTTCTTTCTCTCTGTTCTTATTCTCTTATTCTTACTCACCATGAAGGAAAATCATGGTTCTCTCTCTTATTCTCGTCATACTCTCACTAACCATGGAAGAAATCATGGTGCATGCATGTATGAGATGTACATGCGATTAATGCAAAAGAACTGCATGTTTCTTTCTTCTACTCTCTATTCTTACTAGCTCAAACTCTCTCATTCTTTCTCATACTCTCTCTTTCTATCTCATTCTTTCTCAAGCTTTCTCATTCTTTAATTCTCTCTATTATCTCTTTCTCATTTCTCATAATTCTGTTCTACTAACTCTCTCTTTGAATGTCATGGCCCCATCTTACGAGAGGCACAACCGGGACTTCTCCCGCTCTACGTGACTTCTACTGATTCTCTTTCTGTCTCTCTTTCTCATAAATCTTCTCTGTTAACTTTTTGTTGTAGGTCACGGCCTCATCTTACCGGAGGCACGGCAGGGTGGAGATCACAAAGCACCGACCCATTCTTCGTGACTTCTACTCATTCTCTGTCGATTGGACTCGGTCATGCATGGATTTAGAACCCTTGGCCATGTGAGTGTATTCTCTCTCTCTCACTGAATGCCATGGTCCCATCTTACCGAGGCACAGCTGGGTACTCATCCCACTCTTCATGGCTGTCCACGGCCCTATCTAACCGGAGGCACGGCTGGGTAGAGATCACAAAGCACTAACCCACCCTTCGTGACTTCTCTTATCACTCACGAGTTCCCCATCGCACAACCTACTCTATTCTCTTCTTTAGTACTTTTCTCTCTTTTATTCTCTAGTGCTCAATCTCTCTTTCTAGTGCCCAATCTCTCTTTCTCTTACTACTAGAGTGTTCTCATTCTCTTTACTCTTAGGGTTACTTATACTCAACATTTTCTATTCTTAAGCTATTTCTCAATGCATAATCAATGCATATGGATGGCTGTAAACCCCACCGATGCATCCAAGGGTAAAATAGTCTTTTCCTTTTTATGTGTTAAGCTAACTACCATGCATATGCCTTAGGGGTAAAGTGGTAAAAGAATAATGATATTTTATTGGCTTGACAAGATAAAGATGATGAAGGATTAAGGAGTAATTAATAGACAATTTTTTAGGGCAAAAAGGGAAATAATGTTATAGGACATTAAATGCAAAAGACAAATGTCAAATGAATAATTTTTAGCAAAAACAAAAGAAAAAAAAAAAAAAAAGATATTAGCTGATAAGAGTCGGCCAACATGTTTTCTACCACTTTTCATTTCTTTTCTTCAAGTTTTCTACAAGCTTCCATATTTTCTTCACTTCTTCATTAAAGTTTCAAGTCTCTTAGTTGCAAATCTCTCAAGTGTCTTATATTTCTCCCTTTATTAAGGATATTAGGAGGTAAAGTTCAACTCCTTATCTTATATAAATATTGTGTATTTCAAGTTATTGAAGTTTCCTTATAATTTGTGTTAGGATAAGGGTCAATTGGAGATAAGGAGGAGGAAATTTGCAAAGGAGTGTGGTTTCTTGACATAAGGTAAGGGAAACCTCCCTTTAATAGGAAATAAAAAATCAGGTTTCTAGGTTCAGTATTAGGGAACCTTAATTCTTGTCACACCATAGCAATTGAGTTTGGTTTGATGTAAAAACAATGAAGTTTGATGACAATCAATGGAATTAGTTGTGACATGAGTTTTTAACATATTACAAGGGAGGTTATTATTGGTCATTTAACATGTTTTCACAGGGGAAAATGGTTAGGAAAGGTTAGGGAGTAAGTGGAGGTAAATAGGTAAGGAAAAGCCCTAAAATAGGCATGTTACCATGGTTGCCCTGTCACATCCATAACCTTATAAGTGATTTTTCGGCATATTAACGATTGAACTGGGTTGAGACCTAAAAATAAAAGTTGTAGCCCTGTCTCTAAGCTTTAAAACGAGACCAGGATCATATCAATCCGATGTGTGTAACTCAAGTTATGCCTTTTTGAATCTGACCTGTGCAGAATGATTGATTCCAAGTATGGGAATGATGCTTAAAGGGTTTTGAAGTATGTTTGAATGAGTGATCTTTATGATTATTTAGTGATTGTATGAGCATATATAGTTGATGTAATGAATGACCATGGAGGTTATGTGTAATATGTTATGTATTACCTAATTATGAGCTTGTGTATGTATAAACAAGCCTAAGTATGATATGTTTTATGAATATCTTATGCATCCACAAAATGGCCATGATGAAATGATATGTTCATATATGGAAAGTGTATGTTTTTTTTTTTTTAAGAATAAAGCATGTCAAGCATATTAATGATGAAAAAGTGGGACTTGATCCCAAGTTTGAGCAAAATACTTCCAAGGTACATAGACATGCATTTTTGTGAAGGAAAATGATTTGTAAATGTTATGGAAAATGTTGGCATGTTATGGGGAACCTGAGCTCACTCATGCACATGTCTAGACCGAAAGAAATGAACAGTCCATAGCGTGCATGACCATGGGGATTGTGTTATAAGTTAAGGTTAGCTCATTGGCCAAAGGTTCCGTAATCCATGCCTCAGCTTAGTCTGATCGGTAAACAGTAAAAGGTTTTCAAAGAAAAATGTATTTATACATGCATGACATTGATGTGCATTATTCATGAACATTAAAGGAAAGCATTGCATGAATTATATTATGCATTATGATATGGATTGAATATGCTATGTTATATTACTTTTATGTTATTAATGTTTGGTTCATATACAAGTAAATAAGATGCTTCCTAAGTTTAAGAATGTTACATAGGGTTAAATGATCGATACCCTTACTGAGTGATTAGCACTCATCCCCCTAGTTTCCATATTTTGCAGGTAATGGTTAAAGCGGTAATGGCTAGTGGCGGTCAAGGAGGTGTGGGGCATGCATGTTTTGTTCTAACTAAACTTATGATGTTATATAAAGGATGTTACTTTTGAATTTAATGTAAATAGTTTAATGTTTATAATCTAAGTTTTATGAAATAGTAAATATGTTTTGCTTATAAATGATGGGAGATATTTTATATTTGCTTCTGCTATTAAAACAATTGATGTTGTTGTTTTCTTTAAACCATATTTTTCATATATAGTCATGTATTTATAGGTTGATTAAGAAAGTAATATAAATGAGAGGAGAAGTTTTATTTATTTATTTTCATATAGTACATGTTTGTAACCAGGATTTACGTTTTAAAATACACAACCTTCCAGGCGTGAATTCTCTAATTTTCCATCCTAATGGAATACTTAGAGGGTACCCGGCTGAAGGGGGGTGTTACAATGGCTCATGCTCATTAATGCACTCATGAAATGCCAACATGCAATGTTGCAAGAATTAAGGTTCTTTACTCATAGTCATACTTCTCTTAGGCATTTCATCAAACAACTCATGTGCATACAAAAACTCTACTTTATTGAGAACTCTACTTCTCTCTTAGGCCATCCCAAAATGGGAGGAGATTCTCTTGCATGATCTCATTCCCTGTCAAGGAAACACACTCCCAAAAATCTACTCAAACTTCTTCCAATCTCAATCAAACTCAACTCATCATCATGCAAGTAAAACACTTCTCATAACTCACTATATTCAATATCAACATAAATAGCTACTCATGTCATCTCAATCTCTCCACAAGCATAATATAAACATGCATAAAGAAATCTCTACTCAATAGATTCCTTAAATCTCAACTTGAGTTGGATTTACTTAACTCATACTTGAGTAGTCTTCACTAAAACTCTCTACTCTTGTTGGACCTTAGCTTTCTCTTATTTCCTCTTCTTGCTTTGGATAAATTCTTTGTCAAATTCCAACTCAAAACTCTCAAAAATCCCTTGGAAGATTGAGTGAGGAATTGAGAGAAAATGAGGGATGAAAAGGCGGTGGAGGAAGGGGAAATGAAGGGGTTTAGAGAACTAAACCCTTATTAGCTCATATAATATACACTCTTTCCCATTTTGCCCTTACTCTTTCTTGAAAATTCCACCTTTATCCTTTAATTCTTTACAAACTCACCCTTATTTTACACTATTCTCCATGAAATTTTCTTGCATTTTACTCCCCACTTTTCCTACTAATTAGGGGTAAAATGATCATTTTGCCCTTAGGAAAGAATTCTCTAGAAAACTGAAACAAAACTCAGTTGGCCCTTTGGTGCGGTGAAGAATTCTCTGTTGCCCCGGCAAAGAATTACAGAATCGACATTGCAAATTCAGAGCCGATGTCGCCGCGACGAAGCTTCTTCCTCGCCCCGGCGAAGGCTGTAACTCCAAAATTCGCCAAGTCTTGACCGATTCCAAGGTAAACACTCAACAAAACATAAACTCAACCAAGGGCCAACCAAACATCATGAATAATAAACAATCTCATTTTGGAGCAATTCAGTAAACCTTTAGGCCATACCATAAACAATGGCTACGTATCTCAAGTGGGGCGTTACAACTTTAATAATTAATCACACATCTATTTGCAAGAATTCTTACATTCAGATGCTTAAGATTAAATCTCTACCAAAATCTAACCAAAAGCCCTCTAATTTTCCTTGGAAATTTGATGAAGAAATTGAGAAAATTGAGAATGAAAGTGGCGTGTGAGGTGTAGAGAATGGTAGGGTTTGTGTGCTTGAACCCTTAATATCTCATATTAATATTCATACTTTCCCATTTTGCCCTTACACTTTCTTAAAAATTCCATCTTTGTCCTTTAGTCAATTACAAAAATGCCCTCATCACTATTGCATTCTCCATAAAATTTCCTTACTTTTCACTCCCCGCATTTTCAACTAATTAGGGGCAAAATGGTAATTTTTCCCTTAAGGAAATTTCTCTAGAATTTTCTCAAGAATTCCAACTAGCTCTTTGCCTCGGCAAAGAATTCCAGAGCATACGTCGCCACGGCGAACTTTCTTCTTGGTCGCGGCAAAGCCTGTAAATCTTAAACTCGATTTGGGCAGAGAGTTTGCTGCCGCGGCGAAGTCCTGCACTTCCCAAATTCATCAATCTTTCACCTTAACACAAGCAAAACTCAAGGAAGTAAAGGCATAAAAGCATAAATAACTTACCTAAATGTGGGTGTTACAATTCTCCCCCCCGTAAAAGAATTTTGTCCCCGAAATTCAAAAAAACAATTCCAGGTAACTATTCTGCATATCTTGCTCTACCTCTCATGTAGCCTCTTCAACTTTGTGATTTCTCCATAAGACTTTCACTAAAGGGATACTATTATTTCGGAGCTCTTTAACCTTTTGTCCAATATTTGTACTGGACGCTCCTTATAAATGAGATTCTCTTCTAAATCCACTTCATCTACTGTCAATATATGAGAGGGATCGTTGACATACTTTTGAAGCATCGAGATATGGAACACATTATGAACCCTATCCATACTCGGTGGTAGTGCCAACTTATAAGTTACCTTTCCCACTCGTTGTAACACTTCAAATGGACCAATGTATCTTAGTGCTAACTTTCCCTTGCCACCAAAACGCATTACCTGCTTATAGGGGGAGACTTTCAGAAATACTTTATCACCCACTTCGAACTCAACATCTTTTCTCTTCAAATCTGCATAGCTTTTCTATCTATCTTGGGCTTGTTTCATTCTACTTCTAATCAACTTGATATCTTCTATCATTTTTTGCGTTATTTCTGGCCCAAGAGCCGTATTCAAAACATCTTTCTCGCCTATCTCATCCTAATGTAGTGGAGATCTACACCGTCTACCATACAAGGCTTTGTAGGGAGCTATCTTAATTGTAGATTGATAGCTATTATTATAGGCAAACTCCACCAAGGGTAACATCTTATGCCAGAACATTCTATAATCCATACAACACACCTTCAACATATCCTTAAGTACTTGATTTGTTCTCTCAGTCTGGCCATCTGTCTGAGGATGATAGGCTATACTAAATGCCAATCTGGTACCTAAGTTTCTCTATAAACTAGTCCAGAAAGTTGAGACAACTCTGGAATCTCTATCTGCTACTATTGTCTTAGGCATTCCATGCAATCTAACTATCTCCTTAATATAAATCTGGGCCAATTGATCCGAGGTAGTGTTCTCCTTTACTGGAAGGAAATGGGCTGATTTAGTTAATCTATCTACTACTACCCATATGGCATTATACCCTTTCTGAACTCTTGGGAGACTAGTGATAAAATCCATTAAGATACTCTCCTATTTCCATTTAGGAATGCTGAGTGTCTGAAACAATCCCAACGGCCTTTGGTGTTTTGCTTTCATCTGTTGACAAACCAGGCATTTAGTAACAAAATCTCTAATATCTCTCTTCTTACCTGGCCACCAATAGCCTTTCTTTAAGTCTTGATACACCTTGGTTGTTCCAGGATGAGCAGTGTATGCTGTGTCATGAGCCTCCGTAAGAATTTTCTTCTTTAACTCAGCATCTTGGGGAATGCATAAGAGATTTATGAAACGGAGGACGCCATCTAACAGGTGGAACTCTGGTATCTTACCCTCGAGCACTTGCTGACTTATTTTCTCACACCATTCATTGGCAACTTGCTTTTCTTTAATTTCTTCCAGTAAAGTGGATTGAATCTCTAATCTAGCAATCCTTCCCAGTATCACTTCAATCAGTTCTCTGCATAATTCTTCTAATAATTCTTTCTGCCTTGTGAGTTGGGACAAATAGGCTTTTCTACTCAAAGCATCAGCTACTACATTGGCTTTCCCAGGCTGATATTTAATCTCACAATCATAATCCTTAATCAGCTCCAACCATCTTCGTTGTCTCATGTTTATCTCCCTTACTATTTGAACCATATAGGTAATGCCTCCAAATCTTTAATGCAAAGACTACGGCTGCCAACTCTAAATCATGTGTAGGGTATCTCGTCTCGTACTCTTTTAACTATTGAGAAGCATAAGGTATTTGTTAGAGTAGATGCCCTAGAGCCAATCAATTATGGTAGAATTGACTCTTTGTAATAATGTTCATTAATCAATAATAAAAGGCATTTTATTCTATATTGCGTAAATCATTATCATTGCAATATGTATTGATATATGTCCTTAGAATGGTAGAACCGTGATGAGGGTATCAAGTATTTCAAATCTTGATAGTGAGAACCCTATGAGCACATATGGTGGCCATTCTAGAAACGTTCGTAGCCCTAGTATTATTCTAAAGTAAGGGCCAGATAATACGGTAAGGCTATCATAGTGTTGAACGATCCTATCGAAAGGCAGTGATTGATCTCACTTGTCAAGGTTGTTTGGTGACAACCTGGTGCAACACATGGGTGCTTGTTGTAGGCGGATACATCGTAGCAAGTTCACTAGACTGAGCTACTAGAGGATTCCATATGGATGGTAACCCTAGTGTCTATGGAATAAATCCTCTAACGAATGGTGGTGCATGTGATCCTTAGACTTGAGATCACCAGAGCGCCTTGTGCATCGATTGGTGTAGTTTGACACTAGCCTAACACATTTCTTTTCAGAGCTGTCAATACGGTGGTGATTGGTTGCATTGAGGAGTGTATCAAGACTATGGTGGATAGACAGAGGATTCATCACTCCTAGGTAAGGGAGAAGTTATCTCACTGTGCAATTCAGCATATGGCAATGACACTAAAACTGTGGCCACAGTGGAATTGAGTTGTTGCTCTATCCGGATTATAATACAGGTCATTGGTCTAGAAACTGAATACATAATATCGAGAGTAACCGAAGGTTGACACTATTTCTATGCTTCGTCTCGTCGAGATAACATATGATGAAAGGATCGAATTGTACGATGACCATATCGTTGACAGGTAGCTATTTTACTAAATCAGAATCTATGGGGTGGCCATGATGTTAGTAAACGGTCTCGTATACGCAGCGGAAACAAAAATAATATAGCTCAGGGATCGTTTACATGAGCCAAGATCAAGGGTATGATTTTACAATTTTATCATAAAGCAAGAATCTGCAAAAATTAATAATCTGTGTTTAGAAACCATACGCACATTTGGAGGCTACACCAGGATTGTCTTTGAATGTTTTGCTACCAATCCAAGTGTAGGATCGAATTGCGTAGTCCACACGAAGACAATCTCAAAAGAACCAAAGAGGGATTTGCTAGATCCTTTTTGGCTTCAAGATTAAGAAGAAAAACAAATCAATTGAAATTGATTTTAGGCTAAGAGTGTTTCTGCCATGGGAGTGAAAACAGAGGGCTACTGTGTGTTTTATTTTTCAAAGAAAAATCAATTCTTTTTTTTTTTTCATTAATTAACACACACTTTTCTTTTTATAGTAAAATAATCAAGTTGCCCTAATCCCATACGGAATAGGCTTGGGCTCCAACCCAAACGCCCCATGTTGCCAAACACTCCTAATTTGATTTATTTTATTTTCCATCATTATCTCAATTAAAATCAATTAATATATATTTAAATATGTATTAACATTTAACAATAATGATAATATATTTAAATATTTACGAACACACATTTAAACGTAATTTCACTTATTTAATGACCTCGGCAAATTTAGTTGCACTGTGAAATTACCAAAATACCCTTTCACCTTAAAAGACAAAAACGCTCTTCTTTCTTCTTGGATCTTAAATTATCTTCTATGTGTGTGACCCATAGGCTCCTCATCATATCGGCGAGGTATAGTATCGCAATTAACACCAATTAATCGTCCTCACTAATACCACGACCAAGATTTGTCCTAGCAAGGCATCATGGCAACCCGATAGATTCGGATTCAACAAAGTAGCTACCGTCAAGGATATGGTTACCGTGCAATTCGATCCTTTCATCATAATGCTTATCTCGGCGAGGACGAAGGCATAGAAATAGTGTCAACCTTTGGTTACTCTCGATATTATTTATTCGGGCTTTTTGGACCAATGACCCATATTATAAACCTGGATAGAGCAACTCAATCCCACCTTGTGGCCACGATTTTAGTGTCATTGCCATATCTGAATTGCGCCGTGAGATAACTTTCTCCCATACCCGGAAGTGATGAATCCTCTGTCAATCCACCATAGTCTTGATACAACTTGATGCGACCAATTACCACCGTATTGTGACTGCGAAAAGAAGCTGCGTTAGGGTAGCGTAAAACTACACCAATCGGTGCACAAGGCGCTTCGGTGATCTCAAGTCTAAGGATCACATGCACCACCATTCGTTAGAGGATTTGTTCCATAGACATTGGGGTTACCATCCATATGGAATCCTCTGGTGGGTCAGTCCAGTGAACTTGCTGCGGTGTAATCGCCTACAGCAAGCACCCATGTGTTGCACCAGGTTGTCATCAAACAACCTGGACAAGTGAGATCAGTCATTGCCTTTCGACAGGGTCATTCAACACTATGATAGCCTTACCGTATTATCGTGCCTTTGCTTGCGGGAATAATACCCGAGGGGCTACGGAGGGCGTTTCTAGAATGGCCACCATATGTGCTCATAGGGTTCTCATTATCAAGATTTGAAACACTTGATACCCTCGTCACGGTTCTACCATTCTAAGGACATATATCAATACATATTGCAATAATAATGATTTACGCGATATAGAATAAAATGCCTTTTATTGATTAATGAACATTATTACAAAGAGTCAATTCTACAATAACTGATTGGCTTTAGGGCATCTACTCAAACAATCTCCCACTTGCACTATAGCCAATCATTCATGTATTTAATACCAAATGATCTCAAGTGCCTGTCATGCTTCTACTGCGATAGAGGCTTTGTTAATGGATCTGCGAGATTGCCGTCAGTATGCACTTTACTAATCTGCACGTCTTTCCTCTCAACTATCTCTCTGATGAGATGGAATCGTCTGAGTATGTGTTTGGATTTCAGATGAAACTGTGGTTCCCTGGCTTGAGTAATTGCTCCATTGTTCTCACAATATATGTCTATAGGATCAACAATCGTAGGAACCACACCAAGTTCAGTAATGAACTTCTTAATCCAGACTGCCTCCTTGGCCGTATCCGACAATGCAATATACTCAGCCTCCATTGTAGAATCCGCTACAGTGCTTTGCTTGGAGCTTTTCCAACTCACTGCACCCCCATTGAGACAAAATACAAACCCTGATTGCGATCGATAATCATCTTTGTCCGTTTGGAAACTAGCATCACTGTATCCTTTTACAGTGAGCTTATCTTCCCCTCCATAAAGCAAGAACATATCCTTAGTCCTCTTTAGGTACTTAAGAATATTCTTGATGACCATCCCATCCAAAGGATGCTCACCTGGATCTGATTGATATCTACTATAAGTGCTCAAAGCACATGAGACATCAATCCGAGTACATAGCATGGCATACATGATGGATCCAATTGCTGATGCATATGGGATCCTCTTTATCCTATCTCTCTCATCTTGTGTTTTAGGACACAATTCCTTAGAGATAAACACCATGTGACATCAGAAGAAATCCCTTCTTGGATTCTTCCATACTGAATCTTTTCAAGTACTTTGTTAATATATGTACTCTGACTTAGGCCAAGCAACCTACAGGGATCTATCACGATAGATCTTTATACCAAGGATGTAAATTTGCTTCCTTAAGTCCTTCATGGAGAAGCACTTGGATAACCAAGTCTTTATTGACTGCAAGTTCGGTATATCATTCCCGATCAGAAGTATGTCATCAACATACAATACTAGGAATGCTACTGCCCTGCCACTCACTTTCTTGTAAACACAAGGCTCATCTTCGTTCTTGATAAAACCAAATTCTTTTACGGCTTCATCAAAACGAATGTTCCATCTCCTTGAAGCTTGCTTGAGTCCATAAATGGATCTCTGTAACTTACATACCTTATTGGTTTGACTATCAAGAACGAAACCATCAAGTTGTGTCATGTACACATCCTCCTTAAGGTTTCCGTTCAGGAAAGCAGTTTTGACATCCATTTGCCAAATCTCATAGTCATGATATGCAACAATTGCAAGCATCATCTGGATCGATTTAATCATGGCAACCGTGAAAAGGATTCTTCATAGTCAATGCCATGAATTTGTTTGAAACCTTTGGCAACCAACCGTGCTTTATAAGTATGCGTTGCCATCCATGTCGATCTTCTTCTTGAAGACCCATTTACACCCTATGGGTTTTTACCCCTTCAGGTGGTTCCACCAAAGACCACACTTGGTTCTGGTACATGGAATCCATCTCAGATTTCATGGCTTCAAGCCATTTAACGGAATCTGGATCCGACATAGCGTCTTCGTAGGTTCTGGGTTCATCGTCTTGGTAGACCAATACGTCACCATGTTGAGTCACAATATAACCGTATCTCTCGGGCTCATGGCGTACTCTCCCGATCTACGTAGCTCGTCTACCCGAGGTGGTTCACTTTGATCCACAAGTTGTGGAGTAACCTCCTCATGATGCTCAACCACTACCTGTGGCACATCATCCCGTCCTTTGTCTAGTATATCTTGTGGTTCTAGAACTTCATCAAGTTCTACTTTTCTCCCACTAGTATTTCTTAGAAAATATTCCTTTTCTAGGAGGACACCAGTTCGAGCAACAAAAATTTTGTGCTCTTAAGGGTGGTAGAAATAGTATCCTTTGGTCTCCTTTGGATACCCCACAAATATACATTTCTGAGTTTTAGGCCCAGCTTGTTCAAGTCAATTTCTTAACATAAACGCAACCCCAAATCCTTAGATAAGACAAGTTGGGCTTTCACCCAACTCCATAGCTTCATATGGAGTCATATCTACAGAACTTTGTGAAACACACGGTTCAAAACGTGAGTCGCTCTCTAGGGCATAACCTTAGAACGATGCGGGTAAATCACTAAAACTCATCATGGACCTAACCATGTCAAGTAAGGTCATATTCCTCCTTTCCGACACTCCATTGTGTTGGGGAGGTGTATAAGGAGGGGTGAGTTGTGATACTATCCCACATTCCTTGGTACTCAAAACCACCCCGAGCTTAAGTATTCACCTCCTCGATCCATCAAGAGCTTTAATACTTTTGCCCAACATATTCTCGTACTTCATTTTTTAATTCCTTTAATTTATCAAAGGCTCAGATTTATGTCTCATAAGGTAGACATAACCATATCTACTGAAATCATCAGTAAATGTGATGAAGTATGAATATCCACCTGGCTTCAAGCATTAGTGGACCACATACATCACTATGGATGATGCCTAACTTCTCATAGCCCTTTCACCTTTCCTGTGAAAGGAGACTGTCATCTTGCCTATGAGGCATGACTCCCCATACCTCAAATGGTGAAAGTCAAAGGGTCCAAAACTCCATCCCTTTGAAGTTTTGCAATGCGGGTCTTATTAACATGACACAATCTACAGTGCCAGAGATATGTCTAGTTTTGATTGCTATGTTTAGCTCTCTTGGTTTCAATATTGAGAATATCTTTATTGTTTAAATCAAGAACATATAATCCATTCAAACTAAAGGACAATAATCCATTAGATATCTCAAAATGATGCCCCATATTATCCAAAGCGGATACTGAAATAATATTTCTAGAAATAGAAGGTACATGATAACAGTTATGTAGTTCCAATAATAAGCCCGTAGGCACTACAGCTAATGCAGCCACATGTGCTCCATTTCCAACTCGTAGGTCCACCTCTCCCTTGGCGAGCATTCTACTCTGCCTTAGTCCCTGCACATCAGTACAAATGTGAGTACCACATCCTGTGTCAATGACCCAAGATGTTGAGGGAGGGAAGTTAATCTCAATTATAAAAATACCTAAAGTCGTAGCCTCTGACTTCTTCTTGCTTGCGAGGAAAGCCTTGCGGATTGTTTCCAGGCGGCCGGCCGGGCTTGCCACGAAGCAAACTACCTTACCCTTCCTTATGCCACTCTGGGGCCCAAAGAGCAACCTTTATCATTTGGGCTTGGGCTTGGGTTTGGCCTTGGCCTTACCCTTGCTGTAACCCTTTGGTTTACCGGTAGCAACCAGCAAAACAGGCTTGGACTTTTTCAAGTCCTGCTCTGGAGTCCTAAGCATGTTCAGAAGTTCTGACAGGGTTTTCTCCATCGTGTTCATATTGAAATTCATTATGAACGGAGCATAAGAAGTTAGGCAAGGATTGCGAGAATTAAATCCATTTGTAATTCGCATCCAAGCCACATCCCAAAGTCTCAAGCCTCTCTATGTGCTCAATCATCTTGAGCACATGAGGACCAACAGGGGCTCCGAGTCAGGACGACTCCCTGAGGTTTGGCTTTCGACACCTTGTACCTCCCATGTCGAGCATTTGTTTTGTAAAGCTCCTTGAGATGTAGAATGATGGAAGAAGCATCCATATTCTCATGCTGCTTTTGCAGCATAGGTGTCATCAATGCTAACATCAAGCATTGGACGCTATCAGCATCATCAAAGAACTTTTGATAAGTATCCTTAACTTCTTGAGTGGCATCAGGATCAGGCTCAGCCATGTATGGCTTTTCAAGGATATACAATTTCTTTTCTAACTTGAGTATAATCCGAAGATTACAATACCAGTCTGAGAAATTGGATCCATCCAACCTGTTTTCTTTCTCGATTATCGGTCGCAGGTTCATAATGCTCATTTTGGTGAATCTACAATTGCAGAAAAGATAAAGTTATTATAAAGTTCATTATTATTTAATATGGTCTTTTATTAAGCAATGCTCCCACTATTTTACTCAAGCCAATAGGCCTCACTATTAACTCGGGAAAGCCTGTTGACTTTCCTAGTGGACCAAGATCCCATCATGCCCATTTCAAACCTTCGCTTTGGCGAACAAGCCAAAATGAGTTGATTAAGTGGGCCAACAAACTTAATCCACACCAATTGATAGCTCCCACTATCAACCTCAAATGTGAGAAAGCCAACAAGCCAATCACACAATCCAATGGCTCCAACCATTGTCCTCAATTGTGATTCTCAGTATCAGTAGAGTGGACACTACATGTCACCACGTACACATAATATGTGTACTGCTCTACTATGCCTATGACGCGTTTGTCAACCTTCGCTTTGGCAAACAAGCAAAACCGTCATTTTAAGTCGACCCATCACCATTAAGGAAAACTCCAATGTATTTTAACCTCCCTTGGTAGAAGTGTACCCTTCACTTTGGCGAACAAGGTTTCGACGGAGCGGTTTGGTTTTATTAAAACCATGGTGATGGAAGGCTTACGTGACTTAATATAGTTCAGTTGAGGGGTTTGTTATTTAATGTCTCATCAGATTATTATCTTTGTTAGAATGACATTGTTTGGCATGTTATCAAACATTCAACCTTAGCATGCATTCTAAACAAAAAAATAAACGTGCCGGTACATGGCCCGACTAAAACCGATTTCCTCGAGCCTAGAGGAATCGGTGGGTCACCTAGGGGTCCTGTAATAAACATCTTGAGTCTTCAAGTATGGTTGCCTCGTCGTTTGCTCCGTCTTCAAGTACATTACAAAAAATATCGTTCTAAATTTACAATAAATAATTATACAAATTCTTTACATCAATAAATTTAGAAACCTCGATTTACATTCGAGGGGAGTTAGATGAGAAGAGAATGTACATCAAGAAAGAGGAGAAAGGCAGGACATGCAGCCCTATTTAATAAAAATACAACCATACATACCCAAAAATATTTAAAACATTCACCCTTAGGTCTAAGGCTCATGTACCGGGCACCATACAATATACAAACAAGTACAAAGAATACATTTCAAAGACAATCAATTTTTGAAATTAGTGGGTTAATTCATTTACCCCCTGACAATTTGCAGATCTCCAGTTTGGTCCAAAAGTTTTGAAACTTTGCATTTTAGCCCCTACACACTCGGAAGTGCACTCGCTGCAGCGATGAGTTAGATTGCCGCAGCATGCATTGGTAACTTGACGTTCACGCTTAACGTATCGCCTCGACGATTTGGATGCGCGCACGTCCAGGGAGACGATTACGCAGGCAAGCACCGGGTTTTGTCACCAGCACTCATCCAGAGGACGATCGCCACAGCGATGGTTTATATCGCCACAGCAAGCGCTGGTTTTATCACCAGCGTGAGCGTGAACAACGCTCGCTACGGCGATGGGTTATATCGCCGCGGCAAGCGTACACACGATCGTAGCTCGGATTGCATTGTTCATCACAAGAACCAAAAACACTCTAAATGGATTTTGCAATCAACCAAACACATTGATCTCAACAAAAATCCATCAACCATTATTCCAAACATGCAGATCATCAACGAATTAAAAATTAATCGATTAATAATTTCTTAAAACAGTTTTAAGACAGATTTTAAGCAGATTCTATATGGCAACATATCATCAATCAAACGCATGTTATCAACCATCCATTTAAAAAATTGTAAATTCAGTACCCTAGGCTCTGATACCACTGTTAGTATACGGTCCCGTATACGCAGCAGAAACAAAAATAATACAACTCAGGGATCGTTTACATGAGCCAAGATCAAGGGTATGATTTTACAATTTTATCATAAAGCAAGAATCTGCGGAAATTAATAATCTGTGTTTAGAAACCATATGCACGTTTGGAGGCTCCACCACGTTTGTCTTTGAACATTTTGCTATCGATCCAAGTGTAGGATCGAACTTGCGTAGTCCACATGAAGACAATCTCAAAAGAACCAAAGAGGGATTTGTTAGATCCTTTTGGCTTCAAGATTAAGAAGAAAAACAAATCAATTGAAATTGATTTTAGGCTAAGAGTGTTTCTGCCATGGGAGTGAAAACAGAGGGCTACTGTGTGTTTTATTTTTCAAAGAAAAATCAATTCTTTTTTTTTTTCATTAATTAACACACACTTTTCTTTTTATAGTAAAATAATCAAGTTGCCCTAATCCCATACGGAATAGGCTTGGGCTCCAACCCAAACGCTCCATGTTGCCAAACACTCCCAATTTGATTTATTTTATTTTCCATCATTATCTCAATTAAAATCAATTAATATATATTTAAATATATATTAACATTTAACAATAATGATAATATATTTAAATATGTGCGAACACACATTTAAACGTAATTTCACTTATTTAATTTTTCTAACAAATTAAATAAAGGCTACGACCTCAGCAAATTTAATTGTAATCCATATGGAATCCTCTGGTGATATAGAATAAAATGCCTTTTATTATTGATTAATGAACGTTATTACAAAGAGTCAATTCTACAATAATTGATTGGCTCTAGGGCATCTAACACATGATGCCTGCTAGGGCAATCTTGGAGTACGTGTATTAGTGAGACGATTAATTGGTGTTAATCGCGATACTATACACTGCCGGTATGATGAGGAGCCTGTGGGTCACACACATACAAGATAATTTAAGAGCCAAGAAGAAAGAATGGTGTTTTTGTCTTTTTAGGCAAAAGGGTATTTTGGTAATTTCACAGTGCAATTAATTTTTCTAAGGTCATAGCCTTTATTTAACTTGTTAGAAAAATTAAATAAGTGAAATTACGTTTAAATATGTGTTCGCACATATTTAAATATATTATCATTATTGTTAAATGTTAATATATATTAATTGATTTTAATTGAGATAATAACGGAAAATAAAATATCAAATTGGGAGAGTTTGGTAACATGGGGTGTTTGGGTTGGAGCCCAAGCCGATTCCATATGGGAATAGGGCAACTTGATTTACTATAAAAGAAAAATATGTGTTAATTGAAATGTAATTGATTTCTCTTTAAAATAAAAACACACAGCAGCTCCTCTCTTTCTCTCCCACGGCAGAAACACTTTTTCCCTAAAAGTCAATTCAATTTGATTTTCTTTCTTCTTAATCTTAAAGCCAAAGAGGATCTAGCAAATCCCTCTTTGGTTCTTTTGTGATTGTCTTCGTGTGGACTACGTGGGTTCGACCCTACGCTTGGGTCGGTAGCAAAACCTTCAAAGATAAACGTGGTGGAGCCTCCAAACGTGCGTAAGATTCTCTTAACTCATGATTAACCTTTTTGTGCAGATTTTACTTTAATATAAATTGTAAAATTATACCGTTGATCCTGGCTCATGTAAACGATCCTTGTATTATATTTTTTTTGTTTTCGCTGCGTATATGGATCATTTACTAATAGTGGTATCAGGGCCTAGTGTTGCGTGATTTCATAAACATGCAATATGTAGCAAGTATACTAGTCACACAAGTAATAAAGTGATGAGTGAGTATCGTTCCCACAAGGATTGGTGGCTAAGCACTAAGTTTTTCTACTGTTTTCAAGTTGGAGCAATCTAGTTGTTTGGATTGAAGGGAGACAAATTAAACTTGAAACTAAAATAAAATTTCTAAAAATTCAAAACTAAATTATGAAAGCAAGAGTTAAAACACGGATAAAATCAATTCAAACAAACAGACAGGGTTTTGACTTTATTTGGACTCTATGGGTTAAACCTAAGGATTATACTAATTCCATATTCACATGCCTTGATTGTAAATCGAACTCTCTAAAGTGTAAAAATATACCTTCTCAGGTTATATTTCCTTACTCTTCCCTATTAAACTTCCGCACCCAACAAAATGAAGACTAATAGTTCAAAGTTCATTAAGCACAAAGAATCCTAAATTGATTTCATTGATTCTTAAATCTATCTATGGCATTTAATACTACAATGGTAATTACCCAAGAAGCTTAACATGAATTATTTCTCAATCTCATCATGTTCATCACATAAAAACAATAATTTCAGAATAATCACACAATCAAAGCAAAATCATATGAAAAATAGTAATCATCAATTACTTAACCCATTAGAATCTGAACTACATCAAAACCCTAACCCAAAATAGGTTAGTTCATGGCTAAATCAACAATACAAATGAAAGAAAAGAAAAATCCGAAGTTCAACATAATGAAAATAAAAGAAAAGATAAGAAATCTCCCCAAATGACGAATCCACTAGTTTAATCTTGAATCTTCACCCTTTGCAATCAAAGTTCACCCAAAACAAATCTAAGAAAATGTAAAAAGCTACTCTGTACTCAAAAACGAACTCCCGCTTAAAAAATGACTAAGTTTCCTTTTTATACTCAGCCCAAATGCCTAAATGAAACTGTGCGTTTTTTGAATTTGCAGACTTCGCCGCGGCGAAGAAGTGAATTAATCCTTCGTGCGCAACTCTCTTTGCCGCGGCAAACCTTCATGTGGAATTCTGAAATTATAGAATTGCCCTCCCCTTGCTTCCTTGCTTGAATCTTCGATCTTCGTCACTCTCCTCATGGAAACAAGCTTCATAGTGCATCCACTTTGCTTCAGTACTTTCCCAACTTCTGAGATCCACTCACTTCTGAGTCCAAAAACTCCAATTCGCTCCTTATTTGCATAAAATGTCCATTTTAGCCTGAAACACAAAATATAAAGAATTAAGTAGCAATTCAGGTCAAAATGAACTAAGAAGTATCTGAAATCCGACTAAAAAGTCTAATAAAAACAATATAATTCACGGATTATCACCTAGGGTATCTAGTTTTACAGTTTTTATGTGTATGGTTGATAACATGTACTTGATGATAATATGTTACCATATTGAATCTGCATAAGATCTGCCTTAAAACATGTTTTAAGAAATTATTAATCGATTAATTCAATTTGTTGATGAACTGCAAGTTTGGTTTAATGCATGATGGATTTTTGGATGAAATCAGTATGTTTGATTGATTGAAAATCTGTTTGAGTGTATATGGTTACTATATGAATAGATTTGGATCTGTATACGCTCGCCGCGGTGATATAACCCATCGCTGCATCGAGCGTTGTTCACGCTGGCATTGGTGACGAAACCAGCGCTAGCCGTGGCGATCGTCCTCTAGACGAGCGCCGTACGAAAATAGCGCTCGCCATGGTGATATAACCCATCGCCACATCGATCATCCTCTGGACAAGCGCTATACGAAAGCAGCGCTGGCTGCGGCGATATAATCCATCGCCGTGGCGATCGTCCTTAAGACAAACGTTGTACCAAATCGCCGCGGCGTACGTTGAGCGTGAACGTCAAGTAATCAATGCACGCTGCAGCAATCTAACTCATCGCTGCCGCGAGCGCACTTCCGAGTGTGTAAGGGGCTAAAATGCAAAGTTTTAAAACTTTTAGACCAAACTGTAATTCTGTAAAATATCCAGGGGTAAATGTAATTAACCCACAAATTTCAAAAATTGATTGTTTTTGAAATGTATGCTTCGTACTTGTTTGTATATTGCATGGTGCCCGGTACATGAGCCTTAGACCTAAGGGTGAATGTTTTAAAATAATTTTGGGTATGTATGGTTGTGTAATTTATTAAATAGGGTCTGTGTGTCCTGCATTTCTCCTATTCTCGATGTACATTCTCTTCTCATCTCATTCCCCTCGAATGTAAATTGAGGTTTCTAAATTTATTGATGTAAAGAATTTGTATAATTATTTATTGTAAATTTAGAACGATATTTTTGTAATGTACTTGAAGACGGAGTAAAGGACAAGGTAACCATACTTGAAGACTCAAGATGTTTATTACAAGACCCCTAGGTGACCCACCGATTCCTCTAGGCTCGAGGAAATCGGTTTTAGTTGGGCCATGTACCAGCATGTTTTAAATTGTGTTTAGAATGCATGCTAAGGTTGAATGTTGAATAACATGTTAAACAATGTCATTCTAACAAAGATAATAATCTGGTGAGACATTAAATAACAAACCCTCAATTAAAGTATATTAAGTCACGTATGCCTTCCATCACCATGGTTTTAATCAAACCTGTTAAGTGAAACCTTGTTTGCCAAAGCGAAGGGTACACTTCTACCCAGTTGGGAGGTTAAAATGCATTAGGATTTTCCTTAATGGTGATGGGTCGACTTAAAATGACGGTTTTGCTTGTTCGCCAAAGCGAAGGTTGATAAACGCATCATAGGCATAAGTAAAGCAGTACACATATATTGTGTACGTGGTGACATGTAGTGTCCACTCTACTGATACTAAGAATCACACTTGAGGACAATGGTTGGAGCCATTGGATTGTGTGATTGGCTTGTTGGTTTTTTCTTATTTGAGGTTGATAGTATGAGCTATCAACTGGTGTGGATTAAGTTTGTTGGCCTACCTAATCAACTCATTTTGACTTTTTCGCCAAAGCGAAGGTTTGAAATGGGCAGGATGGGATCTCGATCCACTAGGAAAGTCAACGGGCTTTCCCGAGTTAATAGCGAGGGCTATTGGCTTAAGTAAAATAGCGGGAGCATCGTTTAATAAAAGACCATATTAAATAATAATGAACTTTATAATAACTTTATCTTTTCTGCAATTGTAGATTCACCAAAATGAGCATTATGAACCTGCGACCGATAATTGAGAAAGAAAATAGGTTGGATGGATCCAATTTCTGAAATTGGTATCGTAATCTTCGGATTATACTCAAGTTAGAAAAGAAATTGTATATTCTTGAAAAGCCATACATGGCTGAGCTGAGCCTGATCCTAATGCCACTCAGGAAGTTAAGGATACTTATCAAAAGTTCCTTGATGATGCTAATAGTGTTCAATGCTTGATGTTAGCATCGATGACACCTAGTCTACCAAGACAATGAACCCAGAACCTACGATGACGCTATATCGGATCCAGATTTCTTTAAATGGCTTGAAGCCATGAAATCTGAGATGGACTCCATGTACCAGAACCAAGTATGGTCTCTGGTGAAACCACCTGAAGGGGTAAAACCCATAGGGTGTAAATGGGTCTTCAAGAAGAAGACTGACATGGATGGCAATGTGCATACTTATAATCACGGCTAGTTGCCAAAAGTTTCAAACAAATTCATGGCATTGACTATGAAGAAACCTTTTCGTCGGTTGCCATGATTAAATCCATTCGAATTATGCTTGCAATTGCTGTATATCATGACTATGAGATTAAGCAAATGGATGTCAAAACTGCTTTCAACGGAAACCTTGAGGAGGATATGTATATGACACAACCTAATGGTTTTGTTCTTGATAGTCAAGCTAATAAGGTATGCAAGTTGCAAAGATCCATTTATGGACTCAAGCAAGCCTTAAGGAGTTGGAACATTCGTTTTGATGAAGCCGTAAAAGAATTCGGTTTTATCAAGAATGAAGATGAGCCCTGTGTTTACAAGAAAGTGAGTGGGAGCGCAGTAGCATTCCTAGTGTTGTATGTCGATGACATACTTCTGATCAGGAATGATATACAAAACTTGCAGTCGTTAAAGACTTGGTTATCCAAGTGCTTCTCCATGAAGGACTTAGGGGAAGCAGCCTACATACTTGGTATAAAGATCTATCGTGATAGATCGCGTGGGAGGCTTGGCCTAAGTCGGGAAGTGCATATATTGACAAAAGTCTTGAAGAGATTCAGTATGTAAGAATCCAAGAAGAGATTTCTTCCGATGTCACATGGTGTTTATCTCTCTAAGGAATTGTGTCCTAAAACATAAGATGAGAGATAGGATGAAGAGGATCCCATATGCGTCAGCAATTGGATCCATCATGTATGCCATGTTATGTACTCGGATTGATGTCTCATGTGCTTTGAGCACTTGTAATAGATATCAATCGGATCCAGGTGAGCATCACTAGATGGCAGTCAAGAACATTCTTAAGTACCTGAAGAGGACTAAGGATATGTTCTTGGTTTATGGAGGGGAAGATGAGCTCACTGTAAAAAGATACAGTGATGCTAGTTTCCAAACGGACAAAGATGATTATTGATCGCAATCAAGGTTTGTATTTTGTCTCAATGGTAGTGCAGTGGGCTGGAAGAGCTCCAAGCAAAGCACTGTAGTGGATTCTACAATGGAGGCTGAGTATATTGCATTGTCAGATGCGGCCAAGGAGGCGGTCCGGATCAAGAAGTTCATTACGGAACTTGGTGTGGTTCCTACGATTGTTGATCCTATAGACATCTATTGTGACAAAAATGGAGCAATTACTTAAGCCAGGGAACCACGGGGTCCTCATCAAGTCCGACACATACCCCTGGGGCACGATTCTATCACATCAGAGAGATAGTTGAGCCGAAAGACGTGCAGATTAGTAAAGTACATACTAACGACAATCTCGCAGATCCACTAACAAAGCCTCTATCGCAGCAGAAGCATGAAAGGCACTTGAGATCATTTGGTATTAAATACATGAATGATTGGCTATAATGCAAGTGGGAGATTGTTAGAGTAGATGCCATAGAGCCAATTAATTATTGTAGAATTGACTCTTTGTAATAACGTTCATTAATCAATAATAAAAAGCATTTTATTCTATATCACGTAAATCATTGTTATTGTAATATGTATTGATATATGTCCTTGGAATAGTAGAATCGTGACAAGGGTATCAAGTGTTTCAAATCTTGATAGTGAGAACCCTATGAGCACATATGGTGGCCATTCTAGAAACGTCCATAGCCCTAGTATTATTCTGAAGTAAGGGCACATATAATACGGTAAGGCTACCATAGTGTTGAATGATCCTATCGAAAGGCAGTGACTGATCTCACTTGTCAAGGTTGTTTGGTGACAACCTGGTGCAACACATGGGTGCTTGTAGCGTAGAATACATCGTGAACAAGTTCACGACCCTGCTAGAGGATTCCATATGGATGGTAACCTGTGTCTATGGAATAAATCCTCCTACGAATGGTGGTGCATGTGATCCTTAGACTTGAGATCAACTGGGAGCGCCGTGCACCCGATTGGTGCAATTTGACACTAGCCTAATGCGTTCTTTTCAAAGTGTCAATACGGTGGTGATTGGCTGCATCGAGTGTATCAAGACTATGGTGGATAGACGGAGGATTCATCACTCCAGATGCAGGAGAAGTTATCTCATGGTGTAATTCAGCATATGGCAATGACACTAAAATTGTGGCCACAGTAGGATTGAGTTGTTGCTTTATCCGGATTATAATACAGGTCATTGGTCCAGAAACTAAACACATAATATCGAGAGTAACCGAAGGTTGACACTATTTCTATGCCTTCATCTCATTGAGATAATGTATGATGAAAGGATCGAATTGTATAGTAACCATATCGTTGGCAGGTAGCTATTTTGGTGAATCAGAATCTATGGGGTGGCCATGATGCCTTGCCAAGGGCCAATCTTGGTCTGTGTATTAGTGAGACGATTAATTGGTGTTAATCGTGATACTATACTGCCGGTATGATGGAGCCTATGGGTCACACACATAGAAGATAATTTAAGAGCCAAGAAGAAAGAAGGGCGTTTTCGTCTTTTTAGGCAAAAGGGTATTTTGGTAATTTCACAGTGCAATTAAATTTTCTAAGGTCGTAGCCTTTATTTAATTTGTTAGAAAAAATAAATAAGTGAAATTATGTTTAAATATGTGTTCGCACATATTTAAATATATTATCATTATTGTTAAATGTTAATATATATTAATTGATTTTAATTGAGATAATGACGGAAAATAAAATATCAAATCGGGAGTGTTTGGTAACATGGGGTGTTTGGGTTGGAGCCCAAGCCTACTCCATATGGGAATAGGGCAACTTGATTTACTATAAAAGAAAAGTGTGTGTTAATTGAAATGTAATTGATTTCGCTTTAAAATAAAAACACACAGAAGCCCCTCTCTTTCTCTCCCACGGCAGAAACACTTTTTGCCTAAAAATCAATTCAATTTGATTTCCTTTCTTCTTAATCTTAAAGCCAAAGAGGATCTAGCAAATCCCTCTTTGGTTCTTTTGTGATTGTCTTCGTGTGGACTACGTGGGTTCGATCCTACGGCAAGGTCGGTAGCAAAACGTTCAAAGGCAAACGTGGTGGAGCCTCCAAACGTGCGTAAGATTCTCTTAACTCATGATTAACCTTTTTGTGCAGATTTTACTTTAATATAAATTGTAAAATTATACCGTTGATCTTGGCTCATCTAAACGATCCTTGTATTATATATATATATATTTTTTTTTGCTGCGTATATGGATCATTTACTAACACTATTACCCTACCTAACTGGATCAGCATAGCATCTAGTCCTTGCAGTGAGGCATCTGTATAAATATCATAATCCACACCCTCCTGTGGTAATACCAAAACGGGAGCTATGGTTAATCTTTTCTTCAACTCTTGGAAACTCTCTTCACAGGCATCTGACCATATAAAAGGAGTTCTTTGTTTGGTAAGAGCTATAAGGCTGGCTTAGCCAAGGGGGAAAGGCAAATCCCCCTACTACAAACCGTCGATAATATCCTGCTAGTCCCAAGAGACTTCTAACTTCCTTTACCATCTTTGACTTTTACCATTCAAGAATTGCCTTCACCCTACTAGGATCCACTGATATTCCCTTTTTGGAGACAGTATGGCCCAGAAATATAACTTGATCCAGCCAAAACTCACACTTAGAAAACTTGGCAAATAGCTTCTTATCTCTCAATTGCTGTAGCACAAATCTTAAGTGTTTCTCATGCTCCTCTCTTGACTTGGAATAAACCAGGATGTCGTCAATAAACACCATTATAAATTGATTAAGACAATCATGAAAAACCTGGTTCATTAGGTCTATAAAGACTATTGGAGCATTGGTTAACCCAAAAGGCATCACCGCAAACTCATAATGCCCACATCTAGTCTGAAAAGCAGTCTTGGCAATATCTTGTTCTGTCACTCTTACTTGATGATAACTCGACCTTAAATCAATCTTAGAAAACACTACTGCTCATTTTAGTTGATCAAATAAATCATCTATTCGAGGCAACAGTTACTTATTTTTCACTATCACTTTATTCAACTCTTTGTAATCTATGCATATCCGTAGCAACCCATCTTTCTTCTTCACAAACAAAATTGGGGCTCCCTAGAGAGAATGACTGGGTTGGATAAAACCCTTATCTAGGAGTTCTTGGAGCTACTTCTTCAATTCCTGAAGCTCAGTTAGGGCCATCCAATAAGGGGCTTTAGAAATCGGTGCTATCCCTCGTGCCAATTCAATACTGAATTCTACTTCTCTTTCTTGAGGTAAACCCGACAAATCTTCCAAAAATACATCTAAAAATTCCCAGACTATTGGCACATTCTGAAACTCTGGTTGTGAGACATCACTACTTTGCACCACATGGGCAATGTTCCTAGAACACGCTTTTCTTAACATCTTTCTAGCCTTTATACTATTGATTAACATACTCAGTTGATAGCCCTTTCCAAAACTAAACTTATCCCCATCATCAAGATTAACTCTTGCTTTCTTCTTCCGACAATCAATTTCTACTCCATACCTCCCTAGGAAATCCATGCCTAAAATACCATCAAAGTCGGGCATATCAAACACTTTCAAATCAACTTGTAACTCTCTTCCCTGGATCACTACGAACTCCTCTGGTAGGATCTCATAGGTCACCACATTAACACCATCCGGTAATTCTATCTTAATAGGCTGATATATTACAGCAAGTTTCAAGCCTAATCTTTCTATCATTCCTTGAGTAATAAAAGAGTGAGTAGCTCCAGAATCAATCAATGTATAAAGAGGAACTGAATGAAATAGTAACTAACCGGTAACTGCGGATGGGTTAGCCTCAGCTTCACTCTGTGCCACTGTAAACACTGTAGCATTGGTACCTCTGGAAGTTTATGCTGTGCAGGAGGGGCTTTACAATCTTTCATCAAGTGCCCCAGCTGTCGGCACCTATAACATACGTTTCGGCCTAACTCTCTTAAACATTCCCCTGGATGAGTTCTCCCACACTTTGGACATAGAGGAAACTCCATAAAGGAAACTCAGTAGTCCTTGGGCGTTTATTTTGCAAGTCTTTTCAGTTATTCTTGGGCTGAAATTTCTTCTTATTTCTCACCTCCCTACTTCTAGAAACATCACTTCTCTCTCTGTGTGGAGCGAGAGATGGCTCACTCGGTCCTTCTGTTGATGGACTGGTTGGGGTGAGCTTGTTCACAAATATCTCCGCCCCTAAAGCTCACTCCAAGGCTTCACTATAGGTCTGAAGGGGCTCGGCACCTGCCATTACATCACGGGCTATTTCTGGCTTTAGCCCATGCACGAACTTATCCCTTCTTAGTTCTGGGGTACTCTCTACACCTAGCACAGACCTTGCCAGGAAAATAAATTTCACTAAGTATTCTTTCACTGTACCGGTGCTCTGTTGTAAACCAATAAACTCTTGGATCTTTTCATGAACCCGGAAGGTCATGCAGCCTCGGCCTCAAATAACCTCCTGAACTCTCCCTAGGTCATAACTGCTATCTCATGAGTATCTTCCATCAATTCCCACCATATCCGGGCATCACCCCAAAATAGAAAACTAGCATACCGTATCTTCTCTGGGTCTGTCATGGGAAACAAGGTCGTCGTATGCTCTACGGACCTAAACCACTCTTCTGCCACTAATGGGTCCATTGTACCTCTAAATTTCAATGGCTAGTGTTGGCTTAGGAGCCCATATATAGGCTCGATACAATTTTGTACTGTTGGGGGTACCGGCCTTTCTCTTTCTTCCCACTGTGGTCAAGACTCGAGCAGGGTTTCAACTCTTTCTGGTACAACTCTCCCCTAACTTTCTAGTAACACTTGCTGTATAATATTTCGGATTCTCGCCTCATCGAGGGTAGGGGAAGTAGGTTCTGGCGAGTTGGAATTTTCCCCTGCACTCATTGTCTTCTTACTACTTGCTTGGGTTCTACGTCTCATCTACAAGACAACCACACTTGAATTAACTTACAACGGTCGGCTATGGAACGTCAACGCAGCGAGAGTGGCACACTGTCAAATCCCAAAACCTTTGCTCTGATACCAAAAATGTAATGACTCTTCTTTCTAGCTAGTATACTTGGAAAATATAATATGATAAAAATACATAAGCATATAAGAAAAAGATAATGGGCCCAAAAATTTCTTTACTTTATATATAAAATTCTTTACATTAATAAACGTCTCATGTACATAAGCTCAAAACAGTGGAAAGTAGTGCCATTTCTCTCCGTTCCTCGACGTCCATCCAACCGCTTCTCACCTATTTCCTGCAAAAACATTTAGAATGGTCATTTTTCCCTTAAGGAAATTTCTCTAGAATTTTCTCAAGAATTCCAACTAGCTCTTTTCCCTAGCGAAGATTTTTCTTTGCCTCGGCAAAGAATTCCAGAGCATACATCGCAGCGGCGAACTTTCTTCTTGGCCGCGGCTAAGCCTACAAATCTTAAACTCAATTTGGGTAGAGAGTTTGTTGCCGCAGCGACCAACTTCCTTGGCGGCGGCAAAGTCTGCACTTCCCAAATTCTTCAATCTTTCACCTAAACACAAGCAAAACTCAAGGAAGTAAAAGCATAAATAACTTGCCTCAATGTGGGTGTTACACCTCAAACCATTATCGCCCACATCAATCATATATAACTTCACACCTTTATCTGACTTTAATATAGCAAGAGGTACCTTATAATGTTTAGGAACTCTGCTTAAAACATACTTCACAACTATATCACTACGTGAGCAACTCAAATCCCCTTTTCTAATTATTTCATCAATCAACTCATCAAAACTAACCTCTGTGCTTACAACAATTGGTATAACTTATTTGCTCTTCCCAATCCACTTCCAGCAACTTTCTTCCTCCACCCACTCACCAAAATATTCAACACCCCAAACAAACTGTCCCATGTCTAATAATAGCCAAGCACCTATAATATAAGAAAAAAATATATATTATTAACTGATGTATTAAAGGTTGAAAGATTTTAAAAAGCATCTGCAGAGTCACTTGAGCGATTTGGTGTATCGCTTAAGCAATCAGGTATATCGCTTACTAGATTGCTTAAGCAATATAAAGGATCGCTTAAGTGATCTTCTGCCATTTACCTGATTGCTTAAGCGATCTGCTGACATACTCCAGACTTATGGCAGATCGGTTAAACGATCTTATGCCATTTACTTGATCGCTTAAGCGATCTGTTGCCATATACCAGACTTATAGCAGATTGCTTAAGCAATCCATGATCTGCTGCATTATACTAGACATACCAGATCGCTTAAGCAATCCATCATATGCAGAACATATTTTCAGTCATCTCCACCTACAATCGGTGCTACCACCTCCAGCTACCCACAATGCAAGAAAATATGCAACAAATTTCACTCCTTTCAACTTGCATTAGATCAAACACAACCAACAACCTAAACAACTAAATCAAAATCATAACCCAAACCCAATCCATCATTAAATCTTTGTAAATCAAAATATAAAACGGAGAGGGGAGATACACATACCTGGACGAAATGTCAGGAGGAGGAGGGGGAGGAGGATCTGTAACACCTTCTATTTTCTTACTAATATACTCAAACACATACATACATAGTATATGAAATATGGTTGGGCCCAAAATGTTTCTTTTATTTATAAAACATAATTCTTTACATATACAAAAGTAGTATACACAAAGCTTATACACAAGGGACAGTGGTGCCTTTTCTCTCTGCTCCGTGACGTCCATCCGACCGCCGCTTACCTATTTCCTGCAAAACATGGAAAAACAACAGGGTGAGCACAAAAAGGCACAGTAAGTAAATCCTCTACGACTTATCCCCGCAACTTAGTCTTGGTTCTTTCCTTACTCTAATCTTACTCTTCTTTATTCTTTCTGTTCTTTTTCTTTCTTTCTAATTCTTTCTATTCTTTCTTTCTACTCTTTCTATTCTTACTCACCATGATGAACATCATGGTAATATGCATGAATGCAATGCACTCACAATAATGCATAGAAATGTATATTCTTCCTTTCTTTTCTTACTCAAGCTATTCTTTTCTTTTCTTTTCTTGTATGCTTGAGTTTTCTCATTCTCATTCTTATTCTAGCTTATTCTTTCTCATTCTCATTCTTATGCCGATCGGACTCGATTGATGCACGGATTTGAAACTCTGGCCATGTGAGTGAGTACACTCCTTATTTACATGCACTCGTACGGACTGTACAATTTCCTTCTTATTCTTGTGCCACTCAATTAAGGTGGATTGCATGTAGGACTTTCTTCTTGGTACAACCCTTATCCACATACACTCTTACGGGTTGTACAATTTCTTTTTTCTTCTTATGCCACTCAATTAAGGTGGCGTGTGTGTGGGACTTTCTTCTTATCACTCACGAGTTCCCCATCGCAACAACCTATTCTTTTCTTTTCTTTAGCACTCTCTTTCTTTAATTCTTTAGTGCTATTTCTTTCTTTCTCTTTATTCTTAGCATTCTTTATTCTTTCTTACTCATGCATATGCAAAGATATACACGTGGATGGTAAATGCTTATGTTTCTTTCTTTAGTGCAATCATATAATGCAAATATGCAATGTTGCACAAAAATAAGTTCTCTACTCATGCATATGCTTCTCTCAAGCATTTCATCAAACATTAAGCATGCATAATTAAATTCTACTTTAACTATAGTTCTATTTCTTTCTTGTACCATCCATATGTGGAGTAAAATTCCTCCATAATAATTCTAAACCTGTCAAGGAAAGGCACTTCAAAAATCTCTACTCAATTTCTTCTCAAATTTAGCCAAACTTCCATTGGCCATCCCAACCTTGACTCTACTTCTCATGGCTCAAAACAACCATTCATCAACCCAACAACTCATCCACAATTACAATCTTAGCAATCAATATCACAATTATAAGTATATAAATACAAATCAAGTCATATAAATACACATCAAGTCATTTGATTGCTTAAATCTGAACTTGGGTTGGATTTACTTACCTTTTTCTTGAATTCTTCCACAAAAGCTCTCTAACTTGTTGGACTTGCTTCTTCTCTTAATTCCTAAGCATAAACTTAATAAGAACTCAACACTTACTCAACTTAAATATGTACTAGAGCATGAATCCTTACCTCTTGGTGCTTAGGAACAACTCTCTATCAAGAGCCAACTAAAAGCCCTCAACAAACTTGGAAGATTAAGTGAAGAGTTGAGAGGAAATAGGGAATGAAGGAGGCGGTGGAAATGAGGAAAATGAAGGGATTTAGAAGGCTAACCCTCAATATCTCATAAACTAAGCCTTCCTTCCCATTTTACCCTCACACTTTCTTGAAAATTCCATCTTTATCCTTTAATTCTTTACACTTGCACCCCCATTCTAAAACATTCTCCATGAAATTTCCTTACAATTCACTCCCCACTTTGCTTTCTAATTAGGGGTAGAATGGTCACTTTACCCTTATGGAAAATTTTCTTGAAACTTCACAAGAAAAATCTGCTGATTCTTCACCTCGGTGAAGTTTCTTTCTTCGCCCCGGCAAAGAAATACAGAGCGTACGTCACCGAGGCGAAGTCTGCACTCCCAAAATTCCGTAAGACTTCACAAAAATCAGGGCATCCAGACCATTCTAACAACTTAAATAACATGTCCATTTAACTTTGGCCAATAAATAGAATTTAAAAGCAAATGAACATGAGTAAAAAAATATACCTCAAAGTGGATGTTACAGGATCTGTGGCGGAGAAGATGTTAATGGCGAAGGATGAAGATAGTGTTAATGGCAGGAAGAAGAAGATGTACAGGATGGAGAAAGAAGAAGATGTACAGGAAGAAGAGATGTAGACGAAGAAAAAGATGCAGAAGAAAAAGAAGAAGATGTAGACGAAGCTTAGAAGAAAAACCACCAGGGGTGGGAGGAAGAAGAAGAAGGTGTTTGGGTTTGTTTGCAAGAATTTTGGCTCTTTGGGGACATATTATAATTTTTAAAAGATTACACAATACTTCATTAATCCTAATTAACCACTAATCATGTTTAATTAACCTTAATCAATAACAAAGCTATTTACTTAACACTTTCAAACTACATGGCCTTTTTATTAAATTTGAACTTGATTTGGCCTTTTAATTAAATGCCCCCATATATGACCCTTTATATTATTTTTAAGTTCTTTTTGCATTGAGTTCTGTGTAACAACTGCTGAAAACTAGTACAATGCATGCATAATTACAATAGAAAATTGGGCCCAAAACTTTTTTTTCATTATAAGTCATATGTCTTTTATACACAAAAAGTATTGTTTACAAGATTCCTTTAAAAAGACAAAACGAAAGCAAGTTGTAGCTATTGCTCCTCGCTTACCGACGCCCCTCCATCCCCGCATCAACACCTAGATCTCCGCATCCACAAAGGAAAATAGCAGGTGAGCACAAAATAATGCTCGATTAAGTAAAACCCCTCTATCGCCTGTCCCTGTATGAATAACTCTTAATTCTTTCCTTATACTATTTCTGTCTCTATTTACATTTCTACTAAACATCATGGCCTCATCTTACGGAGGTACGGCGGATAAGGCGTTCACCACAAGACCACCATCTCCTCTCCATGACTATCGGGTGGAATTCACACAGTACCAAACCCGTTCTTAGTGACTACCGAGTGGGGATCACAAAGCACCTACTCGGTTTTCCTAACTATCGAGTGGAGATCACCTAGCACCTACCCCGTTCCTCATGACTTTTGGGAGGGGTAACGATCACCAAGCATTAACCCGTCTTTAGTCAACCGTCGGGTGATGGACACAAAGCATCAACCCACTTCTACTAAATGTTGGATGATGATCACAAAGCATCAACCCACTTATCTAATAACTAACCGGGTAGTGGTCACAAAGCATCTACCCATTTCTACTACTCATCGGGTGATGATCACAAAGCATCGACCCATCTCTAAGGGCTATTCGGGTGGTGATCACAAAGCATCAACCCGATTCCCATAACTGTCGGGTGATGATCACAAAGCATCATCCCAACTATACTACTCTTCTAATTCACTCTATTGTAGCATTTTTCAATTCTCTCTACCCTTAGAGTAGTTGTATCCACCAAGCTCTCTACTCATAGGGTAATTGCATACACAAATTTCCTACACTTTCTTAGGTCACTTTTCAATGCACAATTAGTGCTTATGGATGGTTCAACTCCACCAATGCACTTATGAAATGCCAACATGCAATGTTGCAAGAATTAAGATTCACTACTCACACTCAAACCTCTATTAGGCATTTCATCAAACAACTCAAGTGCACTATAAAACTCTACTATAGCAATGATTCTAAAACTTTTTCTTATCATCCAAAATGGGGAAAAACCCCTTCCACATAACCATAAAACGTGTCAAATAAAACACTTCCAAAAAAGGGATCCACAATACCCCTTCAATTCCATCTCAAACTACCTTTCCAACCCAACAACTCATTTCTCATATTTGCAAGGTGTAAACATTCACAAGGCCTAGAAATCTCTATTTAAACCTCCATACATGGCATATCACATGCATACATCATTTCTATCAAAACCCTAATCAAGAAAATTCTTAAATCTCAACTTGGGTTGGGATTTACTTACTTTGTTATGTAGAGACTTCACCAACTCTTCCTTTCACTTGGTTTGCTTGACTTTTTCTCTATTCTTAACCAAAAGAACAAAAACCCTCAAACTCAAATATATACAAAACTCACAAGATCTCACAACCAAAGCAAGAATCCTTACCTTAGGAAGCCTTAGGTTGATTTTTCTACCCCAATTCACTTCAAAAACCCCTTGGAACTCCTTGATCAAAAGAAAGAGAAATTGAGAGGAACAAGAATGGAGAGTTGTGTTTTTGAGAAGAAGAATGAGGGGTTTGCTAACTCAATTCCTTTTAATGAAATTTATACACAATCATTCCCATTTTGCCCTTACTCTTCTTTGGGAATTCCATCTATATCCTTTGATTCATTACAAACACACCCCCATATCAACATATTCTCCATGAAAAATCCTTAAAATTAACTCCCCACTTTTCCTGCTAATTAGGGGTAGAATGGTCAAATTGCCCTTAGGGAAGAAAATATCTAAAACTTAACAAACATTTCAATCGGCTCATGGGCAATTGCCTCTTGGGCTGTCGAGAGAGTTTCCCTGTGGTTTTGGACATCTTCGCGCGAAGCTTGGTACACTAAACTTCTTCTATTTTCAACCAATTTCAGAGCAAGAATTCAACACAACACTCAGTTAAACAATATTACCAAAACCCAACTCAAATAAGAGCGAAAGAGGAAATAATAACTACGTACCTCATGTGGGGCGTTACAATTCTTCCCCCCTTAAAAGAATTTCGTCCCCGAAATTCATGCAAATAACTCTGGGAAACGATCCCGCATGTCTCGCTCTACTTCCCAAGTGGCCTCTTCCACTTTGTGATTCCTCCAAAGGACCTTCACTAGCGGGAACACTCTTGTTAGAAGTTCTTTAACCTCCCTTCCGGTCTAAAATCAAACTGGGCGTTCTTCATATACTAGATTCTCTCTACTTCCAACGTCCTGCGCTCGGGATGTGTAGGGGGATCACTTACATATTCCGTAGCATCGAGACATGGAAGAAATCATGCACCCTGTCCATGCTAGGTGGTAGTGCCAATCTGTAGGCCACATTTCCTACTCGTTGCAAGACCTCAAAAGGACCTACATACCTCGGTTGCTAACTTCCCTTTGCTTCCCGAAGGCGCATTACTCGCTTGTAGGGGAAACTTTCAGAAACACTTTGTCGCCCACTTGGAATTCCACCTCTTTCCTCTTCAAGTCGGCATAACTCTTCGTTGATCTTGGGCTTGTTTCATTCTATTTGGATTAACTTCACATCTTCTACTAGTTTGAGGTCATCTCGGCCCAGCGCGGTACTCAACTCATCTCTTTCGCCTACTTCATCCCGATGAAGCGGAGACCTACACCGTCTACCATGCAAAGCCTCGTAAGGTGCCATTCTAATTGTAGACTAATAACTGTTGTTGTAGGAAAATTCCACTAATTGTAACATCTCATGCCAGGATACTCTATAATCCATGCAACAGGCTCGCAACATATCCTCGAGCACCTGATTCGTTCTCTCGGTTTGGCCATCTATCTGAGGATGATAGGTAGTACCGAATGCTAAACGGGTACCCAAACTCCTCCTCAGTAAACTTGTCCGTAAGGGTTTTTTTGAAACAAATCCGGAATCTCTTCTCCCGATACTATAGTCTTGGGCACACCATGCAATCGACTATCTCCTAAGGTAATCAGCCAAGCGATCGTAGTGGTACTTTCCTTTCTTTGGAAGAAAATGGGCTGACTTGGTTAACCTATCCACAATCACCCATATAGCATTACATCCTTTCTGCACTCTGGGGAGGCCCGTGATAAAATCCATTGAAATGCTCTCCCATTTCCACTCTGGAATGCTCAATGGTTGGAAACAACCACCCCGGCCGTTGATGTTACCTTTCACCTGGCCGACAAGTTAGACATTTAGCCACAAACTTCGCGATGTTCTTTCTTCATACCACGACCACCAATAGCCTCTCTTTACATCTTGATACATCTTGGTTGCTCCCCGGATGAGCGGTGTACGGTGTGTCATGAGCCTCCATAAAAATTTTCTGTTTCCAACTCCTCATTTGGAGGAATGCACAACCGATTTACGAAATAAAGGACACCATCTCACAAAGAACTCTGTTGTCTTGCCCTCACGGACTTGTGAACTTGTTTTTTGACACCACATCACCATTTGCTTTTCTCTAATTTCCTCTAGTAAAAAGAATTTGTACCTCTAGGTGGCAATTCTTCCCGGAACCACTTGAATCTGCTTCCTTAGACAATTCTTCTATTAACTCTTTCGCTGGTAGCGGAAAAACATGGGTTTTTTCTACTCAAAGCATCGGCTACTACATTGGCTTTCCCGGTTGGTACTTGATCTCACAATCATAATCCTTAACCGATTCTAACCATCTCCTTTGCCTCATATTCAACTCCTTTTGAGGTGAAGAAGTACTTTAGACTCTTATGGTGGGTTGTAGATATTACTCTTCACACCATAAAGGTAATGCCTCCAAATCTTTAAGGCAAAGACCTACTGCTAATTCTAAGTCACGCAGTAGGGTGTATCTCGGTCTCGTGACTCCTTCAATTGATGTGTAAGTATGCTATGGTTCCCTACCTCATCGATCAAGACGGCTGCAAGTCCTGTGAGAGGAGGCTCTGTATAAATGTCATAATCTACACCCTCTGCGGTAACACTAGTACAAGAGCTGATGTTAACCTCTTCTTGACTCTTGAAAGCTTTCTTCACATGTGAGACCCGGCATTACAAAGGAGTTTTTCGCTTGGTAAGAGTCAGCCAACGGCCTTTTAGCCCCAATCGGCGAATCCCCTCCCCACAAATCGCGGCAGAAGAACCTCCGCCAAGCCTAAGAAACTCCTTATACTATTTATTTCTACTAAACATCATGGCCTCATCTTCTGGGAGGTACGGCCGGATAAGGCGTTCACACGGCACCATCTCACTCTCCATGACTATCGGGTGGAATTCACAGAGACCAAACCCAAACCCGTTAGTGACTACCGAGTGGGGATCACAAAGCACCTACTCGGTTTTCCTAACTATCGAGTGGAGATCACCTAGCACCTACCCGTTCCTCATGACTTTTGGGTAACGATCACCAAGCATTAACCCGTCTTTAGTCACTGTCGGGTGATGGACACAAAGCATCAACCCACTTCTACTAAATGTTGGATGATGATCACAAAGCATCAACCCACTTATCTAATAACTAACCGGGTAGTGGTCACAAAGCATCTACCCATTTCTACTACTCATCGGGTGACGATCACAAAGCATCGACCCATCTCTAAGGGCTATTCGGGTGGTGATCACAAAGCATCAACCCGATTCCCATAACTGTTGGGTGATGATCACAAAGCATCATCCCAACTATACTACTCTTCTAATTCACTCTATTGTAGCATTTTTCAATTCTCTCTACCCTTAGAGTAGTTGTATCCACCAAGCTCTCTACTCATAGGGTAATTGCATACACAAATTTCCTACACTTTCTTAGGTCACTTTTCAATGCACAATTAGTGCCTATGGATGGTTCAACTCCACCAATGCACTTATGAAATGCCAACATGCAATGTTGCAAGAATTAAGGTTCACTACTCACACTCAAACCTCTATTAGGCATTTCATCAAACAACTCAAGTGCACTATAAAACTCTACTATAGCAATGATTCTAAAACTTTTTCTTATCATCCAAAATGGGGAAAAACCCCTTCACATAACCATAAAACGTGTCAAATAAAACACTTCCAAAAAGGGATCCACAATACCCCTTCAATTCCATCTCAAACTACCTTTCCAACCCAACAACTCATTTCTCATATTTGCAAGGTGTAAACATTCACAAGGCATAGAAATCTCTATTTAAACCTCCATACATGGCATATCACATGCATACATCATTTCTATCAAAACCCTAATCAAGAAAATTCTTAAATCTCAACTTGGGTTGGGATTTACTTACTTTGTTATGTAGAGACTTCACCAACTCTTCCTTTCACTTGGTTTGCTTGACTTTTTCTCTATTCTTAACCAAAAGAACAAAAACCCTCAAACTCAAATATATACAAAACTCACAAGATCTCACAACCAAAGCAAGAATCTTTACCTTAGGAAGCCTTAGGTTGATTTTTCTACCCCAATTCACTTCAAAAACCCCTTGGAACTCCTTGATCAAAAGAAAGAGAAATTGAGAGGAATAAGAATGGAGAGTTGCGTTTTTGAGAAGAAGAATGAGGGGTTTGCTAACTCTTAATTCCTTTTAATGAAATTTATACACAATCATTCCCATTTTGCCCTTACTCTTCTTTGGGAATTCCATCTATATCCTTTGATTCATTACAAACACACCCCCATATCAACATATTCTCCATGAAAAATCCTTACAATTAACTCCCTACTTTTCCTGCTAATTAGGGGTAGAATGGTCAAATTGCCCTTAGGGAAGAAAATATCTAAAACTTAACAAACATTTCAATCGGCCTGTCGCCGCGGCGAAGAAACTTCTGTCGCCGCGGCGAAGCTTGGTACACTAAACTTCTTCTATTTTCAACCAATTTCAGGGCAAGAATTCAACACAACACTCAGTTAAACAATATTACCAAAACCCAACTCAAATAAGAGCGAAAGAGGAAACAATAACTACGTACCTCATGTGGGGCGTTACATTCTGGATATTCTGAGAGTATATACCATGAGGCAAAGATGGCACTTGATACTTTTTGCAAATATCTGCCACTTGGCGTCTAACCATTAAGGAAAATTTTAAGATAGCCACTAAGAAAATAGACTTTTTTTTTTCTTTTTTTAAATGCTGTTTTACCAAAGTTCTCTCAAAGCGTGAAGCTAGAACTCCAACATCCAATGGTTATTTTTGCTTTTATGGACGTTGTCCAACTTTTTGTTTGCTCAAATACTGTTATATCATTTTTCTTCCACAGTGCATGTCTTGACAAGTTAGATATATCTGTGGCATACTCTGTTTACTGAAGTTCTTTAGTGGTGAATGTATACTTCCATAGGTATGATTTTCCTTTCCCAAATGAAGTTGTATTTCAGTTTTTCATTATCAAGAATGTAAATTTGCACATATCATGTATTTTAGGGATTCGTTCCTCACTTTGTCTGATAAGGTAGTATTGGAATCTCATCGCGTCTTATTTAACATCAGAAGAATTCTTCTTTCTTGTATGACTTTCAGTATCTTGGAATATGGTAGAATTTTTTATATAATTTTAAAGCTTCTATTGGTTTAATCCTTTAACTATTTTTCAAAGTCGATTGCTTATTTATGTTCCAAGCATTCAAAGCCTGTTTAAGATTTCTGATGCCATAACATTTATAGGATTCTCTAATGAAGATATCTGAAGCAAGTATGGTAGGATAATTTGTTAATGACATGCCAAAGATCTCAAGGCATTGAAATTTTCTTGATCTAACCAAAGGTAAATGTGTTTTGATAAGTTTAACATTGACCAAGGGTTATCAAGAATATCCATCAATCAAAAGAAAGCAACATTAGAACTAATTACCAATTACTGTTCCAAGAGTTGATTTCTAAGGATTTGATCTCAATTTCACTGAAGCTTTGCTTATATGATTTCGGTGTGAAACATCTAAGCATGGTGTTTTAGTTGATGAAAAGGTAGAGACTAGGAGATATATATTGAAGAGAAGAAGCATTTTAGGCTGAAGTGAGTACTGAGTACAATTTGGAAAATCTTTTACTTGAACCAGGTTGCAAATTTTGGGTTGAAATTGGCATGTCTGGTGTGGAAGAAGCATCTGAGTAGGGTGATTTAGTTGATGAAAGAATGGTTGCTGTGAAGAGACTAAGAGATATATTCTAAGGAGAAGAAACATTTTAGGCTGAAGTGAGTACAATTTGGAAACTCTTTTACATGAACCAGTCTGGTGTGGTGGAAGATAGAAACATGAGACTGGCAATGGATTCAATAGTCAAGGCTTTTTTAGAATCAAAAGCTAAACTGAAATCAATTGTGTGGAAAATTAATACCTGCAATATCTTAACTATAAGTTTGTTTTTGTTTGAAGGATTACCAGGATGAACAGTTTGATCATATAAAAGATTAATTCATGGGATTTGCGATTGTATTATAGGAGAGGGAAATCGGTTACTTTGTGCTTTGTTAACCACATTCAAGAGTTCCTAAACCTTATGGATTTGCTTTTAAGCTTTACATGAACATCCTTCACTCAAAACACGTTTACTTAGTTCAGATGATCCAAGGTTTATAAACTAGTTCGAACACTTAGTTGCCGGTAATGCAAGGTATGTCAATTCAAGGAGCTACGTATTCCATTGCAAAATTACATGAACAAAATTTGATGCTTGGTCTACAACATTAAAAAAAGAAAAAAGAACAATAAAATAGTTTTTGTTGTTCTTAATCATATCATAATCATATGATCTATCCAATAGGTTGTAGAAATAGCTATCCATGTCAAGTACAATACACCCTCTAAATAATTTCAGAAAAATATAATCCCAAAGTTTTAAAAACAACAAAATCCACCCTCAAAAGTTGAAAGCACAAACATATCATAAGAGTAATTTCTCTTGTTTCTGAAACTAATGGGGTTTACTCTTAACCATCATATCCATAAGTCTCCACAAATAACTATCCATGGATAATTAAAAACTCTCATACTTGTCTCAAAATACACAAGTGGGTTTATGCAGTAGAAAGAAGTAAACTAGTTATATCACAATCATATGATCTTAATCCAAAAGGTTTCATGGATAGGTAAATACATAAACACTTTATAGTTATCCAAAAATCAATAAATCCCCAAAAGTTTAAAACTAACACAAAATGCACCTAGAGTACAAATATTTCACCCACCACTAGAGCCACTGATTTTACTTAAAACAACTGGATCAAGTCATCGATTGAGACATGAGCAAATAACATAAAGAAATGGCAAAGTGGTCTCATTACATTAAAGAGAGAAATGAGAGAGGGACTGAAAGGCTCAAATTTTATTATAATTTTGTTTCTTTTAACATATCGTTAGTGCCTAGATAATTAAGTCTGAGTCCTACAGGTTTCACATAAATACATTTCATCCCACACTCATTTCCCATAAATACATTTCATCCCACACTCATTTCCCATGAGATTGTATTATTTAAACCACAAAAGACTTAGCCAGTTTGAACCCTAGATAATCCATAAACACCGCTACTCAAATGGCGTTCAAAACCTTTCTTCGTCATTGTTCTTCTTCTTCTGAAACCAAAATCTCATCTTCGTTCACAAATTCATGTAAAGTGACTACAACTATACCACTAGATTCAGTACATAACGTTGAAGAGGTAGCGAGGCTTGACAAATTCATTCAAAAGGATTGTAAACAAGGTAATATCACTCTTGATGAAGAACGCTATTTCTTTTGTTTAATGATTCATATGCAACCCAAACCACCAATTTCATCATTTAACCGATTGTTTAGAGCTCTAGCTAACAACAAGTTTTATGAAGACGTTATTTTGCTTTAAAAGCAAGCGGATTCAATGGGGTTGATGCCAGATCTTTTTACATTAAATGTTTTGATTAATTGATTTTGTAATGTAGGTTGAGTTTGTGATGGTTTTGTTGTTTTCGGGAGGATTTTGAGGTGGGGTTTTAGCCCAAATTTTGTGACTTTGACTTGTTTGATTAAAGGTTTATGTTTGGAGAATAGGGTTACGGAGGCTAATGAGTTATTCGAATTGATGAGTCGGAGAGGATTGTAGCCTAATTGTAACGCCCCATTTGAGATACATAGTTAAGTTATGGTGTATTGCTTAAATTTTTATTGTTTTGTTTTTATTTGGGTCGATATATTGTTAATATTGGTTGGTTGGCCCTTAGTTGAATTTTTGTTAAAGTTATTTTGCGAAAAATGTAGAGAAAATCCCTTAAACTTTCATCAGGGTAAAATGGTCTTTTCACTCAAAATTAGTTGAACTTGTGGGGAGTGAAAAGAGATAGAATTTAATAGAGAATGCATTAAAAATGAGGGCATTATTGTAATTGATTAAGGGACATAGATGAAATTTCTAAGAAAGAGCAAGGGCAAAATGGGAAAGTGTGGTTATAAATTAAAGTGTTAAGGGTTTGAAACCCTCATTTTCGTTCATTCCACCCCCCACACTCCTCCTCCTTTTTTCTCTCAAATTTTCATTCACTTTTCCAAGGAATTTGAGGGCTTTTGAGTAGATTTTCATAGGGTTTTGATTCAAGGCATCAAAAGGTAAGGACTCAAGCTCTTTATCTATGATTTATTTGTGTAAAGGTTGAGTTCTTATGAAGTTTATGCTTAGGGTTAAGAGAAGATTGGAATCCAACAAGAATAGAGAGCTTAGGAGAGACTACTCAAGCACAAGGTAAGTAAATTCCACTCAAAATCCAACTCAAGCTAAAATTTAAGAATTCAAGTGAGTTGAGAGTTCTTCTAAATATGCATATGTTTTGATTATTGAGAAATTGAGATGAGATTGATGATGAATTATGCTTGTTGTTGGATATATTTGAATATGAGAAGTATATGTGATGATTTGATGATGGGTTGAAATTGGAAGAATTGGAGAAATTTTTGTGGAATGTGTTTGCCATGTAGGTATGTGATGCTAGAAGAGAGTTTTTCTCTCATTTTGGATGGTTTGAGAACTAAATATAATGATAATTGAATTAGGGTTTGTTTATGCACAATTAATGTTTGATGAAATGCCTAAGTGAAAACATGTTACCAAACTGCCCTGTCATAGCCGTGACTTTCTTAGTGATATTTAGGCACCGTACAGATTTAACTGGGTTTAGACCAAAACATAAACGTTGTATTCCTGTCTCTAAGCTTTAAAACGAGACCAAAACCGTAGCAATCCGAGGTGTATAACTCAAGTTATTCCTTCTTGCGTCTGACCTGCGCAGAATGACAGTTTTGATGCAATATTGCATTTGTGCATTTCAAAAGTGCATTAAGTAAGAAACTTTAAGCATGAACCATCCTTATGCATTAATTGTGCATTGAGAAGTATTTTGAGAAAGAGTAGAGAACTTTGTGAATGGGCTACTCTAAAAGTAAAGAGAATGAGAAAATCTAAGAATGGGTTGATGCTTTGTGAACTCCAAGAGGAAGTCAACTCCCAAGAAGTCACGAAGAGTGGGTTGGTGCTTTGTGAACTCCAACCGGAAGTCACGAATAGTGGGTTGGTGCTTTGTGAACTCCACCCGGCCGTGCCTCCGGTAAGATGAGGCCGTGACATTCCAGTGAGAAAGAATGAGAAAATATAAGAAAGAATGAGGGAAGAGAAAGAGTAGAAGTCACGAAGAGGGTGGGTGCTTTGTGATTCTCCACTCGGCCGTGCCTCCGTAAGATGAGGCCGTGACATACAAAGCGAAAGTTAATAGAAAAGAGCTATGTGAAAGAGAAACAGAAAGAAAGAAAATAAATGAGATGAGAAGAATGTAAGGAAAGAATTAAGAGAAAGATTGTGGGGATAGACGAGTAGAGGATTTACTTAATGAGCATTATTTTGTGCTCACCCCGTTGTTTTTCTTTGTGCTTGCAGGATCTAGGTGAGGACGCGGTCGGATGGGCATCGGCAAGCAAGGAGTAATAGCTACACTGTCCACTGTTTTTGATAACCTTTACTTATGATGCTTTACTTTGTATAAAGAATGATTAAACGTATTAAAAGAAAATTGTGGGCCCATTTACTTTTGCTAATATAAATATATTTACTTGATGTATTTCTATACGTATCCTAGTATGAAGCAGTTATTACACTAATGTAGTGACATTTACTACAATGATAAATTGGCTTTGCAAGGAGGGGAAGACAAAGGAAGCTAATGGATTGTTGGAACTGATGAATCAAAGAGGTTTGCAGCCTAATTTGGTGACTTTTAATACAATGATAAATGGGATGTGCAAGGTGGGGAAGACGGAGTAAGCTCATGGGTTTTGGGAATTGATGAGTCAAAGAGGTTTGCTGTAATGCCCACACGGAGGTATGTAATTTAATTTATGTTTTTATAGCCCTTAGTTGATTTTTGTTAAAAGTTATTTTAAGAGAATATGAAGAAAATGCCTTAAAACTTACATTAAGGGTAAAATGGTCTTTTCTCTCAAAAATTAGTTGAAAAAGTGGGGAAGTGAAAAGAGAGAATTTCATGTAAAATGCAATAAAAAATGAGGGCATTATGGTAATTGACTAAGGGATATAGATGGAATTTCCAAGAAAGTGTAAGGGCAAAATGGGAAAGTATGTTTATAAAATAAGATATTAAGGGTTTGTAACCCTTCTTTCTCTCCTTTCCACTGCCACTTTCCTTCTTCATTTTCTCTCAAATTTTCTCAAATTTTCACTCAAATTTTCCAAGGATTTTTGAGGGCTTTTGAGTGGATTTTAATAAGGTTTTGATCCTAGGCAACAAGAGGTAAGAATTCTTGCTTTATATATATGATTTATTTGTGTAGAAGTTTAATTCTTACTAAGTTTATGCTTAGGGTTAAGAAAAGGTTTGAATCCAACAAGAGTATAGAGCTTTAGTGGAGACTACTCAAGTATAAGGTAAGTAAATTCCACTCAAACTCCAACTCAAGTTAAGGTTTAAGAAATCAATTGAGTAGAGATTTCTTTAAGCATGTATGTGTCATGATTGTTGAGAAATTGAAATGAGATTGATGATTATTTATGCTTGTTGTTGGATATATTTGAGTATGAGAAATGTTTTTGATTGTATGATGATGGGTTGAAATTTGGTTGGAATTGGAAGAATTTTGGGGGTGTTTTGCCGTGTAGGGATTATGAGGATACATGGGAGTTTTCTCTCATTTTGGATGGTTTAAAGAAACAAAGAGAATTATAATTAAAGTAAAGTTTGTATATGAACATTTATTGTTTGATGAAATGCCTAAGAGAAGTATGAGTAGAGTAGAAACCTTTAATTTTATGCAACATTGCATATTTACATTTCATGAGTGCATTTAAGTAAGAATTCTAAGCATGAGCCATCCATATGCATATATTTGTATTTGTGTAATAACTTAAGAAAGAATAAAGAATTTAAAGAATAAAACACTTTAAGAATAAAGAGAAAGAAAGAATAAGCATAAAAGAATTAAAGAAAGAAAAGCATTAAATAAGAGAAAAGAATAGGTTGTGCGATGGGGAACCGTGAGTGCTAAGAAGAAATTCCCACATACACGCCACCTTAATTGAGTGGCATAAGAAGAAGAAGAATCGTACGACCCGTAAGAGTGTATGTGGATTAAGGTTGTACCAAGAAAAATTCCTACATGCACGCCACCTTAATTGAGTGGCTTAAGAAGAAATAAAGAATTTGTACGGTCCGTAAGAGTGCATGTAGATGAGGACTGTACTCAATCACACGGCCAAGGTTCCAAATCCATGCATCAACCGAGATTGATGGGCAAAGAATAAGAAAAGAAAGAATAAGAATAAGAAAAGAAAGAATAAGCAAGAATAAAGAACAAGAAAAGAAAGAATAAGAAAGAATGAGAAAGCTTGAACAAGAAAAGAAAAGAAAAGAAAAAGAAGAAAGGAAAAGAATAGAAAGAAAATAAAAGAAATAGAATAAGAAATAGAAAGAAGAAAGAAAATGCATTTTTATGCATTATTGCACATGCATTTCATTCATGCATATTATCATGTATTCCACCATGGTTAGAAAGAATAGAAAGAAAAGGAAGAATAGAAAGAAAGAACAAAGAGAAGGAAAGAACAGCGAGAATTAGGAAGAAAGAAAGAACAATAAGAATTAGAAACGGAGAAAGAAAAGAAAGGAAAAGAACTAAGAATGAAAGAAAGAAGAAAAGAATTAAGTAAGGAAAGAACCAAAGGAAGGAGAAGAGTTAAGGGATTTGTACTTGAGCATTTTTATACTCACCCCATTGCTTTTTCCATTTTTTGTTTTTTGCCGAAATAGGTGAGCAATGGTCGGAAGGAAGTCGACAAAGCGGAGAGAATTGGCATTACTTGTCCCACCATTACCTAAGTTTTTTGTACTTGTTATTTTAGTATATGTAAAGAATTATATTTTATAAGTAAAGAAAAATTTGGGCCCAACTATTTTCATATGCCAAGTATGTATGATTTTATTGTATATATTCTAAAGTATACTAGTAGAAAGAAGTCACTACATTTGCAGCTTGAGGTGGTGACATTTAATTCAATGATTAATGGGCTTTGCAAAGAGGGGAAGATAGAGGAAGCTAATGGGTTGTTGGACGGTGGAGGAAGCTAATGGGTTGTTGGACGATGGAGGAAGCTAATGGGTTGTTGGAATTGATGAGTCAAAGAGGTTTGCAGCCCAATGTGGTGACGTTTAATACAATGATAAATGAGATTTGCAGGAATAGGAAGATGGAGGAAGCTAATAGGTTGCTGGAATTGATGATTCAAAGAGGTTTGCAGCCTAATGTGGTGACGTTTAATTTAATGATTAATGGGCTTTGCAAAGAGGGGAAGATGGAGGAAGCTAATGGGTTGATGGAATTGATGAATCAAAGAGGTTTGCAGCCTAATTTGGTGACTTTTAATACAATGATAAATGGGTTGTGCAAGGTGGGGAAGACAGAGGAAGCTAATGGATTTTTGGAAGTGATGAGTAAAAGAGGTTTGCAGCTTGATGTGGTGACATTTACTACAATGATAATTGGGCTTCGCAAGGACGGGAAGATGGAGGAAGCTAATGGGTTGTTGGAATTGATAAGTCAAAGAGATTTGCAGCCTATAATCTGACCTTCTAGTCTTAACCTTTATAAGTACCCATAGGTTGATTTGGTGTCTTTATATGCTGTAACCTTCGATCATAAGTCTTGACATAAATAACCCTTTATATTATTTTTTATGTTCTTAGCTTATTTCAATTTGTTATTGCTCACCTGAATTCTGACTCCTCTAATTATTTTAACTCTTATTTTTGCAATGAGTTTTGAATATTCTGAGAGTATAATGCCATGAGGGAAAGGTGGCACTTGATAGTTTTTTTTCATATATCTACCACTAGGTGTTCAACCGCGAAGGAAAATTTTAAGATAGCTATTTAGTAAATAGACATTTTTTCTTTGTTTAAATGCTCGTTTACCAAAGTTCTATAAAAGCATGAAGCTAGAACTCCAACATCCAATGGTTATTTTTGCTTTTATGGAACTTGTCCAACCTTGTGTTTGCTCAAATACTGTTATATTATCATGACTTAGTTTTTCTTTCTCTATTTTTTAAAATATATTGCTTCTCCTAACCGTATCGAACATAACTTCTTCATGTAAAACCTGCTTGATTTAGATTGGGAGAATCCTACGGTTTTATTAAAGCATGTGCTACGGTTTGAATCCGTATTCAATCCTATTTATAGGAGAATTTGACAATTAAATCCAATTTTTCCCATTAATTTCATATCCATAATAGTGCGAAAGGAAGGCTCGTCTCTGAGTTGTTCAAGAATAGTGGCATTGAGTTCATTATTTCACTGATTGCTGATGGGGGACTAGGGCTTCATTGACTTCATTGCTCATTTGCTTGAAGTGAATTTTAGGACATGCCTTTCTGCATCTGAGGCTCTGAAGCACCCATGGCAATCATAGCCTTAGAAGTTTCAACCCATATCAGCTCACACAATCTATATTTGCTCAAATTAAATTCATGTTGTTGGTGACATGTGAAGTGTGATTTTCCTTTCTCATACATAGTTGTATTTCAATTTTCCATTATCAAGAATGTAAATTTGCACGTATCATGTATTTCAGGGATTCGTTCCTTGCTTTGTATTATAAGGTAGTATCGGAGTCTCATTACAGTCTTGTTGTACATTAGGAGAATTGTTCTTTCTTGTTTGAGGATATATACTTTCAATATCTTTGACTATATTAGAATTTTTTATATAATTTTAGAACTTCTATCTTTTTAATCTTTTTCCTATTTCTCATAGTCCATTGTTGATTTATGTTCTAATCAATTACTAAATACTATTCCAAGAGTAGATTTATAATGATATGATCTCAATTTCACTGAAGCTTTGCTTATATGATTCTTGTATGAAGCATCTCAGCAGGGTGTTTTAGTTGATGAAAGAGCAAGGTGTTTCAATTGATGAAAGGGCAGTCACTGTGCATAGTCTAGGAGATACATATTGAAGAGAAGAAACACTTTAGACTGAAGTGAGTACAATTTTCAAACTCTTTTACATGAAATAAGTTGCAACATTTTTGTTGAAATTTTCTCTATGTGGGGGTTTGACGGTGGTGGTGACAAGCTACATGTGTGGCCGTGTAGCATTGGTTGATTGGTTGGGGGGACTATATTGGTGCTTTGTTGTTAGTAGGCTGGATAACTTAATCTTCAAAGAGTCAATCAAAGCTTCCATATATTTGCAGTCTAAGAGCCAGAGGGCTCTCATCACTATATATGTAGTTAATTTACACAAATAACTCGTCTACACGATAGCTTTGTATTTGTATTGGGCCTGTTCTTTGTTGTTTTTGTTAGTAAACTGATCCGTATACGCAGCGGAAACAAAAAATATATAATATAACAGGATCGTTTACATGAGCCAAGATCAAGGGTATAATTTTACAATTCATATTAAATAAAATCTGTAGAAAAATAAATCTGAGTTTAAAGAAAACAAACGCACGTTGGAGGCTCCTCCAAATTTGTTGACGAATGTTTTGCTACCGATCCAAATGTATGATCGAACCTGCGTAGTCCACACGAAGACAATCTCAAAAGAACCAAAGAGGGATTTGCTAGATCCTCTTTGGCTTCAAGATTAAGAAGAAAGGAAATCAAAGGAATTTGATTTTAGGCAAAATGGGTTTCTGCCGTGGGAGTGTTTTTGGGGTTGAAGGAGTTCTCTCCTTTTTAATCAAAATGATATAATGAATCTCTTTTTTTTTTACAATTAACATTTTGATTAAAAAGGAGAGAACTCCTTCAACCCCAAAAACACTCCCAAACACCCCATGTTACCAAACACTCCCTAATTAGATATTTTATTTATTTCATCATTATCTCAATTAAACTCAATTAATATATATTTAAATATATATTAACATTTAACAATAATAATATATATTTAAATATATATTAACATTTAACAATAATGATAATATATTTAAATAAGTAATTTCACTTATTTAATTTTTCTAACAAATTAAATAAAGGCTACGACCTCAGCAAATTTAATTGCAATGTGAAATTACCAAAATACCCTTTCGCCTTAAAAGACGAAAGCACCATTCTTTCTTCTTGGATCTTAAATTATCTTCTCTATGTGTGACCCATAGGCTTCTCATCGTATCGGCAATGTATAGTATCGCGATTAACACCAATTAATCGTCTCACTAAAACACAGACCAAGATTGGCCCCTAGCAAGGCATCATGGCCACCCGATAGATTTGGATTCAGCAAAGTAGCTACCTGTCAACGATATGGTTACCGTACAATTCTATCTTTTCATCATCTGTTATCTTGACGAGACGAAGGCATAGAAATAGTGTCAACCTTCGATTACTCTCGATATTATGTATTCAGTTTCTGGACCATGACCCATATTATAAACCTGGATGAGCAACAACTCAATCCCACCGTGGCCACGGTTTAGTGTCATTGCCATATACTGAATTGTGCCGTGAGATAACTTCTCCCGTACCCGGGAGTGATGAATCCTCTGTCGATCCACCATAGTCTTGATACACTACTTGATGCAGCCAATCACCACCGCATTGACACCTCTGAATAGAACTGCGTTAGGCTAGTGTCAAACTACACCAATCGATGCACAAGGCACTCTGGTGATCTCAAGTCTAAGGATCACATGCACCACCATTCGTTAGAGGATTTGTTCCATAGACACTGAGGTTACCATCTATATGGAATCCTCTGGTGGGTCGGTCCAGTGAACTTGTTGTGGTGTAATTGCCTATGACAAACACCCATGTGTTGTACCAGGTTGTCACCAAACAACCTTGACAAGTGAGATCAGTCACTGCCTTTTGACAGGGTCGTTCAACACTATGATAGCCTTACCGTATTGTCTATGCCCTTACTTTAGAATAATACTGGGGCTACGAACGTTTCTAGAATGGCCACCATATGTGCTCATAGGGTTCTCACTATCAAGATTTGAAACTATTGATACCCTCATCACAGTACTACCATTCTAAGGACATATATCAATACATATTGCAATAATAATGATTTACGCGATATAGAATAAAATGCCTTTTTTATTGATTAATGAACATTATTACAAAGAGTCAATTCCACAATAATTGATTGGCTCTAGGGCACCTACTCCAACAATCTCCCACTTGCACTATAGCCAATCATTCATGCACTCAACATTGAATGACCCAAGTGCCCATCATGCTTCTACTACAACAGAAATTTTAATAGTGGGTTAGTAGGTATTCTGCAAATCTGCACATTCCCTGTCTGATTGATCCTTCAGATCAAATTAAATCAACTAAGTATGCTTTTGGATCAATGGTGAGACCGTGATTTCTCAGCCACAACAATGGCTCCATTGTTATCACAGTACAACTATATTGGATTGACAATGCTTGAAATCAAATCAAGTTCAGTAATGAACTTCTTGGTCCAAACCGCCTACATGGCTGCATTAAATAATGCGATATACTTAGCATCAAATGTAGAATTCAATGCAGTACACTTATTCGAGCTCTTCCAGCTCACTGCAGTTACATTGAGACAAAATGTGTAATCCCAAATTGTGAACTATAATCATCCTTTTCCCGTTTGGAAATAGCGTCACTGTATTCTCTTACAATGAGCTCATCTTTCCTCCATAATCCAAGAATATATATTCTTAAGCCCTTTTCAAGTACTTAAGAATGTCCATTGACACTCATCTAGTGTCATTCACTTGGATTTAGTTGATATCTTCTACTAGTGCTGAATGCACATAAGACATCAATCTAAGTACATAACTTATTGCTCACTTGAGCCTGATTGATATCCACTACAAGTGCTGAATGCACATTAGATATCAATTTGAGCATATAAGATGGATCCACTTGCTGAAGCATGTGGGATCCTCTTCATTCTATCTCTCTCATTGTATGGTTAAGGACACATATCCTAACAAAGGTAGACACCATATGCCATCAGAAGAAATCCCCTCTTGGATTTTTACTATACTTAATGCGTTCAATACTTTGTCTATGTACTCTGACTTAGTTTGAGCAACCTACACGATCTATCACGATAGATCTTTATTCCAAGGTTGTAGGCTGTTTCCCTAAGTCCTTCATGGAGAAGTACTTGGATAACCAAGTCTTTACCGACTGCAAGTTCAGTGTATCATTCGCGATAAAAAATATGTCATCAACATACAACACTAGGAATGCTACTGCGCTTTCACTCACTTTCTTGTAAACACATGGCTCATCTTCGTTCTTGATAAAACCGAATTCTTTTACGATTTCATCAAAACGAATGTTCCAGCTCCTTGAAGCTTGCTTGAGTCCATAAATGGATCTCTGCAACTTGCATACCTTATCAGCTTGCCCATCAAGAACGAAACCATCGGTTCGTGTCATATATCGCTTGTGAGTGAATTACTTTCATTTGCTCCTATTAAACCAAAAAAAAAAAAAAAAAGATAATAATAATAATTTATAACTACTCTATAATTATTGAAGAGAGCCTAAAAATAATCTATAAAAAAAAAAATAATAATAATAGTTAAGTCTGAAATTACTTACATAATTTTCTTGGGCTTGTGGGTGGATCCATGTGCCATCATTCTTTCGATGTATTTCATAGTAAACCTTCATTTCAATAGGTTCCTCATCCCTTTCTTCTACATGTTTTTCCAAATTTTCATCCACAGATCTCTCTATATTTTCCTATATTTAAAATTGACATTTAAATTATAATTATTGAAATTCAATATAAAATTAAATATGATAATAAATATATTATATAGATATATAAATTTATGTTTACGATCACAAATTTTAAATTTAAGTACTATTGGTGGATGCCCATCTGAAAAATCATGTCAGATCAAACAAAAGCAATTTAACGTGCATTTACAAATATATCCAAAACTAAAGTTATGATAATGAGTAGCCTCATTCTCTAGTCCCTATGTCACCAATTATAAATAACAAAAATAAATGCATGGGCAATTAAAAGTATAGTAAGCAATTAATTATACCATTTCATACAATCGCTGGCAATATGACTTTGAGCCTGTGGTATGTGGAGTTTTCACCTTCCCTCGATTGCTTGTGTTTGCTGTGCTTTGAGACTATACATAAGATTTACATTTAATGAATATATTATGTGCACTTTAAAGTACTGCAGAATACATTTATTAACGATTATAATAAAAAACAATTTTTTACCTTAAATTCTTCACTTTCAAAATGATCACATAATTTACTCCAATCTTCTAATTTCATGTGATTTGGTGGATTTGCACGAGCCTCCTCAAGTGAAGAACACAAGTTGTAATGCATATGACAACGATATTTATATGTTGCGAAACGCTTTGACATGACTTTCTTAACTACACTCTTTGTAAGTGGATCACTTTTAGATATATTAAATTCACTCTACAAATATTTTACATAAAAATTAGTTATTATATAATATAAAAATCTCTACTAATAAATTTTTTTAAGAAAAATAAAAAAATTTGACATATCTCATCTCAAGTTTGTCCCAAAGGGGTTTCTTATCTGTATCAGCCAGATTTTTCCAATGAAGTTTAAACATCGAGTGATAATACCTACTTCCATTTTAAATATTTTTTCAGTTGGACCAACGGGCAGATGTGCTCCTTGTTTAATTATAATTCCTCCAATTTTTTGGCCCTCTTTAAGTCGTTTCTTAACTTCAAATCCTCTAGCCACACCTCGACCTCTTTTCATCGTTGTAGAAGCTGTAATGATTAATAAATCATAAATTAAAGAAATTTATAAAAAAAAATTAATAAATTACAAATGATGACTTATATATTGAAAAATAAATATAAATAAAAAGTGTACCTTTATTGTTAGTTGTTGCCAAGTCATCTGGTGTAGATGAATGATCGGCCTCTATTAGGGGGGATCGTGGAGTTCCATTTGCTCCTATATTTTATAAAATTAATTAAAAATTATTGATTTAATTTTAAACTTCACATAAATTAATATACAAATAATAAGAAAAATGAACTATTAGAATTAACAAAAAACAAAAAACAAACAATCTACCTCTAGTATTTAATGATTCAAATCTCATAGGTTCATTTGGTGTAAGGGTCAAATCATCAATCTTAGTTGATGTGGGTGGTGAGATGCCATTTGATATTCTTGGAGATACTCTTTTTGAGTTCGACGCACCTTTTATTATTCTTGGAGATAATCTTATTGAGTTCGACTCAATTTGTTTAGGATGAATGTTCGATGGTAAAGTAGTTCTCTTCTTACGATCAGGTGCCATGATTGTTTGTATAATGAAGAAAGATTGACAACAATGCTAAAATAGAAGGAAAAAAAAAAAGATAAAAGATTAGTAAAAGAGGTAATTAGATTATTCATTCTGTAAATATATACTTAAATATCCCCAATTAGAGAGAAACGACATTACAAATCAAAGAATAAAATAAGAGAGATTGAAGATGAGGTGAGAAAAGATGATAAAACAAAAAAACAAAAGCAATATTTGCATTAAGAAATGTAATGACTTCTTTCTACTAATATGCTCATAAAAGATACTTAATAAAAATACATATATATTGACTAAACAGTAGTTGGGCCCAAGTTTTTTCTTTACTTAATATATACATTATTTACACAGTACAAAAATAACATATACAAAAACTATCAAAATGGTGGACAGTGTAGCCATGTCTCTCTGCTTGTCGATGTCCATCCGACCGCATCCTCACCTCTTTCCTGCAAAAACATAGAAAGCAACGGGGTGAGCACAAAAATGCTCAGTAAGTAAATCCTTTACTCCGCTATCCCCTGCATCACTCTTTTAATTCTTTCCTTACTCTACTCTTTTTCTTCTTTTTCTTTCTCTGTTTCTTACTCTCACTGCTCTTTTCTTTCTTTCTACTTCTCTCTATTCTTTCTTTCTTATTCTTTCTATTCTTCCTAACCATGATGAAATTCATGGCAATGTACATGAATAAAATGCATGTGCAATAATGCACAAATTTTTTTTTCTTTCTTATTTCTATTTTCTTGTTCTATTTCTTTTCTTGTTCTTTCTTTTCTTATTCTTTGCTGATCGGACTCGGTTGATGTATGGATTCAGAACCTTGGCCATGTGAGTGAGTACAGTCCACATCTACATGCACTCTTGCAGACGGTACAAATTCTTCTTTCTTCTTAGGCCACTCAATTAAGGTGACGTGCATGTAGGAATTCTTCTTGGTACAACCCTCATCCACATACACTCTTACGGGTCGTACAATTCTTCTTCTTCTTATACCACTCAATTAAGGTGACATGTATGTGGGAATTTCTTCTTAACACTCACGGTTCCCCATCACACCAACCTATTCTTTACTTTTCTTTAACACTCTTTAATTCTTTAATGCTTATTCTTCCTTTCATTTTACTCTTAGAGTGTTTTATTCTTTCTTTCTTTATTCTTTATTCTTTAGTCTTTATTCTTTATTCTTTCTTATGTTTCTACACATACACAATTATATACATATGGATGGCACATGTTTAAAATTTCTTACTTAAATGCACTTATGAAATGCACAAATGCAATGTTGCCTCAAAGATAGTCATTCTGCACAGGTCTTATTCAAGAAGGCATAACTTGAGTTATACGCATTGGATTGCTATGATTTTTATCTCGTTTTAAAGCTTAGAGACAGGGCTATAACTTTTATGTTTTGGGCTCAACCCAGTTAAATCTCTAAGATACCAAAAAATCACTCAGAATGTCACAGACGTGACAGGGCAGTTTTCACTTAGGCATTTCATCAAACATATTGCATGCATACTCAATCCGAATTTGGCTACCATTCTATCTCTATCTCAAGTCACCAATATTTGGAGTAAAACTTCAGCAAACAACCACTAAACCTGCCAAAAACAATACACTCCCAAAAATTCTACTCAACTCTTTCTAACTTCAACCAAACTTCAATGAATCATCATACAACCAAAACCACTTCTCATGGCTAAATTCTACTCATTAATAATCATCAAACTCCTCAATAATTCATCAATTTCATCTCAATTTCTCAATAATCACAACATATGCATATTTAAAATAAATCTCTACTCACTTGAATTCTTAAATTTTAGCTTGAGTTGGATTTTGAGTGGAATTTACTTACCTTTTGCTTGAGTAGTCTCTCCTAAGCTCTCTACTCTTGTTGGATTCAAATCTTCTCTTAACCCTAAGCATAAACTTCATAAGAACTCAACTTTTACACAAATAAAACATGAATAAAGAGCATGAATCCTTACCTTTTGATGCCTTGAATCAAAACCCTATTAGAATCTACTCAAAAGCCCTCAAATTCCTTGGAAAAGTGAATGAAAATTTGAGGGAAAAAGGAGGAGTGTGGGGGTGGTATGAACGAAATAAGGGTTTCAAACCCTTAACATTTTAGTTTATAAACTCACTTTCCCATTTTGCCCTTACTCTTTCTTAGAAATTCCATCTTTGTCCCTTAGTCAATTACCAAAATGCCTTCACTTTTATTGTATTCTCTATGATTTTCTATCTCTTTTCACTCCCCACAAAATCAACTAGTTTTGAGTGAAAAGACTATTTTACCCTTAATGCAAGTTTAAGGCATTTTCTTCATATTCTCTTAAAATAATTCTAACAAAATTCAACTAAGGGCTATACAACATAATTTAAATCATGTACCTCAATGTTGGGTGTTACAATTCTCCCCCCTTAAAAGAATTTCGTCCCCGAAATTCAAGCGAACAACTCCGGGTAACGGTTCTGCATGTCTTGTTCTGTCTCCCAAGTAGCTTCTTCAACTTTATGATTTCTCCAGAGGACTTTCACTAAAGGGATACTCTTGTTCCGGAGCTCTTTAATTTTTCTATCTAAAATCTGCACTGGATGCTCCTCATACACAAGATTCTCTTCTAAGTCTACGTCCTCTATGCTCAGAATATGGGAGGGATCACTTTCATACTTTCGAAGCATCGAGACATGAAATACATTGTGAACTCTGTGCATATTGGGTGGTAGTGCTAATCTGTAGGCCACCTTTCCTACTCGTTGTAATACCTCAAATGGACCAATGAATCTCGGTGCTAACTTTCCTTTATTACCAAAACGCATTACCCTCTTGTGAGGGGAGACTTTCAAAAAACTTTGTCACCCACCTCAAACTCAACTTCTTTTTCTCTTCGTATCAAAGCATAACTTTTCTCGCCTGTCTTGGGCTCTTTTCATTCTGCTTTTGATCAGCTTTACATCTTCTATCATTTTCTGAGTCATTTCTGGTCTAAGAGCTATATTCAACTCATCTCTCTCGCCCATCTCCTCCCAATACTGTGGAGATCTACACCGTCTATCATACAAAGCCTCATAAAGAGCTATTTTAATTGTAGACTGGTAGCTATTATTATAAGTAAACTCCACCAAGGGTAACATCTCATGCTAGGATATTTTATAATCCATACAGCATGCTCTCAACATGTCCTCAAGCACTTGATTTGTTCTCTCTGTCTGGCCATCTGTCTGAGGATGATAAGCGTACTAAAGGCCAATCGGGTACCCAAGTTCCTCTCGCAAACTCATCCAGTAAAGCCGAGACAAACTGGAATCTCCTCGTCGATACTATTGTCTTGGGTACACCATGAAGTCTCACTATCTCCTTAATATACATCTGAGCCAACTAATCTGAAGTGGTACTTTCCTTTACTGGAAGAAAATGGGCTGATTTAGTCAATCTGTCTACTATCACCCATATAGCATTATATCCTTTCAGTATTCTAGGGAGACTTGTAATAAAATCCATCGAGATACTCTCCTATTTCCATTCAAGAATACTAAGTGGCTGAAGCAACCCTGATGGCCTTTGGTGTTTTGCTTTCACTTGCTGACAAGTTAGACATTTAGCTACAAACTCTGTAATATCTTTCTTCATCCCTGGCCACCAATAGCCTTTTTTTAAATCTTGATACATCTTGGTTGCTCCAGGATGAGCAGTGTAAGGTGTCTCATGAGCTTCTGTAAGGATTCTCTTTCTCAAATCATCATCCTGAGGAATACACAACCGACTCCTAAAACAGAGAACATCATCCCATAATCAAAACTCTGATATCTTGCCCTCAAGCACTTGCTGAACTTTTTTCTGACACCACTCATCATTTAGTTGCTTTTCTTTAATTTCTTCCAGTAAGGTAGATTGAACCTCTAACTTGGCAATCCGTCTTGGTATGAACTCAATCTGCTCTTTACATAACTCTTCTATTAAATCTTTCTGTCTTGTGAGTCGGGACAAATATGCCTTCCTGCTCAAAGCATCGGCTACTACATTAGCTTTCCCCAGCTGATATTTAACCTCACACTCATAATCTTTAACCAGCTCTAACCATCTTCTTTGTCTCATATTCAACTCCTCTGAGTAAAGAAATACTTTAAACTCTTATGGTCGGTGTAGATATTACTCTTGGCACCATAAAGATAATGCCTCCAAATCTTCAAGGCAAAGACTACTCTTGCAACTCTAAATCATGTGTAGGTATCTTGTCTCGTACTCTTTCAGTTGACGAGAAGCATAAACTATAACCCTACCTAACCGCATCAATACGGCACCAAGTCCCTACAGAGTGGCATCTGTATAAATGTCATAATCTACACCCTCTTGTGGTAACACTAACACTGGAGCTGTCTTTAATCTTTTCTTCAACTCTTGAAAACTCTCCTCATAGGCAACTGACCATATAAAAGGAACTCTCTGTTTGGTAAGAGCTTTTAATGGCTTAGCTAACTGGGCAAACCCTGCCATGAACCGGCGATAGTAACCTGCTAGTCCCAAGAAACTCCTCACTTCTTTTACTGTCTTCGGCCTTTTCCATTCTAGGATTGCCTGTACTTTACTAGGATCCACTGAAATCCCCTCGCTAGAAATAGTATGGCCCAGAAATATCACCTGATCAAGCCAGAACTCACATCTAGAAAACTTGGCATACAACTTTTTTTTTCTCTCAGCCGATGTAACACAAATCTTAAGTGTTCCTCATGCTCTTCTCTTGGCTTCGAATAAATCAGGATGTCATCAATAAATACCACTATAAATCGATCTAGACAATCATGGAACACCCTGTTCATTAAGTCCATGAAACTGCTGGGGCATTAGTTAACCCAAAAGGCATCACCACAAATTCATAATGCCCATATCTTGTCCGGAAGGCGGTCTTAGCTATATCTTGTTCTGCCACCTTTACCTGATGATAACCCGATCTCAAATCAATCTTAGAAAATACTGCTGCACCCTTTAATTGATAAAAAAGGTCATCTATCCGAGGTAATGGGTATTTATTCTTCACTGTCACTTTATTCAATTCTCTGTAATCAATACACATCCGCAATGACCCGTCTTTCTTCTTTACAAACAAGATTGGAGCTCCTCAGGGAGAATGACTTGGTCAGATAAAACCTTTATCTAGGAGTTCATGAAGTTGCTTTTTCAATTCCTGAAGCTTGGTTGGGGCCATTCGGTAAGGGGCTTTAGAAATCGGCACTATCCCTGGTGCCAACTCAATACTAAACTCAACTTCTCTTTCTGAAGGCAAACCCGGTAAGTCTTCCGAAAATACATCTGGAAATTCCCGGACTACTGGCACACTCTGCAATTCTGGTTGTGGGACATCTTTACTTTGCACCACATGAGCTATATACCCTGAACACCCTTTTCTTAACATCTTTCTAGCCTTCATACTACTAATCAACATACTTAATTGATGGCCCTCTCTAAAACTACACTTATCTCCATTATCAAGATTAAATCTCACTTTCTTTTTCTGACAGTCAATTTCTACTCCATACCTCCCTAGGAAATCCATACCCAAAATCACATCAAAGTCGGGCATATCAAACACTATTAAATCAATCGCTAACTCCCGACCATGGATCACCACAGACTCTCCTAACAGCATCTCATGGGTCACAACACTAACCCCATCAGGTAACTCTATCTTAATGGGTTGGCTTACTCTAGTAGGTTTCAAACCAAATCTTTCTATCATCCCATAAGATATAAATGAATGAGTAGCTTCAGAATCAATTAAAGCATAAAGAGGAACTGCATGAAATAATAACTGACCCATAACAGCTCATGGACTAGCTTCTGCTTCACCCTGTGCTATTATAAATACTCTAGCATTAGTGCCTCTGGAGGTCTGTGCTGCAGATGGAAGGGAAACTTTACAATCTTTCTTTAGATGCCCTGGCTGCCGACATCGATAACAAATATTACGGCCTAACTCTTTTAGACACTTTCCTGGATGAGTCCTCCCACATTTAGGACATGGGGAAACTCCTTGTTCTTGGCCGTTTATCTTCCGCCAATTCTTTCCCCCTTCTTCTTGTTTCTTTCACTTTCAAATCTTTCTCTGCTGGGCGGGGGATGGTTCACTTGATCCTCCTATTGAGGGACCCTGCATTGGGGTGATTTTGTTCTCAAATATTTCTGCCCTCAATGCTTGCCTTAAAGCCTCACTATAGGTTTGAGGGGGATCGGCACCCGTTATTATATCACGAGCTATCTCCGGCTTCAAACCATGGACAAACTTATCTCTTCTCAACTCGAGATCGACAATTCCGGGTGCAAACCTCGGCAAGGGAATTAAATCTCACCGAGTACTCTTTCACTGCATTTCAGACCCCCTGTGAGGCGATAAATTCTTGAACCTTCTCATGAACTTGGTCTTCTGTTCTATACTCAGCTTCAAATTCTCTTCTGAACTCACCCCAGGTCATCACAAAAACATCATGGGTGTCTTCCATTAATTCCCACCAAATTCGGGCATCACCCCGAAACAAGAAACTGGCATACCAGATCCTCTCCCTGTCCATTATAGGAAAGAAAGGTCGCGTGCGCTCAACGGATCTAAGCCATTCTTCCGCCACTAAAGGATCCGTTGTACCTTTAAATTCGATGGTCGATGTTGACTTGGAAGCCCATAAATCACAATTCGATTCTCAGATCTCTCGAGGTACCGGCCTTTCTCTTTCTTTTCTAGTGGGCGATACTTGAATGGGGTTTTTAATTCTTTCTCTTTATGGTTCGACTCTCCCCAGTCTTTCTCCTAAGACTTGCTATACAATCCCCAGTCTGGGCTTCATCAAGGGTAGGGGAGTAGGTTCTACAGGGGTGGGTTGGAAGGTTCCCCGTACTACCTGTTCTCTTACTACTTGCTCGGGTTCTACCTCTACCTCTCATCTACAAAACAACCACATTTACTCAACATATGCAACACTTAAAGTAAGGAAAGAAAATTTAACTCACAGTGGTCGGCTTCGGAACATCGTGGCGGTGAGAATGGCACACCGTCAAATCCCAAAATCTTTGCTCTGATACCAAAAATGTAATGACTTCTGTCTACTAATATGCTCATAAAAGATACTTAATAAAAATACATATATATTGACTAAACAGTAGTTGGGCCCAAGTTTTTTCTTTACTTAATATATACATTATTTACACAGTACAAAAATAACATATACAAAAACTATCAAAATGGTGGACAGTGTAGCCATGTCTCTCTGCTTGTCGATGTCCATCCGACCGCATCCTCACCTCTTTCCTGCAAAAACATAGAAAGCAACGGGGTGAGCACAAAAATGCTCAGTAAGTAAATCCTTTACTCCGCTATCCCCGTGCATCACTCTTTAATTCTTTCCTTACTCTACTCTTTTTCTTCTTTTTCTTTCTCTGCTTACTCTCCTGCTCTTTTCTTTCTTTCTACTTCTCTCTATTCTTTCTTTCTTATTCTTTCTATTCTTCCTAACCATGATGAAATTCATGGCAATGTACATGAATAAAATGCATGTGCAATAATGCACAAATTTTTTTTTCTTTCTTATTTCTATTTTCTTGTTCTATTTCTTTTCTTGTTCTTTCTTTTCTTATTCTTTGCTGATCGGACTCGGTTGATGTATGGATTCAGAACCTTGGCCATGTGAGTGAGTACAGTCCACATCTACATGCACTCTTGCAGACGGTACAAATTCTTCTTTCTTCTTAGGCCACTCAATTAAGGTGACGTGCATGTAGGAATTTTTTTTGGTACAACCCTCATCCACATACACTCTTACGGATTGTACAATTCTTCTTCTCCTTATGCCACTCAATTAAGGTGACGTTTATGTGGGAATTTCTTCTTAACACTCACGGTTCCCCATCACACCAACCTATTCTTTACTTTTCTTTAACACTCTTTAATTCTTTAATGCTTATTCTTCCTTTCATTTTACTCTTAGAGTGTTTTATTCTTTCTTTCTTTATTCTTTATTCTTTAGTCTTTATTCTTTATTCTTTCTTATGTTTCTACACATACACAATTATATACATATGGATGGCACATGTTTAAAATTTCTTACTTAAATGCACTTATGAAATGCACAAATGCAATGTTGCCTCAAAGATAGTCATTCTGCACAGGTCTTACTCAAGAAGGCATAACTTGAGTTATATGCATCGGATTGCTACAATTTTTGTCTCGTTTTAAAGCTTAGAGACAGGGCTATAACTTTTATGTTTTGGTCTCAACCCGGTTAAATCTCTAAGATACCAAAAAATACTCAGAATGTCATGGATGTGACAGGGCAGTTTTCACTTAGGCTTTTCACTTAGGCATTTCATCAAACATATTGCATGCATAATCAATCCGAATTTGGCTACCATTCTATCTTTTTCTCAAGTCACCAATATTTGGAGTAAAACTCCAGCAAACAACTACTAGACCTGCCAAAAACAGTACACTTCCAAAAATTCTACTCAACTCTTTCTAACTTCAACCAAACTTCAATGAATCATCATACAACCAAAACCACTTCTCATGGCTAAATTCTGCTCATTAATAATCATCAAACTCCTCAATAATTCATCAATTTCATCTCAATTTCTCAATAATCACAACATATGCATATTTAAAATAAATCTCTACTCACTTGAATTCTTAAATTTTAGCTTGAGTTGGATTTTGAGTGGAATTTACTTACCTTTTGCTTGAGTAGTCTCTCCTAAGCTCTCTACTCTTGTTGGATTCAAATCTTCTCTTAACCCTAAGCATAAACTTCATAAGAACTCAACTTTTACACAAATAAAACATGAATAAAGAGCATGAATCCTTACCTTTTGATGCCTTGAATCAAAACCCTATGAGAATCTACTCAAAAGCCCTCAAATTCCTTGGAAAAGTGAATGAAAATTTGAGGGAAAAAGGAGGAGGAGTGTGGGGGTGGTATGAACGAAATAAGGGTTTCAAACCCTTAACATTTTAGTTTATAAACTCACTTTCCCATTTTGCCCTTACTCTTTCTTAGAAATTCCATCTTTGTCCCTTAGAAAGAAATTCCATCATTGTCCCTTAGTCAATTACCAAAATGCCTTCACTTTTATTGTATTCTCTATGATTTTCTATCTCTTTTCACTCCCCACAAAATCAACTAGTTTTGAGTGAAAAGACTATTTTACCCTTAATGCAAGTTTAAGGCATTTTCTTCATATTCTCTTAAAATAATTCTAACAAAATTCAACTAAGGGCTATACAACATAATTTTAATCATGTACCTCAATGTTAGTGTTACAAGAGAAATGATAAAAGTGGAGCAAAGAGGGACTTACAGAGAAGTTTCACTGAGAAGGATGTTGGGGGCGTTCCTAGTAAGTAGTTGGTTCTCAAATTTATAAGTTCTATAAAGACAAGAGAGAAAGAGAGAGAAAGAAAAAGATGAGTTGACAGTTGAGAGTTTTGATGAGACAATGGTGAAATAAAAAAAAAAAAAAAAAAGAAGATGAAGGGTTAGTAAAGAGGTAATTAGGAAATATAATTAAAATAGGAAATATGCTTAAGAATAGAATCAATTTTTAATTGTATATATATAATTGACTTAAGATAGATATTTAAAATAGGAAGGATACTTAAATATTGTTTAGAATTTTAATTGTATATATACAATTGAATTAAAGAGATGAGTATTGATATTTTTTATATAAAGTTTCCATTGTCCACCTATAATAACTGTTACCATGTATACACTTTAATTTATTTATTTTTAATAAAACCGGGGTAAGACTTTTTGCATATACAAAAATATACTTGAAATATTCATTTTTCTTGTTATAATTTTTGGAAATAATTTAAATCTTTATGATATTACGTTTTATAACTTATACTAAAATTATCATCTTAAGTAATAACTATAATGTCTTCGATGTAACATCTAACTCATTTAATATATATATATATATATATATATATATATATATATATATATATATATATATATATATATATATATATATACCTTCTATTTTAATAGATTGCCTTGATCGTATATCTTAAAAATATATGTTAAAATTAATGACAATTTTTTTGATAACATTAATTGATATATACATTTAGGAGGTGAGTGGGGGGCCGCCGCTCGACCCCCGAATGAGTCATTGTATGCAAACAATCCGTCAAGGCTAAGAAAAGTATACACCATATCTAACACAAATTATATTATTCGGCTCTTCATAATTTTTATAGATTTTTACATGATCCCCTCAAAGTAAAAGAAAATATAATTCTCTTGATTAAAATATAAAATGTTCATTAACTTAATCAAACTCATGATAAAATTATTTGAATAAGTAAATATGAATTAATAAAATTAGATGAGCTTGTTATTCATTTTTTAATAATAACTAGAGGTGGAACAAATGGGCTGGGTTAGGCGGGTCAACCCTAACCCGACCCGTAACGAAGTGGGTTGAACCCGGTAGCAACCCTCGGGCGGGCCGGGTTGCAAAATGGCAACCCGCAACCCGACAGGTTGCTGTTTTGTCTCTTTTGAAAGAGACCCGCCAACCTGCCGGGTTGGCTGTTGTCAACCTGGCGGGTTGACTGTTATGGAATAATGGCCAACCCGCCGGGTTGCAACAGCCAAAAATAAAAAAAATTAGAATATTTTATTTTATTTTTCAAATTACCCCTTTACCCTTTAAATATAGCTGTTTTATAGCCGTTGGAGGGGTCTTTTTCGTCATTTTTCTTTCCCATTTTTTCCTATAAATTGGCCCTAAACTCTCACATTTTTCTCACAACTCAAATTCTCTCATTCTCTCAAATTCTCTAATCTCTTACTTATTCATTTATTCTCTTAATCTCTTTGTTATCAATTTGCTCGTATTTTAATTTTTATTAGTTTTTGCAATTTTTAATTCATATTTCCAATTTTCCAAATTCCAATTCTCTTTCTTTAATTTTTATTTCTTCTACATCAATTTTTTTTTTCAACTACAATGGATAGATATTTCTCTCCCATCAATTACAATGATGAAGGAAACTAATATCCTAGTCCTAGTCCTGCTGATTTTAATGACATAAATGCAGGAGGAGATTCAAATAGTCCCGCTTTCCCATTCTCAGAATCCGATACACCTCAAAATATGCCCCCGATTTCAACAGCTCCCGGTGGTTCTAGAAGTCGTCCTCGTAATCGTCGTGCTTGTCCAACTTCATCGCAAGCTGAGGCGGGATCATCAACTGCCGTCAAAAGCGAAGACAGACACACATCAGACGTTTGGGCACATTTCGACAAGTTTTACGAGACAAAAAATGGCATTCAAGTCAAGAAAGCGAGATGCAAATACTGTGGAAATATTTATAAAGCTGATTCAGGCAATGGTACTAGTACTTTAAAAAGGCATGCTAATAAACATATTAATCAACATGGAAATAGAGAAAGCAATCAAACTCAAGTAACTAATATGGGTACTAATTGGCGTTATAATTATGATGTATATAGGGAACAATTAGTTTATATATTGCTACAACTGATCAACCTATTAATATGGCTGAAGATAAATATTTTGAAAGATTTGTTCAAAATTCATTTTTTCCAGGATTTAAAAGTTATTATAAAACTGCAACTCGAAATGATTTAATAAAATTGTTTAAAAAAATGAAATTAGAATTAAAAAATAAAATACATACCTGTCATGTTAGTGTGGCTCTAAGTGCCGATATTTGGAGTGGTAGAGGTAAACAAGATTATATTTGTGTGACTAGTCATTATTTTGATAATGAATGTAAATTAAATAAATTTTATTAGGATTTAGATTAATGGATGTTGATCATAGTGGTGAACAAATTTATAATAAAATTGTTGAAGTTTTAAAAGATTATGATATTGTTAGTAAAGTGATAAGTTTAACTTTAGATAATGCAAGTTCTAATAGTAAAGCTATAGAATATTTTCAAAGTAATTATTCCTTTATATAACAATTTGAAGTTTTTTCACCAACGTTGTGCATGCCATGTTATTAATTTAATTGTGAAAAGTGGTATGAAAAAAATTAAAGAAAATATTAATAGAATTAGAGATTGTTTAGTTTGGATTACTAGTAGTAATAAAAAAAATGCTGAATTTTAAGACGTTTGTATAAAATCAAATATGTCTCCTAGAACTTTTGCATTAGACGTGCCTGTTAAATGGAATAGTACTTATTTAATGCTTGATTCATGTTTACCTTATGCTAATATAATTAGTTATTTTGTAGCAAATAATAGAGGTCCTCATTATTTGGTAGAAAATGATTGGCAAATAGCTAAAGTATTTCATTCTTTTCTTAAAACTTTTTACCAATCCACTTTACAATTTTTTGGTGTGTATTATCCTACTAGTCTATTGGTAATACATACAATTATAAAAATTTTCGAGTTATTTATAAAAAACAAAGACAATGTAATTTTAAATGCACCAATAAAGGCAATGGAAATATTTTTTTTAAATATTGGAAACCCATTCCTTTTCTTTATTATTTAGGTGCTATATTTGATCCTAGAATTAAATTAGCAGGTTTAGAAAATGCTTTTGACAATTTATGTGAAAATTTACAAACTGAAGTATATGCCAATCAAATAGGAGAGGTAAAAAATACACTTGTCGAAGTATATTTCGAGTATGAAAACAAGTATGGGAACCCGCAAAGAGGCAAAACATCCAAGGAAGTTGCATCAGAAGAAACAAATGAAGACTTCTACTGTTGGGGTGCACTGAATAGGCCGAAGAGGACCTGAATTCGAAGCACAACCTCCTCTTCAGAAGCTCCACCAACAACAACAACTAATGTACTGTCTTCCATGCAGTCGCAGAGTAATGAGCTTCAACAATATTTGGCAACCCCGAAATGTTACCAGATCCACATAGAGCCAACATTGATCTCTTAGACTATTGGAAAGCCAGAAAATGTATTTTTCCGATATTATTAAGACTTGCCTTGGATGTTTTCGCTGTTCCTATCTCAACCGTCTCATCTGAACAAACATTTAGTGCAAGTGGAAGAATTTTAAATGAAAGGAGGACTAAACTTTCACCACAAATGATTGAAGTCCTCACATGTCTTCGAGATTGGGAACGGTCGCGCCATCAAGGTCAATACGAGGTTGTCGATTTATACTTTAATAGAATCATTTCAATTTTGTAATATAGATGATACGGATGAGGGAGGTCCTAGTGAACCCCAAAATTAGTTGCTTTGTAAATTGTAACTTGTAAATTAATTGTCAATTATTGGGTTTTTCCTTACCAAGTTTTTGTCCTATTGGGTTTTTCTTGGTGAGGTTTTTTAACGAGGCAATAATTATTGTAATTTCTTATTTTATTTTTTAATAAATGAATAAATTTAATTATTCTTATATTATATTTTTATGTATTAAAATTGAATTAATATTTGGAATGTTAACAAAAAAAAAATTAATTTAATTTAATTATTGATATTTGAAAAGAAATTAACAATTAACTAAAAACAATTACATTTATTCATTTATAAATTGTTAATTATTCATTTGAAAAGTTAATTAAACATTTAAACTTAAACAAAATAAAACAAAACAAAATTAAAAAAAAAAAAAATCAAATAGTGGGTTAACCCGGCCCAACCTGTGGCCTAACCTAAGCCGGGTTGAGGGGTTGGTCGCTGTGGGTTGGGCCAGCCAATTCCCTAACATTGGCGGGCCGGGTTAGGCCCGCCAATGTTACCGGGCGAGTCAGGACCGACTCGCCATTAACAGCGACCCGCCGCAGGCCGGGTCGGGTCGGGTCGGGCTGGGCCCACCTCTAATAATAACTACTTAGTGTTGGGCTAAGAACAAAATTCAATACATATATAGCAAATAAAATAATTTTATTTTGTTATGATTGTATATTCTCTTTTCACGTTTTCATTATAGATTTTTTTTTCCACTTAGTTTATATGTGCTTATTGTGTTGGATTGATTTAACAACATATACTTATCAATTAAGCTTTTTTCAGGTTTTTATATTTGTTTAATTACTCAATTACTAATGCTTATAAAAAAAACAAAATTGTCTATATATATACATAACTATAAATATTATAATTGATTTTTTTTTGTTATAATGTCAAGCTAATATATATTCATCATTTACATGTGTATATATTCTCACTCGCCCCATAAAATCAGAAGTTTAAATCAATTATTCAATTGAATCCTAATTGCAATAAATTAGAAACAACACATTAAATAAACTAGAGTATTAACTAAACCACATATCAAACACTCACCTCAAGTGTAGCTTGAATTACATAATTTACCTCAATATTCTAATTTCATATGATCGTATACTATATATATTTTAGTACATGACAACCTAAAAGAATGAAAATGTTCCAAAGAGGACGAGACAACCGTCTGTATGGTCAAATACTGGTTGTAGGGTTTTTTCTGATATTAATTAATTTAGTCAAGTTTTATTAGTCTAGAGTTATTATATTATAAGTTGGAGTAGTATTAGGATTAAGTATTGCTAGCTATGGTTAGGAATATTACTCATTATATTATACCATTACAATCATTTTAGGATTATGAATTGGGATAAGATGTAAGTCTATATAAGAAGCCTAAACCATGAATTATCATTGTATTTTTATTGGATTATGATATATTCTAATATGCTAAAGTGGGTTTTTTTTCTTTCTTTTTCCAAATTAAGAGTAAATAACATACAAAGATCATTGGCCAAGATGCTAAATATTAATGAAACGGATTAAAAAAAATTAAAAAAAGACCAAAGGTCTAAAAACCATTTTTTTTTTTTTTTTTAATGAGGACAATGAGATTCGAACTAGTCTTCTCCCGAGTCTTCCCCTTAACCACCCGAGCAAACATGCTCATTTGTTTCATTTCCTTATTAATTATATATATTTAGTTTCTTTATATCTATCTAGAAAGACAAACTTAGCTAAAGTGTGAGAGAAACGACGGCGTTTTAGAGTTTGTTTGTCCCCTCTCCCTGCTTATTTTCCTTCTTGCCTTTCGTCTACCACCTTGCTCCCAATTCATTTTTCCTTCACAATGGCGAATCTTTATTTTTATTCTTTCAGATGTGGTTTTCCCAATTCAAATTTACAAAGAAAAGAAGAGACCAAAGGCAGCTCACTTCACCCAATTCAATTCTTCCCTTTTTCGCCCAAATCATTTTTTCCCCTTTTCATCCAAATCAATTTTTCCACTTTTTCCCTTTTTTGCCCACACTCTAACTCGAACATTAACTACAAAAAAATTAGGACAATCAAAGGAGAGTTCATAACGAAATCAAGAAAAGAAGCAAAGGAGTAAAAGAAGAGCAAGAAGCAAGAAGGTGACCTTGAAGAAAACCAAAAAGCAACTCGATCTTGAATTTCGGGTTCTTTGGGCTAGAAACCAATAAGTTCTTTATCTTATTATTCTTGCTGATCTAGGTTGTTTGATTTTTAATTTATGCGATCCTGGATTATAATACAATTTATGATCACCGTATCTTATTTATTTATTTTATTGAGATTATTTGAATGGATAGAAGTTGGATGAAACTCAATCAAAGATTCAGCCCCACATACATTCGAGGGGTACAAAATTTCTTGGATGCTGCAAGATATCACGCTGACTCTGCTAGTAGAATTCGATGTCCATGCAAAAACTGTAATAATTGTATCTTGAAAACTTTAGCAGAAGTCAAAAGTGATTTATTTTGATATGGAATTCTTGAGGATTATACTTGTTGGATACACCATGGTGAATCTTTTCAATTACTTGATGATAATCAATGTGGTGATTCATATAATGGTGGAAATTTTGGAAATGAAGTTCAGGATCAAGAGAATGATGTTCCAAGAATGTTAAGTGATATATATAAAGCTCGCATGGAAACTAATGTAGAGGAGACCTCCGACAATCAGGATAGACTTCTGTGTAAAGGAGACGAAGAGAAATTTGCTAGATTGTTGAATGATGCTGGACAAGAACTTTACCCTGGTTGTAAGTGTAGTAAACGGTCCCATATACGCATCGGAAACAAAACAAATAATTCAGGGATCGTTTACATGAGCCAAGATCAAGGGTATAATTTTACAATTTATATTAAATAAAACCTGCAGGAAAATAAATCTGACTTTAAAGAAAACAAACGCACATTGGAGGCTCCTCCAAATTTGTTAACGAATGTTTTACTACCGATCCAAGTGTAGGATCGAACCTGCGTAGTCCACACGAAGACAATCCAAAAAAAAAAAAAAAACCAAAGAGGGATTTGCTAGATCCTCTTTGGCTTCAAGATTAAGAAGAAAGCAAATCAAAAGGAATTTGATTTAGGCTAAAACCCAAAACTGGCGTGGGAGGAGATGGGGCTGCTGTGTGTGTTTTAATTTCAAGAGAAATCAATTAATTAATTAATTAACACACACTCTTCCTTTTATATTTAATTAAGTTGCCCTAATCCCATATGGAATAGGCTTGGGCTCCAATCCAAACGCCCCATGTTGCTAAACACTCCCAATTTGATTTATTTTATTTTCCATCATTATCTCAATTAAAATCAATTAATATATATTTAAATATATATTAACATTTAACAATAATGATAATATATTTAAATATGTGCGAACACACATTTAAACGTAATTTCACTTATTTAATTTTTCTAACAAATTAAATAAAGGCTACGACCTCAGCAAATTTAATTGCACGTGAAATTACCAAAATACCCTTTCGCCTTAAAAGGACGAAAATGCCCTTCTTTCTTCTTGGATCTTAAATTATCTTCTATGTGTGTGACCCATAGGCTCCTCATCATATCGGCAGTATAGTATCGCGATTAACACCAATTAATCGTCTCACTAATACAGGGACAAGATTAGCCCTCAGCAAGGCATCATGGCCACCGATAGATTCGCATTCAAGAAAGTAGCTACCGTCCAATGATATGGTTACCGTGCAATTCGATCCTTTCATCATACGTTGTCTCGACGAGGCGAAGGCATAGAAATAGTGTCAACCTTCGGTTACTCTTGATATTATTTATTCGGGCCTTTCTAGACCAATGACCCAGTATTATAAACCGGATAGAGCAACAACTCAATCCCACCGTGGGCCCACGCTTTAGTGTCATTGCCATATACTAAATTGCGCCGTGAGATAACTTTCTCCCCATACCCGGGAGTGATGAATCCTCTGTCAATCCACCATAGTCTTGATACACCTTGATGCAGCCAATCACCACCGTATTGTTGACACCAAAAGAAGCGCGTTAGGGCTAGTGTTAAACTACACCAATCGGTGCACAAGGCGCTCCGATGATCTCAAGTCTAAGGATCACATGCACCACCATTCGTTAGAGGATTTGTTCCATAGACACCAGGTTACCATCCATTTGGAATCCTCTGGGTGGGTCGCAGTTGAACTTCTTGAAGTGTAATCGCCACAGAAGCACCTATGTTGCACCAGTTGTCACCAAACAACCTTGACAAGTGAGATCGGGCCACGCTTTTGACAGGTCGTTCAACACTATGATAGCCTTACCGTATTGTCTATGCCCTTACTTTAGAATAATACTGGGGCTATGAACGTTTCTAGAATGGCCATCATATGTGCTCATAGGGTTCTCACTATCAAGATTTGAAACTATTGATACCCTCATCACGGTACTACCATTCTAAGGACATATATCAATACATATTGCAATAATAATGATTTACGCGATATAGAATAAAAATGCCTTTTTTTATTGATTAATGAACATTATTACAAAGAGTCAATTCCACAATAATTGATTGGCTCTAGGGCACCTACTCCAACAATCTCCCACTTGCACTATAGCCAATCATTCATGCACTCAACATTGAATGACCCAAGTGCCTGCACTATAGCCAGTCATTCATGCACTCAATATTGAATGACCAAAGTGCCCATCATGCTTCTCACAAGAAACTTCAATAGGGGTAAAGGAGTAGGTCTCGTAATTCGCACGTTCCTTTCTTATCCCGATCCTTCGATCGATTGAATCAACTAAGTAGGTGTTTGGATTACTGGTGAGACTGTGATTCCCTAGCCACAACAATGGCTCCATTGTTATCGCAGTACAACGATACTGGATTAGCAATGCTTGAAATCACATCAAGTTCAGCAATGAACTTCTTGATCCAAACCGCCTACACGGCTGCATTAAATAATACGTTACACTTAGCATCAATTGTAGAATTTGCTACGGTACACTAATTCGAGCTCTTCCAGCTCATTGCTGTTACATTGAGACAAATTGTGTAATCCCAAATCGCAAACTATAATCATCTTTTTCCTGTTTGGAAATAGTGTCACTGTATTCTCTTACAGTGAGCTCATCTTTCCTCTATAATCCAAGAATATATATTCTTAAGCCCTTTTCACGTACTTAAGAATGTCCATTGACACTCATCCGGTGTCATTCACTTGGATTTAGTTGATATCTTCTACTAGTGTTGAATGCACATAAGACATCAATCTAAGTACATAACATATTGCTCACTTGAGCCTGATTGATATCCACTACAAGTGTTGAATGCACATTAGATATCAATCTTAGCATACAAGATAGATCCACTTGCTAAAGCATGTGGGATCCTCTTCATTTTATCTCTCTCATTGTGTGGTTAAAGACATATATCTTTACAGAGATAGACAACATAGGCCATCAAAAGAAATCCCTTCTTGGATTTTTTCTATACTGTATGTGTTCAGTACCTTGTCTATGTACTTTGACTTAGTTTGAGCAACCTACATGATCTATCACGATAGATCTTTATTCCAAGGATGTAGGCTGCTTCCCCTAAGTCCTTCATGGAGAAGCACTTGGATAACCAAGTCTTTACCAACTGCAAGTTCGGTATATCATTCCCAAATCAAAAGTATGTCATCGACATACAACACGGGAATGCTACGCTCCCCATTCACTTTCTTGTAAACACAGGGGCTCTCTCTTGCTTCTTGATAAAATCGAATTCTTTTATGGCTTCATCAAAACGAATGTTCCAGCTCCTTGAAGCTTGCTTGAGTCCATAAATGGGTCTCTGCTACTTGCATACCTTACTAGCTTGACTATCAATAACGAAACCATCAGGTTGTGTCATATACACATCCTCTTCAAGGTTTCCGTTCAGGAAAGTAGTTTTGACATCCATTTGTCAAAACTCATAGTCATGATATACAGTAATTGCAAGCATAATCCGGATGGATTTAATCAAGGCAACTGGCGAAAAGGTTTCTTCACAATCAATGCCATGAATTTGTTTGAAACCTTTGGCAACCAGCCGTGTTTTATAAGTATGCACGTTGCCATCCATGTCAGTCTTCTTTTTGAAGACCCATTTACACCCTATGGGTTTTACCCCTTCAGGTGGTTCCACCAGAGACCACACTTGGTTCTGGTACATGGAGTTCATCTCGTGATTTCATGGCTTCAAGCCATTTAACGTAACTGGATCCGATCAGCGTCTTCGTAGGTTCTGGGTTCATCATCTTGGTAGAGTAGTACGTCACCATGTTGAGTCACGAGATAACCGTATCTCTCGGGCTCATGGTGTACTCTTCCAGATCTACGTAGCTCATGTGCTACCTGAGGTGGTTCACTTTGATCCATAAGTTATGGAGTAACCTCCTTAGGATGCTCAACCACTTCCTGTGGCACATCATCCTGTCCTTCACCGAGTACATCTTGTGGTTTCAGAACTTCATCAAGTTCTACTTTTCTCCCACTAGTATTCTTAGAAAATATTCCTTTTCTAGGAAGACACCAGATCGAGCAACAAAAATTTTGCGCTCTCCTGGGTGGTAGAAATAGTATCCTTTGGTCTCCTTTGGATACTCCACAAATATACATTTATAGGATTTTAGGCCCAGCTTGTTCGAAGTCAATTTCTTAACATAAGCTTCTCAACCCCAAATCCTTAGATAAGACAAGTTGGGCTTTCGCCCACTCCATAGCTCATATGGAGTCTTACCTACAGACTTTGACGGCACACGGTTCAAAACGTGAGTCGCAGTCTCTAGGGCATAACCCTAGAACGATGTAGGTAAATCACTAAAACACATCATGGACCTAACCATGTCAAGTAAGGTCATATTTGATAATCCGTGAATTATACACTTTTCATTAGACCTTTTTGTCGGATTTCAGGTACTTTCTAGTGCATTTTGACCTGAATTGTTGCTTAATTCTTTACTTTTCGTGTTTCAGGTTAAAATGGACATTTTTAGCAAATAAGGACAAAATTGGATATTTTTGACTCAGAAATTAGCGGATCTCAGAAGATAGGAGAGTTTCGGAGCAGGATAAAGCACGATGAAGCTTGTTCCCAAGGGAGAGCACCAAGAATCGAAGAATCAAACGAAGAGGCAAGCGAGTGGCGCTCTGGGCGAACTTTTCAAGAACCGCCTTCGCCGTGCCAAGGAATTGTCTTCGCCGTGGTGAAGTAAGCTAGGGACGAGCGTGTCTGCTTCACACTTTGCCACGGCGAAGAATTCTTCTTCGCCGAGGCGACAGTCATTATTTTCAGTTTTGTTAAACGCACAGTTTCGTTTTATGCATGTTTTGGCTGGGTTATTTGGACGAGGTATAAAAGAAAAAACTTAGCCTTTTGCCCAGTGGTCTTCGTTTTTTAGGGTTAGCTACTTTTTCATTTTTCTTAATGAACTTTGAGCGATTTGGTTTGTTAAAGGGAGAAGATTCGATTCTGACTAAAGGATTCATGTTTTGAGGAGATTTCTTATCTTTTATCTTAGTTTCATTATGCTAAACTTGATTATTTCCGTTTTTCGTTTTTGTATTATTGATTTAGCTATGAACTAATCTATTTTGGGTTAGGGTTTTGATTGCAGTTTGGATTTTCAATGGGTTAAGTGTTTGATTATTTTATTTTCATATGAATATGCTTTGGTTGTGTGTTTAATCTGATTTTTAATACTGTATGTGATGAACATGATGAGGTTGAGAAATGAATCATGTTAGGCTTCTTGGGTAATCACCATTATAGTATTGGATGCTAGAGATAGATTCAAGAATTAATGAAATCATTATAGGATTCTTTTGCTTAATGAGTTTGGAATTGTTAATCTTCAATTTGTTGGGTGCGGAAGGTTAATAAGGATGAATAGGAAATCATAGCCCGAGAGGGTATGAATGTGAATGTGAGTTCGATTTACAACCATTGTGTATGAATGTGAATGTGAATGTAGTGTAATTTTTAGGTTTAACCCATAAAATCCAAATGAAGTCAAAACCCTACCCGTTTTACTTGAATTGATTATCCGTGTTTTCATATTGCTTTCTTAATTAAGTTTTAATCTTAGTTTAAAATTCATTGTTATTTTTAATTAGAATTTGCTCCCACCAATTCAAAGAATTCGATTGCTTCAACTTGATAACATTAGGAAACTCAGTGCTTTGCTAACAATCCTCGTGGGAACGATACTCTACTGATCATTTTATTACTTGAGCGATTAGTATACTTGCTACATTTTGCATGTTGTAGGAAACACACATCAAGTTTTGGTGCCGTTTCCGAGGATTGTTTTAAGTTAACATTGAGTTTTTCTGTAGTTAGCTAGATTGAGGTTTTTCTTTTTGTTTTTAACTTTCATTAGAATTGTGATCTCACTTTCCTTCACTTTTGTTCATTCAGTTTATGCGAAGAGCAAGACGTCAACCAGTGGTTCCTGTTGACCTTGAGCTTGAGAGAACCGTGAGAAGACATAACAAAGAGAGAAGAGAAAGAGAAAATCTTACTGTAGAAGCTGAAGAAGTGGTTGTTGAAATGGCTGAACCAGAAAATAGAACACTAAGGGAATTTTCAGTTCCCACAGTGAATGGTAGTGGGTCGAGTATCACTAGACCTACGGTGCAAGCAAACAACTTCGAGATCAAGCCGGCAATCATCTAGATGATCCAGCAATCGGTTAGATTCAATGGTGATTTGAAGGAAGATCCAAATCAACATATTGCAAATTTCTTAGAAATTTGTGACACCTTCAAGTCAAATGGAGTGTCGGATGATGCTATTAGGCTGTGATTATTCCCATTTTCATTGGGAGATAAAGCCAAGGGGTGGTTAATGGCATTACCACCGGGAACAATTACAACTTGGAATGATCTAGCACAGAAATTCCTTACCAAGTTCTTTCCTCCAGCTAAATCAGCAAAATTGAGAAATGATATCACATCATTTCTACAAGAAGAGTCAGAGTCATTGTATGAGGCATGGGAGAGATACAAGGAGTTAATGAGGAAGTGTCCACACCATGGGTTGCCAGTTTGGCTTCAAGTCCAAACATTTTACAATGGTTTGATGGGTAATGTGCAAACCATGGTGGATGCAATGGCGAGGGGGCCTTGCGTAATAAGACACCAGAGGAGGCGTATGAGTTGCTTGAGGTTTTGGCAAGCAACAACTATCAAATACCAAATGAGAGAGTAACAACAAGGAAATCTTCGGGTCTTCATGAAGTTGATGCCTTCATAGCCATCTCAGCCCAACTCACTACACTTCAAAAACAGTTAAGAACTATGTAGGTAAACTCTATACAAGCACCTAAACTAACATGTGAATTTTGTGCAGGAAAACATGTGAGCAGCGAGTGTCAAGTTTGGGAACACATTTGCTTCGCATCTTCATCAACGGAGCAAGTGAATTACTTGGCAGGAAATCAGAGACAACCGAACAACCCGTACTCCAACACATACAACCCAGGGTGGAGAAATCATCCAAATCTAGCTTGGGGAAATTAGAACCAGCAAAATAACCAATGGAACTAGAAAGGCCGGGCCAAATAACCAACCAGGGGTGACCAATCAACCAGGAGATCAAAGAGTGACGAAGTTGGAGGATATGTTTGGTAAATTCATGCAAGAGACCACAGGTTTCATGAATGAGACGAGGACAAATTTTAGGAACCAAGGGGCGTCCATTCAGAATCTTGAGGTACAGATGGGCCAATTGGCCGAGAAGCTTAATGATAGACCGCAGGGTTCTCTACCAAGCAATATAGTGACTAACCCACGTGAGCAAGTAAATGCAATTTCGTTGAGAAGTGGGAGAGTTTTAGAAGAGGTGAGAGACCCAAGGAAAGAGGAAACTTCATCAAAGAGAAATGAAGATTCTGATGAGGAAATTGATAAAGAAATTGAGGCTAAAGAGAAACCACCTGAAATTTAAGAAAAGATGAGCAGGAGTGAAGAAAGGAAAAGAAAAGGAACGAGAAATTGCCATTCCCCGAGATTCCACCAGAGTTGGCGCATCACACACCAACTGTACCCTTTCCTCAAAGACTAAGAAAAGAGAATCAGGATAAGCAGTTTATTAAATTTCTAGATATTTTTAAAAAACTGCATATTAACATTCCTTTTGCAGATGCATTGCAACAGATGCCGAGTTACGTAAAATTTCTTAAAGAAATTTTATCGAACAAGAGGAAGCTAGAAGATGAGGAAACGGTGATGCTTATGGAAGAGTGCAGCGCCATTCTCCAGAAGAAGCTGCCCCCGAAACTCAAGGATCCAGGGAGTTTTACTATCCCTTGCACTATAGGAGATATATCATTTGATCGAGTGCTATGTGATTTAGGTGCTAGCATTAACCTTATGCCTTTTTCTGTGTTCAGGAAACTAGGAATTGGTGAAGTTAAGCTGACAACCATAAGCTTGCAACTTGCAGATTGATCAATAAAGCATCTGAGGGGCATTGTTGAGGATGTGTTGATTAAGGTGGACAAGTTTATTTTTCCGGCAGATTTCTTTGTTTTGGATTTGGAAGAAGACAAAAAGATTCCTCTTATCCTAGGACGACCATTCCTTGCCACCAGAAGAGCGTTAATCGACGTTCAAGAAGGGAAGTTGATCATGAGGATGCAAGATGAAGAAATTACATTTAATGTCCTTGAATCAATGAAAGCTCCACCTAAACAAGAGTCGTGCTTAAAAATCGATGTGGTAAATCACTCAAGAGTTGAGCCCTGCCAACTGAATAATCTTAAGGTGGAAATTAAGAAATGCATTGTAAAACCGAATAAGTTCGGAAGTGAGGACCAAGACGGAAGAGGTTGCACAAAATTCCTAGACAAGCCGCAGTTGAGTTTGAGTTTGAATAAGGCACGGGTAACTGGGATAAAAAAGGGTGAAGTTAAGAAACGAAAACAGAAGGTGGTGAGTGAGAAAAGTCGAGCTACCAAAGTTGTGACCAAGGGTTGGAAATGGGTGGTGAAACTTTCCTCAAAGCCACTGTGTGAAAAAGATCATCAGCAATTGAAACTTCGGTACAAAGGAAATTTCCAGGATGTGATGTACTTGGACAGTCCGGGTTGATTGAAGGATCGAGAGAGTCAAGCTTTCGACTATAAACAAGCGCTTCGTGGGAGGCAACCCAAGTGTTTTCAACTTTTTGTTTGTCATTTTGGTTGTCAATTGTGTTTAATTTCATTATGAGTTTTTATGAATTCTTATGTAATTGTTTTTGGGTGTTTCAGGTGAAGTCTTTAGCCAAAGGAAGTATGAAAAAGTTCCAGACTTCGCCAGGGCGAAGAAGAATTCTTCGCCGTGGTGAAGAGACGAGAAAAACAGAGTATTGCTCTTACAGATTTCGCCTCAGCGAAGGAATTGTCTTCGCCGCGGCGAAGAAAGTGAACAAATTTTTGGAAAATTGGCTAAGGCATTTCACCGCGGCGAAGAAGCCTTGTATCCTCAGGAAGTTTTTGCCTCGGCAAAGCATTCTTTCTTTGCCGCGGCGAAACTTGGGAAATTTTTAGGGTTCATAAACGAAGAACGTCGCCACGGCGAAGTTTCTTCTTTGCCGCGACGACGATGCTTTTCTATAAATACTCGCTTTATCTTTTTCATTTTCACGCCGCCTTGCATTGTATTTTGAGAGAGAATTTTTCAAACTTCCATCTTTTGCTTCCATTTTGTTTTTCCAACCAAATCTCTTACTCTACAACATTCCTAAACACCAAAACAACCCTTTTCAACAACAATTTTATTGAAAATTTCACGAAAATTTTTGGATCGAAAATTTGGGGCTTTCTAATCTGGGTCGTTTCCGGTTTAATTGGTGGTGCACACTCTTTCATTTTGGTAAGATCTCAATAACCCAAAGCTTTATTTCGAAAAATTTCAAGTTTCTAATCATAGATCTGAAAATTTTGTTGCGATTTACTTAAGAATTGTTAGGTGATTTTGAGTTGTGATTTTGATTGAAGAAGAGAAGCCATGGCATTAACCGATTGTTAGGAGCGTGGGTGTTGAATTTTTGGAGTGTTTGTGTTAAATTGAAAAATTGGTAGTTTAGGGGTGAATTGCGAATTTTTGGAAGTGTGGGTTGTTTTTGTAGGAGGTTTGAAGTGGCTGTGTAGAATTAGGTTTGAATTTTTGGGGTTATAATTTTGGATTGAAATATCATTTGGAACAATGGCTCCGAAAATTAAGCAACCGTACAAGGGGAAGAGTAAGAGTAAGGGGAAGAGTGTTGACAACAGGTTTGTGAACGATGAAGCCCGTAAAAGATATGAGGCGGTAATCCAAAGAAAGGATAAGGGTATCATCCCTGAGCGTGGATTGACCGCAACACAAGCTTTGGACTGGAGTGAGGGAGACGTTGGGACATGTTTATGCGTGCTCCTGAACATTCGGCTGTAGAACCATTGGTAAGGGAGTTCTATGCCAACCTCCTGGACTATCATGAAGATACTGTGTTTGTAAGAGGGGAGGATGTGCAATTTACGGCAAAGGAGATCAATGAGTTCTATAACTTGCCCGAAATTCTCAATGATCAGTATGTGGAGTTTAAGAGATCACAATTTGATGATAGTATAATCATGCCAGTCATTGCGAAACCAGGGGTAGAGTGGGAAGTGTCTAAGAAACAAAAGAAGACGCTCAAAGGAACGCAGTTGATACCGATGGCTTGGCTATGGCAATATTTTGTCTGATTGAAATTAATGCTGGAATCCGCACTACAAAGATAAGGACTGACTCAGAGAAGGCAATGTTGCTCTACTCTATTGCCATAGGGAAGAGTATTGATGTGGGAGACATCATTTTTAACAGCGTCAAGCTAGCATCCAAACAGGGGCGAGCAAGTTATCGTTTCTTTTAGCATCTCATCACAAATTCTTTATGCCTAAAAAGTCGGGTCAAGGTTCAGATGACGAAAGCAAGATTCATGCGCCTTCCAACTCTAGATTCAGATTATTACAAGAAACACCTTGACCGAACTGAAGCTGCGCAACCAAGAGCAGGGGCAAAAAGGCAGAGAACAAAACTTGCCACATCATCCAGCTCCATAGGTAAACAAAAAGAGATGATGCAGGAAATGATGGGCCTGATGAAATATATGAAGAGACGTTAGGATTGGATGGTGGAGTAGACTAAGATAATGCATGAGCTGCTGACAAATAGCTTCAAGGAGCTCAATGTTGACACTTCAGCATACAATGGGCCGACTGGAACTCGGATGAGTGGATGGGCTCCGAGGAAGAAGAGAAAGACGAGGAAGAAGAAGAAGAAGAGGAAGAAGAAGATTAAACCAGAGCACCTGTTTTTGTTTTTGTTTTTGTTTATTAGTTTTCATTTAATTTCATGTCCACTTGAAACGTTAAACTCAGTTTATTTTGGTTTTGGATTTTGTTTATTGTGTTAGTTGTTTAATTGTTGTTTTTAATTTGCAGTTGTTGAAAGGACAAGATTAGGTTGTAATATTTTCAAGTTAGTTGTGAATTTGTGCTAACATAAAGGACACCACAATTTTAATTGTTTTGACAGATTTTGGATGATGAAAAGTCCGAGAACGGGTGATCATTGTGGAGCGACAATTCATGAATTAACCAGGGAGCATTCTCGTACCTTTATTGTTTTTATTTATCTATTTCCTGATTTGTGCATAATGGAACATTGGGGACAATGTCATGTTTAGTTTGGGGGTAGGAAATAGAATTAAAACCGATTTTGGGTGGGTATATTGGCTGAAACCAAAGAACCGCCTTAAAAACCTGCCTAGCAAAGATTTGGCGAATTTCCTGGGTTTAACAATGCCACGTACCTTAAACTAAAATAAAAATAAATAAAAATAAAAATAAAAAATTTATTTTTGTTATTTGTTTCGTTTTTACCGATGATGAATTGTATAAATCAATGATGAGAATAGGATTGTTGAATTTTTATTGTTGAGAAATGTTAAGCATTGCTTCAAGTTTATGTTTATTGACTGGATTTTGATTAAGGTTTCTTGAGTGGTTCAACCACCATTTTCATTTTTTTCGGCATGCTTAGATTCATTTTATGTGGTTAGGTAAAGTCTTGATAATGTTGGTGGACTCTAGAACCTAGTTGAGAAATGCTTGAGGGGCGAAATTCTAGGATTAGACATGGTTGAGGAGATGATTTAGGCATTTTTTTTCCGAACGTTTGAGCCTTTCTAGCCAACCCATGAATGAAATTATCCCTAGTCACCCTGTTGAACCGTATGAATTTTGCTTTATTTTTCTTGGAAAACAACAAAATTGTCAAATCCTTTTGCCCTAAACACTTTATCGTACTCTTAGAAGAATTCGGTCCTAGTGCAAAACAAAGAACGAAAAGAGTGTACAAATGAGCAAAAGAATAGTTTGGGGGTTGAGAGAAAGGAATAAAAACAAAAGAGGTAGTCACCTCAATTCAATTCAATTGTTGATTAAAAAAAAAAAAAAAAATTCTACCTACTTTAAGGGTGGTATACTGAAACCGGTAACCCGCCTTAAAAATCAAGCAACAAGACTTGGCGACTGGGTATAACAACGCCACGTACACCTTAAACAAATTCCCCCTATTTTATGGTATCCTAAAATAAGAAAGGTACGCGTTTGAGGGTGTGGAATTAGTGGACATGTCGATTGGTGGTTGATAAGGTGTGGGTTTCGATGTGATTTTAGTTTTGCTTTAGGACAAACGAGTTCTCTTACTTTGTTATTCCTATCCTTTTTATTGGAACCCACTACCCGAGCCTAATGTTATAAGCTTTTAAAGACCTTTTGATTCTTACCTTTGTCTAGTCCTCATTAGTGGAGAGTAGTTCGATATTTAGGCCTATGGAGTCTGCCAACATTTGATAAACTTTACAATTTTTGCATAAAATAATCCGGGAAGTTGGAATGTGGATTGAAGTGGGGATCACCTACTTGGTGGACCGATTGAGGAAGACAGTCGATGTAGCTTATAACTTCTTGGAGTGTTGAACATTTCCTGATAATAATTTTTCAACAACTTTTGAGACATGTGCAAATTCTAGGTAATTCTTTGTAGAGTTGAGTCTTGTTGGTTTTTGTTTTTCAAGATTGTTGTGTGTGTTTTGTTTTTGTTTTTGTTTTTTGCTTGTTGTCCGTGTTTTCGCTGCTTTGTAATCCGTATGCTTGAGGAAGAGCATATCTTTGGTTTGGGGGTAGTTGATAATCCGTGAATTATACACTTTTCATTAGACATTTTTGTCGGATTTCAGGTACTTGCTAGTGCATTTTGACCTGAATTGTTGCTTAATTCTTTACTTTTCGTGTTTTCGGTGTTAAAATGGACATTTGAGCAAATAAGGACAAAACCTCGATATTTTTTTTACTTAGAAATTAGCAGATCTCAAGACAGGAGAGTTCCTGAGCAGATAAAGTACGGATGAAGCTTGTTCCCAAGGGAGAGCACCGAGAATCGCGTAATCAAAATGAAGAAGCAAGCAGTGGCGCTCTGTAATTTCAACTTTTCAAGAAGCTTCACCCGCCGAGAATTGTCTGGCCGCGGCCAAGTAAGCGAGTGGACGACGTGCCACGCCACACTTGCCGCGGCGAAGAATTCTTCTTTGCGGGCGAAGTCATTATTTTCGCTTTGTTAAATGGGCAGTCGTTTTGTGGCGTGTTTTTGGCCAGGGTTATTTGGACAAGATATAAAAGAAAAACTTAGCCTTTTGCCCAGTGGTCTTCGTTTTTTAGGGTTAGCTACTTTTTCATTTTTCTTAATAAACTTTGAGCGATTTGGTTTGTTAAAGGGAGAAGATTCGATTCTGACTAAAGGATTCATCTTTTGAGGAGATTTCTTTCCTTTTATCTCAGTTTCATTATGCTGAACTTGATTATTTCCGTTTTTCGTTTTTGTATTATTGATTTAGCTATGAACTAATCTATTTTGGGTTAGGGTTTTGATCGTATAGTTTGGATTTTCAATGGGTTAAGTGTTTGATTGTTTTATTTTCATATGAATATGCTTTGGTTGTGTGTTTACTCTGATTTTTAATACTGTATGTGATGAACATGATGAGATTGAGAAATGAATCATGTTAGGCTTCTTGGGTAATCACTATTATAGTATTGCACGCTAGAGATAGATTCAAGAATTAATGAAATCATTATAGGATTCTTTTGCTTGATGAGTTTGGAATTGTTAATCTTTAATTTGTCAAAGTGCAAGGTTAATAAGGATGAATAGGAAATCATAGCCCGAGAGGGTATGTTTAACACCTTAGTGAGTTCGATTTACAACCATTGCGTATGAATGTGAATGTGAATGTGAATGTAGTGTAATTTTTAGGTTTAACCCATAAAATCCAAATGAAGTCAAAACCCTACCCGTTTTACTTGAATTGATTATCCGTGTTTTCATATTGCTTTCTTAATTAAGTTTTAATCTTAGTTTAAAGTTCATTGTTATTTTTAATTAGAATTTGCTCCCACCAATCCAAAGAATTCGATTGCTTCAACTTGATAACATTAGGAAACCTTAGTGCTTTGCTAACAACTCGGGGTGGGAACGTTACTCTACTCATCATTTTATTACTTGAGCGATTAGTATACTTGCTACATTTTGCATGTTGTAGGAAACACGCATCAATATTCCTCCTTTCTAACACTTCATTGTGTTGGGGTGTATAAGGAGGGGTGAGTTGTGATACTATCCCACATTCCTTCAGGTATGCTTAGCTCAACTTGCCAAAGTTGGCATAGTAGTCATTTTGAGATTATCCTTGTTGTTCCTTCTTAAGAACATATTATTATGAAAATGCCTCCATAAAGAATATTATTTGTACTCAAGGACAATAATCCATTAGTAAACCTAATATTCTCATTTGTCCTATATGGACACAAAAATATAATTTCTAGAAACTAAAGAAAAACCATAATAATCCACCGGGGCCTCCAAGAAACAAGTCCATCTACAAATCGACGATAAGATCCTACAAGAAATGCAAAGAAAGACGTGCTTCATTTCCAACCGGTAGGTCCACCTCTCCTCGGGCAAGCAATCTACTCTACCGTAGTTCCTACACATCAATCAAATGTGAGTACCATATCTTGTGGTCAACTAGATGTTTACGGGAGAAGTTAATTCAATAACGAATCGACGGGAAGAAGTAACATTCTTCTTCTTTTGCTAGGAAGGCCTTGCAATGTTTCCTCCCGTGGCCGGGATTCCTGTAGTGAGGACAAATGCCTTTCCTTTCGCAACAGCTTCTTTCTATCGACTTCTCCCGAGCCCTTTCCTTTTCACTTGAGTTCGCTAACCAACGCCAATGTTTCGACATTTTTCATGCCCTCCGACTCCCAAGAGCCTTTAACAAATCCGTAAGCTTGGAAAGGGTATTCTTCTTATCTTCCTCAATGAAGTCATAGACAAATTGAGAATAAGAATCCGATAATGACCGTAACATTAGGTTTATTGCTAAACCTTCTTAAGTCCACATCCCAAAATTCAAGCTTGTTCATACTCGGTCCACTTGAGTATATGATCGCCAATTTTGGTATCCTCTTCCATCCTACATCCGAATAACAACCGAGACACCATATGCTTCATTTCTTCGAAGAAAAATGAAGAATAGAAGCTAAATCCATTTTCTCGGCACCGTTGTCGCAAAGAATGGTGCCATTGATGCAAGCACAATGTATCTAGTCATTTCGCTTTTTGCATCATGTGTATGCTTCACATATACATACCCAGGGCCTCATGGATAGAACTATCAAGAGGCTCGGGGTGATGGAGCCTTGCTCAATGGTGTATAATCTATTGCTTGACCTGAAGTATATTATTTATAGTTCTATACCAGTCTACGAAATTTTCACCATTCCATTTCTCTCCCAATTTGATGATTTGTCGCAGTGATGTTGGGATCATTTTGCTCAAATTTAAGTGAATCTACAAGTGCAGAAAAATAACTATTATTACCATGTTCATTATTATTGTTTAATATGGTCTTTTATTAAACTAATTCCCACTATTTTACCTCAAGTCAATAGCCCCTCACCATTAACTCCGAAAGCTCGTTGACTTTCCTAGTGGACCAGATCCCATCCTCCGCCCATTTCAAACCTTCGCTTTGGCGAACAAGCCAAAATGAGTTGATTAGGTAAAGGCCAACAAACTTAATTCACACCGGGCTTGATAGCTCCTACTATCAACCTCAAATGTTAAAAAGCCAACAGGCCAATCACACAATCCAATGGACACTATATGCCATCGTCCTCAAGTATGATTCTCAATATCAGTAGAGTGGAAACTACATGTCACCACGTACACACAATATGTGTACTCCTACTATGCCTATGACACGCGTTTATCAACCTTCGCTTGGCGAACAAGCAAAACTGTCATTTTAAGTTGACCCATCACCATTAAGGAAAACTCCAATGCATTTTAACCTTTCACCTGGGTAGAAGTGAACCCTTCGCTTTGGCGAATAAGGTTTCGGGACTTTAACAAAGGGTTTGGTTTGATTAAAACCATGGTGATGGGAAGGCTTACTTGACTTAATATACTTTAATGAGGGTTTTGTTATTTAATGTCTCACGATTAATATCTTTGTTAGAATGACATTGTTTGGCATGTTATTGAACATTCAACCTTATCATGCATTCTAAACAAAATATTAAAACGTACAATACATGGCTTTAACTAAAACCGATTTCCCTCGAGCTAGAGGGAATCGTGGGTCACCTAGGGGTCCTATAATAAACATCTTGAGTCTTCAAGTATGGTTGCCTCGTTTCCCTTTGCTCCGCCTTCTTAAGTACATTACAAAAATTATCGCTCTAAATTTACAATAAATAATTATACAAATTCTTTACATCAAGAATTAGAAACCTCCCGATTTACATTCGAGGGAAGATGAGAAGAGAATGTACATCGAGAAGAGGAGAAAGGCAGGACACGCATTCCCTATTTAATAAATAATACAACCATACATACCCAATATATTTTAAAACATTCACCCTTAGTCTAAGGCTCATGTACCGGGCACCATGCAATATACAAACAAGTACAAAGCATACATTTAAAAAACAATCAAGTTTTGAAATTTGTGGGTTAATTACAATTTAACCCCTGATAATTTGTAGAACTACGTTTGGTCCAAAAGTTTTACAACTTTACATTCTGGCCCCTATGCACTCGGAAGTGCGCTCGCTACGGGCGATGAGTTAGATCACCGCGGCGTGCGTTGATTACTTGACGTTCACGCTTAACGTACCTCCACCGCAACAACTTGGTACTTTGGGTCGTTCCATCCTAAGGATGATCGCCGCGGCGATGGGTTATATCGCCGCGTGAAGCCTGTTTTGCTTTTCTGGGCCGGGCCTCATCCAGAGGACGATCGCCACGGCGATGCTTTATATCACCGAGGCGCGCGCTAGTTTTGTCACCAGCCGCCGGACCGTGGAATAACGCCTCGCTAGCTTATGGGTTATATCGTCGTGGCGAGCGTACACCGATCTGTAGCTCTGGATCTGTTCATACAGTAACCATATACACTTTAAACGATTTTTGCAATCAATCAAACACATTGACCTCAACGAAAATCCATCATGTATTAAACCAAACTTGCAGTTCATCAACAAATCAGATTAATTGATTAATCAATTTCTCAAAACCTGATTTAAGGCAAATTTTATAAGGCAACATTATATCATCAAATACATGTTATCAACCATCCAAATAAAACTTGTAAAATTCAGTACCCTAAGCTCTGATACCACTGTAGGTAAACGGTCCCATATACACAGCGAAAACAAAACAAATAATTCAGGGATCGTTTACAGGAGCCAAGATCAAGGGTATAATTTTACAATTTATATTAAATAAAAACCTGCAGAAAATAAATATGAGTTTAAAGAAAACAAACGCACGTTGAGGCTCCTCCAAATTTGTCGCGAATGTTTTGCTACCAATCCAAGTGTAGGATCGAACTGCGTAGTCCACACGAAGACAATCTCAAAAAAAAACCAAAGAGGGATTTGCTAGATCCTCTTTGGCTTCAAGATTAAGAAGAAAGCAAATCAAAAGGAATTTGATTTAGGCTAAAACCCAAAATCCGGGCGTGGGAGAGATTGGGGATCGCTGTGTGGTGTTTTTAATTTCAAGAGAAATCAATTAATTAATTAATTAACACACACTTTTCCTTTTTATATTTAATTAAGTTGCCCTAATCCCATATGGGAATAGGCTTGGGCTCCAACCCAAACGCCCATGTTGCCAAACACTCCCAATTTGATTTATTTTTATTTTCCATCATTATCTCAATTAAAATCAATTAATATATATTTAAATATATATTAACATTTAACAATAATGATAATATATTTAAATATGTGCGGACACACATTTTAACGTAATTTCACTTATTTAATTTTTCTAACAAATTAAATAAAGGCTACGACCTCAGCAAATTTAATTGCACTGTGAAATTACCAAAATACTCCTTTTGCCTTAAAAGACGAAAACGCACTTCTTTCTTCTTGGATCTTAAATTATCTTCTATGAGTGTGACCCATAGGCTCTTCATCATATCGGTAGTGTATAGTATCGCGATTAATACCAATTAATCATCTCACTAATACACGAGACCAAGATTGGCCCCTTCCCCCAGCAAGGCATCATGGCCACTGATAGATTCCGGATTCAAAGAAAAAGTAGCTACTTGTCAACAATATGGTTACCGTGCAATTCGATCCTTTCATTATACATTATCTCGATGAGACGAAGGCATAGAAATAGTGTCAACCTTCAGTTACTCTTGATATTATTTATTTAGTTTCCGGACCAATTACCGGTATTATAAAGCTGATAGAGCAACAACTCAATCCCACCATGGGCTGATTTTAGTGTCATTGCCATATCTTGAATTGCACCGTGATAACTTTCTCCCCAAACCACGGGAGTGATGAATCCTTCCTTGTCCAATCCACCATAGTCTTGATACACTCCTTGATGTAGCCAATCACCATTGTATTGACATTAAAAGAATTGCGTTAGGGCTAGTGTCAAACTACACTAATCAATGCACAAGGCGCTCCCGTGATCTCAAGTCTAAGGATCACATGCACCACCATTCGTTAGGAGGATTTGTTCCATAGACACCGGGGTTACCATCCATATGAAATCCCTCTAGTGGGTCACCCAGAAATTGCCCTTGCGGTGTAATTGCCTACAAAGAAGCACCCATGTGTTGGTACCAAAGTTGTCACCAAACAACCCTGGACAAGTGAGATCAGTCCACGCTTTCGACAGGGTCGTTCAACACTATGATAGCCTTACCGTATTATCTATGCCTCTTACTTGAAGAATATCTTGCTACGACGTTTCTAGAATGGCCACCATATGTGCTCATAGGGTTCTCACTATCAAGATTTGGAACACTTGATACCCTCAGCACGTTCTACCATTCTAAGGACATATATCAATACATATTGCAATAATAATGATTTACTCGATATAGAATAAAATACCTTTTTTATTGATTAATGAACATTATTACAAAAGTCAATTCCATAATAATTGATTGGCTCTAGGGCACCTACTTCAACAGTAAGAAGTACTCAAGATTATCTTTTATAGTTAAGATGTTGTATATTAAGGTAATAACAAAGTGCAGTAACAAGTCTTTTAATCAAAATTTAGAGTTGTTTAAGGATGCTCTTCCAGAAGGTGAAACACTCCCGAACTCTTATTATGAGGTGAAAAATTGATGCGCGATCTTGGCCTTGGCTATGTTAATATATATGCATGTGTGAATGACTGCATCCTATTCTAGGAAGAATATGAACATCTTGATCAATGTCCCACTTGTAGAGCTCCTAGATGGAAGTATGGTTTGGGGAAACGTAAGAAGATTGCTAAAAAGATTGTTAGATATTTTCCATTAAAACCTAGACTTCAAAGATTATACAAGTCCAAAGAAATTGCTAAAGAAATGAGGTGGCATAAAGAAAAACGTGTTAATGATGATCTAATTAGGCATCTGGCTGATGCTAAACCGTGGCAGGAGTTTGATAAGGAGCATTAATTTTTGTTCAATGTACTTATGTGGAGTTGAAGCTAAAAACAATAGTTTAGAAAGAAATTATGATGGGCCTCACATGGATATAGAGAATGGTTCTTCAATTTTTTCACAAAGGGCAAGAACTTTGGGCGCTCCCTTGTATGAAGTGTTGTCTTCATCTAATTTCAATAAAATTCAATGGTATATACTTCATAATCGCAAGAGATGATAAGTCTATTTAAAGTAAGTATTTTTAATATGTAATATGTTTTCACTAGCTCATTTATATAAATATTCTTATTCATTTAATATACTTAATTTATGGTTATACATACAGTTTGCATAAGGAAGAAATTCAAAAGCAAAGTTTGATTAATGTGCAACAAAGACACGAAGCTGAATTTCCATCTTGGTTCAAGCAACATGTAAGTATATTATCTGTTTTCTTAACTATTAATTTTTAATACCTAATAAATATTCATATTGCTTTATTATTGTTTTTTTAGGTGACACACTTGAATGCAAATGGCTTAATTGGATCACAAGATCGGTTATATGTACTAGGGTTAGGCCCCGATATTTTTGTTGCACGGTATAGTGGCATTATAGTTAATGGAATTAGATTTCACACAGTTGAGCATGATAAAAATCGTTGCACTCAAAATAGTGGAGTTGTGGTCAAAGGAGAACATAATTCGAAAGAAATTGATTTTTATGGTGTATTGATAGATACCATTGAGCTTGAATTTTGCTATGGACATCGTGTTTTCTTGTTTAAATGTGATTGGTGGAATGTAGGTGATAAACTAAACGGAATGAAGGCATATGGCCAATTAGTAAGTGTTAATACAAGTCGAAAATGGTACATAAATGATCCTTTTTGTGCTAGCTACTCAAGCATACCAAGTTTTTTTATATTAGTGATACAAAGAATGGAAGCAGTTGGAAAATTGTTCAAAAGTATGTCCTAAAGGAATATATACAATGTTCCGAGAAAATGAAAAGAGGGATGAAGGGTTGGTTTTTAATGATGAGCCATATCAACAGTATGAGGTAAATGATGTTAATGAGATTGAACAAATTGATGAAGAAAATTTAGAATCATTATTTCGAGAAGATGTACTCCCACAAGAAATTGATGTTAGCATCGTCCCTTCCAAAGAAGAAAATCGAGTTCGGAAGAAAAATAAAACTGATAAATCTATGATGGTTCCAATAATGGACTTTCTAGAGACAAGGATGATTCAAAGTTGAAAAGATTCTAGTGATGGAGAAGATTTTATTGATGGAGGAGATGATACTATTCTTGACTATTGTGATGATACTAATGACGAACAAGATGATGACGGTGAGAACGAAGATGACGAAGATGATGATGATGACGAGGATGATGGTGAGTTTTAATATTGTACATTTGATTGTATGGGTACTTCCTTATTGTTTGGTGGGGTAAACTTGATTGTATAATTTGTATTTTATTTCCCAGTTGATTGTAATGAATATTTTTGCAATTGATTGAAGAAACCCCTTGTCTTTAATTTCGGAATATACTATGGATGAACTGATTTATTTTTGTAATTTCATCTTTGACGTGAATGTGTAATATTGACATTAATATTTAACATGTGATCCAAATATTAAGTCTATAATATTAAAGCCGAAAATGTAAATATTTGTATTTAGTTTGAATTTGATTTGTATTCTTTTATCATGAAAGCCTAAAATGGTACATAATATTTGCAATGGATTGAAATTTGTTGCTACGATTTTACAAACAGATTTTTTTTTTTCATCGCTAATTTGTTGGTAATTTGTTTTAGAATGGATTTATTTGATCTAGCTAGATATAGCAAAACTCGACCCGCCCCTGATCACCCCCCGATCCTGACCAAATTTCTTAGCCCATGACCTTGTACCCGATCCCTATGTGTTAATGAGTTTTTTTTAGTGACATATATGCTAAAATTATTAATGATTTTTTTCTAAATGACATATATGTTATTGCTAAAAACTTGAGAGGAATGACAAATAGTTGTATGCATATTAATTATGTTTTTTTAGCAAATTTTTATCACAAAATATCACATTTAATTTGACTCAAACATTTTTGTCATTAATACCTTGATTTTAACAAAAGTATAAATGATATATATATATATATATATATATATATATATATATATATATATATATATTTGTAATGATAAATAATTTTCTTTTGTGACAAATTAGTTTGTAATTATAGCATGTATTACTAAATATAGTGACTAAAGTTTTTGATGACAAATGTGGTTTGCCAACGATAAACAATTTATCTCGGGCCGCTTAAATTTTGACTCAAACATTTTTGTACTAATACCTCCATTTCCCAGCATATATTATGACAATTTATTTTTGTAGCAATAAATAATTTTTTTGTGACAAAATAATTGTAGTTATAGTATGTATAATTCTAAATATAGTGACTAAAATGTTTTATGACAAAATATGTTTGTCACAATAAACAAGTTACCTAGGTGTCAAAATTTGGTGCCAAAAATTTGTGACGAAATATTATGATAAAATTGTTTTTTTTCAATGTATTTCTTATGGATTTCTTTATTGTGATAAAATATTATGACAATATTTTTTTTAGTCACTATATATTCCCTTTATCATACTTAATATGATGTTTTTTTATTTTGTCATAGTACCTATATTACCTGTGACGAAATAGCTTTTGATAAAATTAATTTTGTCACAATATAATATATTCCTTGTAGTGGTTCCTTGAACTAGCGCATGACAATGCATTTCATAACTCATCATCATTTTTGTGCTTGGAGTTTCATCTTCATATACTGGAATTTGTAGAGATTTATATCCAACTATTTTCCTGCTACTACTACTATTTGGAGTTTCTAGGCGTAGGAAGAGTAACCTCAACCTCATTATCAAGTTCCTAGATTTGAATTCCCTGATTTGGGTTTAATTCCACCATGCTAGGTTGCGTCGAATATTCTAAAACCCATCGTTTCGGCCACGAAAAGCCTAAGCATTGACTACCATAGGTCCGAGGGAATTAACCGGTAATCCTATCTCCCCGGGCCATGAACCTCAAGATTCTGTATCGAGTTCATTCTTATAGGATTGACAGAATTTATCAATCGATAAATCAACCTATACTGAATTGTTATTTTGTCACTAGAAGCCATTAAGTCCTCTACCCCTGAAGTATGAATTTGAAGGACCATAACCTTGCTTAAGATTTGGATCCGGAGACTAACCATATGCCGGGCCTTTAATTGCCCTTTTAGGCATCTCCCAAAGCCAGGTTAGCGTGAAAATCGCCAACTAAATCTTTTCCAAACGTAAGCCATCGTCTATCCAGTAAAGCAACCTGAACAGGTACATTCATTCATCCACGGAATAATCCTTGTACACATATCTGTAGAGCACCAAGTTGCATATAATTAAACTTTCCATTTGCCCGTTTGGCAAGATTTTTAACCTTCCATAGCCACTCATCGTTCAAGAGTACTAATTCACCTTCTCGAGACTGTGATAAAATAAAGCTACACGAACAGGTTTTTCATGTACATCTTCCAAGCCTTCACCCTTAAATAACCACTTAGAGCATTTCTCAAAAACATCTCTAGGTGTTAACCTCAGACTTACCCAATTATCCTAGTTACCTGAGTGATCCTCGTAATTAGACGACGAACTAATCACTGAGTTAGGATTTTCATCTTCATTTCTAATTGGGATAAGGTCATTCTCATCACCAAGTCCGCTATTCTTAGGATATTCATTACGACTTCTCGTCATCTGAATCAATTTTATATCCCTAAACTGGCTCAAATTCAGAAGTTTGGCTTTAACCCTTGACTTAAAAAAATCTTATCGCTACGTTCTACTTTCCCTTATGAGGGCATTTATCCACAAAATGATTTTTGTCAGCACAAATCCAGCAACAATCACAATCTTTTGAGTTTTTGCCAGATGGGCAGGTAGCACAATACTTATGCGCTCTGTGTTCCTTAGCATTGAGTTTACCTTTCTCTGTTCATCTAATAAACCTTCCATGATCCGGAAGATTTCGTTTATTAGTAACATCTCTTTTTACCATATTACGAAAACGTTTCGGCCTAAAATTCCTTTTATCGAACGATCCTTTCCGTTTTATATGGTTTTTTCAACCTTGATGTTTAGTCAAATTCCTCGACTCATAGCGATATTGCCCTGACACTTCATCAAAGTTCTGACAATAAGATTCATTGAACTCATGCTTTCTGGCCTCTTTATCCAATTTGGCATTCAAACATCTTGTTCTCACGAGTTGTCTAACAACTTCTATCGTTCCTCCCCAAGAATCAACAACCTGATTCTTTTCGACTAGAAACTTAAATGCCTCGTTTGCTGCCTTATCCCATCCTTGGGGAAGCTTAGAAAAGAAAGTATTTTTCATGACTCCCTGTGAGCCACTAGGCAACTGATAGAAATATCGTCTATATTCGTAGACGAAATTTTCAAACAGACATATGTCACAAAGCCTAAGTTTTGTCAAAGCTTCTAAGGCAACTACCTCTGTGAGATTCCTACTGGTTATGGTTATCCCAGTAAATTCTCGATAAAGCATAGCCTTGAAGAGTGCAAAAATAGCCTCTACATTCTTCAAGTCCCTTACAGTATCTAACATACCCGTGCCCAATCTTTCTAAACTTCCGTTAAGCTTCCTAGCCCTCCTGCAATGTGGATCTCATAAATCTATAAGTATCACTGAGTCCAAAACCTTTATTTTGCACATGAACCCAGTTAACAGTTTCCCATGCTTTAATTGCATTAGTAACATTCGTGACACGGTCGATGTTTAGGAAACTTCCACTGGACGGTATCTCCATCATTCTAGGTATTCCCTTAGGTATAAGCTCTGACCTTATCTTTGTGGGATAAGTTTGTTTATATTCAGGTTTGGAGATTTCTTAAGGGAATCCTTCAAAAAGAATTTAAAGGGTTATGAATTCCTTTTGAAGCGATCATCTTTAAACCCTCGTTCTTCCCGAGGTCAGAGATTAGCTTATCGAGCTCGCCCTTTTAGGTCTTAGAGTAAGTTTCAAACCTCCGCCTTCTTCCCCTTTCCTTTGTTTCATCATTTCTTCCTCATAATACCTGCTGATTTTTTCAGCATCAGAGGTAGAAATTTCCTGAATATCAAACTTTTGTTAGCCATCCATTTTAGAAACAAAATCTTCTTCCTTTACCCACCTTTAATAAAGAGCTTTTCTGCCTTTCCCAATCACCTTCGGGGTTTCTTTGGCCCACGAACGTCGCATACCGGAAGGCCCAATCCAGGGGATATTTTTCCCGCAGACTGGCCGCAAATTGATCCAGAACATCTTGACCTCCCATGGTCAATCTGAATCAATTCTTAAGCTAGCCGCAAAGTCTGACTCTTTATATGGTTTAGGATCTAGATCCGGATGGGATTCCCTGTGCACCTCCAATAAGGAATTACCGCCCCCACACCCTTTCCAACCACTTATTCCAAGTTCTAATAAGCAACTTCAATAGTTGAAATTCGGCATATAAAACACAAAATCTTTGTGCACCCTTGACTAAAGGCCTTTTTGATAACATCCAAAAGTCGCTTTACCCTCCCTAGACAAGTCGTATACTTTTCTGAATATCGGGTTTCGCTTACACCATATAATTCACTCTCTTATCTAAGTTATCAAGCTTCTGGGTCAAAAGCTCTAACTTATCTATGACAAGATTTAACAAACCGATCTGCCTTTTCCTCCCCGAGTCCATGATCCAGTATGAAAACAAGTCTTATTTATACGGGTACTTCATCATTAGAACCATTATTCATGCTATAGAACTTTAACAGCTTAGGTGTTTTTGCCTTTGCCTAGATATCCCCCCACCCACCTTCCAAAGCTCGATACCTTATTTACACCCTTACTGATAATCCGTAAATTATACGCTTTTTATTTAATCTTTTTGTCGGATTTCGTGTACTTTTTAGTGCATTTTTACCTGAATGGGTGCGTAATTTCTCATTTTTCGTGTTTCGTTAAAATGGACTCTTTTAGTGAATAAAGAAAAAAATTTGACAAGTTTTGACTCGTAATTGAAGGATTTCAAGGTTAGGAGAGTTCCGAGTAGACAATGCACGATGAAGCTTGTTTCAAGGTGGAGAGTCAAAAATCGAAGAATCGGACGAAGAGGCAAGCAGAGTGGCGCTCGTAATTTCTGAACTTCTTGAAGAAGCTTCGGCGAAGAAATTGTCTCGCCGCGCGGTTGGGCAGAGTCGAATGTAAATCTTTCATTCTTCGCCGCGGCGAAAGTCATAAATTAAAGTTTTGTAAACGCACGCTGTGTGTGTTTGTTTTGAACCCTGGTTTTTAGGACTAGGTATAAAAGAAAACATGAACTTTTTTAGAGGGGACTTCTCCGCGTAGGTTAGCCGTCCTTTTGACAATTTTAGAGAGAAAAAGCTTGTATTTTTGGGATTGCGAAGGAGACATTCAGATTGCAACAGACGATTTGTCTTTTGGGAGATTTCTATTCCTTCATTCCAGGGGCCATTATGTCTATTCTCATTTACCGTTGATTCCCCGTTTTTATTCTCAAGTTAGCTATGAACTAATCTTCTATGGGTTAGGGTTTTGATTGTAGGTTGGATTTGAAATGGGTTGAATATATGTTTATGCTATTTTCATGTGAATAAGTTGTGGTTGTGTGTTATTCGAATTAATTGTTGTATGTGATGAACATGATGAGATTGAGAAATAATTCATGTTAAGCTTCATGGGTAATAACCATTATAGTATTGGATGCTAGAGATAGATTCAAGAACTAATGAAATCACTTTAGGATTCTTGTGCTTCATGATTTAGAATTGTTAACCTTCAAATTGTTGGGTGCGGAATGTTAATAATGATGAATAGGAAAACATAGCCCGAGAGGGTATGTTATCATAATAGTGAATCCGATTTACAACCACTGCATGCGAATGTGAAAATAGTGTAACTTTTAGCTATAACCCATTAATAATCCAAACGAAGTCAAAAACCCTACCCGCCTTCACTTAAATTGAATCTTTGTGTTTCCATTTGTTTTCCCTTTTAAGGATTAATTTCTTGTTAGATTTAATTTTGTTTTTCTTTCAATTACAATTTGCTCCCACAAATCCAAGATTTTTCGATTTCTTCAACTTGTTAACACCATAGGAAACTTAGTGCTTTGCTACCATCCCCTCGTGGGAACGATATCCTACCCATCACTCTATTACTTGAGCGACTAGTGCACTTGCTAGTTTTGCATGTTATAGTAAACACGCATCAAGTTTTTGGCGCTTGTTCGGGACTGCTTTTTAAGTTAACATTAAGTTTTTCCTAGAGTTTAACTAGATTGAAGTTTTACTTTTATTTTTTAATTTTTGTTTCGAGTGATTTTACTTTTCTTTCACTTGTGTTCATTCATTTATGCGAAGAGCAAGACGTCAACCAAGTTGGTTCCGTTGACCTTGAGCTTGAGAGGACTGCACGAAGACTAAACAGAGAGAAGAGAACGAGATACACTTACCGTAAACGGAAGAAGTTGTAGTTGAAATGGTGAACCGTAAAAATAGGACACCGAGGGAATTTTCAGTTCCCACAAAGGAACTAAGTGGGTCAAGTATTACGAGACCTACGGGATAAGCTAACAACTTGAGATCAAGCCGGCAATCATCCAGATGATCCAGTTAAGTGGTAAGATTCAACGGAGATTTGAAGAGGATCCGAATCAAGACATTGCAAATTTCCCGAAATTTGCGACACCTTCAAGTCGAATGGAGTGTCGGATGATGCTATTAGGCTGCGTTGTTCCCATTCTCGTTGGGAGATAAAGCAAAGGGGTGGTTAATGGCATTACCACCGGAACAATTACAACATGGAATGAGTGGCACAAAAATTCTTGACCAAGTTCTTTCCTCCAAATAAGTCAATTAAGTTGAGAAATGATATCACATCATTTATACAAGATGACGCCGAGTCGTTGTATGAGGCTTGGGAGAGATACAAGGAATTGATGAGAAGTGCCCACATCATGGTTTGCCTGTTGGCTTCAAGTCCAAACATTTTATAATGGTTTGATGGGTAACGCAAACCATGGTGGATGCAACGGTGAGGAGCTTGCGTAATAAGACCCCTAAGAAGCCGTATGAGTTACTTGAGGTGTTGGCAAGCAACAACTATCAAAGACCGAATGAGAGAGTAACTACGAGGAAATCTTCTGGTCTTCATGAAGTAGATGCTTTCACAGCAATCTCAGCCCAACTCACTGCCCTCCAAAAACAAATGGGAACTATGCAGTAAATCTGTACAAGCACCTCAATTAACATGTGATTTTTGTGCAGAAACCATGTGAGCGAGTGCCAAGTCGAAACACATTTGCACCGTATCTTCATCAACGGAGCAAGTAAATTACTTGGCAGAAATCAAAGACAACCGAACAACTGCTTCTCCAACACATACAACCCAGGGTGGAGACATCATCCAAATCTGGCTTGGGGAAATCAAAATCAACAGGGTAACCAATGGAACCAGAGGCAAGTTCCAAATAACCCACCAGGGGTGACCAACCAACCGGGTGATCCAAGAGTGTCGGGGTTGGAGGATTTGTTCGGTAAATTCATGCAAGAGTCTGTGGTTCATGAATGAGACGAGAACAACCTTTAGAAACCAAGGGGCATCCATTCGAATCTTGAGGTATAGATGGGCCAATTGGCCGAGAAGTCAATGATAGACCACAGGTTCTCTACCTAGCAACACAAAGTGACCAACCCACGAACAAGCAAATGCAATCATTTTGAGAAGTGGGACCCAAGAAGAAGTAGGCCACCCTACGAAAGAAAGGGAGCAACCCTGAAAGGAAGAGTTGGAAGAGAGAATGGATGAAGAGATTATTTGTGAAGATAATTCGGGGGTGCTTTAGGGGAAGAGAACAAGAGAGAAGATGAAAGGCAAAAGAAGGAGAAATTGCCATTCCCCGAGATACCACCGAATTAGCTCATCACACTCCACCCGTACCTTTTCCTCGCAGATTGAAGAAGAATGTCAGATAAGCAATTTTCAAATTCATTGAAATTTTTAAAAATTGCATATTAACATTCCTTTTGCAGATGCAACACAAAGAAATGCCGAGTTATGCGAAGTTCCTCAAGGAGATACTTTCAACAAGAGGAAGTTAGAAGATGAGGAAACGGTGATGCTAACTAAGAGTGCAATCCTCCAAAAGAAATTACCCCCAAAGCTCAAAGATCCAGGAGTTTTACTATTCCTTGTGTTATAGGGGGATATTACTTTTGATCGTGGTGCTTTGTGATTTAGGAGCTAGTATAAATTTGATGCCTTTTTCTCGTTTCAGGAGATTAGGGATCGGTGAAGTGAAGCCAACGACAATGTCGCGCAACTAACGGATCGGTCGATAAAGCACCCGGAGGGGGATAGTTGAAGATGTTAGTGAAGGTGGGGGAAAATAATATTTCCAAATGGACTTTGTAGTGCCGGACATGGAAGAGGATAAGGAGATTCCTTCATTTTGGGCCGACCATTCTTGGCCACGGGAGAGCGCCGATTGACGTGCGAAGGAAGTTGTTCTTATTAAGGGTTCGTGATGAAACAAGAACTTTTAATGTGTTTGATGCATGAAGTTTCCATCAAGCGGATTCATGTTTTAGTGTGGATGTGGTGGATGATCTTGTTATGGAGTCCATAGAAGAAAACATCCCCGAATTGCCTCTAAGCATGTATAGCAAAATCGAAAAAAAGAGAGGTCAAGACTCAATGAGGAACGACCGTGCTAGAATGTTAGAAGCACTCCAACCAATTGAGGAGAGTCAAGATGCACTTGAGGAATTTGACTTTGACAAAGAGAAGGCAAAGGAAAAATAATAAGGAAGCTCCAAAGCTTGAACTGAAGCCTTTACCGCCTCACCTCAAATATGTTTACCTTTGGAAAGCCTGGATACTTATCCGGTGATCATTAGTGCAGAATGAGTGCCTTAGAGGAAGAGAAGTTGATTAGAGTGTTGAGAGAACATAGATTGGCGATTGGTTGGACCATCACGGACATTAGAGGTATCTCACCCTCATTTTGCATGCATAAGATTCTCATGGAAGATGACTTTAAACCGAGGGTACAACCACAACGGAGATTGAATCCTTCAATGAAGGAAGTGGTGAGAAAGGAGGTGGTGAAACTTTTGGATGCGGGATCATCTATCCGATTTCCGACACCATGGGTGAGTCCGCACAAGTTGTTCCAAAGAAAGGAGGAATTACCGTTGTGAAGAATGAAAGTAACGAGCCGATTCCAACAAGGACGGTAACGGGTCGGAGAGTGTGCATTGATTACCGTAATGAACGAAGCTTACAAGGAAGGATCATTTCCCATTGCCCTTCATTGATCAAATGTTGGAGAGGTTGGCAGACATGCATATTATCGCTTTCGGATGGCTATTCAGATATAACCAAATTGCCATCGCTCCTGAGGATCAAGAGAAAACGACCTTCACTTGCCCCTACGCACCTTTGCTTACCGAAGAATGCCGCTTGGGTTATGCAATGCACCAGCAACATTCCAAAGATGCATGATGTCCATCTTTGGAGACATGGTGGAAAGATTCATAGAAGTCTTCATGGATGACTTCGCCTTTTGGGTCATCTTTTGACAATTGTCTAACAAATTTGTCTCTTGTTTTCATAATGATGCAAGGAAACGAATTTGGTGTGAATTGGGAGAAATGTCACTTCATGGTCCAAGAGGGAATTGTGCTCGGGCATAGAATCTCCAAGGATGGGATTGAAGTTGATCGGGCAAAGACGTAAGTAATTGAGAAGCCACCGCCATCAAATGTCAAAGCAAATCAAGCTTCTTGGGCATGCGTGGTTTTACAGACGCTTCATAAAGGATTTTTCTAAAATCTCTAAACCCCCTGTGCAATCTATTAAATAAAGATGTTGTTTTTGATTTTGATGATGATTGCATGCATGCTTCTTAACTTTAAAGAAATTGCTAGTTTCTCACTCCATTATTGCGCCTCCCCGATTGGGGACCGCCATTTGAACTTATGTGTGATGCTAGTGATTTTGCTTTTAGGGGTAGTACTAGGTAGAAAAATAAAGTGTTGCATGTAATTCAAGATGCTAGCAAGACACTTGTTGATGCACAATTGAATTACACCACCACCGAAAAAGAATCAAGGTTTGTGGTATTTGCTTTTGACAAATTTCGTTCTTATCTTTTAGGTGCAAAGGTAATCGCTTACATGCACCATTCAGCACTCGACACCTTTGCGAAGCAAGAAGCAAAACCTCGGTTGATAAGATGGATTCTACTACCCAAGAGTTTGAGTTGGAGATTCGAGACAAAAAAGGGGTCCGGAAAATGTAGTAGCCGATCATTTGTCAAGACTTGAGAGACCGATCAAGGGGGATGAGGTGGAAATGCCAATTTCGTAAACATTTCCGATGAGAAACCGATGAGAGTGGGATGAAGCACCATGGTATGCGGACTTTGCAAATTATTTATCATCAAGGGTGCTCCCAAGTGGTATGACATTTCAACAAGAGAAAATTTTTCTCCCGATTTAAAAATACTATTTTTGGGAAGAGCCATTCCCGTATGTCACTTAATCGTGACTGACCAAATGATACTCGGAGATGTCCTCCCGAGGAAGAAATGGAGAGCATTCTAAGACATTGTCATGAGAAGGAAGGGTGGGTGGCCATTTGGGAGCTAGAACAGAATAAGGTGCTACAACTGGGTTTTATTGGCCAACCCTTTTTAAGGATTCCTTCCGATGATCCAGGAGTGTGACCAATGTCAACGGATGGGGAGTATTTCAAAAGAGATGAGATGCCGTTGAACAACATCCTCGGTGGTTGAAATTTTTTGACGCTTGGGGGATTGATTTCATGGGGCCTTTCCCAAGTTCTTATGGGAACGCTTATATTGGTAGCCGTGGACTATGTGTCTAAATGGGTCGAGGCGGGTTGGCATTGCCGCATTTAATGATGCTAGGGTGGTGATAAATTTCGTGAGGAAGAATATTTTCTCAAGGTTTGGTGTGCCACGGGCGATTATTAGTGATGGAGGATCACATTTTTGCAATAGGCAATTGGATGCCCCACCGAGCAAGTACGGAGTGACACATAGAGTGGCAACACCCTACCATCCACAAACGAGCGGACAAGTGGAATCTCAAATAGAGAATCAAGGGAATTTTAGAAAAGACAAACAATGCCTCGAGGAAGGATTGGTCACGGAAGTTGGACGATGCGCATGGGCTTATCGCACCGCATTTAAAACTCCAATTGGTATGTCTCCGTCGATTGGTCTATGGGAAGGCATGCCACTTGCCGGTGGAACTTGAACACAAGGCATATTGGGCCGTCAAACAGTTGAACATGGATTTGAAAGCCGCGGGAGAGGAGAGAATGCTGACGTTGAACGAGCTGGACGAAGTTTCGCCTGAAGCATATGAAAATGCCCTAACTATAAAGAGAAAACAAAAAGGTGGCACGACAAACACATCCGGGTAAAGGTTTTGAAGTTCAGTAAAGTGTTGTTGTTCAACTCTAGACTTAGGCTTTTCCCGAAAAACTTAAGTCTAGATGGTCCTGACCATTCACAATAACTAGGATACATGCATCCGGAGCAGTGGAAGTCACACATGAGGAAAAGGGCACTTTCACAGTTAATGGACAGAGGTTGAAGCCATACGTAGAGGGGGTGATGAGCTGCAAGTTCATCCCAATCCGACTGGACATCCCAACCTAAAGGATGGAAAAAGTCAAGCTCCGACTATAAACAAGCGCTTCTTGGGAGGCAACCCAAGTGTTTAACTTTTTAATTTTAACTTTTTGTTGTTTGAATTGTTTTCTTATTTCATTATTAGTATGTATAAAATTTGATGTTTGTTGTTATTTTCAAATGTTTCAGGTGAAGTCTAGAGCAAAGGAAGGTATCCAGAATTTTTCAGACTTCGCCGCGGGCGAATACATTTTCTTTTCGCCGCGGCGAAGAGACATGAAGAAACCAGGTTTGCTATCGGGAGCGCCGCGCGAAGAAATTATTTTTCGCCGCGGCGAAGTAAAGGTAAAAATTTCAAAATTTGACTAAGGCATTTCGCCGCGCGAAGAAGTTTTCGCCGAGGCGGAAGTGAGCCTTAAACTCCCTGGGAAGTTTTTCGCCCGGCGAAGAAATTTTCGCCGCGGCGAAACTGGGAAAATTCTAGGGTTCATGCGTGATGAACTTCGCCGCGGCGAAGATCCTTTTCTATAAATACTCATTTTTTCTTCCTTCATTTTTCACGCCGCCTTCCATTGTGAGTTGAGAGAAAAATTTTCAACCCTCAAATCTTTCACTTCTATTCTACTTTTCCAACCAAAATAATCACTCCCACATCATTCCTAAACACCAAATCAACCCATTTCAACAACAATTTTCACAAAAATTTCACATAATTTTTGGATCAAAAAATTTGGGGTTTTTTGTGTTTGGATCGCTTCTAAGTCAATTGGTGGTGCAAACGACTTCACATTGGTAAGATTTCAAAAACCCAAAGCTTTATTTTGAAAAAATTTTTTAGTCTATATTCGTAGATCTAGAATTTGTGAACTTTATTCTTGAGATAATTTTGGGTTTGTTAAGTTGTGATGTGATTCATATTAAGAAGTTTTTATGCCAATTGATTGTTAGAAGTATAGTTATTGATTATTTGGAGTGTTTGTGTTGAATTGAAAAATCGTAGTTTGGGGGTGAAGTTGCGGTTTTAATAAGTGTGGATTGTTTTGAATTTGTGGAATCTATTTTAAGGGTATATTGGTGGAAACAGAACCCGCCAAAGGGGGCCCGCCCACTGGCGGTGTTTGGCAACCTACGGTATAACAACGCCGCGTACATCTTAAAATAGAAAAATCGTAGTTGGGGGTTTGAATTGAAAATGTTTGGAAGTGTGAATTAATTTTTGTGCGTTGAAGAAGAGGGCTATATTTTTAAAGGGGTAATTCATTGGGGTTAACATTTTGGATTGAATTTCAATGAATCAATGGCTTCAAAATTAAACATACGCAGAAGGGGAAGAACGTGGACAAACGGTTTGTGACCGAGGAAGCCCGTAAGCGCATGAGGATGTGATCAAAGACAAGAAAAAGGGTTTTATCCCTGAACGTGGTTTGACAGCACCACAATCTTTGGACTGGAGTAGGGGTAGACGTTGGAATATGTTCATGAGTGCTCCTGAGGTGCGGGTGTAGAACCGTTGGTAAGAGAATTCTATGCCAACTTCCCCGAGAGCGAGGATGGGATTGTGTTTGTGCGAGGGAGGATGTGCCGTTCTCAAACAATAGAAATCAACAAATTCTATAACTTGCCCGATTTCCTCATTGCAACGATGAGTATGCGACGCTCAAAAGATCAGGCTATAACCATGATATTATCTTACCGGTCATAGCAAAACCGGGGACAGCATGGGAAGTGTCTAAGAAAAGGAAAAAGACACTCAAAGGAACGCAGTTGACACCAAAGGGGGCCCTCGGTGTGGCAGTATTTGTATGTGCTAAACTGATGCCGGAGACGCACTACAGCACAGTGACTCATGAGAAAGCGGAGTTGCTTTACTCTATAGCCACGGGAAAAAGTATGGATGTGGGAGACATCATTTATAACAAGTTCTGGATTGCTTCGGAAAAGGGCGATCAAGTTATCGTTCCCGCATCTCATCACAAACCATGTGTCTAAAAGCCTGGAGTCAAGGTTAAAGATGATGAGCCGCGGATTAATCCAGCTCCGACTCTAGATGCCGACTATTTCAAGAAACACCTTGACCGAACAGAAGCTGCCCAACCAAGAGCGGGGGCAAAGAGGCAGAGAACAAGCATGGCCACATCATCCAGCTCCACAGGGTCACAGAAAGAGATGCTGCAAGAAATGATGAATATGATGAAATACATGAAGAGAAGACAGATTGGATGATGGAGCGACACGTAGCATGCATGAATTGCTAATAGATTGCTTCAAGGAACTGAATGTTGACACGTCCGCGTATCATTGGGTTGACCGAACTCGATGACCCGGCCGTAATCGAGGAGGAAGAAGAGGAAGAATCAGAGGAAGCAGAGGAAGAAGAAGACTGAACCTGAACACCTGTTTTTGTTTATGTTTTGTTACTTTCATTTAATTTTTTGTCCAATTGAAACTTTAACTCATTTTATTTTTGGTTTGGATTGTGTTTTTTGTATTAGTTGTTTAGTTTTTTTTTAGTGTTAAAAGGGCGAGACAGTTGTAATACTTTCATTATAGTTGTGAATTGCTCTAACATAAAGGACACCACGCTTTTGTTTTGGACAGATCGGATGATAGAAAGTCCGAAGAAAGGTTGAACATTGTGGAACGGACGATTCATAACTTAACCAGGGAGCATTCTTGTACCTTTTTATTGTTCATTTATTTTTCAGTTGCTGTTTTTCTCTATTCCTGACTTATGCATAATGGAACATTGGGGACAATGTTATATTTAGTTTGGGGTAGGGAATAGATTTTGAGTTTAAGGGTATATTGGTTGGAAACCGAATGAAGCCAAAAAGCCAAAAGGGGCTCGCTTGCGATTTGGTTTGGCAACCTCTCGGTATAACAACGCCGCGTACACCTTAAAGCATGGGGTCAAAATCTATTTTAAGGGTATATTGGCCGGAAACCAAGAATGGAAACCAAGAATCGCCTTAAAAATCGCCTTAGCAAGATTTGGCGACCTCGGGTTTAACAACGCCGCGCGTACACCTTAAAAGTTTGTGAAAAAAAAAACGTATTTCGGTTGCATTTTGCTTTCGCTTGTTTTGTTTTGCCGATGATGAGTTGTATAAATCCAATGATGAGAATAAGATTGTTGAATTTTTATTGTTGGGAAATGTTAAGCATTACTTCAAGTTTACGTTATTGGCTGAATTTTTGATTGAGGTTTGTTGAGTGGTTCAACCACGATTTTCATTTGTTTCAAAGATGCTTAGATTCATTTTATGCGATTAGGCAAAGTCTTGATAATGTTGGTGGATTCTAGAACCTAGTTGAGAAATGCTTGAGGCGAAATTCTAGGATTAGACATGGTTGAGGAGATGATTTAGGCAATCTTTGGAACGCTTTGAGCCTTTTTAGCCAACCCATGATTGAAACTGTACTAGTCACCCATTTGAGCCATTGGAACTTTGCTTTGTTTTTCTTAAAAACTACTGAATTGTAAATTCCTTTACCCGAAACACTTTACCATACCTTTAGGAGAATTCGGTCTTAGTGCAAAACCGAGAACGAACGAATGTACATTTGAGTAAAAGATTAGTGCAAGGGGGTTAAGAGAAGAAAAATGAAGGAAGAGACCAAAAAGAATGATGTGGGAGTTGGGATAAAAGAGTAAAAACAAAGGAGGTAGTTACCTCAATTATGTTCTAGTGTTGTGTTTGAAAAAAAAAAAAAAAAAAAAATATATATATTGTCGAACACAATGTCGCTAGTTTAAGTGATACGGGAGGCCTGAAACCGAACTCCCGCCTTAAAAATCCGCCCTCGGCGGGCATTTGGCAACCTCGGTATAACAACGCCACGTACACCTTAAACAAGTCTCCCCGCAATTATGGTATTCAAAAGTTAAGAAATGAAGACTGTGGAATGAGTAGACATGTCGACCGGGTGTTGAGAAAGTGTGGGTTTCATGTAATTTGAGTTTTGCTTTAGGACAACCGAGTTCTCTTACTTTGTTTCCTATCCTTTTGTTGGAGCCCATGACCCGAACCTAAAGTTACAAGCCTTTTAAGACCAGTGATTCTCATCTATGTGCAAATTCCTCATTAGTGGAGAGTAGTTCGATATTTAGGCTTATGGAATCGCTACCATTTGATAAACTTTACAATTTTTGCATAAAATAATCCGGGAAGTTGGAAGGTGGATTGAAGTGGGGATTACCTACTTGGTGGACCAATTGAGGAAAACAAACCGATGTAGCCTATAACTTCTTGGAATGTCAACATTTCCCGATGATAAACTTTCAACAATTTGTGAGACATGTGCAATTTCTAGGCAATTCATTTTAGCATTTGAATTCGTTGTATTTTGGTTTTTCATTTGTTTGCATGTTTTCATCTTTTTTGTTTTGTTTTTGTCTTTGTTTTCAAGTATTGTTGTACCGTATGCTCTGGGGACTGAGCATTGCTTTAGTTTGGGGGTAGTTGATAATCCGTAAATTATACGCTTTTTATTTAATCTTTTTGTCGGATTTCGTACTTTTTAGTGCATTTTTACCCGAATGGGTGCGTAATTTCTATTTTTTCGTGTTTCAGTTAAAATGGACTCTTTTAGTGAATAAAGAAAAAATTTGACAAGTTTTGACTCGAATTGAAGGATTTCGTTGTTAGGAGAGTTCCGGAGTAGGACAATGCACGATGAAGCTTGTTTCCAAGGTGGAGAGTCAAAAATCGAAGAATCTGACGAAGAGGCAAGCAGTGGCGCTCTGTAATTTCAGAACTTCTTGAAGAACACTCCCCGCGAAGAAATTGTCTGCCGCGGAAGTTGGGCAGAGTCGAATGTAAATCTTTCATTCTTCGCCGCGCGAAGAATTCTTCTCCGCGGCGAAAGTCAGGTAGCCAATGTAACCATTCCCGCCGCGCGAAAGACGCAGTCAAATTAAAGTTTTGTAAACGCACACTGTGTGTGTTTGTTTTGAACCGGGTTTTTAGGACTAGGTATAAAAGAAAAACATGAACTTTTTTAGAGGGGAGCTCTCTCGCAGAGGTTAGCCGTCCTTTTGACAATTTTAGAGAGAAAAAAGCTTGTATTTTTGGGATTGCGAAGGAGACATTCAGATTGCAATGTAGACGATTTGTCTTTTGGGAGATTTCTATTCCTTCATTCCGCCATTATGTCTATTCTCATACCGTTGATTCCCGTTTTTATTCGTTAAGTTAGCTATGAACTAATCTTCTATGGGTTAGGTTTTGATTGTAGGTTGGATTTGAAATGGGTTGAATATATGTTTATGCTATTTTCATGTGAATAAGTTGTGGTTGTGTGTTATTCTGAAATTAATTGTTGTATGTGATGAACATGATGAGATTGAGAAATAATTCATGTTAAGCTTCATGGGTAATAACCATTATAGTATTGGATGCTAGAGATAGATTCAAGAACTAATGAAATCACTTTAGGATTCTTGTGCTTCATGATTTAGAATTGTTAACCTTCAAATTGTTGGGTGCGGAATGTTAATAATGATGAATAGGAAAACATAGCCCGAGAGGGTATGTTATCATAATAGTGAATCCGATTTACAACCACTGCATGCGAATGTGAAAATAGTGTAACTTTTAGCTATAACCCATTAATAATCCAAACGAAGTCAAAACCCTACCCGTTTCACTTAAATTGAATCTTTGTGTTTCCATTTGTTTTCCCTTTTAAGGATTAATTTCTTGTTAGATTTAATTTTGTTTTTCTTTCAATTACAATTTGCTCCCACAAATCCAAGATTTTCGATTTCTTCAACTTGTTAACACCATAGGAAACTTAGTGCTTTGCTACCACCCTCCGTGGGAACGATATCCTACCCATCACTCTATTACTTGAGCGACTAGTGCACTTGCTAGTTTTGCATGTTATAGTAAACACGCATCACCCACATAATATTTGTTATATCCAGTCTAACAAATATTATTACAATTAATAACTAAACGACCTAGTTGATTAATTGGAGAGAAAAACACATAAATTCAGTTTTAAAGATTAATTCATACCTGGGTATCAATCTTCTTGAATGAACCTCTTGTTTTACTTTTGAATTGTCTACTCGAAGCAAATAAAAGGTTCATTCAAGAAGATTGATACCTAGGTATGAATTAATCTTTAAAACTGAATTTTGATTTTAGAGCGAATTTTGAGAAGATTTTTCCAAATCTTGCTTTATTCAAACAAGCTGATTTGTTTGGTATCTTATAGGCATCATCAATAGTCTTATCATTTAATTGCCTATAATTGATAACCATCCGCGTTTTTCCTCGTTCCCGCTCAGCTTTATTCATGACCATGAATGCCGGCCAAGAGTGTGGGCTTTCGCTAGCTCATATTAATTGCTTTTCCAGTAATTCTGGTATTTGCTTGCTAAATTCCTCCTCTACATCAGGAGTATAAGGATAGGATTTGGTAGTTATTGTATCATCATCCGGAGATGTCTTTTTTTCTAAGTGACATTGAACAAATGTGGCCTATTAAAGGTTATACAGAATAAGAAGTAAAACGGTTGTGTTGGACCTCTATAACAGAAACCCAGATATTTGAGAAAAGTTTTTGACTTGGGCAGATCAGAATGGAGGAGTCAAGCATTCCTTTGATGGCTTTCACCTGTCCGAAAGGATTGTTTGAATGGATGGTTCTGCCTTTTGGGCTTAAGCAAGCACCATCAATATTCAAGAGGAAAATGGATAAAGTCTTTGGAGACTTATCTAACTTTTGGGTAGTCTATATTGATGATGTTATACTTTTTAGTAAGACCAAAGAAGAACTTATAAATCATCTTAGACTGGTGATGAAAAGGTTCCTTGATAATGGAATGATACTATCTAAAAGAAAGGTAGAATGGTTTAAGAACAAGGTGAAGTTCTTAGGCGTTGAGATAGGTGAAGGAGGTATTCAACTCTAAGAACATATCTCGAAAAAGTTACTAGAATTCCCAGATATGCTGGAAGATAAGCACATGTTATAGCAATTTCTTGGATTAGCCAATTATATGCGGGAGTAAGTTCCTAATCTCACTAATGTAATCAATGGCTTGACGCTTAAGGTTAGTGATAAAGTGCCCTGGGTTTGGACACTTGACGATACTAACTGTGTTAAGCAGACCAAAGCCTTGATAGAGCAATTAAAACCTTTAAAACTCCTGGAAGATGAAGATGCTTATTATAGAGAGCAATGCATCACACTTATACTAGGGGGTGTGCTTAAGGCTAAGGGTACTGATAATATTGAACAGATTGTTCGGTATGCATCAGGAAAATTCTCTCCTACTGGGATAAACTATCATGTTCATGAAAAGGAAGTTTTAGTAGCAAAAGAATCTATTGACTGATTTCGATTGTTCGTAATCAGTCAGGAATTTACTTTAAGAATAGACTCTAAATATTTAAAAAAAATTATGAAACTGTCTTTAAAGGATGACAAAGCTAGACTAATCAGATGGTAGATTTGGTTTGCAATTTATAGAATCAAATTTGAATATATTTATGGTAAATCTAACTTTGCTGTTGACTTTTTGTCCAGACACTTCTATGAAAAATTACAGGATAATGGCGGACAAGAAGGAAACTGGAAATCAATATTCTGAATAAACAACTAGCGTGGTGATTCCACATCCACAAAAAAAAAAAAAAAAAAAAAAAAGGGTTAATTGACGCGGATATTTGTGAGAGGTTTAGCTTTCTAGAAGGCTTAAGATTAACTTCAGCTAGTCAAACACTCTAGGAGGATTTGGAAACCCAAGTTAGAATCACAATGGCGACAAGTCAAGGGGAAGTAAAGCTGTAGAGGTGTTTAGAAAAGCTAACAAGAAGGATAGCTTGGTTGGAAGCTAATAAACTGTTTTATGAAGACGAGGAGTTTAGAGGAACTACTCTGCTTTATGAAACAGGAATTAAAAAAATCGAGGTAATGAGAAAATGTCATTTGTTTGACATGGTAAATCTCAAACTCGAGAATTTAAATGATCTAATAGTGAAATTAGGAAAAACTGACTTGGCAGATTTGGTCCAAGGATGAGCAGATTATCCTAATGGCACATGGAATTCAACGTTCCATGGAAAACTTTTAGAAAAGGTTATTGTAGAAACCTTTTAAATAGAGCATGGATCGATACAATGGAAATTGATGTACAGGAAGCGATGGTGGACCCAAATATGCCAGACATGGTTAAACAAACGCTCTGTGCATTGAATCAAAAGGTCGACACTTTCACTTGCATGATTACTTCCTCATTGCAAGAGAACTATAATGTTAACCTACACAGACATGGGAATTTCTTGTAGGAGAACCATGGTACCGAATTATGTTAGATAACAAGGTAAGAATGGGTTCTTATGGATTAGAAGAAATTCAAAGGAAAGAAGAGGTTGGACCAGGTTGTATATTGCAAAATTGCTACTGGTTAAATCCAAATTGGAGGAGCTTGTTAAAGCAAATGCTACTGTCCATATCCATAATGGGATAGTTGTAATTTTACCAGACATGTATGTGACAATCCAGGTTACACTCTTCAAACATAACCAAGCCTAGTTAAGAATGCTGCTAGAAGGGTTTGATTTAGCCCATCTATCTAAGCAGGCTTTAATGGAAGCTACTATTGATCTTCTGAGGTTGGTCTTAGCCCACGACCAGGAAGCCCAAGAAGAAGAGACTCTAAAAGATTTTATTAAAGTGGATAACTTCAAAGATTGATAAAAATCTACAGGATGGAGATTTGGACCACCGAAAATGTCCAACACGTAATATGCTGACGTATATCAAACAAGCAGAAGATAATGCATGGACATCCAGGATTTTGCCAACAGAATTCAATGATCTAGATTAAAAGAAGGCATTGGATGTTGTGTATTATCGTTTGTAATAATTTTTTGAAAACGTGTAATGTAATAATTTATCTTTGTATGACATGTGGGAGACATGAGGACCCCAGAGTCATTATCTTTAAGATAAGTGTTATTTTCTTATTAGTTTGTTAGTCAAGTCACCTTTAGTTGACTAGACCTTTTGTTTTGTTTTGTTTTGTTTTTTTCTACGGATTCAATTCATTTGAAATCTGGACTTCTCTATATAAGGAGAAGCTTATGTACATTTTTAATCAGAGAAAAATTAATAATATTTTTAGTTTGTGAAAAATTCATTCTCTCAATCTCTTGCTTTACTTTTGAATTGCCTACTCAAAGCAAAGAAAAAGGTTCATTCAAGAAGATTTATACTCAGGTATGAATTAATCTTTAAAACTGAATTTATGTGTTTTCTCTCTAATTAATCAACTAGGTTGTTTAGTTATTAACTGTAATAATATTCGTTAGACTGGGTATAACAAATATTTTGTGGGTGTAAATGGTATCAAAGCTTTGGAAGATAGGGGGTATCTACACCTGTTAACCTGTTGAAAGTTCTATAGCATGAATAATGGTTCAAGTGACGAAGTCTGTATAAATAAGACTTGTTTTCATTTGGATCATAGACTCAAGGGAAAACCAGAGATCGTTTTGTTAAATACTGTCATAGATAAGTTAGAGCTTTTGACCCAGAAGCTTGATAACTTAGACAAGAGAGTGAATTATACGGTGTGTAGTATATTTGCTCTAAACGAAGAATTGACCCAGATTGGAAAACAGATTGAAAAGGTCAATTCTGAACTCAAAAGGTCAAGACACTGGATGACATCCTAACTATTTTACAAAGTCAATAAAATAGGAGACGTCCTTGGTTTTAAGTGGTACTGAACAAGTGTGGCCTATTGAAGGTTATACAGAACAAGAGGTAAAACGGGTTGTGTTAGACCTCTGTAACGGAAACCCAGGATATTCGAGAAGAGTATTTGACTTGGCTAGGAGTAAAGCAACTTTTAGATGTTATCCAAAAGGCCTTTAGTCAAGGGTATACAAAGATTTTGTGCTTTATCTGCCGAATTTCAACTATTGAAGTTACCGAGTTGGAACTTTTTAATAGGTTATTGGAAAAGGATGAGGCGGAAATTCCTTATTGGTATGGCCAATCCCATCCAAATCTAGATCTTGATCCATATAAAGAGTCAGACTTTATGGCTAGCCTAAGAATTGATTCAGATTGACCATGGGTGGTCAAGACGATCTGGATCAGTTTGCGACATGTCTGTAGGAAAAATATCATATAAACCTGATCGCACGGGGTATATCGCAGGATGTTGGTCCCTCTGGTACATGCCCTGAGAGCATGGATAAATCAACACATAAGGAGATAATCTTGAAGGTTGAAAAAAAGAGCCAAAAGAACTCTTTAAGGATTGAGGAACTTGTAAAATCCTTTAAAGAGGAACTTTCTCCATGCTTTAATGGTCAATCGTTAAAGCTATGGGAAAGGAACGGTATATATGCTTTGCTTAAATTAAGGAAGGATGATGATACGATAACTACTAAATCCTATCCTTATACTTCTGATGCAGAGGAGGAATTTAGCAAGCAAATACCAGAATTGTTGGAAAAACAATTAATACGCACTAGTGAAAGCTCACACTCTTTGTCGGCATTCATGGTCATGAATAGAAATGAAAGGCGAGAAAAGGAAAAAGAAAAAGCAGATGGTTATCGATTATAGGCAATTAAATGATAAAACTATTGATGATGCCTATAAGATACCAAACAAATCAGCTTGTTTGAATAAAGCAAGATTTGGAAAAATCTTCTCAAAATTCGATCTAAAGTCAGGTTTTTGGCAGATCAGAATGGAGGAGTCAAGCATTCCTTTGACGGCTTTCACCTGTTCGGAAAGATTGTTTGAATGGATGGTTCAACCTTTTGGGCTTAAGTAGGCACCATCAATATTCTAGAGGAAAATGGATAAAGTCTTTGGAGACTTATCTAACTTTTGTGTAGTCTATATCGATGATGTGATGGTTTTTAGTAAGACCAAAGAAGAACATGTAAATCATCTTAGACTGGTGATCAAAAGGTTCCTTGATAATGGAATGATTCTATCTGAAAGAAAGGTAGAATGGTTTAAGAACAAGGTGAAGTTCTTAGGTGTTGAGATAGGTGAAGGAGGTATTCAACTCCAAGAACATATCTAAAAAAAGTTGCTAGAATTTCCAGATGTGCTAGAAGACAAGCACATGTTACAGCAATTTCTTGGATTAGCCAATTATATGAGCGAGTATGTTCCTAATCTCGCTAATGTAATTAATGGCTTAGTGCTTAAGGTTAGTGATAAAGTGCCATGGGTTTGGACACTTGAAGATACTAACTGTGTTAAGCGGACCAAAGCCTTGACAAAGCAACTAAAACCTTTAAAACTCCTGGAAGATGAATATGCGCTTATTATAGAGAGCGATGCATTTCACTTATACTGGGGAGGTGTGCTTAAGGCTAAGGGTACTGATAATATTGAACGGATTGTTCTATTTGCGTTAGGAAATTCTCTCATACTGAGATAAACTATCCTGTTCATGAAAAAGAGGTTTTAGCAAGGAAAGAATGTATTGACCGATTTCAATTTTTCGTAATCATTCAGGAATTTACCTTAAGGACAGACTCTAAATATTTAAAAAATTTTATGAAACTATCTTTAAAGGATGACAAAGCTAGACTAATTAGATGGCAAATTTGGTTTACAAATTATAAAATCAAATTTGAATATATTTCTGTAAATCTAACTTTGTTGCCCGACGTTTTGTCCAGACTTCCTCAAGAATTACAGGGGATAATGGCGGACAAGAAGGAAAGCTGAAATCATTTCTCATGTTCCAAGTAAACAACGACACTTGAGAAGGGAATTGTCCCTTGAAGATAACGGCTCCAAGGAAAGGGGTGCTGCCAAAAAGGAGAAGGCGGGATAGCGGGTGATCTCTACTCCTAAGCAGTTCTTTGACAAAGAAAAACAGTTAAAGAAGGAATTGTAACACCCACATGGAGGTACATAATTTAATTTATGCTTTTATACCCCTTAGTTGATTTTCATTAAACTTATTTTGAGAAAATGTGAAGAAAATGCCTTAAACTTGCATTAAGGGTAAAATGGTCTTTTCACTCAAAATTAGTTGAAATTGTGGAGAGTGAAAAGAGATAGAATTTCATGGAGAATGTAATAAATATGAGGGCATTATGGTAATTGACTAAGGGACATAGATGGAATTTTAAAGAAAGTGCAAGGGCAAAATGGGAAACTACATATATATTTTTATGTTATATCAAATTCAAGAGTGAAACCCTAGCCACTCTCACCCATTTGCACGCCACTTTCACCTCCATATTCTCTCAAATTCTTCAATTCTTCTTCAAAGGAAATTCATAGATTTTGGGTACTTTTGGGTGGATTTTCAATCCTAAGCATCTTTAGGTAAGATCCTTGTACTGAGAAGTGAGTTTTAATTTATAAAGTGTTGAATTTTGATGATTTATGTTCATAGGATTTAAGAGAAAGAGAGTTGGATCCAAGAAGGTTTTTAAAGTGTTAGATTGCTCTTCTATAAGGTAAGTAAATCCTACCCCAAGTATGATTTAAGTTATGTTGTGTAGTGAATTTCTTTCATGTATACATATGTGTTATATGTAGAATTGTTGATGGATTTGGTGTTGAATGATGATTATAAATTATCCATGAGAAGTTGTGTTGATGTATTGGATGTTTGATAAATGTTTGGATGAAATTTGGAAGAATTGGAGTGGAAATTTTGGAGTGTATATTTTGGGCAGATTTGGTGTTGAACATGGAGGGTTTAATTCCCAATTTTTGGTGACTTAGAAAAGAGATAGAAATGTAGCCAAATTAGGGTTCCTTTATGCACCTAAGTTGTTTGATGAAATGTTAAAGAGAAGTGTTCATTTGAGTATGAGTATGTGTTATATTGAGATGAATTTGTAGATGGTAGAGAAGGACATGTTTGCATTCCATATTGCATAATTGCGTTTAATCATGTGAATTTAGAAAGAAGTATAAGCATGAAACCATCTACATGCATACATATTCATAAGAGCATGAAAAACACTAAAGAATGTTAAAGATTAAATAGAAAGAAATCAGAATGTCAAAAAGTTCCAAATCTGAATTTTAGTTAAAGAAGTGTAAAAAGATAAAAAGAAGAAAAGGTTTTTGCGATGGGGAACCGTGAGTGACAAGAAGAATTTTCCTCACATGCATGCCGCCTTTAGTGAGCGGCCTAAGAAGAAGAAAGAAAAATTGGTACAGTACGTAAGAGTGCAAGTGGATGAGGGCTGTACCCAAGAAAGAAGAATACACTCGCACGACCAAGGTTCCAAATCCATGCCTCAACCGAGTCCGATCGGCAAAAGAATAAGAAAAGAAAAGAATGAGAAAGAAAAGAAAAGAAAAGAATGAGAAAGAATAAGAAAGAAGAGAAAGAAGAGAAAGAAAGAAGCACTGAAAAGAATGAAAGAAAAACAAAATAAGAACCAAGAAGAAAGAAAAAACAGAAAAGAAAATGCACCTTTTATACAATTGTGCATTTGCATTTTATTTATGCATAATATCATGCCCATTATCTGAGTAGTGAGAAATTAGAATAGAGAAAGAAAAAATAAAAAATACAGAACGAATAGAGGGAAAAACAGAGAAAAAATAGAGTAAGAGGAGAGAAAGAATAGAGAAGAATAGGGAAATGTGAAGAAAGGAAAGGAAAGAAATTCAGAATTTAATCAAAGGAAAGAGAAGGGTAACATAGCGGGTTTACTTACTGAGCAATTAGTGCTCACCCCGTTGTTTAGAATGTTTTTGTGGAGTAACGGTGAAATGCGTTCATTTGGATCATCACGCATCGGAAAGGGTTGGGCAAAACTGTCAAGCTAATATTTTGAGACTTATTTGTATTATGTAAAGTTTTGTGTATAAAGAAAATTAAATATGGCCCCATACTTTTATACTCGTTTATATTTTTTTCTTATATGTATTTAATGAGTTTTTACTATTATTTTACGATTATACTAGCTAGAAAGAGAGTCATTACAGGAATGAGTCGAGACTATGACTCTAATACTTCGGAAAGAAGAAACCCAAAATTTCAACGATTGAAGGCTACTTCTACGAAGGAAATTACTTTTGAAAATGTGGTTACTCCTAAGAAGGAAAAACAGAAAACTCAGAAGAAAGCAATGGTTTGCTGGTCTTGTAAACAAGAAGGACATGAACGGGCTCATTGTCCACTGCCAAAGACAAAACATTCTGAGGATTCATCATTAGGTGCTGCAAGCGTGGTGATTCCACACACTCCACATGTCATACAACCTTTTTACAATATTAACCTCAGATTATAACTTTCAACCGGTTAACAGGTGTAGATACACCCCGTCTTCCAAAGCTCTAATACCATTTACGCCCACATAATATTTGTTCATTTACACCCACATAATATGTGCATACCCTGGAGGCAATCCAAGATATTTTTCCTGCAGACTTGCCGCAAACTGTTCTAGAATATCTTGAGCACCCATGGTCAATCTGAATCAATTCTTAAGCTAGCCGCAAAGTCCGACTCTTTATATGGTTAAACATTTGGATCTGGATCTGGCTGGGGTTTGCCGTACCAATAAGGAATTACAGCCTCAGCCTTTTCCAACCACTTATTCTGAAGTTCCAACTTAGCAACTTCAATAGTTGAAATTCAGCAGATAAAGCACAAAATCTTTGTGCACCCTTGACTAAAAGCCTTTTGGATAACACAGCTTGTTTTACCTCTTGTTCCGTATAACCTTCAATAGGCCACACTTGTTCAATGTCACATAGAACCAAGGACATCTCCTATTTTACTGACTTAGTAAAATAATTAGTATGTGTTCCAGTGTCTTGACCTTTTGAAGCTCAGAATTGACCTTTTAAATCTGTTTTCCAATCTGGGTCAATTCTTCGTTTAGAGCAAATATACGATACATTGTATAATTCACTCTCCTATCTAAGTTATCAAGCTTCTAGGTCAAAAGCTCTAACTTATCTATGACATTATTTAAAAAACCGATCTCCGGCTTTCCCTCGAGTCCATGATCCAAATGAAAACAAGTCTTATTTATACAGACTTCATCACTTGAACCATTATTCATGCTATAGAACTTTCAATAAGTTAATAGGTGTAGATACCTCCCGTCTTCCAAAGCTCTGATACCATTTATACCCACATAATATTTGTTATACCCACTCTAACAAATATTATTACAATTAATAACTAAACAACCTAGTTGATTAATTGGAGTGAAAAACACATAAATTCAGTTTTAAAGATTAATTCATACCTAGGTATCAATCTTCTTGAATGAACCTTTTTCTTTGCTTCGAGTAGGCAATTCAAAAGTAAAGCAAGAGATTGAGAGAATGAATTTTTCACAAACTGAAAATATTATTAATTTTTCTCTGATTAAAAATGTGCATAAGCTTCTCCTTGTATAGAGAAGTTCGGATTTCAAATGAATTGAATCTGTAGAACAAAACAAAACAAAACAAACAAAAGGTATAGTCAACTAAAGGTGACTTGACTAACAAACTAATAAGAAAATCACACTTATCTTAAAGATAATGACACTAGGGTCTACATGTCTCCCACGTCATAAAAAGATAAATTATTACAATACACATTTTCATATAATTATTACAAACGACAATGCACAACATCCAATGCCTTCTTTTATCTAGATTGTTGAATTCTGTTGGCAAAATCTCGGATGTTGACGCATTATCTTCCGCTTGTCTAGATCGTTGATCCGGTTTATATGATGACTAGGATACAACCTTTGAAAGAAAACATTACAAGCCTCATCCACTCCTTCTACTTCAGAAACTTTCAACCACCATTTTTCTTTTTCCAAAATTTGGAAAACTATGTGATCTACTTCTTGCCTTAGTTTCATCGGTCTAAAATCGTTTCTAACTTTCGAAACTTTAGGCTTAGAGAGAACAGGTATTTTATGATAGGATAATGTGGTCGTTATCTTAAGTAAATGGTCTAACTTCTGTTTGCCCTCGCAAAAAGCTATTCTCGAGAATAAAATCTACTTCTAAGTAATCCACTATTAAGACTTCCCTTAGAGTAATTTTTTTCTCGTTTAACAATACAACCACGTCCATGATCATACTTTGACCTCCATCTGCAACCGTATTTAGGATTGGTCTTTCCAATGATTTCCACAGCTCCTTTGGAAACCATTGCTTTCTTGCAATACATTTGGTTGCTCCTGTGTCTACAAGAACATCTAGAGTATATTTGATGAGAATGCAAAATGTCATATTTACCCCCCCTTAATGTCTAGTCTTTTATACTATTTTGCTGCCTAAATGTACTCATTATTATTCTATTTTGACTTAGGATGCAAATGGAGGCGTTAATTGCAAAACGGGACTAATTAAGTGAATTCGGATAGTTTCAACATCATTTCGTAATCTGGGCATAATTCTCTCATCCAAGCTCCGATTGAGATGATTCCAAATGATGTGGAACGCTAAGAAAGCGATATACAACTTTCATGTTTTGAGTTTGGAGAGATACTCACTGCATCAAGGTTGTAATCAGGCTTGAAGTTGACGCACCTGCACTGCCAACGTTCTGGAACATTCTGCCTTGTCATGCAAGTCCAATAGGCAGTTTATTATTGGAAGATTTGAAGACCTGTTGCATGCAAGTTACAGCTGGAATCACCACTTTCCTATTTTGTATTAAGACTTTATTTTATTTTCAATTACTCAGATTAGGATAAAGGTTATTTTGGGATTTTAGAATATTTTAGGAGATCTAGATTTAGTAGAATTAAAATTCGAATTGGATATTTAGAGAGAGAGGTCAGATTGGGGATGACACAGAATATCACACACGCCTCTTTTTCTCTCTTCTACAACTTTTCCTCTGCAATTTCATGATGGCCATGAGTGGCTGATTTTCATAACTTGGTCGAAGGAAACAAGACATCTGAATCAATAAACTGTGAGATCAATCTGGTTTTTTTTTCTTTAAGTGTTCAATTTATGTTTGAGTATTGGATATTCTTCTATGCATATTTTCATGATTGTTGCATTTAATTACTAGGAGGCCTACTAGTTTATTAGTTGTTGCAATCTACTACTAAGTTAGATATCAAATCCGTAATTGTTTGCTTCCTCCAACTTATGAAGCAATTAGGGCTAATAATTTGCTGCGTCAGGAATTAGTAATTCTTAAGAAGAACACTTGACTAAATTAAATGCAACCGCTTGAGTTTGTGTTGTTTAGCTTCATCGATCTCTCTAGGTCTTAAGGCTGCCACTAGATTAAATCTTTAGCGTTTTTCTAGGGTTGTTTAGTAGTAAGGTTAATTAGATCGCTTGTTTCTTAATTAATTACAACTAAGGAGAGATAGGAAAATAGTTCCAACGGGGAATATTCAGGGTATGAATTGATTTTTTTTTGTATCGATGATCAGTTGTAAGATTCCAATGGTGCATGTTGACCTAGACCAAGTTTTGTTATTTGATTGATTTCAGTAGTTTAATTTGAATTGTTTTTCCTAAAATTATTTCTGTTTTACTTAAAACCCCCCAGCCTTGTTCACGTAACATTAAACTCGACTAGACACTCTTCGTGGGAACGATCCCTACTCACACTACTACGTGTATTTTTTAGAGTTTTAATTCTGGGTGCCTACGACAGCACGCCAATATTCCTCATATTCTGGAAAACACAGTATAGCACGAATGCAAGTATCAATAGTTCTTTGAACTATCGCATGACAATGCATTCCATAACTCATCATTATTTTCGTGCTTTAAGTTTCGTCTTGATATACTGGAATTTGTTCAGATTTATATCCAACTATTTTCCTGCTACTACTGCTCCCAACATCACTAGTAGTGTCATCTGTTTCCAGTATATTTTTCCTTGATATGATAGGTTGAATTTCCTTATTCTGCTATAAAGACACCGAGTTTCTAGGCGTAGGAAGAGTAACCTCAACCTCATTATTAAGTTCCTGGATTTGAATTCCCCGATTTGAGTTTAATTCCACCACGCTGGGTTGTGTCAAATATTCTAAAACCCATCGTTTCAGCCACGTAAAAGCCTTAGCATTGACTACCGTAGGTCAAATTGGAATTACAGAATCTTGTCCCGGGCCATGAACCTTAGTAAATACACCGGAGTTCATTCATATAGGATTAACAAAATTTATCAATTGATAAATCAACCTATACTGAATTGCTATTCCGTCACAAGAAGCCATTAAGTCTTTTAGCCCTAAAGTATGAATTCGAAGAACCATAATCCGTTTAAGATTTGGACCTTAGAGACTAACCATATATCTTTGTTTAATAGTCCCATAGGCATCTCCTAAAGCCAGGTTGGCGTGAAAACCGCAAACTAGAGCTTTTCCAAACATAAGCCATCGTCTGTCCTATAAGGCAATCTGAACAGGTACATTCATTCCTCCACAGAATAATCCTTGTACACATATCTGTACAATACCAAGTTGCACATAATTATACTTGCCATTTGACTATTTGCAAGATTTCTAACCTTCCGTAGCCACTCATCATTCGAGAGTACTAATTCACCTTCTCGAGACTGAGATAAAGCTACATGAACCGGTTTTTCGTGTCCATCTTCCAAGCCTTCAGCTTCAAATAACCACTTAAAGCATTTCTCGAAAACTTCTCCAGGTGTTTACCTCGGAATTACCCAATTATCCAGGCTACTCGAGTGATCCTCGTAATTAGATGATGAAGTAATTACCGAGTTACGATTTTCATCTTGATTTCTAATTAGGATAAGATCATCCTCATCACCAATTCCGCTATTCCTAGGATATTCATTAAGACTTCTACTCCTTTGCATGAATATACCTATGTGTTGAAGATTTGAAGATTGTTCCTCAAAAGTCATATCTTTTGAGTCATCTTTCGAAGAATCCGAATCTTCAGAGTAATATGAAATTAATTCATAAACCTCATCATCTGAATTAATTTCATATACCCAAACTGGCTCAAATTCAGAAGTTTGGCTTTCAGCATTGATTTTGAAAAATCTTATCGTTGCCTTCTTCTTTCCCTAATGAAGACATTTATCCGTAAAATGATTTTTGTTACCACAATTACAATCTTTTGCATTTTTCTAGATGGGCAGGTTGCACAATACTTACGTGCTCCGCGTTCCTTAGCATTGAGTCAACCTTTCCCTGTTCGTCTAATAAACCTTCCATGATCCAACAGATTCCGTTTATTAGTAACAGGTCTTTTTACCATATTATTTTGATTTAAAATTCCTTTTACCGAACGATCCTTTCCGTTTTATATTGTTTTTCCAACCTTGATGTTTAGCCGAATTTCTCAACTACAGCCATATTGTCCTAGCACTCCATCAAAGTTTTGACAACAAGATTCATTGAATTCAAGTCTTTTGGCCTCTTTATCCAACTTGGCGTTCAAACATCCTTTTCTCATGAGTTGTCTAACACTTCTATCCTTCCTCCCAAAGATTCAACAACCTGATTTTTTTCGGCTAGAAGCTTAAATGCCTCATTTGCTGCCTTATCCAATCCTTTGGGAAGCTTAGCAAAGAAAGTATTTTTCATGACTTCCTATGTGCCACCAAGCAACTGATAAAAATATCGTCTATATTCGCAGGCACATGTCACAAAGCCTAAGTTTTATCAAAGCTTCTAAGGCAACTACCTCTACGAGATTCCTACTGGTTATGATTACCTAGTAAATTCTCGATAAAGCATATCCTTGAAGAGTGTAAAAATAGCCTCTGCATTCTTCAAGTCCCTCAGTATCTAACAGACTTGTACCAGTATCTAAACTTCTCCAGAAGCTCCCTGCAGTGTGGATCTTAGAAATCTATAATTATCACTGAGTCCAAAACCTTTATTTTCCACATGAACCCAGTTAATAGTTTCCCATGCCTTAATTGCATCAGTAACATTCGTGACACAATCAATGTTTAGGAAACTTCCACTAGACGGTATCTCCATCATTCTAGGTATTCCCCTAAGTATAAACTTTGACCTTATCTTTGTGGGATAAGTTTGTTTATATTCGGGCTTGGAGGAATCCTTCAAAAGAATTTAACGTGTCATCTTTAAACTTATATTCCCTAAGTCTAGAGATTAGCTCATCGAGCTCCAACTTTTTAGGTCCTGGAGTAATTTTCAAACCTCCAGTTTCTCCCCCTTTCCTTTGTTTCATCATTTCTTCCTCATAATATCTGTTGATTCTTTCAGCATCAGAGGTAGAAATTTTCAGAATCTCAACCTTTCGTTTGCATCTGTTTTAGAAACAAAATCTTCTTCCTTTACTCCTTTCACAAAGAGCTTTTCCGCCTATCCCAATCACCTTCGATTTCTTTGGCCACAAACTGTGCATACCTTGGAGGCAATCCATGATATTTTTCCTACAGATTTGCCACAAACTAATCCAGAATGTCCTGACCACCCATTGTCAATTTGAATCAATCCTTAGGCTAGGCGCAAAGTCCGACTCTTAATATGGCTTAGATTCGGATCTGACTGGGATTCGTCTTACCAATAAGGAATTATCGCCTCAGCCTTTTCCAACCACTTATTCCAAAGTTCCAACTTGGCAACTGCAATAGTTGAAATTAGGCAGATAAAGCGCAAATCTTTGTGCACCCCTGACTAAAGGCCTTTTGGATAACATCCAAAAGTCACTTTACTCCAAGCCAAGTCAGATACTCTTCTCGAATATCTAGATTTTCGTTACAAACGTCTAACACAACCTGTTTTACCTCTTATTCTGTATAACCTTCAATAGGCCACACTTGTTCAATGTCAATTAGAACTAAGGATATCTGCTATTTTATCGGCTTAGTAAAATAGTTAGGATGTGTTCCAATGTCTTGACCTTTTGAAGTGCAGAATTGACCTTTTCAATATGTTTTCCAATCTAGGTCAATTGTTCGTTTAGAGCAAATATAAGATACACCGTATAACTCACTCTCCTGTCTAAGTTATCAAGCTTCTAGGTCAAAAGCTCTACCTGATCTATGAGAGTATCTAACAAACTGATCTCCAGTTTTCCATCGAGTCCATGATCCAAATGAAAACAAGTCTTATTTATACAGACTTCATCACTGGAACCATTATTTATGCTATAGAACTTTCAATAGGTTAACAGGTGTAGATACCCCCTGTCTTCCAAAGCTCTGATACCATTTACACCTACATAATATTTGTTATACCTAGTCTAAAAAATATTATTACAATTAATAGCTAAACAACCTAGTTGATTAATTGGAGAGAAAAGCACATAAATTCAGTTTTAAAGATTAATTCATACCTGGGTATCAATCTTCTTGAATGAACCTTTTTCGTTGCTTCGAGTAGGCAATTCAAAAGTAAAGCAAGAGACTGAGTGAATGATTTTTTCACAAACTGAAAATATTATTAATTTTTCTCTGATTAAAAATGTACATAAGCCTCTCCTTAGAGAAGTCCAGATTTCAAATGAATTGAATCCGTAGAGCAAAACAAAACAAACAAAAGGTCTAATCAATCACCAACTAACGGTGACTTGTCAAACCTACTAACTATTAACAAAGACTAACAAACGAATAAGAAAATAACACTTATCTTAAAGATAATGACACTAGGGTCCACATGTCTCCCCCATGTCATACAATGATAAATTATTACATTACACGTTTCACACACAAAGATATTATTACAAACGACAATACATAACATCCAATGCCTTCTTTTAATCTACATCGTTGAAATATGTCGGCAAAATCCTGGATGTCCATGCATTATCTTTCGCTTGTTTGATACACGTCAGCGTATTACATGTTAGACATTTTTGGTGGTCCAAATCTCCATCCTCTAGATTTTTATCAATCTTTGAAGTTATCCACTTCTATAAGATCAATAAAATCTTTTAGAGTCTCATCTTCTTAGGCTTCTTGGTCGTGGGCTAAGACCAACCTCAGAAGATCAATAGTACCTTCCATTAAAGCTTGCTTTGATAGATGGGCTAAATCAAACCCTTCTAGTAGAGTTCTTAATTGGGCTTGGTTATGTTTGAAGAGTGTATCCTGGATTGTCGCATGCCTGTCTGGTAAAACTACCACTATCCCATTATGGATATGGATAGTAGCATTTGCTTTAACAAGCTCCTCCAGTTTGGATTCAACAAGTAGCAATTTTGTAATATGCAACCTGGTCCAATCTTCCTCTTCTTTCCTTTGAATTTCTTCTAGTGCATAAGAATCCATTCTTACCTCGTTATCTAATGTAATTTGTTACAATTGTTCTCCTACACGAAATTCCCATATCTATACAGGTTGAACATTATAGTTCTCTTGCAATGGAGAAGTAATCATGCAAGTGAAAGTGTCGACCTTTCTATTCAATACACAGAGCGTTTGTTTAATTGCATCCGGCATATTCGGGTCCACCATCGCTTCCTGTACATTAGTTTCCATTGTATCGGTCCATCCTCTATTCAAAAGGTTTCTGCAATAACCTTTTCTAAAAGTGTTCCATGGAATGTACAATTTCGTAGTGCCATTAGGATAAACTGCTAATCCTTGGACCAAATCCGCCAAGTCAGTTTTTCCTAATTTAACTATTAGATCATTTGAATTTTTGAGTTTGAGGTTTATCATGTCAAACAAATGACATTCCTGCTTCATAAACCAGAGTAGTTCCTCTAAACTCCTCGTCGTCATAAAACAGTTTATTAGTTTCTAGCCAAGCGATCCTTCGTGCTAGCATCTCTAAACACCTCTACAGTTGTACTTCCCTTTGACCTATCGCCAATGCGATTCTAATTTGGGTTTCCAAATCCTCCCAATGTGTTTGACTATCTGAAGTTAATCTTAAGCCTTCTGGAAAGCTAAACCTCTCACAAATATCCGCGTCAATTAACGGCTTTTTTCATGGAGTGTGTGGAATAACCACGCGCGCAACACCTGATGATAAATCCTCAGAATGTTTTGTGTTTGGTAGTGGACAATAAGCCCGTTCATGTCCTTTCTGTTTACAAGACTAGCAAACCATTGCTTTTTTTTTTTAGTTTTCTGTTTTTCCTTCTTAGAAGTAACCTCTCTTTCAGAAGTAACTTTCTTTATAGAAGTACCCTTCAAGCATTGAAATTTTGGGTTTCTTCTTTCTGAAGTATCAGAGTCATAGTCTTGACTCTTTCCTTTTTTTAACCCTTTCTCCCCGTAATAACTCCGCTTAGGAGTAGAGATCACCTATTTATCCGCAATCTTCTCCTTTTTAACAATAACCCATGGAGCCAAAGTTATCTTCAAGGTACAATTCCTTCTCAAGTGTCCTCGTTGTTTATACTTGGAGCATGACAGGTGATTTCCAGTTTCCTTCTTGTCTATCATTATCCTGTAATTTTTTTAGAGAAATGTCTGGACAAAAAGTCAGCAACAAAGTTAGATTTACCGAAAATATATTCAAATTTGATTCTATAATTTGCAAACCAAATCTGCCATCTGATTAGTCTAGCTTTGTCATCCTTTAAAGATAGTTTCATAAAAGTTTTTAAATATTTAGAGTGTGTCCCGAAAGTAAATTCCTGACCGATTACGAACAATCAAAATCGGTCAATACATTCTTTCGCTGCTAAAACTTCCTTTTCATGAACATGACAGTTTATCTCAGCAGGAGAGAATTTTCTTGACACAAATTGAAAGAACCATTCAATATTATCAGTACTCTTAGCCTTAAGCACACCTCCCCAGTACAAGTGGGATGCATTGCTTTCTATAATAAGCGCATCTTCATCTTTCGGGAGTTTTAAAGGTTTTAATTGATTTGTAAAGGCTTTGGTCTCGTTTAACACGCTTAGTATCTTCAAGTGTCCAAACCCAGGGCACTTTATCACTAACCTTAAGCGTCAAACCATTGATTACATTAGCAAGATTAGGAACATACTCGTGTACACAATTGGCTAATCCAAGAAATTGCTGTAACATGTGCTTATCTTCTAGCACATTTGGAAATTCCAACAACTTCTTTGAGATATGTTCTTGGAGTTGAATACCATCTTTACCTATCTCAACGCCTATGAACTTCACCTTGTTCTTAAACCATTCTACCTTTCTTTCAGATAGAATCATTCCATTATCAAGGAACCTTTTGATCACCAGTCTAATATGATTTACATGTTCTTCTTTGGTTTTATTAAAAACCAGAACATCATCAATATGGACTACACAAAAGTTAGATAAGTCTCCAAAGACTTTATCCATTTTCCCCTAGAATATTGATGGTGCCTGCTTAAGCCCAAAAGGCAAAACCATCCATTCAAATAATCCTTTCGGACAGGTGAAAGCCGTCAAAGGAATGCTTGACTCCTCCATTCTGATATGCCAGAAACCTGACTTTAGATCAAATTTTGAGAAGATTTTTCTAAATCTTGCTTTATTCAAATAAGCTGATTTGTTTGGTATATTATAGGCATCATCAATAGTTTTGTCATTTAATTGCCTGTAATGGATAACCATCTGTGTTTTTCCTCTTTCCCGCTCAGCTTTATTCATGACCATGAATGTCGGGGAAGAGTGTGGGCTTTCACTAGCGCGTATTAATTGCTTTTCCAGCAATTCCAGTATTTGCTTGTTAAATTTCTCCTCTGCATCAGGAGTATATGGATAGGATTTGGTAGTTATCGTATCATCATCCTTCCTTAATTTAAGTGAAGCATATATACCATTCCTTTCCCATGCCTTTAATGGTTGATCATCAAAGCATGGAGAAAGTTCCTCTTTAAAGGATTTTACAATTTCCTCAATCCTTAAAGAGTTCTTTTGGCTCTTGTTTTCAACGTTCAAGATTATCTCCTTATGTGTTGATTTATCCATGCTCTCAGGGTATGCACCAGAGGGACCAATCTCCTACGATATACCTCGTGCGATATAGTTTATAGGATGACTAGGATACAACCTTTGAAAGAAAACATTACAAGCCTCATCCACTCCTTCTGCTTCAAAATCTTTCAATCACCATTTTTCTTTTTCCAAAATTTGGAAAACAATGTGATATACTTCTTGCCTTAGTTTCATCGGTCTAAAACTGTTTCTAACTTTCAAAACTTTAGGCTTAGTGAGAATAGGGATTTTATGACCTTCGAGGATAATATGGTCGTTATCCTGAATAAATGGTCTAACTTTTGCTTGCCCTCGCAGAAAGCTATTCCCGAGAATAAAATCTATTTCTAAGTAATCCACTATTAAGACTTCCCTTAGAGTAAATTTTTTCTTGTTTAACAGTACAACCATACTTTCAACTACATCTGTGACCATACTTTGACCTCCATCTGCAACCGTATTTAGTATTGGTCTTTCCAATGATTTCCAAAGCTCCTTTGGAAAATATTATTGTCTTGCAATACATTTGGTTACTCCTGTGTCCACAAAAACATCTAGAGTATATTCTTCATATTCTAGAAAACACAGCTTAGCACGAATGCAAGTGTCAACAGTTCCTTGAACTAGTGCATGACAATGCATTTTTAACTCATCATCATTTTCGTGCTTGGAGTTTCATCTTCTTATACTGGAATTTGTATAGATTTATATCCAACTATTTTCCAGTTACTGCTGCTCCCAACATCACTAGCAATGTCATCTATTTCCAGTATATTTTTCCTTGATATGATAGGTTGAATTTCCTTATTCTGCTCCAGAGACACCAAGTTTCTAGGCGTAGGAAGAGTAACCTCAACCTCATTATCAAGTTCCTTGATTTGAGTTCCTGACTTGGGTTTAGTTCCACCACGCTAGGTTGCATTGAATATTCTAAAACCTATCATTTTGGCCACGTAAGAGCCTTAACATTGACTACAGGAGGTCGAATTAGAATTACAGAATCCTGTCCCGGGCTATAAACCTCAGTATCTACACTGGAGTTCATTTGTATAGGATTAACAAAATTTATCAATCGATAAATCAACCTATACTAAATTGCTATTCTGTCACTAGAAGCCATTAAGTCTTCTAGCCCTAAAGTATGAATTCGAAGAACCATAATCTGTTTAAGAATTGGATCCTGGAGACTAACCATATATCTTGGTTTAACAATCCCGTAGGCATCTCCCAAAGCCAGGTTAGTGTGAAAACTGCCAACGAAAGCTTTTCGAAACGTAAGCCATCGTTTGTCCAGTAAAACAACCTGAACAGGTACATTCATTCCTCCACGAAATAATCCTTGTACACGTATCTATACAGAACATAATTATACTTTCCATTTGCCCGTTTGGCAAGATTTCTAACCTTCCGTAGCCACTCATCGTTTAAGAGTACTAATTCACCTTCTCAAGACTGAGATAAAGCTACAGGAACAGGCTTTTTGTGTACATCTTCCAAGCCTTCAGCTTTAAATAACCACTTAGAGCGTTTCTCAAAAACTTATCTAGGTGTTAACCTCTGAATTACCCAATTATCCAAGTTACTTGAGTGATCCTCATAATTAGATGACGAACTAATCACTGAGTTAGGATTTTCATCTTCATTTCTAATTGGGATAAGGTCATCCTCATCACCAATTTTTCTATTCTTAGGATATTCATCAAGACTTCTAGTCCTTTGCATGAATATACCTATGTGTTGAAGATTGTTCCTCAAAAGTCATATCTTTTGAATCATCTTCCGAAGAATCTGAATCTTCAAAGTAATCTGAAATTAATTCATAAACCTCATCATATGAATCAATTTCATATCCCGAAACTGACTCAAATTCAGAAGTTTGGCTTTCAGCGTTGACTTCCAAAAATCTTATCACTGCCTTCTTCTTTCCCTTATCAGGGTATTTATCTGCAAAATGATTTTTGTCAACACAAATCCAGGAACAATTACAATCTTTTGCGTTTTTGGTAGATGGGCAGGTAGCACAATACTTACGCGCTCCGCGTTCCTTAGCATTGAGTCTACCTTTCCCTGTTCGTCTAATAAACCTTCCACAATCTAAAAGATTCCATTTATTAGTAACAGGTGTTTTTACCATATTACCGAAACGTTTCAGTTTAAAATTCTTTTTACCAAATGATCCTTTCTGTTTCATATGGTTTTTCCAACTTTGATGTTTAGTCTGATTCCTCGACTCGCAGCCATATTGTCCTAGCACTCTATCAAAGTTTTGACAACAAGATTCATTGAACTCAAGTCTTTTGGCCTCTTTATCCAATTAGGCGTTCAAACATCTTGTTCTCACAAGTTGTTTAACAGCTTCTATCCTTCCTCCCAAAGAATCAACAACATGATTCTTTTCAACTAGAAGCTTAAATGACTCATTTGCTGCCTTATCCCATCCTTGGGGAAGCTTAGCAAAGAAAGTATTTTTCATGACTTCCTGTGTGCCACCAGGCAACCGATAGAAATATCGTCTATATTAGTAGACGAAATTTTCAAATAGACACATGTCACAAAGCCTAAGTTTTGTCAAAGCTTCTAAGGCAACTACCTCTGTGAGATTCCTCCTGGTTATGGTTATCCCTGTAAATTCTCGACAGAGCAAGAGTGCAAAAATAGCCTCTGCAATCTTCAAGTCCCTTACAATATCTAACAGACCCGTGCCAGCTTTTAAACTTCTTCAGAAGCTTCCTGTAGCTCCTGTAGTATGGATCTTAGAAATCTATAAGTATCACTGAGTCAAAAACCTTTATTTTGCACATGAACCCAGTTAACAGTTTCCCATGCCTCAATTGTTAGAGTGGGTGCCCTATAGCCAATCAATTATTTTAGAATTGACTCTTTGTAATAATTTTCATTGACAAATAAAAAGCCATTTTATTCTATATTGTGTAAATCATTATTGTATGTATTGATATATGTCCTTAGAATGGTAGAACCGTGATAAGGGTATCAGGTGTTTCCAATCTTGATAGTGAGAACCCTATGAGCTTATATGGTGGCCATTCTAGAAACGTCTATAGCCCTAGTATTATTCTGAAGTAAGGGCACATATAATACGGTAAGGCTATCATAGTGTTGAACGACCCTGGTGAAAGGAAGTGACTGATCTCACTTGTCAAGGTTGTTTGGTGACAACCTGGTGCAACACATGGGTGCTTGCTGTAGGCAAGTTCACTGGACTGACCGACTAGAGGATTCCATATGGCTGGTAACCCTAGTGTCTATGGAACAAATCCTCTAATGAATGGAGGTGCATGTGATCCTTAGACTTGAGATCACCAAAGCGCCTTATGCAGTGATTGGTGTAGTTTGACACTAGCTTAACGCAGTTCTATTTAGAGCTGTCAATATGGTAGTGATTGGTTGCATCGAGGAGTGTATCAAGACTATGGTGGATCGACAGAGGATTCATTGCTCCTGGGTACAAGAGAAGTTATCTCACGGCACAACTCAGTAAATGGTAATGACACTAAAATTGTGGCCACAATGGGATTGAGTTGTTGCTCTATCTAGATTATTATTCCAATCATTGGTCCAATAACTGAATACACACATATTGAGAGTAACTGAGGTTGACACTATTTCTGTGCCTCGGTCTCATTAAGATAACATATGATGAAAGGATTGGATTTTACGGTAACCATATCGTTGACGGTGTAGTGCTTTTGTCAATCCGAATCCTATCGGAGTGGCCATGATGCCTTGCTAGGGGCCAATCTTGGTCTGTGTATAGTGAAACGATTAATTGGTGTTAATCGCGATACTACACACTACCGGTATGATAAGGAGCCTACGGGTTACACACATATAAGATAATTTAAGAACCAGTTTATAAGAAGGGCGTTTTCATCTTTTCAGGCAAAAGGGTATTTTGGTAATCTCAAAGTGCAATTAAATTTGCTGAGGTCATAGCCTTTATTTAATTTGATATTAAAATTAAATAAGTGAGATTATATTTAAATATGTGTTCTCATATATTTAAATGAATTATTGTTATTGTTAAATGTTAATGTATATTAATTGAATTTAATTGAAACAATAATAATAATAATTAAAATATCTAAAATGGGGCTATTTGGACATAGGGGTTGTTTGGGTTGGTGCCCAAGCCTATTCCATAAGGGAACAGGGCATTGTGTGCACTATATAAGTGCAGAATTTTTGTGAAATGAAATAACATTTCATTCAATCATTAAGATTAAAAATTCCATCCAGATTCCTTTTTGTGTTGAATCAAAATATTATTGATTTTGTTCTTGGTTCGTAAGGCTAAAGAGGATCTAGCAAATCCCTCTTTGGTTCCTTGGGGTTATCTTCATGTGGACTACCGCTGGTTCGATCCTACCCTTGGATTGGTAGTGAAACCCGTTCAGAGACAAGTTGGAGGAGCCTCCAAACGTGCGTATGATTTCTTACTCTAAACTGATTTTTTCTGCAAATTCTAATATAATGTATAAACTGTAAATTTGTGCCCTGATCTTGGTTCTAAGGAACTATCCATGTTGTAAATAATTTTTGTTTTCTGCTACCATGACTTGATCGTTTCCTTACATCAATTGCATCAGTAACATTCGTGACACAATCGATATTTAGGAAACTTCCACTAGACGGTATCTCCACCATTCTAAGTATTCCCCCAAGTATAAACTCCGACCTTATCTTTGTGGAATAAAATTGTTTATATTCGGGGTTGGAGATTTCCTTAAGGAATCTTTTGAAAGAATTTAAAGGGTTATGAATTCCTTCAAGTAGATCATCTTTAAACACAGATTCCCTGAGTCTAGAGATTAGCTCATTGAGCTCAGCCTTTTTAGGTCCTTGAGTAATTTTCAAACCTCCAGTTTCTTCCCATTTCCTTTGTTTCTTCATTTCTTCCTTATAATACTTGCTGATTCTTTCAGCATCAAAGGTAGAAATTTCTGGAACATCAACCTTTCGTTTGCCATCCGTTTTAGAAATAAAATCTTCTTCCTTTACTCATTTCATAAAGAGCTTTTCCGCCTTTCCCCAATCACCTATGGTTTCTTTGGCCACGAATTGTGCATACCTTAGAGGCAATCTTGGATATTTTTCCTGTAGAATTGCCGCAAACAGATACAAAACGTCCTGACCACCCATGGTTAATCTGAATCAATTCTTAAACTAGTTACAAAGTCCGACTCTTTATATGGTTTAGGATCTGGATCCGATTGGGATTCGCATACCAATAAGGAATTACTGCCTTAGCCTTTTCCAACTACTTATTCTGAAGTTCAAACTCGGCAACTTCAATAGTTGAAATTTGACAGATAAAGCACAAAATCTTTGTGCACCCTTGACTAAAGGCCTTTTGGATAACATCCAAAAGTCGCTTTACTCCTAGCCAAGTCAGATACTCTTCTCGAATATCTGGGTTTCTGTTAAAGACGTCTAACACAACTTGTTTTACCTCTTGTTCCGTATAACCTTCAATAGGCCACACTTGTTCAATGTCACTTAGAACCAAGGACATCTCCTATTTTACTGGCTTAGTAAAATAGTTAGTATGTGTTCCAGTGTCTTGACCTTTTGAAGTGCAGAATTGACCTTTCAATCTGTTTTCCAATCTGGGTCAATTCTTCGTTTAGAGTAAATATACGATACACCGTATAATTCACTCTCCTGTCTAAGTTGTCAAGCTTGTGGGTCAAAAACTCTAACTTATCTATGACAGTATTTAACAAACCGATCTCCGGTTTTCCCTTGAGTCCATGATTCAAATGAAAACAAGTCTTATTTATACAGACTTAATCACTTGAACCATTATTCATGCTATAGAACTTTCAACAGGTTAATAGGTGTAGATACCCCCCGTCTTCCAAAGCTCTGATACCATTTACACCCACATAATATTTGTTATACCTTGTCTAACAAATATTATTATAATTAATAACTAAACAACCTAGTTGATTAATTGGAGAGAAAAACACATAAATTCAATTTTAAAGATTAATTCATACATGGGTATCAATCTTCTTGAATGAACCTTTTTCTTTGATTCGAGTAGGCAATTCAAAAGTAAAGCAAGAGATTGAGAGAATGAATTTTTCACAAACTGAAAATATTATTAATTTTTCTCTGATTAAAAATGTACATAAGCTTCTCCTTATATAGAGAAGTTCGGATTTCAAATGAATAGAATCCGTAAAACAAAACAAAACAAACAAAAGGTCTAGTCAACTAAAGGTGACTTGACTAACAAACTAATAAGAAAATCACACTTATCTTAAAGATAATGACACTGGGGTCCACATGTCTCCCACATGTCATACAAAGATAAATTATTACATTACACGTTTTCATATAATTATTAAAAACGACAATACACAACATCCAATGCCTTTATTTAATTTGGATCGTTGAATTCTATCGGTAAAATCCTTCGAAAGAATTTAAAGGATTACGAATTCCTTCAAGCGGATCATCTTTAAACTCAGATTCCCCGAGTCTAAAGATTAGCTCATTGAGCTCCGCCTTTTTAGGTCCTGGAGTAATTTTCAAACCTCCAGCTTCTTCCCATTTCCTTTGTTTCTTCATTTCTTCCTCATAATACCTGCTGATTCTTTCAACATCAGAGGTATAAATTTTTGGAACATCGACCTTTCGTTTGCCATCCATTTTAAAAACAAAATCTTCTTCTTTTACTCCTTTCATAAGGAGCTTTTCCGCCTTTTCCCAATCACCTTCGGTTTCTTTGGCCATGAATTGTGCATATCCTGGAGGCAATCCAAGATATTTTTCCTACAGACTTGCCGTAAACTGATCCAGAACGTCCTAACCACCCATGGTCAATTTGAATCAATCCTTAAGCTAGCTGCAAAGTCCAACTTTTTATATGGCTTAGGATCCGGATCTGGATCCAGATTCGGATCCAGCTAGGATACGTCGTGCCAATAAGGAATTATCGCCTTAGTAATTTCCAGCCACTTATTCTGAAGTTCTAACTCGGCAACTTCAATAGTTGAAATTCCGTAGATAAAACACAAAATCTTTATGCACCCTTGACTAAAGGCCTTTTGGATAGCATCCAAAAGTCGCTTTACTCCTAGCCAAGTCACATACTCTTCTTGAATCTTTGGGTTTCCGTTACAGAGGTCTAACACAACCCATTTTACCTCTTGTTCTGTATAACCTTTAATAGGCCATAATTGTTCAATGTCACTTAGAACCAAGGACATCTCCTATTTTATTGGCTTAGTAAAATAGTTAGGATGTGTTCCAATGTCTTGACCTTTTGAAGTGCAAAATTGACCTTTTCAATATGTTTTTTGATCTGAGCCAATTCTTCTTTTACAGCAAATATATGATACAATGTATAATTCACTCTCCTGTCTAAGTTACCAAGCTTTTAGGTCAAAAGCTCTAAGTTATCTATGACAATATTTAACAAATCGATCTCCGGTTTTCCCTCGAGTCCATGATCCAAATGAAAACAAGTCTTATTTGTACATACTTCATCACTTGAACCATTATTCATGCAATAGAACTTTCAATAGGTTAACAAGTGTTGATACCCTGGAGTGTTGATCTCAGAAATCTATAAGTATCACTGAGTCCAAAACCTTTATTTTGCACATGAACCCAATTAACAGTTTCCCATGCTTCAATTGCATCAGTAACATTTGTGACGCAATCGATGTTCAAGAAACTTCCACTAGATGGTATCTCCACCATTCTAGGTATTCCCCTAGGTATAAACATTACCTTATCTTTGTGGGATAAGTTTGTTTATATTCAGGTTTGGAGATTTCCTTAAGGAATCCTTCGAAAGAATTTAAAGGATTACGAATTCCTTCAAGCGGATCATCTTTAAACTTAGATTCCCTGAGTCTAGAGATTAGCTCATCGAGCTCTGCCTTTTTAGGTCCTGGAGTAATTTTCTAACCTCCAGCTTCTTCCCATTTCCTTTGTTTCTTCATTTCTTCCTCATAATACTTGCTGATTCTTTCAACATCAGAGGTATTAATTTCTGGAACATCGACCTTTCATTTGCCATCCGTTTTAAAAACAAAATCTTTTTCCTTTACTGCTTTCATAAGGAGCTTTTCCGCCTTTTCCCAATCACCTTTTGTTTCTTTGGCCATGAACTGTGCATACCCTAGAGGCAATCTAGGATATTTTTCCTATAGACTTACCGTAAACTGATCAAGAACGTCCTAACCACCCATGGTCAATCTGAATCAATCCTTAAGCTAGTAGCAAAGTCCAACTTTTTATATGGCTTAGGATCCGGATCTGGATCTGGATCCGGCTAGGATTCGTCATACCAATAAGGAATTATCGCCTTAGTATTTTCCAGCCACTTATTCTGAAGTTCTAACTCGGCAATTTCAATAGTTGAAATTCGGTAGATAAAGCACAAAATCCTTGTGCACCCTTGACTAAAGGCCTTTTGGATAGCATCTAAAAGTCGCTTTACTCCTAGCCAAGTCACATACTCTTCTTGAATCTCTCGGGTTTCGTGCGAGGTCTAACACAACCCATTTTACCTCTTGTTCTGTATAACCTTTAATAGGCCACAATTGTTCAATGTCACTTAGAACCAAGGACATCTCCTATTTTATTGGCTTAGTAAAATAGTTAGGATGTGTTCCAGTGTCTTGACCTTCTGAAGTGCAAAATTGACCTTTTCAATATGTTTTCTGATCTAAGCCAATTCTTCGTTTACAGCAAATATACGATACAATGTATAATTCACTTTCCTGTCTAAGTTACCAAGCTTCTGGGTGAAAAGCTCTAAGTTATCTATGACAATATTTAACAAATCGATCTTCGGTTTTCCCTCGAGTCCATGATCCAAATGAAAATAAGTCTTATTTGTACATACTTCATCACTTGAACCATTATTCATGCTATAGAACTTTCAATAGGTTAACAAGTGTCGATACCCTGGAGTGTGGATCTGAGAAATCTATAAGTATCACTGAGTCCAAAACCTTTATTTTGCACATGAGCCCAATTAACAGTTTCCCATGCTTCAATTGCATCAGTAACATTTGTGACGCAATCGATGTTTAGGAAACTTCCACTAGATGGTATCTCCACCATTCTAGTTATTCCCCAAGGTATAAACTTTGACCTTATCTTTGTGGGATAAGTTTGTTTATATTCAGGTTTGGAGATTTCCTTAAGGAATCCTTCGAAAGAATTTAAAGGATTACGAATTCCTTCAAGCGGATCATCTTTAAACTCAGATTCCCTGAGTCTAGAGATTAGTGTTAGTAAACGACCCAGCTACGCAGCGGAAAACAAAAACATAAACTCTATGGATCGTTCCTTAGAACCAAGATCCAGGTACAAAAATCACAGTTCATATAAAATAATCAAATTTGCAAAAAAATCAGTTCAAGGTTTAAGAAACCATACCCACGTTTGGAGGCTCCACCAATATTGTCTCTGAACGTGTTTGCTACCGATCCAAGTGTAGGATCGAACCGTAGAGGTCCACACGAAGACAATCAACAAGAACCAAGGAGGATTTGCTAGATCCTCTTTGGCCTTAAGAAATCAAGAAGAAAACAAAAGAAGTATTTGATTTTCAATGAAACAGTAAAAGTGGCGTGGGAGAGTTTTTGGGGCTGGAGGTTTCTCTCTTTTCAATGAAGAATGAAATAATAAAATAACACTTATTATTTTTCAACTAAAACCTTTTCTTTTATAGTGTTATTTTAGTTGCCCTATTCCCATATGGAATGGGCTTGGGCTCCAACCCAAACACCCCCAAATTTGCCAAACACTTCCATTTAGATATTTTAATTTAATTCATCATTATCTCAATTAAAATCAATTAATATATATTTAATATATATATTAACATTTAACAATAATGATAATTTATTTAAATATATGCGAACATATATTTAAACGGAATTTCACTTATTTAATTTTTCTAACAAATTAAATAAAGGCTACGACCTCAAAGAAATTTAATTGCACCGTGAAATTACCAAAATACCCTTTTGCCCAAAAAGACGAAAAACGCTTCTTTCTTTCTTCGAGTCTTAAATTATCTTCTATGTGTGACCCATAGGCTTCTCATCATACCGGTAGTGTATAGTATCGTGATTAACACCAATTAATCGTCTCAGTTATACATAGACCAAGATTGGCCCCTAGCAAGGCATCATTGCCACCCGATAGATTCGATTCAAACAAAGTAAGGGCTACCGTCAACGATATGGTTACCGTATAACCCGATCCTTTCATCATTCGTTATCTCGCGAGCGAAGGCATAGAAATAGTGTCAACCTTCGGTTACTCTCGATATTATGTATTCGGTTTCCTTAGACCAATGACCTATATTATGATCCTGATAGAGCAACAACTCAATCCCTGTGGCCACGCTTTAGTGTCATCACCATATACTGAATTGCGCCGTGAGATAACTTCTCCCATACGCAGGAGTGATGAATCCTCGGTCCAATCCACCATAGTCTTGATACACCTTGATGCGCCAATCACCTTGTATTGACAATTCTAAAAACAAGCGTAGTCTAGTGTCAAATCGCACCAATCGGTGCACAAGGCACTCCGATGATCTCAAGTCTAAGGATCACATGCACCACTATTTGTTAGAGGATTTGTTCCATAGACACTGGGGTTACCATCCACATGGAATCCTCTGGTGGGTCACCCAAGGAACTTGCCGCGTGTATTCGCCTATAGCAAGCACCCATGTGTTGCACTGTGTTGTCACCAAACAACCTTGACAAGTGAGATCAGTCACTGCCTTTCGTCAGGGTCGTTCAACACTATGATAGCCTTACCGTATTATATGTGCCCTTACTTCAGAATAATCTGGGGCTACGGACGGTTTCTAGAATGGCCACCATATGTGCTCATAGGGTTCTCACTATCAAGATTTGAAACACTTGATACCCTCGTCACGGTTCTACCATTCTAAGGACATATATCAATATATATTGCAATAATAATGATTTATGCAATATAGTATAAAATGCCTTTTATTGATTAATGAACATTATTACAAAGAGTCAATTCTACAATAATTGATTGGCTCTAGGGCATCTACTCTGACAATTAGCTCATCGAGCTCCGCCTTTTTAGGTCCTGGAGTAATTTTCAAACCTCTAGCTTCTTCCCGTTTCCTTTGTTTCTTCATTTCTTCCTCATAATACCTGCTGATTCTTTCAACATCAGAGGTATAAATTTTTGGAACATTGACCTTTCGTTTGTGTAACGCCCCACTTGAGGTACGTACTTAAGATTTGCTGTATTGCTTAAATGTTTATTGATTTAGCTTTAATTGAGTTTGTATGTTGAGTTGGTTGAGTGTTTGCCTTGAAATTGGTTGAGATTTGAGGAATTTTAGAATTTCAGTCTTCGCCGGGGCGAAGAGTACTCTTCGTCGCAGCGACGTTGGCTTTGAGTAAGGCAGTGTCAACTCTGTATTTTTTCACCCGGGTGACGAAAGTTGATTCGCCAGGGCAAAGGGCTTGACAAAATGTTTATTGAGTTTCTAGAGAATTCTTCTTATGGGGCACAATGACCATTCTACCCCTAATTAGCAGAGAAAGTGGGGAGTGAAATGCAAGGAAATTACATGGAGAATAGGTTAGTATGGGGATGTGAGTGTAATGAATCAAAGGATATAGATGGAATTCCTAAGAAAGAGTAAGGGCAAAATGGGAATGCTTGTGTCTAAGTTGAGCTAAAAAGGGTTAAGTGTATAGAACCCTTCATTTCATCCATTTCCACCGCCTCTTCCATTCTCTATTTCCTCTCAAATTTCCTTCAATTTTCCAAGGATTTCTAAGGACTTTTTGAGTAGTTTTTAGTAGAGTTTTAATCTAAAGCATCCTAAGGTAAGGATTCTTGCTTTAGATGAGAGTTTTATTATGTTTTGATTAAAGTCTTATATGGTTGTTGTTGTTGTTTAAAGTTGTAGAGAGAAATCAAGCTACCAAAGGAAAGGAGAAGTGTTAGAGAAGCTATTCCCTCACAAGGTAAGTAAATCCAACCAAGTTGAGATTTGAGAAAGTCTTTGAGTAGAGATTTCTTTATGAATGTACATATGATGTTTATAGAGAAATTGAGTAGAGAGTGTAACAACTGCTGAAAGTAGTACAAAGCATGTATAATAACAATAGAAAATTGGGCCCAAAACTTTCTTTTCATTATAAGTCATATGTCTTTTATACACAAAGAGTATTGTTTACGAAAAATTCATTTTAAAAGACAAAATAGGGGAAACAGTGTAGCTATTGCCCTTCGCTTGCCGACGCCCTCCGACTGCCTCATCACCTAGATCCTGCATCCACAAAGGAAAAAATAACGAGGTGAGCACAAAATAATGCTCAGTAAGTAAAACCCTCTATCTGTCTGTCCCCGTATGTATTATTCTTAATTCTTTCCTTATACTACTTCTGTTTCTATTTATGTTTCTACTAAACGTCATGGCCTCATCTTACCGTTGGTACGGCCGGATGGCGTTCACACAGTACCATCTCACTCTCCATGACTATCGGGTGGAATTCACACAGTACCAACCCCTTCTTAGTGACTACCGAGTAGGGATCACGAAGCACCTACTCCTGGCTGCGCAACTATCGGGTGGAGACCACCTAGCACCTACCCGTTTCTCATGACTTTTGGGTAATGATCACCAAGCATTAACCCGTCTCTAATCATTGTCGGGTGATGATCACAAAGTATCAACCCACCTCTAATAAATGTCGGATGATGATCACAAAGCATCAACCCTTTCTCTAATGACTAACCGGGTGGGGATCACAAAGCATCCAACCGTTTCTACTACTTATCGGGTGACGATCACAAAGCATCGACCCATCTCGGGTGGCTATTCGGTGGTGATCACAAAGCATCAACCCGATTCCCATAACCTGTCGGGTGATGATCACAGCATCAACCCATCTCTACTACTCTTCTAATTCACTCTATTCTAGCATTTTTTCATTCTCTCTACCCTTAGAGTAGTTGCATCCACCAAGTTCTCTACTCATAGAGTAATTGCATACACAAAGTTTCCTACTCTTTCTTAGGTCACTTCTCAATGCACAATTAGTGCCTATGGATGGTTCATCTCCACTAATGCACTTATGAAATGCCAACATGCAATGTTGCAAGAATTAAGGTTCACTACTCATACTCAAACCTCTACTAGGCATTTCATCAAACAACTCAAGTGCATCATAAAACTCTACTATAGCAATGATTCTAAATCTTTCTCTAACCATCCAAAATGGGGAGAAATCCCCTCACATAGCCACAAAACCTGCCCAATAAAAACACTTCCAAAAAGGGTTCCACAATACCCCTTCAATTCCATTTCAAACTACCTTTCTAACTCACAACTCATTTCTTGTATTTGAAAGGTATAAACAATCACAAGGCATAGAAATCTCTATTTAAGCCTCCATACATGGCATATCACATGTATATCACATACATACATCATTTCTATCAAAACCCTAATCAAGAAAATTCTTAAATCTCAACTTGGGTTGGGATTTACTTACCTTGTTATGGAGAGACTTCACCAACTCTTCCTTTCACTTGGTTTGCTTGACTTTTTCTCTATAGAAATCTCTATTTAAGCCTCCATACATGGCATATCACATGTATATCACATACATACATCATTTCTATCAAAACCCTAATCAAGAAAATTCTTAAATCTCAACTTGGGTTGGGATTTACTTACCTTGTTATGGAGAGACTTCACCAACTCTTCCTTTCACTTGGTTTGCTTGACTTTTTCTCTACTCTTCACCAAAAGAACAAAAACCGTCAACTTCAATATATACTAAAACTCACAAAGTTTCACAACCAAAGTAAGAATCCTTACCTTAGGAAGCCTTAGGTTGATTTTCTACCCCAAATCACTTCAAAAACCCCTTGGAACTCCTTGATCAAAAGAAAGAGAAGTTGAGAGGAAACAAGAGTGGAGAGTTGCGTTTTTTAGAAGAAGAATGAGGGGTTTGCTAACTCTTAATTCCTTTTAATGAAATTTATACCCAAGCATTCCCATTTTGCCCTTACTTTTCTTTGGGAATTCTATCTATATCATTTGGTTCATTACAAGCACACCCCCATATCAACATATTCTCCATGAAATTTCCTTACAATTTACTCCCCACTTTTCTTGCTAATTAGGGGTAGAATGGTCAAATTGCCCTTAGGGAAGAAAATATCTAAAACTTAACAAACATTTTGGTCAGCCTGTCGCCGCGGCGAAACTGTCTAGAGAGTTTCCCCGTGGTTTCAACACCTCTTCGCCGCGGCGAAGATTCTTCTTCGCCCCGGCGAAGCTTGGCACACTGAACTTCTACAATTTTCAACCAATTCAGGGCAAGCATTCAACACAACACTCAATCAAACAATATCACCAAGAAACCAACTCAATAAGAGTAAAAGAAGAAACAACAACTACGTACCTCAAGTGGGGCGTTACAGAGAGATATGTCTACTTGTTGATGAATTGAATTGAGATGAGTATTCATGTTGAGTTTGTTGGGCGTATTTCCTTTATGAGAAGTGTTGAGATTGTATAATGTTGGGTTGAGTTTAATTGGAGTTGAAAGTTTTGAGCAAACTTTATAGAAGTGTTTTCCTTTGACAAGGATTTAGAGAGTATAAGGGAGCCTTTATCCCATTTTGGATGATTAAAAAGAAGAGAGAAGTTATTGTTAAAGTAGAGTTTTATATGCACATGAGTTGTATGATGGAATGCTCAAGAGAAGCATGAATAACAGTGGAAAGCCTTCATTTTTGCTACATGGCATAATTGCATCACTTAAGTGCATTATTGAGCATGAGTCATCTATGTGCATTAATTATGCATTAGAAAAAAAGAGTAGAGAAATTGAGTTTGAGCACTAGAGAACAAAGAGAAAGTAGTGCTAAACAAGAGAATAGAGTAGGTTGTGCGATGGGGAACCTGTGAGTAAGGGTAGAGTATTCCCGCATGTAAGCCGCATTGAGAGAGCGGCATGAGTATAAGAGAGAGAAGTGGTGTAGCCCGTGAGAGTGCATGCGGATGAGGGCTATACCCAAGAGTACCCGAGAGAGAGTTATACACTCACATGGCCAAAGGTTCCGAATCCATGCATAACCCAGTCCAATCGGCTAGAATGAGTAGAAGTCACGGAGAGCGGGAGCGAGTCTCGGCCGTGCCTCTGGTAAGATAAGGTCGTGACTTACAAAAGAGAGTTAGTAGAAAAGAGTTACGAGAAAGAGAAAACAGAGAGTTTATAAAAGAGAGAGTAAATGAGAATTGTAAGGAAAGAATTAGAGAGAGAGTTACGAGAATAGATGAGTAGAGGATGTACTTACTGAGCCTTAGTTGTGCTCACCCCGTTGTTTTTCTATGTTTTTGCAGGACCTAGGTGAGTACATAGTCGGATGGGCATCGCCAAGCGAAGGGATATGGCTACACTCTCCACCCTGTTTTTGATGTTTTTGTACATGATACAACCTTTTGTATAAAGAATGTAAATGTTTAATAAAAGAAAATTTGGGCCCAATTTTTATGCTTTCTTATGTGTATTTTACTATGTATATTTTAAAAGAATATGAGTAGAATGGAGTCGTTATAGTTTGCCATCCGTTTTAAAAACAAAATCTTCTTCCTTTACTCATTTCATAAGGAGCTTTTTCGCCTTTTCCCAATCACCTTTGGTTTCTTTGGCCATGAACTGTGCATACCCTGGAGGCAATCCTGGATATTTTTCCTACAGACTTGTCGTAAACTGATCCAGAACGTCCTAACCACCCATGGTCAATCTGAATCAATCCTTAAGCTAGCCGCAAAGTCCAACTTTTTATATGGCTTAGGATCCGGATCCGGATCCAGCTAGGATTCGTCGTACCAATAAGGAATTATCGCCTTAGTATTTTCCAGCCACTTATTCTGAAGTTCTAACTCGGCAACTTCAATAGTTGAAATTTGGTAGATAAAGCACAAAATCTTTGTGCACCCTTGACTAAAGGCCTTTTGGATAGCATCTAAAAGTCGCTTTACTCCTAGCCAAGTCACATACTCTTCTTGAATCTCTGGGTTTCTCTTACAGAGGTCTAACACAACCCATTTTACCTCTTGTTCTGTATAACCTTTAATAGGCCACAATTGTTCAATGTCACTTAGAACCAAGGACATCTCCTATTTTATTGGCTTAGTAAAATAGTTAGGATGTGTTCCAGTGTCTTGACCTTTTGAAGTGAAAAATCGACCTTTTCAATTTGTTTTCTGATCTAAGCCAATTCTTCGTTTACAGCAAATATACGATACAATGTATAATTCACTCTCCTGTCTAAGTTACCAAGCTTCTGGGTGAAAAGCTCTAAGTTATCTATGACAATATTTAACAAATCGATCTTCGGTTTTCCCTCGAGTCCATGATCCAAATGAAAACAAGTCTTATTTGTACATACTTCATCACTTGAACCATTATTCATGCTATAGAACTTTCAATAGGTTAACAAGTGTAGATAGCAACCAAAACACCCCCCCTTTCCCCCCACCCCCTACGTCCTTCCAAAGCTCGATACCATTTACACCCACATAATATTTGTTATACCTAATCTAACAAATATTATTACAATTAATAACTAAACAACCTAGTTGATTGATTGGGGAGAAAAACACATAAATTTAGTTTTAAAGGTTAATTCATACCTGGGTATCAATCTTCTTGAATGAACCTTTTTCTTTGCTTCAAGTTGGCAATTTAAAAGTAAAGCAAGAGATTGAAAGAATGAATTTTTCAGAAACTGAAAATATTATTAATTTTTATCTAATTAAAAATGTACATAAGCTTCTCCTTATATAGAGAAGTCCAGAATTCAAATGAATTGAATCCGTAGAACAAAACAAAACAAAACAAAACAAAAGGTCTAGTCAACTAAAGGTGACTTGACTAACAAACTAATAAGAAAATCACACTTATCTTAAAGATAATGACACTGGGGTCCACATGTCTCCCACATGTCATACAAAGATAAATTATTACATTACACGTTTTAATATAATTATTATAAACGACAATACACAACATCCAATGCCTTTATCTAATCGGGATCATTGAATTCTGTAGGCAAAATCCTGGATGTCAATGCATTATCTTCTGCTTGTTTGATACACGTCAACGTATTACGTGTTGGACATTTTCAATGGTCCAAATCTCTATCCTCTAGATTTGGATTAATCTTTGAAGTTGTCCACTTCTATAAGATCAATAAAATCTTTTAGAGGCTCATCTTCTTGGGCTTCATGGTCATGGGCTAAGACCATCCTCAAAAGATCAATAATACCTTCCATTAAAGCCTGCTTTGATAGATGGGCTAAATCAAACCCTTCTAGTTGCTTTCTTAACTAGGCTTGGTTATGTTTGAAGAGTGTATCCTAGATTGTCGCATACCCTTCTGGTAAAACTACCACTATCCCATTATGGAAATGGACAGTAGCATTTTGTAATACCCAAGATGTCAAAGGTATGTTCCTAACTCAAAATAGTCCTTTAGATGTTAATTTTATGTTAAAAAGCATAAAATCTAACTAAGGGCAAAATAGTTGATTCATTTAGAACGGTATGAATCAGTTATCCATAGAAAGGCATTAGGGGCAAAATAGTCATTTTGCCTATGGATGAGCATTGAAAAAGTCAAGTATGAGTAGGCTTAATTGCATTTAATGGCATTAATTAAGTAATAATTATGTTTAGTGCAAAATGACCAAAATGCCCTTATATAAAGAATTAAGGACTTATGAGTTATAAAATTAAAATAATTGTGCCAATAGTATAATTTTGGAAAATAAATGAAATATTTTCCTATAAATGAGATGAAATTCGTTCAAGCCCAGGGAGAGAGCATTTCTTCAACATTTCTTCCATTTTCTCTCAAATCTTCCATGAAACAAGCTTTCCTTCTCTAAGTTTTAAAGGAGTTTTGCATAATTTTTCAAAGAGAACAAGATAGGAGCCTTGGATCTTCAAGTTGAAGGGTTTAAGGTAAGGATTAAAAACCCTAGTTTTGATGTGATTTGAAGATTTGAAGTAGATGTTGAGGTATAATGTTATATATGTAGGATTAAGGTGTAAAAGAAGACAAAGGCAACAGATTTGTTGGAGGAATTCTTTAAAAAGGTAAGGAAGAACCTCCCATGACTTTAGGGAGTATGCTAGGGTTCGTAGATTTTTATGAAACCTTAAATTAAGGCTTTGAGGCATAGAATTAGTTGATGGCAAGTGTAGCTGAACTCATTTATTCTACTTATTGCCTTGAATTCATTATACATGAAGTTATTGCTATTTATGTTTTATAAGTTATCATCTTCGATTGAAGAAAATGAAGTGTGGATGCTGATTGTGGTAAAACTTGTGGCATTGGAGGCCACACGGTGTTGAATGGTTGCTATTAGAAGTGTTGAGGTGTTGTTTGCATTAGCTTACAATGTTATAACAATAATGGATGATTATGGGAATGAGATTTTACACTTCCTTTAAGATGTTAAAGACTATTAAGGGGAGGTTTATTTGATCCATAAGTTGACCTATTGGTTAATTGTCAATAGGAATTGATGTGGCATAGTTAATATGAAAAATTCGGATTTGGTAAGCTTAGGGGTTATGTGAAACATGCTTCAGTATTTCGACCATAACTTGAGTTATAAAAATTGAAATGAGATCATTCTGGAAGCATTAGAAATTTACGACATAGACCTATAACTTTTATGCTTACGCCAAGAGCCAATTCGTTTTAGAAATGGATGGAAAATGGCCTGAAGTATAAACTTCTGGTTATTAAAGTTTAAAATTTAACATGATCAATTCTTAGGATTATGAATTGATTATTAATGTATTATTGTAATTATGCCATGTACTAATGTTTACCCAATAGTTAGATGATCTTTGAAAGATATACATGGTCATGATGTCAATGCATGATTAATGTTATGAAATGGCATGAAGATGCAATGTAATACATGTTTTAAGATGATGTATGTGAGCAAGAGGTAATGTAAATGGATTGATAATCCATAGATGAATTAAAAGTATTGAGCTCACCAAAATATGTATTTACATGCCATAAGATGTTAGAGATGCATATAGACATGATGGGAAACGCGTAAGCATATCCTCATATACCGGTTGAGGAAAGATGAATACATGTTTTAGATGTTAAATAACGCATAAGCACGCCTCCCGATGACATGAGCTCTAGATGAATTTAAGGCTAGATGATATGAAGTGCTTAAGACGCTAAGAAAAGTCCGATCAGCTACACGTTAAATGCTTCATATGTATTTAGTTGCACTACATGAGTTATGATGTTATTTACATCATGAGATGATTTATACTCATGTTAGATGATATTTAGATGTTATATCATGACATGTAATATGTGTGTACTATGTTTACATACTTATTTGTATGTGTATGCATTGATGTTTATATAGCCATGCGATAATGTTCATTAATAAAAGGCATTTTATTCTATATCGCGTAAATCATTATTATTGCAATATGTATTGATATATGTCCTTAGAATGGTAGAACCGTGACGAGGGTATCAAGTGTTTCAAATCTTGATAGTGAGAACCCTATGAGCACATATGGTGGTCATTCTAGAAACGTCCGTAGCCCTAGTATTATTCTAAAGTAAGGGCATAGATAATACGGTAAGGCTATCATAGTGTTAAACGACCTCCTCCGAAAGACGTTGGTGATCTCACTTGTCAAGGTTGTTTGGTGACAACCTGATGCAACACATGGGTGCTTGTTGTAGGCAAATACACTGCAGCAAGTTCACTGGACTGACCCACTAGAGGATTCCATATGGATGGTAACCCTAGTGTCTATGGAACAAATCCTCTAACGAATGGTGGTGCATGTGATCCTTAGACTTGAGATCACCGGAGCTCCTTGTGCATCGATTGGTGTAGTTTGACACTATCCTAACGCAGTTCTTTTCAGAGCTGTCAATACGATGGTGATTGGCTGCATCGAGGAGTGTATCAAGACTATGGTGGATTGACAGAGGATTCATCACTCCCGCGTATGGGAGAAGTTATCTCACGGCACAATTCAGTAGATGACAATGACATTAAAACTGTGGCCACAATGGGATTGAGTTGTTGCTTTATCCAGTTTATAATACGAGTCATTGGTCCAGAAACTGAATACATAATATCGAGAGTAACCGAAGGTTGACACTATTTCTATGCCTTCGTCTCGTCGAGATAACGTATGATGAAATGATCAAATTGTACGGTAACCATATTGTTGACAGGTAGCTACTTTGCTGAATTTGAATCTACTGGGTGGCCATGATGCCTTGCTAGGGGCCAATCTTGGTCTGTGTATTAGTGAGACGATTAATTGGTGTTAATCGGGATACTATACACCGCCGGTATGATGAGGAGCCTATGGGTCACACACATAGAAGATAATTTAAGATCCAAGAAGAAGGAAGGGCGTTTTCGTCTTTTAAGGCGAAATGGTATTTTGGTAATTTCACAGTGCAATTAAATTTGCAGAGGTCGTAGCCTTATTTAATTTATTAGAAAAATTAAATAAGTGAAATTATGTTTAAATATGTGTTCGCATATATTTAATTAAATCATCATTATTGTTAAATGTTAATATATAGATTAAATATAGATTAATTGAGTTTAATTGAGATAATGATGAAATAAATAAAATATCTAATTTGGGAGTGTTTGGTAACATGGGTTGTTTGGGTTGGAGCCCAAGGCTATTCCATATGGGCATAGGGCATTAAAGTTTTATTATAAAAGAAAATGATTTTTTTGTAAAAGAGAAGAGATTTCATTAGTTCATTTTCTTTGAAAAAAAGAACAAACACAACAGCCCCTTAAACACTCTCCCACGGCAAATTCATTTTGCCTAAAAATCAATTTCATTGATTTTTCTTCTTCTTAATCTTAAAGCCAAAGAGGATCTAGCAAATCCCTCTTTGGTTCTTTGTGATTATCTTCGTGTGGACTTCATAAGTTCAATCCTACGCTTGGGTCGATAGCAAATACATACAAAGACTATTTTGGAGGAGCTTCCAAACGTGCGTATGTTTTTCTATACTCTTGATTAATTTTTCTACAGATTTCTATTATGATATAAATTGTAAAATTATACCCTTGATCTTGGCTCATGTAAACGATCCTTGTATTATATTTTTTTTGTTTCCGCTGCATATATGGATCATTTACTAACAGTGGTATCAGAGCCTGGGGTACTAAATTTTACAGTTGTTATGTATATGGTTGATAACATGTATTTGATGATAATATCTTGCCATATTGAATATGCGTAAGATCTGCCTTAAAACTTGTTTTAAGAAATTATTAATCGATTAATTTTAATTTTTTGATGATCTGCTGGTTTGGAATAATGGTTGATGGATTTTTGTTAAGATCAATGTGTTTGATTGATTGCAAAATCCGTCGAAAGTGTATATGGTTACTATATGAACAGATCCGGAGCTACAGATTTGTGTACGCTTGCCGCGACGATATAACCCATCGCCGCAACGAGTGTTGTTCACGCTCACGCTGGTGACGAAACCAACGCTCACCGCGGCGAACGTACGTTGAGCGTGAACGTCAAGTAATCAATGCATGCCGCGGCGATCTAACTCATCGCCGTAGCGAGCGCACTTCCGAGTGTGTAGGGGTTAAAATGTAAAGTTTTAAAACTTTTGGACCAAACATAGATCTGTATATTGTCAGGGGTAAATGTAATTAACCCACAAATTTTGAAAATTGATTGTTTTTGAAATGTATGCTTTGTACTTGTTTGTATATTGCATGGTGCTCGGTACATGAACCTTAGACCTAAGGGTGAATGTTTTAAAATATTTTGGGTATGTATGGTTGTATTATTTATTAAATAGGGCCTGCGTCTCCTGCCCTTTCTCCTCTTCTCGATGTACATTCTCTTCTCATCTCATTCCCCTCGAATATAAATCGAGGTTTCTAAATTTATTGATGTAAAGAATTTGTATAATTATTTTATTGTAAATTTAGAATGATATTTTTTGTAATGTACTTGAAGACGGAGTAAAGGACAAGGCAACCATACTTGAAGACTTAAGATGTTTATTACAGGACCCCTAGGTGACCCACCGATTCCTCTAGGCTCGAGGAAATCGGTTTTGGTTAGGCCATGTACTGGCACGTTTTATATTATGTTTAGAATGCATGCTAAGGTTGAATGTTCAATAACATGCCAAACAATGTCATTCTAACAAAGATAATAATCTGGTGAGACATTAAATAAGAAACCCTCAATTAAAGTATATTAAGTCACGAAAGCCTTCCATCACCATGGTTTTAATCAAACCATTGTTCGTCGAAACCTTGTTCGCCAAAGCGAAGGGTACACTTCTACCAGTGGGAGGTTAAAATTCATTGGAGTTTTCCTTAATGGTGATGGGTCGACTATAAATGACAGTTTTGCTTGTTCGCCAAAGTGAAGGTTGATAAACGCGCGTCATAGGCATAGTAGAGCAATACATATATTGTGTGTACGTGGTGACATGTAGTGTCCACTCTACTGATACTGAGAATCACACTTGAGGACGATGGCATGTAGTGACTATTGGATTGTGTGATTGGCTTGTTGGCTTTTTCACATTTGAGGTTAATAGTAAGAGCTATCAACTGGTGTAGATTAAGTTTGTTGGCCTACCTAATCAACTCATTTTGCTTGTTTGCCAAAGCGAAGGTTTGAAATGGGCAGGATGGGATCTCGGTCCACTAGGTAAGTCAACGGCCTTTCCCGAGTTAATAGTGAGGGCTATTGACTTGAATAAAATAGTGGGAGCATCGTTTAATAAAAGACCATATTAAACAATAATGAACATGGTAATAACGGTTACTTATTCTGCACTTGTAGATTCACTTAAAATTGAGCAAAATGATCCCAACATTGCTGCGACAAATCATCGAACTGGGAGAGAAATGGAATGGTGAATATTTTGTTGACTGTTATAGAAGTATAAACAATATACTTCAGTCAAGCGATAGATTATACACCATTGAGCAAGCTCTATCACCAGAGCCTACTGATAGTTCTATCAATGAGACTGGGTATGTATATGTGAAGCATACACATGATGCAAACGCAGAAATGACAAGATACATTGTGCTTGCATCAATGACACCATTACTGCGACAGCAATGCCAGAAAATGGATTTAGCTTCTATTTTTCATTTTCTTCGAAGAAATGAAACATATGGTGTCTCGGTCGTTATTCAGATGTAGGATGGAAGAGGGTACCAAAATTGGCGATCATATACTCGAGTGGATTAAGTATATGAACAAGCTTGAGATTTTGGGATGTGGACTTAATGAAGGTTTAGCGATAAACCTAATATTACAGTCTTTGCCAGATTCTTATTCTCAATTCGTCTATGGCTTTATTGAGGAAGATAAGAAGAATACCCTTTCCGAGCTTCTGGATTTGTTAAAGGCTACTGAGTCAGGCATGATAATGTCAGAAACATTGACGTTGGTGAAGCCAACTCAAGGGAAAAGGAAAGGGCTCAGAAGTCGATGGAAAGAACTGTTGCAGAAAGGAAAGGCATTTGTCCTCACTGTGGGAATCCCAGCCACTGGAGGAAACATTACAAGGCCTTCTTAGCAAAAGGGAAGAAGAATGTTACTTCCTCGTCAGGTACGTTATTGAGATTAACTTCTCCCGTAAACATCTAGTTGACACAAGATGTGGTACTCACATTTGATTGATGTGTAGGAACTATGGTAGAGTAGATTGCTCGCCGAGGGAGAGGTGGACCTACTAGTTGGAAATGAAGCACGTGCTGCTGCATTTGCTATAGGATCTTATTGTCTGATTTAGCCGATGGACTTGTTTCTTGGAACTTGTGGATTATTATGGTTTTTCTTTGGTTTCTAGAAATTATATTTCTGCGTCCACATAGGAAAAATGAGAATATTCGTTTACTAATGGATTAATGTCCTTGAGTATAAATAATATTCTTTATGGAACTGTTTCATAATAATATGTTCTTAAGAAAGACAACAAGGATAATCTCAAAATGACAACTATGCCAACTTTGGCAAGTTGAGCTACACATACTTGAAAGAATGTGGGATAGTATCACAACTCACCCCTCCTTATACACCCCAACACAAAGGAGTTTCAGAAAGAAGGAACAAAACCTTACTTGACATGGTTAGGTCCATGATGAGTTTTAGTGATTTACCTGTATCGTTCTGGGGTTATGCCCTAGAGACTGCAACTCACATTTTGAACCGTGTTAATCGCGATAGTATACACTGCCGGTATGATGAGGAGCCTATGGGTCACACACATAGAAGATAATTTAAGACTCAAGAAGAAAGAAGGGCCTTTTTGTCTTTTTAGGTGAAAGGGTATTTTGGTAATTTCACAGTGTAATTAAATTTGCTGAGGTCGTAGCCTTTGTTTAATTTATTAGAAAAATTAAATAAGTGAAATTACGTTTAAATATGTGTTTGCATATATTTAATTAAATCATCATTATTGTTAAATGCTAATATATAGATTAAATATATATTAATTGATTTTAATTGAGATAATGATGAAATAAAAATAAATATCTAATTGGGAGTGTTTGGTAACATGGGATGTTTGGGTTGGAGCCCAAGCCTATTCCATATGGGAATAGGGCATTAAAATAACACTATAAAAAGAAAATGTTTCTTTGTAAAAAATAAGAGTTAATTCATTAGTTCATTTTTCTTTGAAAAACACAAACACAGTAGCCCCATTTCCTCTCCCACGGCAGAATCCATTTTTGCCCAAAATCAATTCATTTGATTTCCTTCTTGATTCTTAAGGCTAAGGAGGATCTGGCAAATCCCTCCTTAGTTCTTAGTGATTGTCTTCGTGTGGACTACGTGGGTTCGATCCTACACTTGGTCCCCCGAGTAGGTGATCCCCACTTCAATCCACCTTCCTACTTCTCGGATTATTTTATGCAGAAATGCAAAGTTTATCAAATGGTAGCAGACTCCATAAGCCTAAATATCGAACTACTCCCCACTAATGAGGATTAGACATCGCTAAGAATCAAAAGGTCTTTGCAAGCTTGTAACGTTAGGTTCGGGTATTGGGCTCCAAAGGAAAGGAAAAGATAGTCAACAAGAGAACTCGGTTTCCTTAAAGCAAACACTAAAACTTCCATCAACTTTCACTTTCTATCTCAACCATTACTCAAGGTGTCAACCAATTTACAACCCTCAACAATGTACAATTCTTATTTTTGCTATTGCAATGCAATTTTCGAATTCTGTTTTCTTTTTTTTCTTTTTTTTTTTGGAAATAACAGTAATCAAATTGAGGTTAATTAACTCTCTTATTCTTCTTTCCCTTCTCACAACCCCCAAACTATTCTTTTAGTTCATTCACACAACTCTTTAAGTTCATTGTGTTTGCATTAGGTCCAAAATTCTCCTAAAGGGTATGATTATGTGTTTAGGGTAATTGGATCGGATAATTTTTTGTTTGCAAGAAAATAAAAAGCAATGGTAATCTCATAAGGTTCAAATGGGTGACTAGGGGAAAATTCATTCGTGGGTTTGTTGGAAAGGCTCAAACGATCCGAAAAATGCCTATATCATTTCCTCAACAATGTCTATTCCTAGAATTTCGCCTCAAGCATTTATCTGCTAGGTTCTAGAGTCCACCAACATTATCAAACTTTACCTAACTACATAAAATGAATCTAAGCATGCCGAAATAAATGAATATGGTGGTTGAACCACTCAACAAACCTCAATCAAAATTCACTCAATAAACATAAACTTGAAGCAATGCTTAACATTTTTCAACAATAAAATCCCAACAACCCTATTCTCATCATTGATTTATACAATTCATCATTGGCATACACAATAAAACCAAATAAAATAAACAAAAGTCCAAAAATTCTGAATTTTTTCCTACCCCCAAACTAAAGATGACATTGTCCCCAATGTCAAATTATGCATAAATTAGGAATAGAAAAACAGAATCGATAAAGGTATGAGATAGTTCCCTGATTAATCCGTGAAGTGGAAGTTTCGCTCAACAACGTGCACAGCCAGTCCTTGACTTTTTCATCACCAACATCTGTAAAAACAATTGAGAACTATGGTATCCACTGTGTTAGAAAAATTCACTGACTAATATGAAAATATTACAACCTTAATCTCGTCTTTACATCAACTATGAAATCAAAAAAAAAAAATGAAACACTAAAACAATCCAAAACAAAAAGTATCAACTAAGCTCAATGTTCGAAATGAATTACAAAAATAACTGAAAAGAAAGAAAAATAACAAAAACAGGTGCTCAGGTGCTTATTCTTCGGCCTCCTCATCGTCTTCTTCTGATTTGGAGCCCATCCATCATCTGAATCCTAGTCAGCCCATTGGAATTCTGTAGTATCAACGTTGAGCTTGTTAAAGCTACTCTTCTGCATGTCATACATCATATGGGTGTACTCTGCTAGCCAATCCTAACGTTTTGCCATATGTCTCATCTGACCCATCATCTACTGCATCATTTCCTTCATAGGAGCTGTGGAACTAGATGATGTGGCAGTGACTTTGGTGGTTCGCTATCGTTTTGTCCCGGCTCTGGGCTGCTCACTGGGTTGCTGTGCAAGATGCTTATCATAATAGGTAGTGTCGAGGACTAGGCCAGCATGGATCAGTGGTTCATCATCAGTCTTCTCGACTTTTGCTTTAAGGAAAAATCTGTAATAGGTTGTGGGAAGGAAAAGGCCCCGGTGCTCGCCCGATTGTGTATTCTTGATACTCTTCAGAATAATGTTCCCCACATCAATTTTCTTCCCTGTGGCAATGGAATAGAGAAGCAATGCCTTTTCATAAGTTACTTTGCTATAATGCGTCTCCGGCATCATCCTGGCACTCACAAAATATTGCCACAACCGAGCCATCAGAGTTAGATTTGTTCCCTTGATAGTCTTCTTTCCTTTCTTCGAAACCTCCCACGTGGTACCTAGTTTTGTTAAGACCGGAAGTATTACATCATCATCAAATTGTTTCGACTTCCACTCCGTATGCTCATCACGGGAGATTTTAGGTAATTCAAAGAATTTATTGATCTCCTTAACATCAAAGGGTACATCAATCCCCCTCACATAGACAAACCCCTCATTATACTCAGGGGGGTTAGCATAGAACTCTCTCACTATTGGTTCTACGGCCGCATGCTCGGGTTGACTCATAAACAACCCCCAAAGTCTCCCTTGACTTTATTCTTCAGCATGGACAGTGGTCAATCCACGCTTAGCAATGAATCCTTTATCCCTTTTTTGGGTTGCTTCTTCGTACCGTTGCCGAGCGTTGTCACTTATAAACTGATTGTCACGTTCTTCCCCTTTCCTTTACCTTTGGATGGTACTTTGACTGGCATTTTTCCCATAACAAATTAAACTCAGAAATTTAATTCTAAACACCCTACGAACAACCACACTCAATCCTGCACAAGCACCACAACTTCCAAAAACTACAAAATGACCCCTAAACTACGATTTTTCCGCAATCAACCAAATACTCCAAAAATCAAAATCCATACTCCTCAATATCACACAATGCAAAATCAACACTTCCTTCAACACAAAATTAACGCACAAAATCACCAAAATTCACAATTCAACCATTATCAATATTTTCAGATCCTGAAATCTAAACTCGAAAAATTTCGATTAAAAGCTTAGGGAACTTGAAATCTTACCAAAACAATGGAGTATTCGCCACCAATTTAGCCAAAAATCACCTAGATTGCAAAACACCCAATTTCTTGAACCCATAAATTTCTTCGCAAAGATCTTGGTTGGATCGAGTTGTTTTTGTGTTTGGGATGGTTTAGGAGTTAGAAGAAGTGATGGAAATTCACTGGAAAGGATCAAGATTGAAGGTGAAAAAATTTTCTCTCGAATGTGTTTGAAGGGATTCGTGAAAAATGAAGAAGATAAAATGGGTATTTATATAAAGCAGACTTCGCCGCGGCGAAGTTCATCAATCGAATTCTAGGGTTTTTAAAATTTTTCTTCACCGCGGCGAAAAAATACAGTACCTACCACGCCGCAACGAAGAACAATCTTCGCTGCGGCGAAGTTTCCTTAGAAAAAATTCACCCCACTTTCTTCCCCGCGGCGGAAAAATACTGGAGATACTTCGCCTTGGCGAAGAACAATCGTCGCCGCGGCGAAGTCTGGGACTTTTCCACTTCCAATTTGTGTTAAATGTTCCTCGCCGCGGTAAAGAAATTCCTTCACCCCGGCGAAGTCTGGAACATTTTTGTTTTTTCGCCTTAGTTCGAAACTTCACCTAAAACACCCAAAAGTGCACAAATTAAACTTCCTCTAAAATCAAAAGATAACAAAACAAATGCAAAGCAATAAACAATATAATCAATTGAAAACACTTGGGTTGCCTCCCAAGGAGCGCTTGTTTATAGTCGAAAAGCTCGACTCTCTCAAGTTCTCATGTCGGGATGTCAAGGCGGATGGCGACTGACTTGCAACTCATCACGCCATCAATGAACGGCTTCAATCTATATCCGTTGACCTTAAATGCGCCCTTCTCTTCATGGGACACCTCTACCGATCTGTATGGGTAAACCTTTGTAACTATGAAGGGTTTGGACCATCTAGACTTAAGTTTTCCAGGGAAAAGTCTAAGTCTAGAATTAAACAATAACACTTTCTACCCCACTTCAAAGTTCTTCTTCCTAATAAGCTTATCACGCCACTTCTTGGTTTTTTCCTTATACATCCTAGCATTCTCATAAGCTTCATGATGGAACTCATCAAGTTCGTTCAAAGTTAGCATCCGTTCCTCTCTAGCAGCTCTTAAGTCCATGTTTAACTATTTGACTGCCCAGTATGCCTTATGCTCGAGCTCTACTGTAACACCCCACTTGAGGTACGTAGTTAAGATTTGATGAATGGCTTGAATGTTTATTGATTTACCCTTATTTGAGTCTGTATGTTGTTGTTATTGTTTGGTTAGCCTTGGATGAAAAGGTGTCTTGGTTTGGTTGAGTGATTTCCCTGAAAATTTGTAAGACTTGGCAAAATTTTAGGGTTACAGTCTTCGCTGGGGCAAAGAAGAATCGTCGTCGCGGCGATGAGGAGGTGCTACAACCCGTGTAGCTTCTGTGATATTTCGCCGGGGCGAAGAAAATAGCTTCGTCGCGGTGAAGACCCGGCTGAATGTTCCCCTTGAGTTTTTGAGATTTCTTTCTTTTGAGACTCAATGACCTTTCTACCCCTTTTTAGCAGGAAAAGTGGGGAGTGAATTGTAAGGAAATTGCATGGAGAATAGTTTGTTTGGGGTTGTGTTTGCAAAGAATGAAAGGTCTTAGATGGAATTTCAAAGAAAGAGTAAGGGTATTTTGGGAAAGAGTGGAGAAAATATGTGATATTAAGGGTTAGCTTTAGAAACCCTTTCATTTTGCTTCTTCACCACCGCCTCTTTCATCCCTTATTTCTCTCAAATTTTCATTCAAGTTTCCAAGGATCTTTGAAGAGCTCTTGACTAGAAATTGTTACAAGTTAAAGAATCCTTACTCTAGAAGTAATTTTTATTTTTGAAAGAGTAGGATACTTATTGAGTTGTGTGTTGAAGGTAAAGAGAAAGTATCATGCCATCAAAAGTAGAGAGGTTTAGTGGATTCTACTTGTGTCCAAGGTAAGTAAATTCACCTAAGTTGTGATTTACTTGATTGAATGATGTGTAGAGATTTTTAGATGTGTGCTTGATGCTTGAATTTCTATGTTTAAAATAAGTTGATGAATTCAAGGTTGATATAAGAAAGAATTTCCACCATGAAAATGGTGGATTGGGTTGTTAAAGTTGGGAAGAAGTGTGGATAGAATTAGAAGGAATTGAGAGGATTAATTGAAGAGTATTTTTCCTTGCAGGTTGTAGGATGTTTTAGAGGAGTTGAACTCCTATTATGGATGATTAAGAAAGAAGTATAATTAAAGTTAGAATAGAGTTTATGTATGCACACATTATGTTTGATGAAATGTCTAAAAGAAGCATGAGTAGAAGTAGTGAACCTTACTTTATGCAACATAGCATATTTGCATGTCATGAATGCATAGAAGAAAGATTTTTGGCATGAGCCATCCATATCCATATGTTTAATTGAATAATCACATGAAAAAGAAATATGAGAAATGAGAAAGAAATACTCTATGAATAGAGATAAAGAAAAGAACCAAATCTCTTAGAGTAAAGAAGAAAGAACTAGCACTAGAGGATAAAATGATTATTAAGTGCTACAGAAAATAAAATAAAATAGATTGAGTGATGGGGAACTCGTGAGTATGGAGTTACCCTCATGTAAACCGTTATGAGAAAGAACGGTCTCCGCCATGAGAGAGCGGAATACATGTAAACCGTTATGAGAAAGAGCGGCCTGTGCCATGAGAGAGCGGAATGCATGTAAACCGCTATGAGAGAGAGGTGTCTCCGCTATGAGAAAGCAGAATGAGAAAGAATAGAAAGAAAAGAAAAGAAAGAAAAATGAGAATTTGAATTAGAAAAGTGATAAGAATACAAAGAGAATTAATGAGTAATACACGGGGATGATAGAGTAAGAGATTTTTACTTACTGGGCATCTTTGTGCTCACTCCGTTGTTTTCTTTGTTGTACAGGAAATAGGTGAGGACACAGGTCGGATGGACGTCCGGCAAGCGGGGAGACTTGGTTGCTGCTTGTCCCATGTTTTTCGTTTTGAGAGTCTTTTGTACAAATGATGGTGTACTTTGTGAAGAATGTAATTATTAAATAAAGAAAAATTTTTGGACCCAACTGTTTTGATAAATATGCTGTCTTTTTATTAATCTATTTTATGAATCTAGTAGAAAGAAAGTAGTTGTTACATCTACCGGCAGGTGACATGCCTTCCCATAGACCATCCTAAATGGAGACATACCAATCAGAGTCTTTAATGCAGTGTGGTAAGCCCATAATGCATCATCCAACTTCCGTGACTAATCCTTCCTCGATGCATTGACTATCTTTTCCAAGATTCCCTTCAATTCTCTGTTTGACAGTTCCACTTGTCCACTGGTTTGTGGGTGGTAGTGTGTTGCAACTCTATGTTTTACCCTGTATTTCCCCAACAGTGCATCCAATTGCCTGTTGCAAAAATGTGATCCTCCATCACTGATTATTACCCGTGGTACCCTAAACCTCGAGAAAATATTTTTTCTCACAAAATTAACCACCACTCGGGCATCATTGGATGGCAATGCAACTACTTCCACCCATTTTGATACGTAGTCCACCACTACCAAAATGTAAGTATTCCCATGAGAATTTGGGAAAGGACCCATGAAATCAATTCCCCATATGTCGAAAAGCTCAACAACTAAGATATTGTTCAATGGCATCTCATCTCGCTTCGAAATATTCCCACTCCGTTGACACTGGTCAGCCAATAGAACCCAGATTGCAGAACCCTGGCTACTGTTCTAGCGCCTCCAAAATGGCCACCCACTTTCCTTTCGTGACAATGCTGTAGGATATTCTCCATTTCCTCTTCCGAAACACACCTCCGTATCATCTGATCAGCACAGTGTCTATAAAGAAATGGTTCTTCCCAAAAGTAATACTTCAAATTAGAGAAACACTTCCTCTTTTGTTGGAATGTCATGCTTATTGGGAGCACTCTCGATGACAGGTAATTCGCAAAGTCTGCATACCATGGTGCCTCCTTCACTCTCATTAATTTCTCATCTGGGAACGTTTCTTTGATTTGGGTTTCCTCTTCATTTCCCTGAATTGGTCATGCAATCCTTGAAAAATGGTCCGCTACCACATTTTTCGACCCCTTCTTATCTTGTATCTCCAACTCAAACTCTTGTAGCAATAGGATCCATCTTATCAGCCTCGGTTTCGCTTCTTGCTTTGCCAGTAGGAGCTTGAGTGCTGAATGGTCTGTGAAGACTATCACCTTGGCACCTAACAAATATGAACAAAATTTATCAAAAGCAAAAACCACAACCAACAATTCTTTTTCAGTGGTGGTGTAATTCAATTGTGCATCAATGAACGCTTTACTAGCATACTGAATTACATGCTACACTTTATTTTTTCTTTGTCCTAACACTACTCCTAGTGCAAAATCACTAGCATCACACATCAATTCAAATGGTAGTCCCCAATCGGGAACTGCAATAATAGGTGCAGATACAAGTAATTTCTTCAGAGTTTGAAAGGCATTCATGCATTCATCATTAAAATCAAAAGCAACATCTTTAATCAATAAGTTGCAAAGGGGTTTAGAGATCTTAGAAAAATCCTTGATAAACTATCTGCAAAACCCCACATGCCCCAAGAAACTTCGCACTGCTTTAACATTTGAGGGTGGTGGTAGCTTCTCAATCACGTCCATCTTTGCTAGATCCACTTCTATTCCGTCTTTTGAGATTCTATGACCAAGCACTATCCTTTCCTGGACCATGAAGTGGCACTTTTCCCAATTGAGCACCAAGTTCGTCTCCTGACATCGCTGCAAAACAAATGAAAGATTAGATAAACAATGATCAAGGGACGAACCAAAAATAGAGAAGTCATCCATGAAGACTTCTATAAACCTCTCTACCATATCACCAAAGATTGACATCATGCATCTCTGAAATGTGGCTAGTGCATTGCATAACCCAAAGGGCATCCTCTGGTAAGCAAAGGTTCCATAGGGACAAGTGAAGGTCGTCTTCTCTTGATCCTCAGGAGCGATGGCAATCTGGTTGTACCCTGAATAACCATCTAGGAAATAGTAGTAAGCATGTCCTGCCAACCTCTTCAACATCTGATCTATGAAAGGAAGTGGAAAATGATCCTTCCTTGTCGCTTCATTTAATTTCCAGTAGTCAATGCACACTCTCCAGCCTGTGACCATCCTGGTTGGTATCAATTCATTGCTTTCATTCTTAATCATTATGATACCTCCCTTCTTCTGAACTACTTGCACCGGGCTCACCCATGGACTATCAGAAATAGGATAAATGATACCTACATCTAGAAGTTTCACCACCTCCTTTCTCACCACTTCTTTCATCGAAGGATTCAGTCTTTGTTATGGTTGAACTCTAGGCTTGATATCATCCTCCATGAATATCTTATGCATGCAAAAAGATGGAGAGATGCCTATAATATCCGAAATAGTCCATCCAATTGCTGATCGATGTTCTCTCAAAACCTGAATCAATCGCTCTTCTTCCAACTTGCTCAACTTTGAACTGATGATTACTGGGAAGGTCTCTAAATCCCTAAGATACACATATTTGAGGTGGGAAGCTAAAGGTTTCAACTCAAGCTTTGGATTCTTCCTTTCTTTCCTTTTCCTTCTCTTTCTCCAAATCAAATTCCTCAAATTCAAGATCTTGGTTCTCATCAATCGGCTGAAGTGCTTCCAAAAATCTAGCACATTCATTCTTTGCCAACTCCTCTACTTCTACTATTCTTGATTGTGTAATACATGCTTCTAGCGGTAGTTATGGAGTGTTCTCTTCAATAGTCTTCGCTACTAGTTTATCCACCACATCAACACTAAAGCATGAATCCGTCTTGGGTGGAAACTTCATAGCCTCAAACACATTGAACGCCATCTTGCTTCATCTTAAACCCTGAACAGTAACTTTCCTTCTTGCACATCTATGAGTGCTCTTCCTGTGGCCAGAAATGGTCAGCCCAAAATAAGAGGTATTTCCTTATCCTTTTCCATGTCCAAAACAACAAAATCTGCCGGGAAAATCAGTTTGTCCACCTTCACTAACACATCCTCTACTATACCCCTCGAATGTTTTATTGATCTATCCACCAGTTGCAACGACATGGTCGTTGGCTTCACTTCACTAATTCCCAATCTCCTGAAAATAGAAAAAGGCATTAAATTGATGCTAGCACCTAAATCACATAATACTTGATCAAAAGTAATGTCTCCTATAATGCAAGGAATAGTAAAACTCCCTAGATCTTTGAGTTTCGAGGGTAGCTTCTTCTGGAGAATGGCGCTGCACTCCTCCGTGAGCATCACTGTTTCCTCATCCTCCAACTTCCTTTTGTTTGATAAAATCTCCTTGAGAAATTTCGCATAGCTCGACATCTGTTGCAATGCATCTGCAAAAGGAATGTTAATATGCAATTTTCTAAATATTTCAATGAACTTGGAAAACTGCTTATCCTGATTCTTTTTCTTTAGTCTCTGAGGAAACGGCACAGGAGGAGTGTGATGTGCCAATTTTGGTGGTATCTCGAGAAATGGCAATTTCTCCTTCCTTCATCTTTGCCTCTCTTCCCATTTGTGTTCATCTTCTCTCGAACTAGTCGGTTTCTTTTCGGCAATGGTCTCTTCATCAACTTCTTCTTCGGAATCTTCCTTTTCTTTTGGTGGGTTTCCTTCTTCTCTTGATTGTTCCACCTCTTCTAAAACTGTCCCACTTCTCAGAGTTATTGCATTTGCTTGCTCACGTGGGTTAGTGATGCATGCAAACGCAACACCTAATTTTACCTCACTAAATTCTAATGCAAAGTCGTGTAGTAGCAAAGAGCAAGTAAGGGTCTTTCCCACAGAGGATTTATGAACTCAATTAATTATCTACTTCAAACAAGGTTTGTCACGAATTATAAAAACTCAACAAAAACTATCAAACTAAAATTAAACAAAATAAAACAAGGAAAAATTCACGAAAGAGATAAATAAGAGAAACTAGATTGAAGGTTTATTTGCCACCACTAGACATGAATTACATATAACAAAAGCACTTTTTAACTTCCTACCCTCTTGATCACATCAGCTCAAAAAATACCAAACATTGATAAGTTCTATCTCTCCTTACTGAGTCGTTGGATTAGACACAGTCATAACCCAATTCCCCTATTTATTAGATAACCTAGGATACGATCTCTAGATTCAAAGTAATAAAAGCATTAAGTTGCGAGACCCTCTTGAATCAAGGCTAAACTCATATGGTCGGTTTAGTTATCTTGAGTGATTACCCCCCATGTATGCAGGCATACACTTTACCACTAGTTATTTAGGTTAATAAAGTGATTCCGTACTAAACAACCTAAATTGGCATTAATAGATTAATCCTAATGATTTAATTGGCCACTTAAACAATTAGAAAAATCTAGTTAGACCCTATTTTCAGAGAAATAATCACATAACCAAGAAGGATCAAAAGATAAAAAGATGCGGATTTTATTAAACACAAGACATGTCTAGGGCTTTGAAATCACCCTCAATCACAAAAGAATTAGTTCTTCTTGAATAAATATGAGAACATCATTGTATTATTCATAACAAATAATAATAATAAAGAAGAAGAAAAACTTAGTGAAACTTGGTTGGATTAATGAAGTTGATGATGATTTCCTCCAATTCTTCTTCTCCAAGCCTTCTTTAATCTCCCTTTTTCTTTAGTTCTTGAATAATCTTTGTTCTCTCTTTTTTTATCTCTGAAAGAAATTTCTTAAAATAATGCTAAAAGATTTCTATTTATATCCCACAAGGGTTAGGGTTTTGTTTTCCTTACTTCTAGTTAGTTTATGACTCTTAAAACCCTATTTTCCTAGTAAAAAATGGAGGAAAAGTTCCCAGCTGTTGTGACTGTGCCACGGCACTGTGCTTTGGCACAGTAGCTACTAAAAAAAGTGTGCTGCGGCACTATGTCGCGGCACAGTAGCTACTGGTCTTCTTCCCGCATCATTCCACTGTTCTTCAAAGATGGCGATTTTTGAACTTGATAACGATGAAATTTGGAAAAGTGGTAAACATGTGAAATGTATCCCTTTGAATCAGCTTTCCAAAAGTCCAAGAATAGTCTAAATCCGAGTTCTACAGCTCAAGATATTCTAAAAATACCGAGGCATGCTCAAGCTGGAACGTAATCTAGGATCTTCTCTTTACTTCAACTTCCATAACTTCTTCAATTCAACTCCGATTCTCGATCCGTTTGTTTCCAGTCGTCAAAAATTCTCTCGCCAACATCATCTCTCATTCAAATATTATTTTTTAGCCTTATTTCCTGAAAACGCAACAAAAATACCCGTGATCCCAAAAAGTGCGTTTATGAAACAATTAAGTTAATTCATGCGAATTAATCCTAATTTCCCATAAATGATACCTATAAACCACTAAGTGTAAGTGTATTTTCAAGCACTTATCAGTTAGTCACTGTGTTGCTCGGTAGTGATCCCTTTGGTCTCTCATTCAACTTGTTAGCCAACTGACCCACTTGTATCTCCAAGTTCCGAATGGACGCCCCCTGATTTATGAAATTCGTTCTCGTCTCATTCATAAAACCCCATGGTCTCTTGCATAAACTTTCCAAACATGTCTTCCAATTTTGTCACCCTTTTCTCTCCTTGTTGGTTGTTCAACCCTGTTTGGTTGTTTGGCAATGCCTTTTGATTCCATTGATTGTTTTGCTGATTCTATTGGTTTTGATTTCCCCAAGACAAGTTCGGGTGATTCCTCCAACCAGGATTATATGTGTTGGAGTATGGATTGTTTGGTTGCCTTTGATTTCCAGCCAAGTAGTTAACCTGCTCCGATGATGAAGATGATGAAGCAAATGTGTTCCCTACTTGACAATCCAACCTCCACTTGGATTACTCGCACAAAATTCACAAGTTAGTTGAGGTGCTTGGATGGAATTTACCTGCATACTTCCCAACTGTTTTTGAAGTGCTGTCAGTTGGGCTGAAATGGTTGTATATGCATCAACTTCAAGAAGACCCATGGATTTCTTTGGTTGCACCCTCTCATTAGGTCTTTGATAATTGTTGCTTGCCAAAACTTCAAACAACTTGTGAGCTTCTTCCGGTGTCTTATTTTGCAGTGCTCCTCCTGATGTTGCATCCACCATAGTTTGCACATTCACCGTTAATCCATTATAAAATGTTTAGACTTGCATCCAAACTGGCAACCCATGACGTGGACACCTCCTCAATAATTCTTTGTATCTCTCCCAAGCCTCATACAATGATTCCGACTCTTCCTGAATAAATGATGTGATATCATTTCTCAACTTTGTCGACTTTGCTGGAGGAAAGAATTTGGTCAGGAACTTCTGTGCTAAATCATTCCATGTGGTAATTGTTCCTGATGGTAGTGCCAGTAACCATCCCTTAGCTTTATCCCGTAACAAGGGCTTGAAACTAGTACAAAGGCATGCATAATAACAATAGAAAATTGGGCCCAAAGTTTTCTTTTTCATTGTAATTCATATGTCTTTTATACACAAAGAGTATTCGTTTACAAAAATTCATTTTAAAAAGATAAAACAGGGGAAATGTAGCTATTCATTGCTCGCTTGCCGACGCCCCTCCGACTGCATCAACACCTAGATCCTGCATCCACAAAGGAAAATAACGGGGTGAGCACAAAATAATGCTCAGTAAGTAAAACCCTCTATCATGTGTCCCGTATGTATCACACGTAATTCTTTCCTTATACTATTTCTGTTTCTATTTCTGTTTCTACTAAGCATTATGGCCTCATCTTACCGGAGGTACGGCCGGATGGCGTTCACACAGCACCATCTCACTCTCCATGACTATCGGGTGGAATTCACACAGTACCAACCCGTTCTTAGTGACTACCGAGTGGGGATCACAAAGCACCTACTCGGTTTTCCTAACTATCGGGTGGAGACCACCTAGCTCCTACCCGTTTCTCATGACTTTTGGGTAACGATCACCAAGCATTAACCCGTCTCTAGTCACTGTCGGGTGATGATCACAAAGCATCAACCCACTTCTACTAAATGTTGGATGATGATCACAAAGCATCAACCCACTTATCTAGCAACTAACCGGGTGGTGGTCACAAAGCATCCACCCGTTTCTACTACTCATCGGGTGACGATCACAAAGCATCGACCCATCTCTAAGGGCTATTCGGGTGATGATCACAAAGCATCGACCCATCTATTCTACCCTTCTAATTCACTCTATTCTAGCATTTTCCATTCTCTCTACTCTTAGAGTAGTTGCATCCCCCAAGCTCTCTACTCATAGGGTAATTGCACACACAAGTTTCCTACACTTTCTTAGGTCACTTTTCAATGCACAATTAGTGCCTATGGATGGTTCAACTCCACCAATGCACTTATGAAATGCCAACATGCAATGTTGCAAGAATTAAGGTTCACTACTCACACTCAAACCTCTATTAGGCATTTCATCAAACAACTCAAGTGCACTATAAAACTCTACTATAGCAATGATTCTAAAACTTTTTCTAACCATCCAAAATGGGGAAAAGCCCCTTCACATAACCATAAAACCTGTCAAATAACACACTTCCAAAAAGGGATCCACAATACCCCTTCAATTCCATCTCAAACTACCTTTCCAACCCAACAACTCATTTCTCATATTTGCAAGGTGTAAACATTCACAAGGCATAGAAATCTCTATTTAAACCTCCATACATGGCATATCACATGTACATCACATACATACATCATTTCTATCAAAACCCTAATCAAGAAAATTCTTAAATCTCAACTTGGGTTGGGGTTTACTTACCTTCTTATGGAGAGACTTCACCAACTCTTCCTTTCACTTGGTTTGCTTGACTTTTCCTCTACTCTTAACCAAAATAACAAAAACCCTCAAATTTCAATATAACTTAAAACTCACAAATCACACAACTTAAGTAGAAATCCTTACCTTAGGAAGCCTTAGGTTGCTTTTCTACCCCAAATCACTTCAAAAATCCCTTGGAACTCCTTGATCAAAAGAAAGAAAAGTTGAGAGGAGCAAAGATGGAGAGTTGCGTTTTTGAGAAGAAGAATGAGGGGTTTTGCTAACTCTTAATTCCTTTTAATGAAATTTTTACCAAAGCATTCCCATTTTGCCCTTACTCTTCTTTGGGAATTCCATCTATATCCTTTGATTCATTACAAACACACCCCCATGTCAACATATTCTCCATGAAAAATCCTTACAATTAACTCCCCACTTTTCCTGCTAATTAGGGGTAGAATGGTCAAATTGCCCTTAAGAAAGAAAATATCTAAAACTTAACCAACATTTTAATCGGCCTGTTGCCGCGGCGGAGTAACCAGTGCGCGAGTGTCGAGAGAGTTTCCCCGTGGTTTCAACACATCTTCGCCGCGACGAAGATTCTTCTTCGCCCCGGCGAAGCTTAGCACACTGAACTTGTTCTATTTTCAACCAATTTCAGGGCAAGCATTCAACATAACATTCAATCAAACTATATTACCAAAACCAATGAAAATAAGAGCGAAATAGGAAACAATAACGACGTACCTCATGTGGGGCGTTACAATTCTCCCCCCTTAAAAGAATTTCGTCCCCGAAATTCATGCAAATAACTCTGGGAAACGATCCTGCATGTCCCGTTCTACTTTCCAAGTGGCCTCTTCCACTTTGTGATTCCTCCAAAGGACCTTCACTAGCGGAACACTCTTGTTCCGAAGTTCTTTAACCCTTCGATCTAAAATCTGAACTGGACGTTCTTCATATACTAGATTCTCTGCTACTTCAACGTCCTCTACGCTCAGGATGTGGAGGGGATCACTTACATATTTCCGTAGCATTGAGACATGGAATACATCATGCACCCTGTCCATGCTAGGTGGTAGAGCCAACCTGTAGGCCACATTTCCTACTCGTTGCAAGATCTCAAAAGGACCTACATACCTCGGTGCTAACTTCCCTTTGCTTCCGAAGTGCATTACTCGCTTGTAGGGGGAAACTTTCAGAAACACTTTATCGCCCACTTGGAATTCCACCTCTTTCCTCTTCAAGTCGGCATAACTCTTCTGTCGGTCTTGGGCTTGTTTCATTCTACTTCTAATTAGCTTCACATCTTCTACTAGTTTCTGAGTCATCTCTGGCCGAAGAGCAGTAATCAACTCATCTTTTTCGCCTACTTCATCCCAATGAAGCGGAGACCTACACCGTCTCCCATACAAAGCCTCGTAAGGCGCCATTCTAATTGCAGACTGATAACTATTGTTGTAGGCAAATTCCACTAATGGTAACATCTCATGCCAGGATACTCTATAATCCATGCAACAGGCTCTCAACATATCCTCGAGCACCTGATTCGTTCTCTCGGTTTGGCCATCTGTCTAAGGATGATAGGCAGTACTGAATGCTAAACGGGTACCCAAACTCCTCTGTAAACTCGTCCAGAAGGCTGAAACAAATCTGGAATCTCTATCTGATACTATAGTCTTGGGCACACCATGCAATCTGACTATCTCCCTGAGGTAAATCTGAGCCAACTAATCCGTAGTGGTACTTTCCTTTACTGGGAGAAAATGGGCTGATTTGGTTAACCTATCCACAATCACCCATATAGCATTACATCTTTTCTGCACTCTGGGAGGCCCGTGATAAAATCCATTGAAATGCTCTCCCATTTCCACTCTGGAATACTCAATGGTTGAAGCAACCACGGCCGTTGATGTTCTGCTTTCACTTGCTGACAAGTTAGACATTTAGCCACAAACTCGGCGATGTCTTTCTTCATACCTGACCACCAATAGCCTTTCTTAACATCCTAATACATCTCGGTTGCTCCCGGATGAGCGGTGTACAGTGTGTCATGAGCCTCCATAAGAATTTTCTGTTTCAACTCCTCATTTGGAGGTATGCACAACCGATTTTTGAAATAGAGGACACCATCTCTCACAAAGAACTCTGCTGTCTTGCCCTCACGCACTTGCTGAACTGTTTTCTGACACCACTCATCGGCCATTTGCTTTTCTCTAATTTCCTCTAGTAAAGAGGACTGTACCTCTAGGCTAGCAATTCTTCCCGGAACCACTTCAATCTGCTCCTTAGACAATTCTTCTATTAACTCTTTCTGCATGGTAAGCCGGAAAACATGGGCTTTTCTACTCAAAGCATCGGCTACTACATTGGCTTTCCCCGGTTGGTATTTGATCTCACAATCATAATCCTTAACCAGTTTTAACCACCTCCTTTGCCTCATATTCAACTCCTTTTGAGTGAAGAAGTACTTTAGACTCTTATGGTCGGTGTAGATATTACTCTTCACACCATAAAGGTAATGCCTCCAAATCTTTAAGGCAAAGACCACGGCTGCTAATTCTAAGTCATGCGTAGGGTATCTGGTCTCGTACTCTTTCAATTGATGAGAAGCATAAGCTATAACCCTACCTAACTGCATTAGCATGGCGCCAAGTCCCTGCAGAGAGGCGTCTGTATAAATGTCATAATCTACACCCTCCTGCGGTAACACTAGTACAGGAGCTGATGTTAACCTCTTCTTCAACTCGAAAGCTTTCTTCACATGCCGCAACTTGCATTACAAAGGAGTTTTCTCGCTTTGGTAAGAGCACACGCTTAAGCCAACGGGCGAATCCTCACAAATCGCGGTAGTAACCTCGCTAAGCCTAAGAAACTCCCGATTTCTTTCACTTTGTTCTCTTCGCCATTCCGGGTGGGATTGCCTACACTTTACTCGGATCTACCGAAATCCCTTCCTTCGATACGGTATGACCCAGGAATATCACTTGGTTCAGCCAAAACTCACACTTAGAAAATTTAGCACACAACTTCTTTTCTCTCAGCCGTTGCAATACTAATCTCAAGTATTTCTCATGTTCTTCTCTTGACTTTGAGTAAATCAAAATGTCGTCGATGAAGACAACAATGAACTGGTCCAAGTACTCATGGAAGACCCTGTTCATCAAGTCCATAAAAACTGCTGGGGCATTAGTCAAGCCAAAAGGCATTACTACAAATTCATAATGCCCATATCTGGTACGAAAGGCAGTTTTAGCCACATCTTGCTCTGCCACTCTTACCTGATGGTACCCGGACCTTAAATCAATTTTGGAGAACACTGCCGCTCCTTTCAACTGATCAAAAAAGTCATCTATCCGGGGTAGCTGGGTACTTATTCTTCAAACGTAACTTTATTCAACTCCCTATAATCAATACACATCCTTAGTGATCCATCCTTCTTTTTCACAAGAGAGGAGGGCTCCCCAAGGAGAATGACTTGGTCGAATAAAGCCTTTATCTAAAAGCTCTTGGAGTTGCTTCTTTAATTCTTGGAGCTCAGCTGGGGCCATTCGATAAGGGGCTTTAGATATTAGTGCTGTCCTTGGTGCTAGTTCGATACTAAATTCTACCTCTCTCTCTGGAGGCAAACCCGGTAACTCTTCCGGAAACACATCTAGAAAGTCTCGAACTACTGGCACCCTCTGAATCTCTAACTGTGGAACATCACCACTCTGCACTACATGGGCAATATACCCCGAACACCCCTTTCTCAACATCTTCCTTGCTTTCACACTACTAATCAGCATGCTCAATTGATGGCCTTCTCCAAAACTAAACTTATCTGCACTATCGAGGTTAAACCTCGCCTTCTTTTTCCGACAGTCAATCTCGACTCCATATCTCCCTAGGAAGTCCATGCCCAGAATCACATCAAAATCAGGCATATCAAAAACTATTAAGTCTACGGTTAACTCTCTACCCTGGATCACTAAGGACTCTCTTAACAAAATCTCTTGAGTCACAACACTAACCCCATCGGGTAGTTCTATCTTAATGGGTTGAGTCGCTCTAGTAGGTTTCAAACCTACTCTCTCAAGCATCCCATAAGATATGAACGAATGAGAGCGCCTGAATCAATTAAAGCATATAAAGGAATGAATGAAATAATAATCCCGACCCTCAAAGATCTAATGATGGGATCGCCTCTATTTCTCGTGCCACAAGAAAAACTCGCATTCGCAGTACCTCCTGAACCCTGAGTGGTTGGTGGAAGAGGAGCTTTACATTCTCTCATCATGTGCCCTGGCTGTCGGCACCTATAACACACTCTCTGATCCCTCAGACATTCTCCCGGGTGATTCCTCCCACATTTAGGGCAAAGAGGAAACCCTTCCATCCGAGGTCGCTTATTCTTCAAGTCCTTTCTATTCTGTCTATACTGAAACTTCTTCTTCTGATTCTTCATGTCTTTACCTTTTACACCCTCATGCTTCTCTCTTTGAGGAGCGGAGGGTAGCTCCTTCGGTCCTCCTGTCGAGGATCCTACGGGGAAGATTTTATTCTCAAAAATCTCCGCCTTCATCGCTCGCCTCAAAGCCTCACTATAATTTCGAGGAGGGTTGGAGCTTGTCATTATATCCCGGGCTATCTCCGGCTTTAATCCATGCACAAACTTATCCCTTCTCAAGGCCGGAGTGCTAACTATTCCCGGTGCAAACCTTGCAAGAGAGTTGAATTTCACCGAGTACTCTTTCACGGCGCTAGTCCCTTGCTGTAAACTGATAAATTCTTGGACCTTCTCATGAACTTGGTCCTCTGTTCTATACTCAGCCTCAAACTCTTGCCTGAACTCTTCCCACATCATTACTGTCACGCCATGAGTTTCTTCCATTAATTCCCACCAAATTTGGGCATCACCCCGAAACAAGAAACTCGCATACCGGATCTTCTCCCGGTCTGACATGGGAAATAAACCCGTGGCTCGTTCTACTGACCTAAGCCACTCTTCTGCTATTACTGGATCTGTAGTACCCTTAAACTCTGAGGGTTGATGCTGACTAGAAAGACCGTAAATTGGTTCAACTCCGCTCTGTACTGGGGGAGGTACCGGTTGTCCTCTTTCGACATGCGTAACTGGCGGTACCTGTACGGGGGGTACAACTCTCCCTTGAGTTTCAGCCATAACTTGCTGTATAATTCCCCGGATTCTAGCTTCATCCAAGGAAGGGGGCGTAGACTCTGGTGGGTTAGAAGGTTCTCCTTCATTCACCGCACCCTTACCGCGATTTCGATAACTACGCCTCATCTACAAAATGATCACACTAATGAACTCAAGAAACAATTACTATAAGGAAAGAATTACTCACACAGTCGGTTAGAGGACGTCGTGGCGATGAGAATAGCACACTGTTCAATCCCAAAATCTTTGGTCTGATACCAAAAATGTAACAACTGCTAAAACTAGTACAGTGCATGCATAATAACAATAGAAAATTGGGCCCAAAGTTTTCTTTTCATTGTAATTCATATGTCTTTTATACACAAAGAGTACTGTTTACAAAAATTCATTTTAAAAGACAAAACAGGGGAAAGCAGAGCTATTGCTCTCGCTTGCCGACGCCCTCCGTGCATCAACACCTAGATCCCTGCATCCACAAAGGAAAATAACGGGGTGAGCACAAAATAATGCTCAGTAAGTAAAACCCTCTATCTGTCTGTCCCCGTATGTATCACACGTAATTCTTTCCTTATACTATTTCTGTTTCTATTTCTGTTTCTACTAAGCATCATGGCCTCATCTTACCGGATGGCGTTCACACAGCACCATCTCACTCTCCATGACTATCGGGTGGAATTCACACAGTACCAACCCATTCTTAGTGACTACCGAGTGGGGATCACAAAGCACCTACTCGGTTTTCTAACTATCGGGTGGAGACCACCTAGCTCCTACCCGTTTCTCATGACTTTTGGGTAACGATCACCAAGCATTAACCCGTCTCTAGTCACTGTCGGGTGATGATCACAAAGCATCAACCCACTTCTACTAAATGTTGGATGATGATCACAAAGCATCAACCCACTTATCTAGCAACTAACCGGGTGGTGGTCACAAAGCATCCACCCGTTTCTACTACTCATCGGGTGACGATCACAAAGCATCGACCCATCTCTAAGGGCTATTCGGGTGATGATCACAAAGCATCGACCCATCTATTCTACCCTTCTAATTCACTCTATTCTAGCATTTTCCATTCTCTCTACTCTTAGAGTAGTTGCATCCCCCAAGCTCTCTACTCATAGGGTAATTGCACACACAAGTTTCCTACACTTTCTTAGGTCACTTTTCAATGCACAATTAGTGCCTATGGATGGTTCAACTCCACCAATGCACTTATGAAATGCCAACATGCAATGTTGCAAGAATTAAGGTTCACTACTCACACTCAAACCTCTATTAGGCATTTCATCAAACAACTCAAGTGCACTATAAAACTCTACTATAGCAATGATTCTAAAACTTTTTCTAACCATCCAAAATGGGGAAAAGCCCCTTCACATAACCATAAAACCTGTCAAATAACACACTTCCAAAAAGGGATCCACAATACCCCTTCAATTCCATCTCAAACTACCTTTCCAACCCAACAACTCATTTCTCATATTTGCAAGGTGTAAACATTCACAAGGCATAGAAATCTCTATTTAAACCTCCATACATGGCATATCACATGTACATCACATACATACATCATTTCTATCAAAACCCTAATCAAGAAAATTCTTAAATCTCAACTTGGGTTGGGGTTTACTTACCTTCTTATGGAGAGACTTCACCAACTCTTCCTTTCACTTGGTTTGCTTGACTTTTCCTCTACTCTTAACCAAAATAACAAAAACCCTCAAATTTCAATATAACTTAAAACTCACAAATCACACAACTTAAGTAGAAATCCTTACCTTAGGAAGCCTTAGGTTGCTTTTCTACCCCAAATCACTTCAAAAATCCCTTGGAACTCCTTGATCAAAAGAAAGAAAAGTTGAGAGGAGCAAAGATGGAGAGTTGCGTTTTTGAGAAGAAGAATGAGGGGTTTTGCTAACTCTTAATTCCTTTTAATGAAATTTTTACCAAAGCATTCCCATTTTGCCCTTACTCTTCTTTGGGAATTCCATCTATATCCTTTGATTCATTACAAACACACCCCCATGTCAACATATTCTCCATGAAAAATCCTTACAATTAACTCCCCACTTTTCCTGCTAATTAGGGGTAGAATGGTCAAATTGCCCTTAAGAAAGAAAATATCTAAAACTTAACCAACATTTTAATCGGCTGTGCCAGCGAGTAACCTCTCGCGCGAAACCGCTGTAGAGTTTCCCGTGGTTTCAACACATCTTCGCCGCGACGAAGATTCTTCTTCTCCCCGGCGAAGCTTGGCACACTGAACTTGTTCTATTTTCAACCAATTTCAGGGCAAGCATTCAACATAACATTCAATCAAATTATATTACCAAAACCAACGCAAATAAGAGCGAAATAGGAAACAATAACGACGTACCTCATGTGGGGCGTTACATATCCTTCAATGAAAACGGGAATAGTCTCAATCTAATGGCGTCATCTAACACTCCGTTTGACTTGAAAGTATCAAAAATCTCCAAAAAATTTGCAATGTGTAGATTTGGATCTTCCTTCAAATCCCTCCTGAACTATACCGACTGCTGGATCATCTAGATGATTGTTGACTTTATAGTCTCGAAGTTGTTCGCTTGTACTACTGGTCTAGTAATACTCGACCTACTGCCTTCAACTGAGGGAACTGAGAATTCGCTCAATGCTCTATTCTCTACCATCTCTACAACTATGACTTCTGGTTCAACTATGGTTTCTTGTTCTCTTCTCTTTCTGTTTAGTCTTCTGGTGGTTCTTTCAATTTTAGGATCAACAGGAACCACTGGCTGACGTCTTGCTCTTCGCATAAACTACACAGAAAGAGACAAAAAGTGAGATCACAAGCCAACACAAGGAAAATAAACTAAAAACAACTAAACAAAAAAAATAAAGCTCCAATCTAGCTAACATAAGCAAATTTAATGTTAACACACAACTCAATCCTTGGCAACGGTGCCAAAAACTTGATGCATTGTAACTACAACATGCAATATAGCAAGTGCACTAGTCGCACAAAGTAATAAAATGATGAGTGAGTATCATTCCCACGAGGATTGATTTGTTAAGCACTAACTTTCCTAAGTGTTTCTCAAGTTGGAGTAACTACAATTGTTTGGATTAATGGCAGAATTAAAATTTAACTAAAAACAAAAGCTCTAAGTATTAAAAACTGAAAATTGAAGGAAAGAAATTAAACGCAAGGATAATATAAATTTAACAAAGGTTAGGGTTTTGACTTAATTCGGACTCTATGGATGGATTCAATGGATTATGCTAATTCCACACTCACATGCACGGATTGTAAATCAAATTCTCTAAATTGTCCAACATACCTTCTCAGCCTATGAATTCCTAGTTTTCTCTATTACACTTCCACCCAACAAATTGAAGAATAATAGAATCAAGTTCATTAAGCTAATAGAACCCTAGATTGATTTCATTGGTTCTTAAATCTATCTCTAGCATTAAATACTACAATGGTGATTACCCAAGAAGCTCAACATGATTCATTTCTCAATCTCATCATGTTTATCAAATAAATTCCATAAAAACAGAATAACCACACAATCTATGCAATAGAGGATGGAAATAACAGTAATCAATTCATTAATCCATAAAAAAATCCGAAGTTCGTCAAAACCGTAACCCAAAAAGGGTTAGTTCATAACTAATTTAACATAAACAACAAAGAAAATAGTAAATAGAACAGTAAGCATATTGAAATAAAGAGAAAGAAAAGATATCTCCCCTAGTTGAAGAATCTCCAAGGTCAAATCTCCAATCTTCCCTCTTTTTTCAACAACAATCAAAAGTAATGTTTAAAGAAAAACTCTCAAAAGAGGCAAAAACATCCTCCTTACAAAAATGGCAAAGTGATCCTTTTATACGTCGCCCTAAAAACCTAAAACTTTCCTAAAATGAAACTATGCGTTTTGAAGAAATCTGAAATTCGCAGACTTCGCCTCGGCCAAGAAAAACTTTCACAGCGGCGACGAGGTAAGTTGGATTCCTGTTGTTAACTTCCTTCGCCGCGGCGAACCTTCATGAACAATTCTAAATTTATAGAATTGCCCTTAGCTTGTTTCTTTGCTCGAATCTTCAATCTCCAATGCTTTCACATGGGAACAAGCTTTATAGTGCGTCCATCTACTTCAGAACTCTTCCAAATTCCAAGATCCGCTGACTTCTGAGTCCATAAACTCCAATTCGCTCATTATTTACTCAAAATGTCCATTTTGGCCTGAAACACAAAATGTAGAGAATTAAGAATCAATTCAGACAAAAATGAACTAAGAAGTACCTAAAATTCGGCCAAAAAGCCTAATAAAAATAGTATCATTCTCAGATTATCAGGGAGAAAGGCAGGACACAGAGATCCTATTTAATAAATTACAACCATACATGCCCAAAAATTTTAAAACATTCACCATAGGTCTAAGGCTCATGTACGGGGCACCATGCAATATACAAAGAAGTACATGGCATACATTTCAAAAACAATCAATTTTTGAATTGGGTGGGTGAATTATTAATTACCCCCGACAATCTACAGATCTACATTTGGTCCAAAAGTTTTGAAACTTTTCACTTTGACCCTTGCACACTCGAAAGTGCTCTCTCTGCGGCGATGGATTAGATTGCTGCAGCGTGCGCTGATTTGTGTTGTGTACATGCACCATGCGATGGATTATATCGCCACAGCAAGCACTGATTTTCGTTAGCGGGCACCTTAGACTGCGATTGCCGTGGCGATGGGTTATATCACCACGGCGAGCATTGACATTCAATCAGTGATTGCGCTAAGGATGATCGACGCGGTGAGTGCCGATTGCCAAATCAGCGAGTACACCAAACAATGTACGCCGCGACGATGGATTATATCACCGCGGCGAGCATACACTATCTGTAGCATCAAATCAGTTCAACCAGCCACCAAAAATATGCCAAACGGGTTTTGCAATCAATCTTAACTTCTGATTTCAACAAAAATCCGTAACCCAATATACCAAAATTGCAGATCATCAACAAATTAAATTAACCAATCAATTGATTTCTTAAAACATGCTTTCATGGCAAATTTTGTGCAATTCATCAAGGCAACATGTTGTCAATCAAATACATGTAATTAACCATTAACAAAAAAGTGTAAAATCTGGTACACTAGGCTCTAATACCATTGTTAGGAAACGATCAAATCATGGCAGCGGAAAACAAAAATAATTTACGACATGGATCGTTCCTTAGAACCAAGATCAGGGCACAAACTTACAGTTTATCCATTAAATAAGAATCTGTAGAAAATTTAGTCTAGAGTTAAGAAATCATACTCATGTTTGGAGGCTCCTCCAACTTGTCTCTAAATGGATTTTGCTACCGACCCAAGAGTAGGATCGAACCAATGTAGTCCACACGAAGATAACCTCAAGGAACTAAAGAGTTATTTGCTAGATCCTCTTTAGCCTTAAGAACCAAGAAGGAATCAAATAATATTTGATTCAAACAAAAAATAACTAGCGCGGGAAGAAGAAAAGGGTGTTGGAGGTTTTTCTTTTGAATGAAATTCGATTCGATTCATTATTTCACAAAGTGTTGCACTTATAGTGCACACTATGCCGTATTCCATCATGGAATGGGCTTGGGGACCAACGCAAACAACTCCTATGTCCAAACAGCCCCATTTGGATATTTTAATAATTATTATTGTTACTTCAATTAAATTCAATTAATATATATATTTCATATATTAACATTTAACAATAACAATAATTCATTTAAATATATGAGAACACATATTTAAATATAATTTCACTTATTTAATTTTATTAACAAATTAAATAAAGGCTATGACCTGAACAAATTTAATTACACTGTGAAATTACCAAAATACCCTTTCGCCTAAGAAGACAAAAACGCCCTCCTTATAAACTGGCTCTTAAATTATCTTCTATGTGTGTGACCCGTAGGGTCCTCATCATACCGGTAGTGTGTAGTATCACGATTAACACCAATTAATCTTCTTACTACACATAGACCAAGATTGGCCCCTAGTAAGGCATCATGGCCACTCGATAGATTTGGATTCAGCAAAGCAGCTACTGCCAACGATATGGTTATCATACAATCCAATCATTTCATCATCCGTTATCTCAACGAGATCGAGACATAGAAATAGTGTCAATCTCATCGAGATCGAGACATAGAAATAGTGTCAATCTCATTTACTCTCGATATGTATGTATTTAGTTATTAGACCAAGGACTAGAATTATAAACTCGATAGAGCAACAACTCAATCCCACGTGGCCACAATTTTAGTTTCATTGCCATTTACTTAATTGCATTGTAGATAACTTCCCCCCATACTCGGGAGTGATGAATCCTTTATCAATCCACCATAGTCTTGATACAGTCCTTGATGCAGCCAATCACTACCGTATTGATAGCTCTAAATAGAATGCGTTGGGCTAGTGTCAAACTGCACCAATCGGTGCACAAGGTGCTCTGGTGATCTCAAGTCTAAGGATCACATGCACCACCATTCGTTAGAGGATTTGTTCCATAGACACGGGGTTACCATCCATATGGAATCCTCTAGTGGGTCAGTCTAGTGAACTTGGCTACAGCAAGCACCCATGTGTTGCACCAGGTTGTCACCAAACAACCTTGACGAGTGAGATCAGTCATTGCCTTTCGATAGGGTCGTTCAACACTATGATAGCCTTACCATGTTATATTTGCCCTTACTTTAGAATAGTACTAGGGCTACAGATGTTTCTAGAATGGCCACCTTATGTGCTCATAGGGTCCTCACTATCAAGATTTGAAAATTTATACCCTCGTCACGGTTCTACCATTCTAAGGACATATATCAATACATACAATGATGATTTACACGATATATAACAAAATGCCTTTTATTGATCAATGAACTTTATTACAAAGAGTCAATTCTACAATAATTGATTGGCTCTAGGGCACCTACTCTAAAAATGCATGGGCATCCAGGATTTTGCTGACATAATTCAATGATTTAGATTAAAAGAAGGCATTGGATGTTGTGTATTGTCGTTTGTAATAATATCTTAGTGTGTAAAACGTGTAATGTGATAATTTATCTTTGTATGACATGTGGGAGACATGTGGACCCTAATGTCATTATCTTTAAGATAAGTTTGATTTTCTTATTAGTTTATCAGTCAAGTCACCTTTAGTTGACTAGACCTTTTGTTTGTTTTGTTTTGTTTTGTTTTGTTCTACGGATTCAATTCATTTGAAATCTGGACTTCTCTATATAAGGAGAAGTTTATGTACATTTTTAATCAGAGAAAAATTAATAATATTTTTAGTTTGTGAAAATTCATTCTCTCAATCTCTTGCTTTACTTTTTAATTGCCTACTCAAAGCAAAGAAAAAGGTTCATTCAAAAAGATTGAAACCCAGATATGAATTAATCTTTAAAACTGAATTTATGTGTTTTTCTCTCCAATTAATCAAGTAGGTTGATTAGTTATTAATTGTAATAACATTTGTTAGACTAGGTATAACAAATATTATGTGGGTGTAAAAGGTATCAAAGCTTTGGAAGACAGGGGTATCTACACCTGTTAACCTGTTAAAAGTTCTATAGCATGAATAATGGTTCTAATGATGAAGTCTGATACCATTTACACCCACATAATATTTGTTATACCCAGTCTAACAAATATTATTACAATTAATAACTAAACAACCTAGTTGATTAATTGGAGAGAAAAACACATAAATTCAGTTTTAAAGATTAATTCATACATGGGTATCAATCTTCTTGAATGAACCGTTTTCTTTGCTTCGAGTAGGCATCTCCGAAAGCCAAGTTAGCGTGAAAACCGCCAACTAAAGCTTTTCCAAACGCAAGTCATCGTCTATCCAGTAAAGCAACCTGAACAGGTGCATTCATTCCTCCACGGAATAATCCTTGTACACGTATCTATATAGCACCAAGTTGCACATAACTATAATTGCCATTTGCCCGTTTGGAAAGATTTCTAACCTTCCGTAGCCACTCATCGTTTGAGAGTACTAATTCACCTTCTTGAGACTTAGATAAAGCTACACGAACAGGTCTTTTATGTACATCTTCCAAGCCTCCAACTTTAAATAATCAGTTAGAGCATTTCTCGAAAACTTCTCTAGGTGTTAACCTCGGAATTACCCAATTATCAAGGTTACCCGAGTGATCCTCGTAATTAGATGACGAGCTAATCACCAAGTTAGGATTTTCATCTTCATTTCTAATTGGGATAAGGTCATCCTCATCACCAAGTCCATTATTCTTAGGATATTCATTAAGACTTCTAGTCCTTTGCATGAATATACCTATGTGTTTAAGATTTGAAGATTGTTCCTCAAAAGTCATATCTTTTGAGTCATCTTCCGAAGAATTCGAATCTTTAGTGTAATCCTAAATTAATTCATAAACCTCATCATCTGAATCAATTTCATATCCCCAACCTGGCTTGAATTCAAAAGTTTGACTTTTAGCTTTGATTTCCAAAAATCTTATCGTTGTCTTCTTCTTTCCCTTATGAGGGCATTTATCCACAAAATGATTTTGTCACCACAAATCCAGCAACAATTACAATCTTTTGCATTTTTGCGAGATAGGTAGGTAGCACAATACTTACGTGCTCCGCGTTCCTTTGCATTGAGTCTACCTTTCCCTATTCGCCTAATAAACCTTCCATGATCTAGAAGAATCCGTTTATTAGTAATAGGTCTTTGTACCATATTACATAAATGTTTCGGCCTAAAATTCTTTTTACCGAACGATCCTTTCGTTTTATATTATTTTTCCAACCTTGATGTTTAGTCGAATTTCTCGACTCCTAGCCATATTGTCCTGGCACTCCATCAAAGTTTTGACATCAAGATTCATTTAATTCAAGTCTTTTAGCCTCTTTATCCAACTTGGAGTTCAAACATCTTATTCTCACAAGTTGTCTAATAGCTTCTATCCTTCCTCCCAAAGAATCAACAACCTGATTCTTTTCGACTAGAAGCTTAAACGCCTCGTTTGCTACCTTATCCCATCCTTGGGGACGCTTAGGAAAGAAAGTATTTTCCATGACTTCCTGTGTGCCACCAGGCAACTGATAGAAATATCGTCTATATTCATAGACGAAATTTTCAAACAAACACATATCACAAAGCCTAAGCTTTGTCAAAGCTTCTAAGGCAACTACCTCTGCGAGATTCCTACTGGTTATGGTTATCCCAGTAAATTCTCGATAGGGCATATCCTTAAAGAGTGCAAAAATAGCCTCTAAATTCTTCAAGTCCCTTACAGTATCTAACAAACCCGTGCCAGCTTCTAAACTTCCTACAACTCCCTGCAGTGTGGATCTTAGCAATCTATAAGTATCACTGAGTCCAAAACCTTTATTTTGCACATGAACCCAGTTAACAGTTTCCCATGCTTCAATTGCATCAGTAACATTTGTGACACAATCGATGTTTAGGAAACTACCACTAGACGGTATCTCCATCATTCTAGGTATTCCCCTAGGTATAAACTCCGACCTTATCTTTGTGGGATAAGTTTGTTTATATTCGAGTTTGGAGATTTCCTTAAGGAATCCTTCGATAGAGTTTAAAGGGTTACGAATTCCTTCAAGCGTATCATCTTTAAACTCAGATTCCCTGAGTCTAGAGATTAGCTCATTGAGCTTCGCCTTTTTAGGTCCTAGAGTAATTTTCAAACCTCTAGTTTCTTCCCCTTTCCTTTGTTTCTTCATTTCTTTCTTATATTACCTGCTGATTCTTTCAACATCAGAGGTAGAAATTTTCAGAACATCAACCTTTCGTTTGCCATCCATTTTAGAAACAAAATCTTCTTCATTTACGCCTTTCATGAAGAGATTTTCTGCCTTTTTCCTATCACCTTGGGTTTCTTTGGCCACGAATTGTGCATACCCTGGAGGCAATCCAGGATATTTTTCCCGTAGACTTGCTGGAACCTTGCTGCAAACTGATCTAGAACATCTTAACAACCCATGGCTAATCTGGATCAATCCTTAAGCTAGCCACAAAGTCTGACTCTTTATATGGCTCAAGATTCGAATCCGACTGGGATTCGAATCCGGTTGGGATTCGCTGTACCAATAAGGAATTACCACCTTAGCCTTTTCCAACCACTGATTCCGAAGTTCCAACTCGACAACTTCAATTGTTGAAATTTTGCAGATAAAGCACAAAATCTTTGTGCACCCTTGACTAAAGGCCTTTTGGATAACATCCAAAAGTCTCTTTACTCCTAGCCAAGTCAGATACTCTTCTAGAATATCTGGGTTTCCGTTAAAGAGGTCTAACACAACCCGTTTTATCTCTTGTTCCGTATAACCTTTAATAGGCAACACTTGTTCAATGTCACCTAGAACCAGGGACATCTCCTATTTTACTAGCTTAGTAAAATAGTTAGGATGTGTTCCAGTGTCTTGACCTTTTCAATATGTTTTTCGATCTCAATCAATTCTTCGTTTAGGGCAAATATATGATATACTGTATAATTCACTCTCCCGTCTAAGTTATCAAGCTTTTGGGTCAAAAGCTCTACCTTATCTATGACAGTATTTAACAAGCTGATCTCCGGTTTTCCTTCGAGTCCATGATCGAAATGAAAACAAGTCTTATTTATACAGACTTCCTCATTAGAACCATTATTCATGCTATAGAACTTTTAACAAGTTACAGGTTAACAGGTGTAGATAAAACCTCGCGCCACCCCCCAAAGCTCTGATACCATTTACACCCACATAATATTTCTTATACCCAGTCTAACAAATATTATTACAATTAATAACTAAACAACCTAGCTGATTAATTGGAGAGAAAAACACATAAATTCAGTTTTAAAGATTAATTCATACCTGGGTATCAATCTTCTTGAATGAACCTTTTTCTTTGCTGTAGGCAATTCAAAAGTATAGCAATGGATTAAGAGAATGAATTTTTCACAAACTAAAAATATTATTAGTTTTTCTCTAATTAAAAATGTACATAAGCTTCTCCTTATATAGAGAAGTCCAGATTTAAAATGAATTGAATCCGTAGACAAAAAAAAAAAAAAAAACAAAACAAAACAAAAACACAACAAAAGGTTTAATCAATCACCAACTAAAGGTGACTTGTCAAACCTACTAACTATTAACAAAGACTAACAAACGAATAAGAAAATAACACTTATCTTAAAGATAATGGCACTGGAGTCCACGTGTCTCCCACATGTCATACAAAGATAAATTATTACATTACAAGTTTTCATATAATTATTACAAACGACAATACACAACATCCAATGCCTTCTTTTAATCTGGATCATTGAATTCTGTTGAAAAATCCTGGATGTCCATGCATTATCTTCCGCTTGTTTGATACACGTTAGCGTATTACGTGTTGGACATTTTCAGTGGTCCAAATCTCCATCCTCTAGATTTTTATCAATTTTTGAAGTTATCCACTTCTATAAGATCAATAAAATCTTTTAGAGTCACGTCTTCTTGGGCTTCCTGGTCATGGGCTAAGACCAACCTTAAAAGATCAATAGTACCTTCCATTAAAGCCTGCTTTGATAGATGGGCTAAATCAAACCCTTCTAGTAGCGTTCTTAACTGGGCTTGGTTATGTTTGAAGAGTGTATCCTAGATTGTCACATACCTATCTGGTAAAACTACCACTATCCCATTATGGATATGGATAGTAGCATTTGCTTTAACAAGCTCCTACAGTTTGGAATTAACTAGTAACAATTTTGCAATATGCAACCTGGTCCAATCTTCCTCTTTTTTCCTTTGAATTTCTTCTAGTGCATAAGAACTCATTCTTACCTCGTTATCTAACATAATGTGGTACCATGGTTCTCCTATAAGAAATTATCATATCTGTACAGGTTGAACATTATAGTTCTCTTGCAATGAGGAAGTAATCATATAAGTGACTATGTCGACCTTTCGATTCAATACACAGAGCGTTTGTTTAACCGCATCTGGCATATTTTGGTCTACCATCACTTCATGTACATCAATGTCTATTGTATCGATCTATCCTCTATTCAAAAGGTTTCTATAATAACCTTTTCTAAAGGTTTTCCATAGAACGTACAATTCTATAGCGCCATTAGGATAAACTGCTAATCCTTGGACCAAATCGGCCAAGTCAGTTTTTCCTAATTTCGCTATTAAATCATTTAAATTCTCGAGTTTGAGATTTACCATGTCAAATAAATGATATTTTTACATTACCTCAATTTTTTGAATTCCTGCTTCATAAAGCAGAGCAGTTCCTCTAAACTCCTCGTCTTCATAAAACAGTTTATCAGCTTCCAGCCAAGCTATCCTTCGTGCTAGCTTCTCTAAAAACCTCTGCAGTTGTACTTCCCCTTGACATGTCGCCAATGCGATTCTAATTTGGGTTTCCAAATCCTCCCAGAGTGTTTGACAAGCCAAAGTTTATCTTAAGCCTTTTGGAAAGCTAAACCTCTCACAAATATCTGCGTCAATTAACCGCTTTTTTTGTGGAGTGTGTGGAATCACCACGCTTGCAGTGCCTGATGATGAATCCTCATAATGTTTAGTCTTTGGCAGTGGACAATGAGCCTATTCATGTCCTTCCTATTTACAAGACCAGAAAACCATTGCTTTCTTCTAAGTTTTCTGTTTTTCCTTCTTAGGAGTAACCTCCTTTCCAGAAGTAATTTCTTTTATAAAAGTACCCTTCAAGTGTTGAAATTTTGGGTTTCTTCTTTCTGAAGTATCGGAGTCATAGTCCTGACTCTTTCCTTCTTTAACCTACTTTGCTACAGTAACCTGCTTAGGAGAAGAGATCACCTGCTTATCTGCTATCTTCTCCTTTTTGGCAGTACCCCTTGGAGCCAAAGTTATCTTCAAGGGACAATTCCTTCTCAAGTGTCCTCATTGTTTACACTTGGAACATGAGAAATGATTTCAAGTTTCCTTCTTGTCCGCCATTATCCTGTAACTCTTCAGAGAAGTGTCTAGACAAAAAGTTAGCAAAAAAGTTAGATTTACCAGAAAAATATTCAAATTTGATTCTCTAATGTGCAAACCAAATCTGCTATTTGATTAGTCTAGCTTTGTCATCCTTTAAAGACATTTTCATAAAAGTTTTTAAATATTTAGAGTCTGTCCTTAAAGTAAATTCCTAACTGATTACGAACAATCAAAATCGGTCAATATGTTCTTTCACTGCTAAAACTTCCTTTTCATGAACATGATAGTTTATCTCAATAGGAGAGAATTTTCCTGACACATATCGAATAATCCGTTCAATATTATCAGTACCCTTAGTCTTAAGCACACCTCCCTAGTATAAGTGAGATGCATCACTCTCTATAATAAGCACATCTTCATATTCTAGGAGTTTTAAAAGGTTTTAATTGCTTTGTCAAGGCTTTGGTCCGCTTAACACAGTTAGTATCTTCAGGTGTCCAAACCCAAGGCACTTTATCACTAACCTTAAGCGTCAAGCCATTGATTACATTAGCGAGATTAGGAACATACTCGCGCATATAATTGGGTAATCCAAGAAATTGCTGTAACACGTGCTTGTCTTCCAGCACATCTAGAAATTCTAGCAACTTCTTCGAGGTATGTTCTTGGAGTTGAATACCTCCTTCACCTATCTCAACGCCTAAGAACTTCACCTTGTTCTTAAACCATTCTACCTTTCTTTCAAATAGAATCATTCCATTATCAAGGAACCTTTTGATCACTAGTCTAAGATGATTTACATGTTCTTCTTTGGTTTTACTAAAAACCAGAACATCATCAATATAGATTACACAAAAGTTAGATAAGTCTCCAAAGACTTTATCCATTTTCCTCTAGAATATTGATGGTGCCTTCTTAAGCCCAAAAGGCAGAACCATCCATTCAAACAATCCTTTCCAATAGGTGAAAGCCGTCAAAGGAACGCTTGACTCCTCCATTCTGATTTGTTGGAAACCTAACTTTAGATCGAATTTTGAGAAGATTTTTCCAAATCTGGCTTTATTCAAACAAGCTGATTTGTTTGGTATCTTATAGGCATCATCAATAGTTTTATCATTTAATTGCCTGTAATCGATAACCAACCGCTCTATTCCTCTTTCCCGCTCAGCTCTATTCATGACCATGAATGTCGACGAAGAGTGTGGGCTTTCACTAGCACGTATTAATTGCTTTTCTAGCAATTCTGGTATTTGCTTGCAAAATTCCTCCTCTGCATCAGGAGTATAAGGATAGGATTTGGTAGTTATCGTATCATCATCCTTCCTTAATTTAAGTGAAGCATATAGACCGTTCCTTTCCCATAGCTTTAACGATTGATCATCAAAGCATGGAGAAAGTTCCTCTTTAAAGGATTTTACAAGTTCCTCAATCCTTAAAGAGTTCTTTTGGCTCTTGTTTTCAACCTTCAAGATTATCTTCTTATGTGTTGATTTATCTGTGCTCTCAGGGCATGCACCAGAGGGACCAACCTCTTGCGATATATCCCGTGCGATCTGGTTTACATGATGACTAGGATACAAACCTTTGAAAGAAAACATTACAAGCCTCATCCACTCCTTCTCCTTCAGAAACTTTCAACCACCATTTTTCCTTTTCCAAAATTTGGAAAACAATGTGATCTACTTCTTGCCTTAGTTTCACCAGTCTAAAATCGTTTCTAACTTTTGAAACTTCAGGCTTAGCGAGAATAGGGATTTTATGACCTCCAAGGATAATGTGGTCGTTATCCCGAGTAAATGGTCTAACTTCTGCTTGCCCTCACAGAAAGCTATTCCCGAGAATAAAATCTACTTCTAAGTAATCTATTATTAAGACTTCCCTTAAGGAAAATTTTTTCTTGTTTAACTGTACAACCACGTTTTCAACTATGTCATTGATCATACTTTGGCCTCCATCTGCAACTATGTTTAGGATTGGTCTTTCCAATGATTTCCACAGCTCCTCTAGAAAACATTGCTTTCTTGCAATACATTTGGTTGCTCTTGTGTCTACCAAAACGTCTAGAGTATATTCCTCATATTCCAGAAAACACAATTTAGCACGAATACAAGTGTCAATAGTTCCTTGAACTAGTGCATGACAATGCATTTCATAACTCATCATCATTTTTGTGCTTGGAGTTTCATCTGCATATACTAGAATTTGTACAGATTTATATCCAACTATTTTCCTGCTACTGTTACTCCCAGTATCACTAGCAGTGTCATTTGTTTCCAGTATATTTTTCCTTGATATGATAGGTTGAATTTCCTTATTCCGCTCTAGAGACACCGAGTTTCTAGGTATAGGAAGAGTAACCTCAACCTCATTATCAAGTTCCTGCATATGAATTCCCTGATTTGGGTTTAATTCCACCATGCTAGGCTATGTCAAATATTCTAAAACCTATCGTTTCGACCACATAAGAGCCTTAGCATTGACTACCGTAGGTCGAATTGGAATTACAGAATCCTGTCTTGGGCCATGAACCTCAATATCTGCATTGGAGTTCATTGATATAGGATTAACATAATTTATATATCGATAAATCTGTTAATAAACGGTCCCGTATACGCAGCGAAAACAAAAATTAATATAACAGGATCGTTTACATGAGCCAAGATCAAGGGTATAATTTTACAATTTTATCATAAAGCAAGAATCTGCAGAAATTAATAATCTGTGTTTAGAAACCATATGCACGTTGGAGGCTCCTCCAAATTTGTCGACGAATGTTTTGCTACCGATCCAAGTGTAGAATCGAACCTGTGTAGTCCACACGAAGACAATCTCAAAAGAACCAAAGAGGGATTTGCTAGATCCTCTTTGGCTTCAAGATTCAGAAGAAAAGAAATCAATTGAAATTGACTTTAGGCAATGGGTGTTACTGCCGTGGGAGAAGCAAAATGGGGCTGCTGTGTGTTTAGGTTTTTCAAAGAAAAATCAACCTAATAAATTAACACATTTTTCTTTTTATATTAAAAATAGTTTGCCCTTATCCCATACGGAATAGGCTTGGGCTCCAACCCAAACGCCTCATGTTGCCAAACACTCCCAATTTAATATTTTTATTTTTCCATCATTATCTCAATTAAAATCAATTAATATATATTTAAATATATATTAACATTTAACAATAATGATAATATATTTAAATATGTGCGAACACACATTTAAACGTAATTTCACTTATTTAATTTTTCTAACAAATTAAATAAAGGCTACGACCTCATCAAATTTAATTGTATTGTGAAATTACCAAAATACCCTTTCGCCTTAAAAGATGAAAACGCCCTTCTTTCTTCTTGGATCTTAAATTATCTTCTATGTGTGTGACCCATAGGCTCCTCATCATATCGGCAGTGTATAGTATCGTGATTAACACCAATTAATCATCTCACTAATACACATACCAAGATTGGCCCCTAGCAAGGCATCATGGCCATCTGATAGATTTGGATTCAGCAAAATAGCTCCTCATCATGGCCATCTGATATGGTTACCGTGCAATTCGATCCTGTCATCATTCGTTATCTCGACGAGACGAAGGCATAGAAATCGTGTCAACCTTCGGTTACTCTCGATATTATTTATTCGGGGCCCTTTGGACCAATGACCCTCCATATTATAAACTCCGGATAGTAGCAACAACTCAATCCCACCGTGGGCTACGCTTTTAGTGTCATTGCCATATACCGAATTGCGCCATGAGATAACTTTCTCCCATACCCGGGAGTGATGAATCCTCTATCAATCCACCATAGTCTTGATACACTCCTTGATGCAGCCAATCACCATTCTATTGACAGCTCTAAAAAGAACAGCGTTAGGCTAGTGTCAAACTACACCAATCGATGCACAAGGCGCTCCCGGTGATCTCAAGTCTAAGGATCACATGCACCACCATTCGTTAGAGGATTTGTTCCATAGACAACCGGGGTTACCATCCATATGGAATCCTCTGTGGGTCGGGCCTCAGTGAACTTGCCTGCGTGTAATCGCCTACGGCTAAGCACCTATGTGTTGCACCAGTTGTCACCAAACAACCTTGACGAGTGAGATCACACCGCCTTTCGGCTGTGGTCGCTCAACACTATGATAGCCTTACCGTATTATCGTGCCCTTACTTCAAAATAATACCCGGGGCTACGGACGTTTCTAGAATGGTCACCATATGTGCTCATAGGGTTCTCACTATCAAGATTTGAAACACTTGATACCCTCGTCACGGTTCTACGATTCTAAGGACATATATCAATACATATTGCAATAATAATGATTTACGCGATATAGTATAAAATGCCTTTTATTGATTAATGAACATTATTACAATGAGTCAACTCCACAATAATTGATTAGCTCTAGGGCATCTACTCTAACAATCTCCCACTTGCACTATAGCCAATCATTCATGCACTCAACACTGAATGACCCAAGTGCTTGCACTATAGCCAGTCATTCATGCACTCAACATTGAATGACCCAAGTGCCCATCATGCTTCTGCTACAACAGAAACTTTAATAGTGGGTTGGTAGGTATTCTGCAAATCTGCACATTCCCTTTCTTATCGATCTTTTAGATAAGATTGAATCAACTAAGTAAGTGTTTGGATTACTGGTGAGACCGTGATTCCTCAGCCACAACAATGGCTCCATTGTTATCGCAATACAACTATACTGGATTAGCAATGCTTGAAATCACATCAAGTTCAGTAATGAACTTCTTGATCCAAACCGCCTATACGGCTGCATTGAATAATGCGTTACACTTAGCATCAATTGTAGAATTCACTGCAGTACACTGATTCAAGCTCTGCCAGCATTGTAGTCACATTGGGACAAAATTGTGTAATCCCAAATCGAGAACTATAATCATCCTTTTCCCGTTTGGAAATAGCGTCACTGTATTCTCTTACAGTGAGCTCATCTTTCCTCCATAATCTAAGAATATATATTCTTAAGCCCTTTTCAAGTACTTAAGAATGTCCATTGACACTCACCCAGTGTGATTCACTTGGATTTAGTTGATATCTTCTACTAGTGCTTAATGCACATAAGACATCAATCTAAGTACATAACATATTGCTCACTTGAGCCTGATTGATATCCACTACAAGTGCTGAATGCACATTAGATATCAATCTCAGCATACAAGATGGATCCACTTGCTGAAGCATGTGGGATCCTCTTCATTCTATCTCTCTCATTGTGTGGTTAAAGACACATATCCTTACAGAGATAGACAACATATGCCATCAGAAGAAATCCCTTCTCGGATTTTTTCTATACTGAATGTGTTCAGTACCTTGTCTATGTACTTTGACTTAGTTTGAGCAACTTACATGATCTATCACGATAGATCTTTATTCCAAGGATGTAGGCTGCTTCCCTTAAGTCCTTTATGGAGAAGCACTTGGATAACCAAGTCTTTATCGACTGCAAGTTCGGTATATCATTCCCGATCAGAAGTATGTCATTAACATACAACACTGGGAATGCTACTACGCTCCCACTCACTTTCTTGTAAACATAGGGCTCATCTTTATTCTTGATAAAACTGAATTCTTTTACGGCTTTATCAAAACGAATGTTCCAGCTCCTTGAAGCTTGCTTAAGTCCATAAATGGATCTTTGCAACTTGCATACCTTATTGGCTTGACAATCAAGAACGAAACCATCAGGTTGTGTCATGTACACAACCTCCTCAAGGTTTCCATTCAAGAAAGCAGTTTTGACATCCATTTGCCAAATCTCATAGTCATGATATGCAGCAATTGCAAGCATCATCTGGATGGATTTAATCATGGCAGCCGGCGAAAAGGTTTCTTCATAATCAATGCCATGAATTTGTTTGAAACCTTTGGCAACCAAATAAGTGCTTTATAAGTATGCACGTTGCCATCCATGTCAGTCTTCTTCTTGAAGACCCATTTACACCATATGGGTTTTACCCCTTCAGGTGGTTCCACTAGAGACTACACTTGGTTCTAGTACATGGAGTCTATCTTAGATTTCATGGCTTCAAGCCATTTAACAAAATCTGGATCCGATATAGCATCTTCGTGAGATTTCGGGTTCATCGCCTTGCAGACCAAAGACGTCACCATATTGAGTCACGAGATAATCGTATCTCTCGGGCTCATGGCATACTCTCCCAGATCTATGTAGCTCCTGTGCAACCTGAGGTGGTTCACTTTGATCCACAAGTTATGGAGTAACCTCCTTATGATGCTCAACCACCTTCAGTGGCACATCATCCCGTCCTTCGTCTAGTATATCTTGTGGTTCTAGAACTTCATCGAGTTCTACTTTTTCTCCCACTAGTACTTCTTAGAAAATATTCCTTTTCTAAGGAGACACCAGATCGAGTAACAAAAATTTTGCGCTCTTCTGGGTGGTAGAAATAGTATCCTTTTGGTCTCCTCTGGATACCCCACAAATATACATTTACAGGATTTTGGGCCCAGCTTGTTCGAAGTCAATTTCTTAACATAAGCTTCGCAACCCTAAATCCTTAAATAAGACCAGTTGAGCTTTCGCCCACTCCATAGCTCATATGGAGTCTTATCTATAGACTTTGATAGCACACGGTTCAAAACGTGAGTTGCAGTCTCTAGGGCATAACCCTAGAACGATGCAGGTAAATCACTAAAACTCATCTTGGACCAAACCATATCAAGTAAGGTCTTATTCCTCCTTTCTGACACTCCTTTGTGTTGAGGTGTATAAGGAGGGGGGAGTTGTGATACTATCCCACATTCCTTCAGGTATGTCTAGCTCAACTTGCCAAAGTTGGCATAGTAGTCATTTTGAGATTATCCTTGTTGTCTTTCTTAAGAACATATTATTATGAAACAGTTCCATAAAGAATATTATTTATACCCAAGGACAATAATCCATTAGTAAACTAATATTCTCATTTGTCCTATGTGGACACAAAAATATAATTTCTAGAAACTGAAAAATAATCCACAAGTTCCAAGAAACAAGTCCATTGGCTAAATCAGACTATAAGATCCTATAGCAAATGTAGCAGCACGTGCTTCATTTCCAACTGATAAGTCCACCTCTCCCTCGACGAGCAATCTACTCTACCGTAGTTCCTACACATTAATCAAATGTGAGAACCACATCTTGTGTCAACTAGATGTTTACGAGAGAAGTTAATCTTAAGAATGTACCTAACGAAGAAGTGACATTCTTCTTCTGTTTTGCTAGGAAGGCCTTGCAATGTTTTCTCCAGTGGCTGGGATTTCCACAATGAGGACAAACGCCTTTCCTTTCTGCAACAGTTCTTTCCAATGACTTTTGAGCCCTTTCCTCTTAACTTGAGTTGACTTCAACCAATGTCAATGTTTCTGACATTTTCATGCCTGACTCAGTAACCTTCAACAAATCCAGAAGCTCGGAAAGGGTATTCTTCTTATCTTCCTAAATAAAGTCATAGACAAAATGAGAATAAGAATCTGGCAAAGACTGTAATATTAAGTTTATTGCTAAAGCTTCTTTAAGTCCACATCCCAAAATCTCAAGCTTGTTCATATACTCGATCCACTTGAGTATATGATCGCCAATTTTGGTACCCTCTTCCATCCTACATCTGAATAACAACCGAGACACCATATGCTTCTCATTTCTTCGAAGAAAATGAAGAATAGAAGCTAAATCCATTTTCTGGCACTGTTGTCGCAGTAATGGTGCCATTGATGCAAGCACAATGTATCTAGTCATTTCTGCTTTTGCATCATGTGTATGCTTCACATATACATACCTGGGCCTCATGGATAGAACTATCAGCAGGCTCTGATGATAGAGCTTGCTCAATGGTGTATAATCTATCGCTTGACTGAAGTATATTATTTATACTTCTATACTAGTCAACGAAATTTTCACCATTCCATTTCTCTCCCAATTCGATGATTTGTCGCAGTGATGTTGGGATCATTTTGCTCAAATTTAAGTGAATCTACAAGTGCAGAAAAATAACTATTATTACCATGTTCATTATTATAGTTTAATATGGTCTTTTATTAAACGAAGCTCTCACTATTTTACTCAAGTCAATAGCCCTCACCATTAACTCGGGAAAGCCCGTTGACTTTCCTAGTGGACCGAGATCCCATCCTGCCCATTTCAAACCTTCACTTTGGCGAACAAGCCAAAATGAGTTAATTAGGTAGGCCAACAAACTTAATCCACACTAGTTGATAGCTCCTACTATCAACCTCAAATGTGAAAAAGCCAACAAGCCAATCACATAATCCAATTGGCACTCTATGCCATCATCCTTAAGTGTGATTCTCAGTATCAGTAGAGTGGACACTACATGTCACCACGTACACACAATATGTGTACTGCTCTACTATGCCTATGACACGCGTTTATCAACCTTCGCCTCGGCGAACAAGCAAAACTATCATTTTAAGTCGACCCATCACCATTAAGGAAAACTCCAATGCATTTTAACCTCCCACTGGTAGAAGTGTACCCTTCGCTTTGGCGAACAAGGTTTCGACGAACAGTGATTTGATTAAAACCATGGTGATGGAAGGCTTTTGTGACTTAATATACTTTAATTGAGGGTTTTGTTATTTAATGTCTCACCAGATTGTTATCTTTGTTAGAATGACATTGTTTGGCATGTTATTGAACATTCAACCTTATCATGCATTCTAAACAAAAATTCAACGTGCCGGTACATGGCCCAACTAAAACTGATTTCCTCGAGCCTAGAGGAATCGGTGGGTCACCTAGGGGTCCTGTAATAAACATCTTGAGTCTTCAAGTATGGTTGCCTCGTCCTTTGCTCCGTCTTCAAGTACATTACAAAAATATCGTTCTAAATTTACAATAAATAATTATACAAATTCTTTACATCAATAAATTTAGAAACCTGGATCTACATTCGAGGGGAATTAGATGAGAAGAGAATGTACATCGAGAAGAGGAGAAAGGCAGGACACGCAGGCCCTATTTAATAAATAATACAACCATACATACCCAAAATATTTTTAAAACATTCACCCTTAGGTCTAAGGCTCATGTACCAGGCACCATGCAATATACAAACAAGTGCAAAGCATACATTTCAAAAATATCAATTTTTGAAATTTATGGGTTAATTACAATTTACCCCCTGACAATTTACAGAACTCTGTTTGGTCCAAAAGTTTTGAAACTTTACATTTTAGCCCCTACACACTCGGAAGTGCGCTCGCTGCGGCGATGAGTTAGATTGCCGCAATGTGCATTGATTACTTGACGTATCGCCGCGGCGATACGTCAAGTACTCGTCCTAAGGACGATCGCCGCGGCGATAGGTTATATCGCTGCGCCGAGCGCTGGTTTTGTCACCAGCGCCCGTCTAGAGGACAATCGCCGCGGCAATGAGTTATATCACTGTGGCAAGCGCTGGTTTTGTCACCAGCACCAGCGTAAACAACGCTCGCTACAGCGATGGGTTATATCATCATGCGAGCGCATACGATCAGTAGCTTGACTGCTTCATATAGAATCAATCAAAAACACTCTGAACGGATTTTTGCAATCAATCAAACACACTGATCTAAACAAAAATCCATCAACCATTATTCCAAACCAGTAGATCATCAACAAATTAAAATTAATCTATTAATAATTTCTTAAAAACATGTTTTAAGACAGATTTACGCAGATTCAATATGGCAACATATTATCATCAAATACATGTTATCAACCATACACATAAAAATTGTAAAATTCAGTACCCTAGGCCCTGATACCACTGTTAGTAAACAATCCCGTATATGCAGCGGCAACAAAAATTAATATGACAGGATCGTTTACATGAGTCAAGATCAAGGGTATAATTTTACAATTTTATCATAAAGCAGGAATCTACAGAAATTAATAATCTGTGTTTAGAAACTATACGCACGTTGGAGGCTCCTCCAAATTTGTTGACGAATGTTTTGCTACCGATCCAAGTGTAGAATCGAACCTGTGTAGTCCACACGAAGACAATCTCAAAAGAACCAAAGAGGGATTTGCTAGATCCTCTTTGGCTTCAAGATTCAGAAGAAAAGAAATCAATTGAAATTGATTTTAGGCAATGGGTGTTACTACCGTGGGAGAAGCAAAATGGGGCTGCTGTGTGTTTAGGTTTTTCAAAGAAAAATCAACCTAATAAATTAACATATTTTTCTTTTTATATTAAAAACAGTTTGCCCTAATCCCATACGGAATAGGCTTGGGCTCCAACCCAAACGCCCCATGTTGCCAAACACTCCCAATTTAATATTTTTATTTTTCCATCATTAGCTCAATTGAAATCAATTAATATATATTAACATTTAACAATAACGATAATATATTTAAATATGTGCGAACACACATTTAAACGTAATTTCACTTATTTAATTTTTCTAACAAATTAAATAAAGGCCACGACCTCAGCAAATTTAATTGCACTGTGAAATTACCAAAATACCCTTTCGCCTTAAAAGACGAAAACGCCCTTCTTTCTTCTTGGATATTAAATTATCTTCTATGTGTGTGACCCATAGGCTCGTCATCATATCAGCAGTGTATAGTATCGCAATTAACACCAATTAATCATCTCACTAATACACAGACCAAGATTGGCCCTTAGCAAGGCATCATGGCCATCCGATAGATTTGGATTCAGCAAAATAGCTACCAGTCAACGATATGGTTACCGTGCAATTCGATCATTTCATCATTTGTTATCTCGACGAGATGAAGGCATAGAAATAGTGTCAACCTTCGGTTACTCTCGATATTATTTATTCAGTTTCTGGACCAATGACCCGTATTATAAACTGGATAGAGCAACAACTCAATCCCACTGTGGCCACAGTTTTGGTGTCATTGCCATATACTGAATTACGCCATGAGATAACTTTCTCCCATGCCCGGGAGTGATGAATCCTCTATCAAACCACCATAGTCTTGATACACTCCTTGATGTAGCTAATCACCACCGTATTGACAGCTCTAAAAAGAACTGCGTTAGGCTAGTGTCAAACTACACCAATCGGTGCACAAGGCACTCCGGTGATCTCAAGTCTAAGGATAACATGCACCACCATTCGTTAGAGGATTTGTTCCATAGACACTGGGGTTACCATCCATATGGAATCCTCTGGTGGGTCAGTCCAGTGAACTTGCTTTGCAGTTGTAATCGCCACAAGAAGCACCCATGTGTTGCACCGATTATCACCAAACAACCTTGACAAGTGAGATCGCCACCGCTTTTGACAGGTCATTCAACACTATGATAGCCTTACCGTATTATCTGTGCCCTTACTGGAATAATACTAGGGCTACGGACGTTTCTAGAATGGCCACCATATGTGCTCATAGGGTTCTCACTATCAAGATTTGAAACACTTGATACCCTCGTCACGGTTCTACCATTCTAAGGACATATATCAATACATATTGCAATAATAATGATTTACGCGATATAGTATAAAATGCCTTTTATTGATTAATGAACATTATTACAAAGAGTCAATTCCACAATAATTGATTGGCTCTAGGGCATCTACTCTAACAAAATCAACCTATACTGAATTTCTATTTCGTCACTAGAAGCCATTAAGTCTTCTAGTCCTAAAGTATGAATTCGAAGAACCGTAATCTGTTTAAGATTTGGATCCTGGAAACTAACCATATATCCCGGGCCCTGGGTTCAAGAACAGTTTTATCCCCAAAGCCAAGTTAGGCATGGAAACTAATCCCGGGTTTGGTCTCCAACAAAGAAACTGGTTTAACCAACCGTATATCTGGTTTAACAGTATTGTAGGCATCCCCTAAAGCCAAGTTAGCATGAAAACCACCAACTAAAGCTTTTCCAAACGTAAGCCATCGTTTGTCCAGTAAAGCAACCTGAACAAGTACATTCATTCCTCCACAGAAAAATCCTTGTACATATCTGTATAAAACCAAGTTGCACATAATTATACTTGCCATTTGCCTGTTTGGCAAGATTTCTAACCTTCCGTAGCCACTCATTGAACGAGAGTACTAATTCACCTTCTCAAGACTGAGATAAAGAAACACAAACAAGTTTTTCGTGTACATCTTCCAAGCCTTCAGCTTTAAATAACCACTTAGAGCGTTTCTAAAAAACCTCTCTAGGTGTAAACCTCGGAATTACCCAATTATCCGGGTTACGCAAGTGATCCTTGTAATTAGATGATGAACTAATCACCGAGTTAGGATTTTCATCTTCATTTCTAATTGGGATGAGGTCATCTTTATCACCAAGTCTGCTATTCTTAAGATATTCATTAAGAATTCTAGTCCTTTGCATGAATATATCTATGCGTTGAAGATTTGAAGATTGTTCCTCAAAAGTCTTATCTTTTGAGTCATCTTCCGAAGAATCCGAATTTTCAGAGTAACTTGAAATTAATTCATAAACCTCGTCATCTAAATCAATTTCATATCCCCAAACTGGCTCAAATTTAGAAGTTTGGCTTTCAGTGTTGACTTCCAAAAATCTTATCGCTGCCTTCTTCTTTCCCTTACGAGGGCATTTATCCACAAAATGATTTTTGTCACCACAAATCCAGTAATAATTACAATCTTTTGCGTTTTTGCCAGATGGGTAGGTAGCATAATACTTACGTGCTCCGCGTTCCTTAGCATTGAGTCTACCTTTCCCTGTTTGTCTAATAAACCTTCCATGATCCGAAAGATTCCATTTATTAGTAACAGGTATTATGGAAACTTTTCGGCCTAAAATTCCTTTTCATCGAACAATCTTTCTATTTTATATGGTTTTTCCAACCTTGATGTTTAGTCGAATTCCTTGACTCACAACCATATTGCCCTGGTACTCCATGAAAGTTCTGATAACAAGATTCATTGAACTCAAGCCTTTTGGCCTCTTTATCCAATTTGGCGTTCAAACATCTTGTTCTCACGAGTTGTCTAACAGCTTCTATCCTTCCTCCCAAAGAATCAACAACCTGATTCTTTTCGACTAGAAACTTAAACGTCTTGTTTGCTGCCTTATCCCATCCTTGGGGAAGCTTAGCAAAGAAAGTATTTTTGATGACTTCTTGTGTGCCAACCAGCAACTGATAGAAATATTGTCTATATTCGCAGACAAAATTTTCAAAATGACACATGTCACAAAGCGTAAGTTTTGTCAAAGCTTCTAAGGCAACTACCTCTGTGAGATTCCTATTGGTTATGGTTATCCCAGTAAATTCTTAGCAGAGCATATCCTTGAAGAGTGCAAAAATAGCCTCTGCATTCTTTAAGTTCCTTATAGCATCTAATGGCAGCCTTCTAAACTTCTCCAGAAGCTTCCTGCAGTGTGGATCTTAGAAATCTATAATATCACTGTAATGCCCACATGGAGGCACGTAATTTAATTTATGTTCTTATGCCTTTAGTTGATTTTTGCTAAGGTTATTTTAAGGAAAATGTGAAGAAAATGCCTTAAACTTGCATTAAGGGTAAAATAGTCTTTTCACTCAAAATTAGTTGAAATTGTGGGGAGTGAAAAGAGATAGAATTTCATGGAGAATGCAATAAAAATGAGGGCATTATGGTAATTGACTAAGGGACATAGATGAAATTTTAAAGAAAGTGCAAGGGCAAAATGGGAAACTAATATATAATTTTTATGTTATATCAAATTGAAGCTAGCCACTCTTACCCATATGCACGCCACTTTCACCTCCATATTCTCTCAAATTCTTCAATTCTTCTTCAAAGGAAATTCAAAGGTTTTGGATGTTTTTTTAGTGGATTTTCAATCTTAAGCTTCTATAGGTAAGGTTCTTGCACTAAGAAGTGAATTTTAGTTTTTAAAGTGTTGATTTTGATGGTTTTTGCTCATAGGATTTAAGAGGAAGAGAGTTTGATCAAAGGAGATTCTTAAAGGGTTGAATTTGCTCATATAAAAGGTAAGTAAATCCTACCCTAAGTGTGATTTAAGTTATGTTGTGTAGAGAATTTTCTTTGTGCATATATATATGTTATATGTGGAATTGTTGATGGATTTGGTGTTGAACAATAATTAGAGTCTATCCATGAGAAGTTGGGTTGGTGTATGTGATACTTGATGAATGTTTGATTGAGATTTGGAAGAGTTGAAGTGAAAATTTTGAAGTGTGTATCTTGGGCAGATTTGGAGTTAATTATGGAGGAGTTTATTCCAAGTTTTTGGTAGCCTAAAATAGAGATAGAAGTGTAGCCAAATTAGTATTGATTTGTGCACATGAATTGTTTGATGAAATGCCAAGGAGAAGTGCATGTATGAGGATGATTATGTGTTACCTTGGGATGTGTTTGTAGATAGTAGAGAATGACATGTTGGCATTCCATAATGCATAATTGCATTTAAATATGTAAATTTAGAAAGAATTATAAGCATGAAACCATCTACAAGCATATATATTCATAAGAGCATGAAAAAGCCCTAAATTATGTTAAAGAGAAAATAGAAATAAATGAGAATATTAAAGGTATTCAAATCTGAAATTTTACCTAAAGAAGTTAAAAAAAAAAAAAAAAAAAAAAGAGAGAGAAGGTTGTTGCGATGGGGAGCCCGTGAGTGACATAGTCCCACATGCACGCCGCCTTTAGTGAGCGGCCTCAGAATTCAGAAAGAAGAAATGTACAGTCCGTTAGAAGTGTGTGTGGATAAGGACTGTACCCAGAATTAGAGAATTCACTCACACGGCCAAGGCTCCAAATCCATGCCTCAACTGAGTCCGATCGGCAAGAAAAGAAAGAAAGAATAGAAAAGAAAGAAAGAATAGAAAAAAAAAAAAAAAGAATAGAAAGAATAGAAAAGAAAGAAAGAAATAAAGAAAAAGAAACAGAAAAACAGAATAAGAAAAATAGAAGAGAAAATGCATAATTTATGCATTTGTGCATTTGCATCATGAATATGCATAATACCATGCTCGTTATCATGGGTAGTGAAAAATTTAGAAAACATAGAGAAAAACGGAGAGCAAAATAGAGAAAGAATAAATAAAGAACAGAGAAAGAATAGAGAGAAAAACAGGGAATGAATAGAGAATAATCGGGAAATGTGATGTAAGGAAAGAAAATTCAGAATTTTAAGCAGCGGAGACAGAAGGGTAGCATATCGGGTTTACTTATTGAGCAATTAGTGCTCACTCTATTGTTTTTAATATTTTTGCAGGTAATAGGTGAGTTGCAGTCACACGGAACATCGTGCAGTGGATGGGTTGGGCTACACTATCACGTTGCTATTTTGAGTATATTTTGTAAATATTTGTACATAAAGAAAAATTCAATATGGGCACATACTTTGTTACTCGTATATATGTGTATTTTCTTATATATATTGTTAATGAGATTTATTATTTATTAATTATTTTACGAGTATACTAGCTAGAAAGAAAGCATTACATTTTTGGTATCAGAGCAAAGGTTTTGGGATTTGACAGTGTGCCTCTCCTGCCACGTTGATGTTTCATAGCCGACCGCTGTAAGTTAATTCTTTCCTTACTTGTAGTAGATGAGTGAATTGAGTTGACTAAAAGTGCTGGCTTATGTAGATGAGATGTAGAACACGAGGAAGCAGTAGGAAGGAAATGAGCATGGGTGAACCTTCCAACCCTGTGGAATCTACTCCCCCTATCCTCGATGAAGCGAGGATTCGTAATATTATACAACAAGTCTTGGTAGAAAATCGGGGAGGCATCGTACCAGAGAGAGTTGAGACCTCGGTGATTGTACCGACCCCTAGAGAGGAGAGAGAGAGGCTGGTACCCCCAGTAGTGTAGAATCGTATTGAGCCGATTTATGGGTTGCCTAGTCAACACTAGACGCCAGAATTTAGGGGTATAGTGGACCAACTAGTGGCAGAAGAGTGGTTCAAATCAGTGGAGCATACGGAAACACTTTTCCCTATGACAAACTGGGAGAAGATTCAGTATGCCAATTTTTTTTTAGGGGTGATGCCCGTATATGGTGGGAATTGATGGAGGATACTCATGATACAACCTTGATGACGTGGGGAGATTTCAGGAGCTTGTTTGAGGCAGAATATAGAACAGTTGATCGAGTCCATGAAAAGATTCAAGAGTTTATTAGTTTGCAACAGAGGGCTAATTCAGTGAAAGAATATTAAGTGAAATTCAATTCTCTGGCAAGGTTTGCGCCAGGAGTAGTGAGTACACTAGAGTTGAGGAGAGATAAATTTGTGCATCGGCTAAAACCAGAAATAGCCCGAGACGTGATGGCCAGTGCCTAGCCCCCTCACATACAGTGAAGCTTTGGAACGAGCTTTACGGGCCAAAATATTTGTGAATAAGCTAACTCCAACAACCCCATCAGTAGTAGCCCCTAGTGTTCCACCTCCTGCTCCACAAAGAGATAGAGCTGATGCCCCTACGAATAGAGAGGTGAGAAATAAGAAAAATTTTCAACCCAAGAAGAACAGGAGGGATTGGCAGAATAGAAAGCCAAGAACTAATGAAGTTAACCAGTGCCAGAAGTGTGGAAGAAATCATTATGGGGAGTGTCTTAGAGATTTGGGCCGAAATGTATGTTACAGATGCCAGCAGCCAGGGCATATGATGAAAGATTGTAAAGCCCCTCCTACACCTGCAGCACAGACATCTAGAGGTACAAATGCTCGAATGTTTACGGTAGCCCAGAGTGAAGCTGAAGCTAGCCCATCCGCAGTCATTAGTCAGTTATTATTTCATTCAGTTCCTCTTTATGCATTAATTGATTCTGGAGCCACACATTCATTTATTACACATGGGATTTTAGAGAGATTAGGTTTAAAACCTATTAGAGTGGATTGTCCCATTAAGATAGAGTTACCAGATGGTGTTAGTGTAGTAACTCAAGAGATGCTTCCAGGGGAGTCCGTAGTGATCCATGGAAGGGAGTTACCAATGGATTTGATAGTGTTTGATATGCCTGATTTTGATGTTATTTTAGGCATGGATTTCCTGGGGAGGTTTGGAGTAGAGATTGATTGTCGGAGAAAGAAAGCAAGATTTAATCTTGATGATGGAGATAAGTTTAATTTTGGCAAGGGTCACCAGCTTAGTATGTTAATCAGCAGTGTGAAAGCCATAAAGATGTTAAGAAAAGGGTGCTCAGGCTATATTGCTCATATAGTGCATAGTAGTGATGTCCTACAACTAGAGATTCAGAATGTGCCAGTAGTTCGGGAGTTCTTAGATGTATTTCTGGAAGATTTACCGGGTTTACCTCCGAAAAGAAAGAAGTAGAATTCAGTATTGAACGGCACGTGGACCGCACCAATTTCTAAAGCCCCTTACCGGATGGCCCCAGCCGAGCTTCAGAATTGAAAAAGCAAATTCAGGAACTCTTAGATAAGGTTTTTATTTGACCTAGCCATTCTCCCTTGGGTGCTCCAATTTTGTTTGTGAAAAAGAAAGATAGATCTCTACGGATGTGTATAGATTACAGAGAGTTAAATAAAGTGACAGTGAAGAATAAATACCCATTACCTTGCATAGATGATTTGTTTGATCAGCTAAAAGGAGTAGTAGTGTTTTCAAAGATAGATTTGAGGTCGGGTTATCATCAAGTAAGGGTTGCAGAGCAAGATATTGCCAAGACTGCTTTTCGGACCAGATATGGGCATTATGAGTTTGTGGTAATGCCTTTTGGGTTAACCAATGCCCCAACAATCTTTATGGACTTAATGAACAGGGTATTTCAGGATTGTCTTGATCGATTTATAGTGGTGTTTATTGATGATATCTTGCTGTATTCTAAGACAGAAAAGGAACATGAAGAACACCTAAGATTTGTACTACAGCGTTTGCGAGATAAAAAGCTATTCGCCAAATTTTCTAAGTGTGAGTTTTGGCTAGATCAAGCTATCTTTTACCGTCTCAAATGAGGGTGTATCAGTGGATCCAAGTAAGGTAAAAGTAATTCTGAAATGGCAACAGCCGAAGACAGTAAAGCAAGTTAGAAGTTTCTTGGGGCTAGCAGGTTATTATAAGCGGTTTGTAGCAGGGTTTGCTCAGTTGGCCAAAACGCTTACAGCTCTCACTAAACAGAGAACTCCTTTTATTTGGTCAAATGCCTGTGAAGAAAGTTTTCAAGAGTTAAAAAGAAGATTGACCACAGCTCCTATTCTTGTGTTACCACGGGGAGGGTGTAGATTATGACATTTATACGTATGCTTCATTTCTGTGGGGACTTGCTACGATTGATGCAAGGCCTTGGGTAAAGTAATAGCCTATGCTTCTCGTCAGTTAAAAGAGTATGAGACGAGATACCCTACACATGATCTAGAGTTGGCTGCTGTATTTTTTGCACTGAAAATATGGAGGCATTATTTGTATGGAGCAAAGAGTAACATTTATACAGATCATAAAAGCTTGAAGTATTTCTTCACCCAAAGATAGCTGAATATGAGACAGAGGAGATGGTTAGAGTTGGTTAAAGATTATGACTGTGAAATTAAGTATCAACTTGGGAAAGCCAATGTAGTAGCCGATGCCTTGAGCAGAAAAGCTTACTTGTCCCAACTCACAAGGCAGAAAGAATTAATAAAAGAATTGTGCAAAGAAAAAATTGAGGCCATACCAGGAAGGATTGCCAGGTTAGAGATTCAGTCTACATTCCTGGAAGAAATTAGAGGAAAGCAAGCTACGGATAAGTGGTGTCAGAAAATAAGTCAACAAGTGCTTGAGGGTAAGATACCAGAGTTCCATCAGTTAGATGGTGTCCTCCGTTTCAGGAGTCGTTTGTGCATTCCTTAAGATGATGAGTTAAAGAAGAGAATTCTTACGGAGGCTCATGACACACCATACTCTGCTCATCCTGGAGCAACCAAGATGTATCAAGACTTAAAGAAATGCTATTGGTGGCCAGGTATGAAGAAGGATATTGGAGATTTTGTAGCTAAGTGCCTGGTTGGTCAACAAGTGAAAGCAGAACACCAAAGGCCATCAGGGTTACTTCAACCGCTTAGTATTCCTGAATGAAAATGGGAGAGTATTTCAATGGATTTTATTACAGGTCTCCCTAGAGTGCAGAAAGGGTTTAATGCTATATAGGTGATAATAGATAGATTGACCAAGTCAGCCCATTTTCTTCCGGTCAAGGAGAGCACTACTTCGGATCAGTTGGCCCAGATTTACATTAAAGAGATAGTGAGACTACATGGAGTACCCAAGACAATAGTATCAGATAGAGATTCCAGATTTGTCTCAGCTTTCTAGACTAGTTTACAGAGGAACTTGGGTACCAAATTGGCTTTTAGTACCGCTTACCATCCTCAAACAGATGGCCAGATAGAGAGAACGAATCGGATACTTGAGGATATGTTGAGGGCTTGTTGCATGGATTACAGGATGTCCTGGCATAAGATGTTACCGTTGGTGGAGTTTGCTTATAATAACAGCTATCAGTCTACAATTAAGATGGCTTCTTACGAGGCTTTGTATGGTAGACGTTGTAGATCTCCACTACATTGGGATGAGATAGGCAAGAAAGAGGAATTGAATACCACTCTTGGGCCAGAACTAACCCAGAAAATGATAGAAGATGTCAAGTTAATCAGAAGTAGAATGAAACAAGCCCGAGACAGGCAGAAAAGTTATGCAGACTTGAAGAGGAAAGATGTTGAATTCGAAATGGGTGATAAAGTGTTTCTAAGTGTTGCCCCCTACAAACGGGTGATGCGTTTCGGTAGCAAGGGAAAGTTAGCACCGAGATACCTTGGTCCATTTGAAGTATTACAGCGAGTGGGAAAGGTAGCCTATAGGTTGGCTCTACCACCCAACATGGACAGAGTACACAATTTATTTCATGTCTCGATGCTTCGGAAATATGTAAGTGATCCCTCCCACAAATTAAGTGTAGATGATGTGAATTTAGATGAAAATCTTGTGTACGAGGAGCGTCCAGTTCAGATATTGGACAGAAAGATTAAAGAGCTCCGAAACAAGAGTATCCGTTTAGTGAAAGTCCTTTGGAGAAATCATAAAGTTGAAGAAGCTACATGGGAAGTGGAGCAAGACATGCAGAACCGCTACTCGGAGTTGTTTATTTGAATTTCGGGATGAAATTCTTTTAAGAGGGGAAGAATTGTAATGCCCGCATGGAGGTACGTAATTTAATTTATGTTCTTATGCCTTTAGTTGATTTTTGCTAAGGTTATTTTAAGGAAAATGTGAAGAAAATGCCTTAAACTTGCATTAAGGGTAAAATAGTCTTTTCACTCAAAATTAGTTGAAATATTGGGGAGTGAAAAGAGATAGAATTTCATTGAGAATGCAATAAAAATGAGGGCATTATGGTAATTGATTAAGGGACATAGATGAAATTTTAAAGAAAGTGCAAGGGAAAAATGGGAAACTATATATAATTTTTATGTTATATCAAATTGAAGAGTGAAGCCCTAGCCACTCTTACCCATATGCACGCCACTTACACCTCCATATTCTCTCAAATTCTTCAATTCTTCTTCAAAGGAAATTCAGAGGTTTTGGGTGTTTTTTTAGTGGATTTTCAATCTTAAGCTTCTATAGGTAAGGTTCTGGCACTAAGAAGTGAATTTTATTTTTTAAAGTGTTGATTTTGATGGTTTTTGCTCATAGGATTTAAGAGGAAGAGAGTTTGATCAAAGGAGATTCTTAAAGGGTTGAATTTGCTCATATCAAAGGTAAGTAAATCCTATCCTAAGTGTGATTTAAGTTATGTTGTGTAGAGAATTTTCTTTGCGCATATATATATGTTATATGTGGAATTGTTGATGGATTTAGTGTTGAATAACAATTAGAATCTATCCATGAGAAGTTGGGTTGGTGTATGTGATACTTGATGAATGTTTGGTTGAGATTTGGAAGAGTTGAAGTGAAAATTTTGAAGTGTGTATCTTGGGCAGATTTGGAGTTAATTATGGAGGAGTTTATTCCAAGTTTTTGGTGGCCTAAAATAGAGATAGAAGTGTAGCCAAATTAGTATTGATTTGTGCACATGAATTGTTTGATGAAATGCCAAGGAGAAGTGCATGTATGAGGATGATTATGTGTTACCTTGGGATGTGTTTGTAGATGGTAGAGAATGACATGTTGGCATTCCATAATACATAATTGCATTTAAATATGTAAATTTAGAAAGAATTATAAGCATGAAACCATCTACATGCATATATATTCATAAGAGCATGAAAAAGCCCTAAATTAAGTTAAAGAGAAAATAGAAATAAATGAGAATATTAAAGGTATTCAAATCTGAAATTTTACCTAAAGAAGTGTTAAAAAAAAAAAAAAAAAAAAAAAAATAAATGGAAGGTTGTTGCGATGGGGAGCCCGTGAGTGACATAGTCCCACATGCACGCCGCCTTTAGTGAGCGGCCTCAGAATTCAGAAAGAAGAAATGTACAGTCCGTTAAAAGTGTGTGTGGATGAGGACTGTACCCAGAATTAGAGAATTCACTCACATGGCCAAGGCTCCAAATCCATGCCTCAACCGAGTCCAATCGACAAGAAAAGAAAGAAAGAATAGAAAGAATAGAAAAAAAAAAAAAAAGAATAGAAAGAATAGAAAAGAAAGAAAGAAATAAAGAAAAAGAAACAAGAATAAAGAATAAGAAAAATAGAAAAGAAAATGCATAATTTATGCATTTGTGCATTTGCATCATGAATATGCATAATACCATGCTCATTATCATGGGTAGTGAAAAATTTAGAAAACAGAGAGAAAATCAGAGAGCAAAACAGAGAAAGAATAAAGAAAGAACAGAGAAAGAACAGAGAGAAGAACAGGGAATGAATAGAGAATAATCGGGAGATGTGATGTAAGGAAAGAAAATTCATAATTTTAAGCAGCGGAGAGAGAAGGGTAGCATAGCGGGTTTACTTACTGAGCAATTAGTGCTCACTCCGTTGTTTTTAATGTTTTTGCAGGTAATAGGTGAGTTGCGGTCACACGGAACATCGCACAGTGGATGGGTTGGGCTACACTGTCACGTTGCTATTTTGAGTATATTTTGTAAATATTTGTATATAAAGAAAAATTCAATATGGGCCCATACTTTGTTACTTGTATATATGTGTATTTTCTTATATATATTGTTAATGAGATTTATTATTTATTAATTATTTTACGAGTATACTAGCTAGAAAGAAAGCATTACAATCACTGAGTCCAAAACCTTTATTTTGCACATGAACCCAGTTAACAGTTTCTCATGCCTTAATTGCACCAATAACATTTGTGACACAATCAATATTTAGGAAACTTCCACTAGACAATATCTCCACCATTCTGGGTATTCCCTAAGTATAAACTTCGACCTTATCTTAGTGGGATAAGTTTGTTTATATTCGAGTTTGGAGATTTCCTTAAGGAATCCTTTGGAAGAATTTAAAGGGTTACGAATTCCTTCAAACGGGACATTTTTAAACTCAGATTCCCTGAGTCTAGGGATTAGCTAATCGAGCTCTGCCTTTTTGGGTCCTAAAGTAATTTTCAAACCTCTAGTTTCTTCCCCTTTCCTTTGTTTCTTCATTTTTTTCCTCATAATACCTGCTGATTCTTTTAGCATCAGAGGTAGAAGTTTCCAGAATATCAACCTTTCATTTGCCATCCATTTTAGAAACAAAATCTTCTTCCTTTACTCCTTTCATAAAGAGCTTTTTCGCCTTTTCCCAATCACCTTGGGTTTCTTTGGCCACGAACTATGCATACCCTAGAGGCAATCCAGGATATTTTTCTTGTAGACTTGCCCCAAACTGATCCAAAACGTCCTGACCACCCATGGTTAATTTGAATCAATTCTTAAGCTAGCTGCAAAGTCTAACTCTTTATATGGATAAGGATCCGGATCCAGTTGGGATTTCCCGTGCCAATAAGGAATTACCGCCTCAGCCTTTTTAACCACTTATTCCAAAGTTCCAACTTGACAAGTTCCATAATTGAAATTCGACAGATAAAGCACAAAATCTTTGTGTACCCCTGACTAAAAGCCTTCTAGATAACATCCAAAAGTCACTTTACTCCTAGCCAAGTCAGATACTCTTCTTGAATATCTAGGTTTCTGTTACAGAGATCTCACACAACCCGTTTTACCTCTTGTTCCATATAACCTTCAACAGGCCACACTTGTTCAATGTCACTTAGAACCAAGGACATCTCCTATTTTACTAACTTAGTAAAATAGTTTGGATGTGTTCCAGTGTCTTGACCTTTTGAAGTGCAGAATTGACCTTTTCAATCTGTTTTTCGATCTGAGTCAATTCTTCGTTTAGAGCAAATATACGATACACCGTATAATTCACTCTATTGTCTAAGTTATCAAGCTTCTGGGTCAAAAGCTCTAACTTATCTATGACAATATTTAACAAACCGATCTCCGATTTCCCCTCAAGTCCATGATCCAAATGAAAACAAGTCTTATTTATACAGACTCATATTTGAACCATTATTTATGCTATAGAACTTTCAACAGGTTAATAGTCCATGGTCTTCCAAAGCTTTGATACCATTAACCCCCACATAATATTTGTTATACCCAGTCTAACAAATATTATTACAATTAATAACTAAACAACCTAGCTGATTAATTGGAGAGAAAAACACATAAATTTAGTTTTAAAGATTAATTCATACTTGGGTATCAATCTTCTTGAATGAACCTTTTTCTTTGCCTCGAGTAGGCAATTCAAAAGTAAAGCAAGAGATTAAGAGAATGAATTTTTCACAAACTGAAAATATTATTAGTTTTTCTCTGATTAAAAATGTACATAAGTTTCTCTTTATATAGAAAAGTCTGAATTTCAAGCGAATTGAATCTATAGAACCAAAAAAAAAAACAAACAAACAAACAAACAAAAGGTCTAGTCAACTAAAGGTGACTTGACTAACAAACTAATAAGAAAATCACACTTATCTTAAGATAATGACACTGGGGTCCACATGTCATACAAAGATAAATTATTACATTACACGTTTTCATATAATTCTTACAAACGAAAATCACAACATCCAATGCCTTCTTTTAATCTGGATCATTGAATTATGTCGGCAAAATCCTAGATGTCCACTCATTATCTTCCTCTTGTTTGATACACATTAGCGTATTACGTGTTTGACGTTTTCAGTGGTCCAAATCTCCATCCTCTAGATTTTTATCAATTTATGAAGTTATCCACCTCTACAAGATCAATAAAATCTTTTAGAGTCTCATCTTCTTGGGCTTCCTAGTCGTGGCCTAAGACCAACCTCAGAAGATCAATAGTACCTTCCATTAAAGCCTGCTTTGATAGATGGGCTAAATCAAACCCTTCTAGTAGCGTTCTTAACTGGGCTTGGTTATGTTTGAAGAGTGTATCCTGGATTGTCACATACCTGTCTGGTAAAACTACCACTATCCCATTATGGATATGGACAGTAGCATTTGCTTTAACAAGCTCCTCCAATTTGGGTATGTATGGTTGTAAATTTATTAAATAGGGCCTGTGTGTCTTGCCTTTCTCCTCTTCTCAATGTACATTCTCTTGTCATCTAATTCCCCTCGAATGTAAATCAAGGTTTCTAAATTTATTGATGTAAAGAATTTTGTATTATTATTCTTTTGTAAATTTAAAAGTTTTGTAATGTACTTGAAAATGGAGCAAAGAACGAGGCAACCATATTTGAAGACTCGAGATGTTTATTACAAGACCCCTAGGTGACCCATCGACTCCTCTAGGCTCGAGGAAATCAGTTTTAGTTGGGCCACGTACCGGGACGTTTAAGTTTTGTTTAGAATGCATGCTAAGGTTGAATGTTCAATAACATGCCAAACAATGTCATTCTAACAAAGATAATAATCTAGTGAGACATTAAATAACAAAACCCTCAATTAAAGTATATTAAGTCACGTAAGCCTTCCATCACCATGGTTTTAATCAAACCACTATTCATCAAAACCTTGCTTGCCAAAGCGATGGGTACACTTCTACTAGTGGGAGGTTAAAATGCATTGGAGTTTTCCTTAATGGTGATGGGTCGACTTAAAATGACAGTTTTGCTTGTTCGCCAAAGTGAAGGTTGATAAACACGTCATAGGCATAGTAGAGTAGTACACATATTGTGTGTATGTGGTGACATGTAGTGTCCACTCTCCTGATACTGAGAATCACACTCGAGGAAAATGGTTAGAGCCATTGGATTGTGTGATTGGCTTGTTGGCTTATTCACATTTGACGTTGATAGTAGGAGCTATCAACTGGTGTAGATTAAGTTTGTTGGCCTACCTAATCAACTCATTTTGGCTTGTTCGCCAAAGCGAAGGTTTGAAATGGGTAGGATGGGATCTCGGTCCACTAGGAAAGTCAATGGGCTTTCCCGAGTCAATGGTGAGGGCTATTGACTTGAGTAAAATAGTGGGAGCTTCGTTTAATAAAAGACCATGTTAAACAATAATAATGAACATGGTAATAATGGTTACTTATTCTGCACTTGTAGATTCACTTAAAATTGAGCAAAATGATCCCAACATCGCTGCGACAAATCATCGAACTAGGAGAGAAATGGAATAGTGAATATTTCGTTGACTGGTATAGAAGTACAAACAATATACTTCAGTCAAGTGATAGATTATACACCATTGAGCAAGCTCTATCATCAGAGCCTGCTGATAGTTCTATCCATGAGACTGGGTATGTATATGTGAAGCATACACATGATGCAAAAGCAGAGATGACAAAATACATTGTGCTTGGCTTCAATGACACCATTAATGTGACAACAATGCTAGAAAATGGATTTAGCTTCTATTCTTCATTTTCTTCGAAGAAATGAGAAACATATGGTGTCTCGGAAGAAAAACCAAAGAGGGAAGAGAGGCCAAGGCAAAAGAAAGACATTTCCTAAGATACCACTAGAGTTGGCACATCATACCCGTCTTGTACCTTTTCCTCAGAGGCTCAAAAAGCAAAATCAGGATAAGTAGTTCACGAAATTCCTTGATGTATTTAAAAAACTGCATATTAACATTCCCTTTGTAGATGCCTTATAGTAGATGTCGAGCTATGCAAAATTCCTTAAGGAAATTCTGTCAAATAAAAAGAAGTTGGAAGAGGAGGAAACAGTGATGCTTACAGAGGAATGCAGTGCCATTATACAGAAAAAGCTGCCACCAAAACTCAAGGATCCAAGGCGTTTCACTATCCCTTGTGTCATAGGAGATATTACATTTGATAAAGTTTTGTGTGATCTTGGTGCGAGTATAAATCTAATGCCTCTTTTTGTTTTCAGGAAACTAGGTATTGGTGAGGTGAAGCCTACAATGATATCCTTGCAGCTTGCAGATAGATCCATTAAGCATCCAAGGGGCATTATAGAAGATATTGGTTAAGGTGGATAAATTTATTTTTCCAGCAGATGTTTTTGTGTTGGATATGGAAAGAGGACAAGGAGATTCCTCTCATCTTGGGATGACCATTTCTTGCTACCAGATGAGCCTTAATTGATGTACAAGAGGGGAAGTTGATCATGAGGGTGCAAGAGGAAGAAGTGACATTCAATGTCCTTGAGACTTTGAAAGTTCCATTAAAGCAAGACTCGTGTTTCAAAATTGACTCGATGGATCACTCATCAATTAAAACTTTCAAGATTGATGATCCTAAATCGCCAATTAAGGGATGCATAGCCAAGTCAAGGCAAATCAAAGATGAAGACCATAAACCAGATGTTTACACAACATACCGAGATGGGCTACAATCAAGCAATTGTCTTCACAAAGGACAAACTTCTCAGTTCAAGAATGCTAATGGAAAGTTGAAAAACCGAAAAGTTGTCGATGAGAACGCTCGAACCCTAAAAGGAATGACCAAAAGATGGAAATGGGTGTTTAATTTCTCAACAAAGATCAATGTGACAAGAATTATCAACAATTGAAGCCTCAGTGCAGGGAAAATGTTCTGGAAGAGATGTTTCTGGATAGTCCAGATTAACGAAGGACTTGAGGAAGTCGAGCTTCCGACTATAAACAAGCACTTCTTGGGAGGCAACCCAAGTGTCTTCATTTGTTTGTTTGTTGTTTTGAATTTTTTTAGTTGTTTTAAGACTTAGGAAATAGTCTAATTTCGTTTGTTTTGGATGTTTTAGGTGAATGATCAAGTTACAGAAATAATTGGAATTCTCCAGTTTTTGCCGCGACGTTGTACACACTGACCAAAATTGGATTAAGGGAATTCCAGTTTTCATCGTGGCATCGACTGTGTTGTACAATTGGATTAAGAACGTTGTCGCGACGAAGTCTGTTTTCTATAAATAGTAGCGTGATTTTTCATTTTTGCGAAAATTTTCAAAGAACATCCAAGAGCCAAACACTTCCACCTTCAATCCAGAGATTTTCCAGTGAATTTTCTTCCCTCTACTCCACTCCTTAACCCTCATAAACACTAATTCATCTCACTTTTTCAAGGATTTTTGCAAAATATTGAAGAAAGGTTTGGAAACCCTAGGTTTTCCAAAATTGGGGATCTTGCAATTTGGGCAGAAATTGGTGAGATTGGTGGTGCATTCATCATGGGAGTGGTAAGATTTCAAGTTCTCAAGCCTTAAATTTGATCAATTTTGATTGTTAATGCTTTAAATTTGAAAAATTGATTGAATATGTTGAGTTGTAGATTTTGATGCAATTTGTGGATTGATTTTGACTTAAGAAGTGTTGCATTTAATTTGTTTGTTGTTGAGGAAGTTGGGTTTTTGATTTTGAAGTGGTTGGATTGAGTTTTGAAGAGTGGTGATTTAGGGGTGTAAGTACAATTTTTTAAACCATGGTGTGAATTGTGGAGTGATTGTGGGTTGTAGAAAGTGTACTTTAGCGTTGAATTGTCGAGTTGAATCATTTAGTTTAGGGGTGGATTTGAGTGATCACTTTTGAAATCCGAATGCCACTCAAAGCAATTCCCAGGGTAAAGGAAAACAGGTCGACAATAGGTTTGTGAATGGGAAGGCTAGGCAGCATTATGAAGGCGCAATTAAAAGGAAAGACAAAGGGTTTATTGGCGAGAGAGGATTGACTGCTATCCATAGAGAAGAGTGGATTCGAGGGAGAGGTTGGGATATCTTTATGCTCGAACTGAAACACTTAGCCATAAAACCTATAGTAAGAGAATTTTATGCAAACTTCCCTAAGTGTGAGCCCGGGTATATATATATGAGAGGAATCAATGTGCCAATCGATGCGAAGATTATCAATGATTTCTATAGAATTGATCCAATTGACCATGGTGAGTATTTGGAATTTAAGAAGAAGCAAATTAAGGATGAGGAGATTCTTAAGGTCATAGCAAAGCCGGGTACCTCTTGGGAAATTTCAAAGAAGGGGAGAAGAAGCATTAAAGGAATGAATTTGATTCCTATGCCTAGATTGTGGCAGTATTTTGTCTGTGTGCGGATGGTCCCGGAGACACATTACAGTACAGTGGTTTTTGAGCGAGCATTGTTACTTTATTCCATTGCCACTGGAAAGAAAATGGATATGGGATATACGACATGCAGCCAAACCAGGGCGAGAGAGCTTCGCCTTCCCACATCTCATCACTGAGCTCTGCACTTAAGCGGGAGTCAAGAAGGCAGATGATGAACCACTTCTTCATCCTGCCCCAACCCTCGGTGCCAACTATTATTACAAGCTGCTAAAGTGTCCTTCCAGTGAATGACCCAGCTCTAGATTGAAAAGACAAGGAACCACAACATCCAGTTCAACATCCATGACAAATGAGCTGTTGCAACAAATTTTGGACAAGGTGAACAGAATGGAACGACGTCAAGATTGGATGGCAGGGCAGACCCAAATGCTGTATGATATGCAACTCAACTGCTGCACCAATCTGGGTGTTAATGTTTTAAACTTCCAATGGCAAGATTGGCAAGAAGAGAAAGAAGATGATTCCATAGAAGAAGATGATGACACCGAAAGAGAAGAGGAAGACGATGAATGAAGCCTGAAACACTTGTTTTTGTATTTTCTGTTTTCATTTGTTTTGTTTTTGTTTTGTACATTGAAACTAATTTTTCTTTTCTTTTTAGATTGTTAATTGTTTTTTGAAATTTCTAGTTTAGTTTGTAAGGGTGAGATTAGGTTGTATTTTTTTCATATTAGTCAATAGAAATTTCTAACACATTGGACACCATAGAATTTCATTTGTTTTACAGATGATGATGAGGAAGCCGAGGAATGGGTGTGAATGCTGTTGAAAGAAAATTAGTCTTCACGGATTAATCAGGGAACTATCTCGTACCCTTTAATTGTGTTTTTCTATTCTTGAAATGTGCATGATGTGACATTGGGGACAATGTCATTTTTAGTTTGGGGGTAGGAAAATTTGAAATTTTGTTTTGTGTTTAGTTGCTTTTATGTTTTGTATTGTTGTTGCCAATGATGAATTGCATAAGTCTATGATGAGAATAGGATTGTTGAGATTTTATTTATGGAAAATGTTAAGCATTGCTTCAAGTTTAGGTTGGTTGATTAAGTTTTCCTTTCTAGAGGTTTGTTGAGTGGTTCAACCACCATTTTCATTTTTTCGGCATGCTTAGAAACATTTTATGTGGTTAGGTGAAGTCTTGATAATGTGGATGGACTCTAGAACCTAGTTGAGAAGTGCTTGAGGCGAAATTCTAGGAATAGACATTATTGAGGAAGTGATTTAGGCAGTTTTTTTGGAACGTTTGAGCCTTTCCAACCGACCATGAATGATCTTTCCCTAGTTACCCATTTGAGCCTTATAAGATTATCATTATCCTATTTTTCTTGTATAAACAAAAATACCCAAAACATTTCACCCTAAACATGCATCACAACCTTTAAGAGAATTTTGAACCTAATGCAGACACAAAAGAGTTTGGAGAGTTGTGTGAGATTTCGACGAACCAAAATAATAAGTTTGGGGGTCACAAGAAGGGCAAGAAGAAGGGGTAATTAACCTCAATAAATTGATGTTGCTTTAAAAAAAAATGAAATAAAGATAAAAAGAAATAGAAATTTGAGAATTTCATCTCAGAATTAAAAAAAAATAAGAATTGCACATGTTTGAGGTTTATTAAATGATTGACACCTTGATCGGTGGTTGAGAAAGAAAGCGGAGATTGATGTATTTCTTAGTGTTTGCTTAAAGGAAACCGAATTCTCTTACTTTGTTTCTCTTATCCTTTTCTTTGGCGCCTACTAACCGAGCCTAATGTTACAAGCCTGTAAAGACCTTTTGATCCTTAGTGATGTCTAGTCCTTATTAGTGGAGAGTAGTTCGATACTTAGGCTTATGGAGTCTACCACCATTTGATAAACTTTACATTTCTGCATAAAATAATCTGGGAATTCGGAAGGTGGACTGAAGTGGGGATTACCTACTCAGGAGGCCGATAGAGAAAGATAGTCGATCAACTTATAACTTCTTGGAGTGTTAAGCATTTTCCAGCAATAATTTTTCAACAATCTTTTAGACTTTTTTAAATTCTAGGCAATTCTTTGTGTTTGATTTTGATTCTAATTTCTCTCATTTCATTTTCAATTTTGTTGTCTTTTTCTATTTGTTAGTTGTTTTCTTTTAGTCATATTTTTGTACCTGATGCTCGGGGATGAGCATGTCTTAAGTTTAGGGGTATTTGATAATCCTAGGATTATACTATTTTATTTAGGCTTTTTGGCCTGATTTTGGACACTTCTTATTTCGTTTGTGCCTGAATTGCAACTTAATTTCATATATTTTATGTTTCAAGCCAAAATGTCCAGTTAGAGTAAATACTGAGCGGAATTGAGTTTCTGGACCCAGAAGCAAGCGAATCTCAGGATTCGGGGAAGTTCTAAAGCGGAATTGAAACATTATGAAGCTTTTTCCTATTGGAAAGCACCAAAGATTGAAAATTCAAGCAAGGAAGCAAGCAGAGGGCAGTTCAGTTATTTCATAATGGTATTCTTTGCCGCAGTGAAGCCTGCAAGTTTCAGTTTTTATTAAAACTGTGCGTTTTAATTTTAAGGAGTCTTAGGTTTTTTTTGGACTGACTATTTAAGTGAGACTTAGTCATTTTAATAGGGGGTTCGACATTTTTGGGAGAAAAGAAGAGAAGATTGGAGATTGAACTCTTGGATTCGTCTAATAGGGAAGATTTTGTTCTCTTTTCTTTATTCCAACATGTTGAATGCATTGTTTACCATTTTTATTTCAATTTGTGTTAATTTTAGTATGAACTAACTCACTTTTGGGTTAGGGTTTTGATGTAATTGGGATTTTTATGTTTAATCAATAAATTGATGTTGCTTTTACATTCTATTGCATGGATTGTGTGATCACTCTTGTTTTTATTGAAATTACCTGTTGAGCATGATGAGACTGAGAAATGAATCATGTATTAGCTTCTTAGGGTAATTGTCATTGTGTTATTGAACGCTAGAGATAGGTTTGAGAATCAATGAAATCAATCTAGGATTCCAATTAGCTTAACGAACTTGGAACTATTAACCTTTAATTTGTTAGGTACGGAAGCTTAGTAGGGATAAGTAGGAAAACATAGCCTGAGAAGGTATGTTTTACACATTAGGGAGTTCGATTTATAATCGGTGCATGTGAGTGTAGAAGTAGCATAATTCATTTATTAATTCATAAAATCCTAGTTAGGTCAAAACCCTAACCGCTTTGATTTAATTGATTTTTCTCTTGTGTTAACCTTGCTGTAATTAATTAGCTTTTAAGTATGTAGTGATTTTTGTCTTAACTTTAGCTTAAATTTCTCCCGTAAATCCAAACATCTTTCGGTTTCTCCAACTTGATAAACAAATAGGAAAATCAGTTCTTAACAAGCAATCCTCGTGGGAACGATACTCTACTTATCACTTTATTACTTTTTGAGACTAGTGCACTTCCTACACATTGCATGTTGTAATTTCAATGCACCAAACATCACTCAAACATGTTACCAATCTCATGTGACATGATGTTGATGAGGTATAGTATTCACTAAAACGTTAAACTGATTATTATAACATAGTTTGTGAATAGAAATTACAATTGTATAGGCGATGGAGTATACAATTAAGGCCAAGATAACTTAAGTTGATGATAGGTATGGTTGGTGCTACAACTCCTGCACTTATTGCAAGAAGAAAATCCCTGATATTAATACCTATTTATATTGTGACAAATGCAACAAGGAATCAAAATCTCCTCAGATAAGGTATATCATTGTTTATTTTTTACTGTTTATAATTATGTATTGTCAATGGAATAAGAAGGATATTTAATTTCAGACATTTATTTGTAACAATGTTTAGTTAATGTTATAATAGATACAAGGTAGAAATGAGTGTCAGATGGAACTGCCAAAACAACTTTTACATTGTTTCTCAACTATTGAACAGACAAGGTAATGATCAAAAGAATATCCCACAAGTTTTGACTGACTTTTCTAGACAGATTTTCGTTTTTAAAATCAAGTTGAGAATTATGGATCTGAAGGAAGGATACGAACCTTATACTGTCATAAAATTTTTTTCGATTGATGAGAATTTCGAGGATGAATATAAGTTACAAGAATTGCAAAAGCTCAGTATAATTTTTATTCTTAGATAGATAATTTTCATAATATTGAAGTGATATCAATGTTTTGTAAAAACAACAGGCAAATAATGGAGAATGTGGATCACAATCATCGATGTTAGACGTGACTGAATACAAAATACTGACACCAAAAATCAAAGATGTGTTTAGAAAAATGGTGGCAAGAGTTGAACTTGATGATGCTAAAAACAAGATAGACAATTCTTGTACAAATATGTTAGACACATTGAAAGAGAGGGAACGAGGACATGAGCAGAAAGAAAGTGACGATGAGAATTTTAAAAGTAGCAGTAGGGGTTACAAAAGCAATCCAAGAAAAAAATTGTGGTCTTGATAAAGCGATCATTTCACATTTGATAGATGAAGTATATAATGTAATTGGGACTTCGTTTGTGAAAAAGCTTTATCTTGACTGATGGATGCCAACACAAATAAATATAACATTAAACCACAATTAGTATAAAACAGTGAACAAACTATTTCGTAAAAAAAAAAAAAAAAAAAACAATATCACACCCTTCACTCAGGAATAACGAAATTGAACCATTGAGTCTATAAACAATCAAGCTGAATAGTTGGAATATGAAATATGATCAAATTATATAATGCGTAACATTAATAGTTCGATATACTTTTATATCTGAAAATCTTTATTTAAAAAAATAATAATAATGAAACTATGAAATTTCGAATCAATTATAGTTTTCAAACTATTAAATTTTTTGTTACTGTTTTAAATGAATGAAATAAGTATAACATATGTTTATGGTTGGTCCGATAATAGGACAATTCTCCATTTAATTTTAGTAAATTTTTCATTAATGTTATAACAGGAAAAATGCAGATGTGAGTATGTCTGACGGAATTGCCAAAATAACTTTTATGTTGTTTGATATAGTAATCCTGAAATTAATTGGATTATCATGTTCTCAATTATTAAACAAACAAAGTTTTTGAATGAACTGTGTGAACAGATGTTTGTTTTGAGAACTAGACTGGAGATTACTGATTTTAAAGAAATATATGAAGCCTATGTTGTGAGAAAAGTTTTAGTTGACAATGTCAAACTTGAAAATTATTATAAGTTATAGAAATTACGGAAGGTCGATATAAATTTTAAGTTTAAATAGTTGATCTCAATATTATTCAGGTAATATTAAATATAATGCACAATTCACTACGAAATACTGACATTGAATGTCAAAAACATGTCTGCAAATATAGTATTAATTGTACAAGCAAATGATGCTAAAAATATAATTAGACCATTTTTATACAAACATATTAGGTGCATCACAAAAGAGGAAAAGAACTATAAAAGCTATCCAACAGAAACAACATAACATTGCAATATTCATGTAAAAAAGCTAACCAAACGTTTTTTAAGTTCACGTAAAAACTATAAAAGCAATCCAAAAGAAACAACATAGAAGTTTTCATAAAGTATTCATTTCATATTGAATAGATTAAATACATAAACAAATTGGGTCTTCATTTGTAGATATTCTTTCTGTTGCTTGATGGGGGTCTACCCCTGCGACAAGGTTGATGCGATGCACTAGTTGAGAGGATACGTCGATTGTATCTTGAACTTCTGTTGAATTTGCTGGCAAGACCGTGTTCTTCCATTTGTTCATCAATTCCATACATAATCCAGTTTACTTCTCTGTTTGCAAGGAAACAAAATAAACACAATTTTTCTGATCTTCTCAAGTGTTCAAATTCATTTCACCAATTTCATATGTAAAATATAGTTTGTGGAAAGACATATTATTTTGCTATAAAATATTGTGAGTTTATAAAAGTGATACAACAACGTATCTGATTAATAATCTGTAGAAGTCATACTGCTTCAAGTTTTCCAAATGCATTTTCCAACTTCAAAGCCAACTGATGATTTTCTTTTGTTAAGGTTTCAACCTAAATTTGAGTGAAAACAAGATCATTAAAATCATTAACATTACTTAAATAGATATAGCATTTGAAATCATATAGAAAAGTGAATCGTATTCTACCAGAATCTCTATACCTTCTTTCGAGATTCGAAGTACAAATCTCTATATCTGGTTTGCTGAATTTTTATTAGATGTATTAAATGGTCAACCTTTCCTTTCAAATTTTCAATTGTATTACTTGGTTCAGCCTGTTTCATCTGCTGAGGTCATTGCAGTTCAACTTCTTGGTCGCTGCCAGTGAAAACCACTGATTCTATCACAGCTGAACATCGTCACTGTGAGTATCCACAACTGTTCCTTGGAGTCTTGCAGAGCACCTACTAGGACCTCTACCAACTTTCTTCCATTTAGTTTTCGAAGATAAATTCTTTGCATTTTCTTTCCCTCAGTTTGTGATTCTACCTCTACAATATATTAATGAAACATAAATGACTATTAATCCGTTGACTGTAGAAAACCGGTTGGATCGATGTTTTTGAAATAGCAGGTGTACTTTTTAATAAAATAATATTTAATTTTTTAGGAATACCTCGAACAACATTATTGTTAAATATTGCAAAAATTAGGTGAAATATATTTAATTCAAATAAGCCAACCGGCGAAACATAAATGGAATGAAAACTAAAATGTCATTAGTAATTTAATAAATTATTTACTTGATTAATATAAAACCATCAACCAGATTAAAATAACAAATTATTTTAATATAAGATTTCATATTAATTAAGTTTGCTAAAGTTTATAAACATTATATCATTAATTGAACTATAACATTCTTACCATTGGTCTACTAAACAAATTGTTATGCTAATATCAAGTTGTAATTGCTGTATGAAACAATGGACTTTAACTAAATATATATTATTGTTTTTGAAACTATCCGAACAATTTTTTTTTTATCACTATACTTATTTATTGCTATTTCTTTGTTGGTTTTCCAAATGTAATTATTTATTAAATCAATGAAATATTTCAAGTCAATGCATATCACCTCAGTTGGGTTTTTGATATTTTCGGATTCTTCAATCGTTGCATTCATTTAATAGAACACGTCTGTTTGTTTTCCATATGTTTGGTTTCTCTTCTTATTTAAGCTCTTCTCGAAATTGTATGTATATATACCTATCAATCTCAAAAAATTTTCATATAACTTTTATACGTTTATAGACTCTCTTTATCTTTTTTACCTTTATTGGTTCGATAATGGTTGGAGAAAGAGGAGACCTGAAACAGATTTTGAGGGACATCGACCACAATGTTACCAATATAAATGCTGCGAAAACAAAAATCAAAGAAGGCATGCATTTGCTGGTCAAGGTCATGAATTCTATAGTCGGTTGTTTCAGATTTGAAAGAAAAGGATACTTTGCTTTCTGCAAATGAGGAGCGACTTGGAATGGGAAGGCGTCAAGGGAGAAGGTAATACAAATTTTTTGTAATATAAAACTAAACAAAAAATATTATAAATTCTCTATTATTTGTTGACTTATTCATTTGGAATTCAACTTTATATTATCCTATGTATATATATACACAAAGGTTTTGGGATTTGACAACGTGCCTCTCCCACCGCATTGACGTTCTGTAGCCGACCGTTGTAAGTTATTTCTTTCCTTACTTATAGTAGATGAGTTAGTTGACTAAAAGTGTTGGTGTTATGTAGATAAGACGTAAAACTTGAGCAAGTAGTAAGAAGGAAATGAGTACGGGTGAACCTTCCAACCCTTCAGAATCTACTCCCCCTATCCTCGATGAAGCAAGGATCCGTAATATTATACAGCAAGTCTTGGTAAAGAATCGGGGAGGCTCTGATACCAAAAATGTAATACTTTTTCTCTAGCTAGTTACTCGTAAAATAACAGTAAAACTCACTAAATATATATAAGAAAATATACATGTAGATGAGTATAAAATAATGGGCCCATAACTAATTTTTCTTTATATACAAATCTTTACTTAATATAATAAAGTCTCAAAACAGTAACTCGACAGTGTTGCCAAACCCTTCTGCTTCTTGACGTTCCAAGTGACCGCATCTCACTTACTACCTGCAAAAACATTGAAAACAATGGGGTGATCACTAATTGCTCAGTAAGTAAACCCGCTATGTTACCCTTCTCTCTCCATTGCTTAAATTATGAATTTCTTTCCTTACATCACACTTCTCTATTCTTCTCTGTTCTTTCTCTGTTATTTCTCTATTCTTTCTCTGTTCTTTCTCAGTTACTAAGTTCTCACTACTCATGATAATAGGCATGGTATCATGCATAGGTATGATGCAAATGCACAAATGCATAGAATGTGCATTTACTTTTCTATTTTTCTTATTTTTCTTATTCTATTTTCTGTTTCCTTTCTTTGTATTTCTTTCTTGCTTTTTTTTCTTTTCTAATCTTTCTTTCTTTCTATTCTCTCTTTCTTTTCTATTCTTTCTATTCTTTCTATTCTTTCTTTTCTTTCTTTCCTTTCTTTCTATTCTTTCTTTCTTTCTTTTCTTTCTTTCTTTCTTGTCGATCGGACTCGGTTGAGGCATGGATTTGGAACCTTGGCCGCGTGAGTGTACTTACTAATTATGGGTACAGTCCTCATCCACATGCACTTCTAACGGATTGTACAATTCTTCTTTTTGAATTCTAGGCCGCTCACTAAAGGCGATGTGCATATGGGGCTATGTCACTCACGGGTCCCCAATCACAACAACCTTCTCTTCTTTTATCTTTTTACACTTCTTTAAATAAAATTTCAGATTTGAACTTCTTTAATATTCTCATTTCTTTCTATTTGCTCTTTAAGGTTCTTTAATGCTTTTTAATGCTCTTATGAGTATGTATGCATGTAGATGGACTCATGCTTATTATTCTTTATAAATTCACATGTTTGGATGCAATAATGCAATATGTAATGTAAACATGTCATTCTCTACCATCTACAAACTCATCTCAAGATAACAAATAATCATACTCATACATGCACTTCTCTTTGACATTTCATCAAACAATGTATGTTCACACACAAGCTCCAAATTGGCTACACTTTTACTTCTCTTCTAAGCCACTAAAATTTGGAACAAAATTCTCTAAGATTAACGCCAAACCTGTCCAGGATTTACACTCCATAATTTCTACTCCAATTCTTCCATATTTCATCCAAACTCTCATCAAACATCAAGAACACAAACACTACTTCTCGTGGATAAATTCTAACCCTCATTCAACATCCAATTCCATCAACAATTCTTCATATGAAAACACATATATGTATAAAAGAAATTCTCTACACAATACTATTCCAATCATAACTAGGGTTGGATTTACTTACCTTAGATATGAGCAATCCAACACTTTAATAGTCTTCTTTGATCCAACTCCCTTTCTCTTAAATCCTATGAACACAAATCATAAGAATTCAACACCCTAAAAATTAAAACTCATATCTTAGTGCAAGGATCTTACCTAAGGATGCTTGGGATTGAAATTCCACTAAAAATAACCCAAAATCTATGAATTTCCCTTGAAAAAGAATTGAAGAAATTGAGAGAATTTGGGGATGAAGGTGGTGTGGAAGAGGAGAAGAAATGGCTAGGGTTTCATTCTTCAACTCTTGATATAACAAAATATTATTTATAATTTCCCAATTTACCCTAGCACTTTCTATAAAATTTCATCTATGTCCCTTAGTCAATTACCATAATGCCCTCATTTTTATTGCATTCTCCATGAAATTCTATTTCTTTTCACTCCCCACATTTTCAACTAATTATGAGTGAAAAGACCATTTTACCCCTAATGAAATTTTAAGGGATTTTCTTCACCTTATAACGCAATTTGTATTTCTAGCATGTTTAAATATTTATTTAAATTCATTCTTTTTTTAAACCTATTGGTACAGCAATGGGTGTCCAGCAAAAGGAGTTCAAACAGATACTACCCAATGTTCGCAGCAACATAAAAAATCTAAATGGTGCAAGAGAAAAATGCAACAATATGATTGATGCTTTATTTGAAATTGTGGATGATGTTAAGCTTCTTGTTGTTGATGTTAAGAGACAGGGCTATTTGATCAATCTCAAATCGAAATGTTCTGATCATATGACTACAAAACCTGGACCTACACCGTTTGCTAAACCTTGATAAATATATAAAGTAATGCACGCATGTATTTTGATATTGAAATATATTAAACAAGTCTCTATTCTCATATAAATTGTTTTTTTCTTTTAATTGTTTGAAATTATTTTGTATTGGTTAAATAATAGATTCGCAATATTGTAATAGTATTTCAATATTTACTGATACAATCCAAATTAACGTTCTTAAGAGTGCACTAGTCAGTAACCAAGTATAGCAGTTACAATGGCTCCACACACAGTTCATTAATAATATATCAAGGAATATTTTTACAAATACAAAGATAAACCACTATGAAACATAACCCAGTGAACACCTATCACCATCGTTCAACACAATCCCTGTTGATATCAAAATTTCACCAATTCAATTCACATCAATACCCTTCTCATTATTCTTCTTAAAGTCAATCCTGCATTGGTTCAACAACTCCACTGAATCACTTGCAAACCACAACTAGGTAAATTTCCATTCTCATCCAAAAATGTTAGCCCCAATTGAATCAATTTCAACATATCGACATTATCTTTCAACGTTTGGTAGTTATAATTGTTTATATTCTTGAAAGTCCCAATCAAACACAAAAAACGCTAAGAAACTCAGTATCCATGGCTATGTAATTATACGTAATTCCACATGTCTCAAAACATCGTATAAGTAACAAGAAACCTCAAAGTTTGAACTGAGTTACCGCTGTTACCACAAATGTTGGCGTTTCAATCCTCTTTTACCAGATCTCTCTCTTCGTCTTGCAGAATCAAACTCTGTAAGAAACTAAAATCTCTATTAGGAAATCTGGACTTAAATGTATCACAATAGACTTCTTGAGTGTTCAATAACATGCGTGAGACAACATCAAAAGCTCTATCTCTTTCCTTTTCAACTAAAACAAGGGTAGATTTTAGTTTGTTGTTGCAGTCCAACAATTCTTTCTTCTTTCTTTCAAGAACATCATTTTCTAACTTTGCATTTGAACATGATTGTTCAATAACTGATAATTTCTTCTTATGAAACCCCGATTCATTCATAGCTTATGTCATATGTTTCTCTAACTCCATTATTTCCTCTGTGATTTAGGCCTCATGAACAACAATTTTTTTTTTTTTTTGTCAGTTTTCAAATTTGCAATGACTTTATCGGAGGCCAGCCATCACCTCCTGATTTCCAAATAAGCCGTAATTCTCTATTCCACAAACATGTCAACAACAACAACAATAATATAAATTTTTTTAATAAACTAAAAGTAAACCAAATTCATCAATTTAAAATCATAGAATTCACCTTTTCTGATGTAAGTTCTTCAAGATCTTTTTTAGACATTGTCTTTAAACTGTAGGGAGGAATTGAAACTTTAACTTCCTCATCACACACCTTTTTACACTTGCTTCGCCTGGTCAGTGGCAACTCTTCTATATCTTCATCTTTATGTTCAATTTCAAATGTAGATAGTGTCGTAAAAATAGGGCCCATCAATTTGGGTGTAGAAGTTGATATTGAAGCTGTTGAATTTGGGGAAGCTTTTTTGATATCCACTATAACTAGAAAAAAAGAGCTACATGAGAAACAGTTAATAAATAAATGTAAACTAATCATATAAAAAATTGCAATACCTCTTTCGAATTGAAGAATCGAGTTTTTCTCCAACATATCGAAAACATCAAATGTTTGTTGATAGTGAATAAAATTCTCCAATGTCTGGATGGCAGATTCGTTCACATGTATTTTACCGAGATTGTGGTGGGGTATTTTAGCTTTTGTCCATTTTTTGAGTAATCCACCCCTACCTTTTTTGCAACCCAATAGAAAATATCTATCATTCCATCCACGCACTTTATTTAATAATCCAGTTAACAATCCTCGACCTTTCTTGCCCTCGATAAAATAGAACGGACTATTCGACCTCTTTTTCAATGCGTAGAGGTAGTTAAAAATATAAAACATAGGTAGAATATCATGCATCAAACACAGAGCTTCAAAACCCAAAACTATTTTCCAGGCGTTAGGATGGAGCTGAATGGGTGTAACATTATAGGAAATCATGAGTTCTTTGACAAACGAAGAAAAATGAGGAACAAGACCATACAGGAGAAAATTTTCAAAAAACGTTACAAAGCCAGGCAGGGGATGTGAATCTACAAAAAATTTAAAACCATCACATGGTAATAAATCAAAATCGTCGCCAGTATTGTAATGTTTTTGGAATTGCAAAAGATCAGCATAGGTAATTGTGCTAGGAATTTCTATAAGCAACATTTTCAAACAGAAAAATGAGATGCAAATAAAACCTAGTAAGAAAAACTGAAATTACCCACAAATTGTTGATTAATGCGGGTAACAACAAAGTTGAACAGTTATGTGAGTCAATAAAAATAATAAATTTCATCAGCAAAGTAATGTAATTAAGTTTTTTGATACATACAAAAGCTTTTGAAGTGCAACTATTGTTAGAGTAGATGCCCTAGAGCCAATCAATTATTGTAGAATTGACTCTTTGAATAATGTTCATTAATCAATAATAAAAGGCATTTTATTCTATATCGCGTAAATCATTATTATTGTAATATGTATTGATATATGTCCTTAGAACGGTAGAATCATGACGAGGGTATCAAGTGTTTCAAATCTTGATAGTGAGAACCCTATGAGCACATATGGTGGCCATTCTAGAAACGTTCATAGCTCTAGTATTATTCTGAAGTAAGGGCACAAATAATACGATAAGGCTATCATAGTGTTGAACGACCCTATCGAAAGGCAGTGACTAATCTCACTTGTCAAGGTTGTTTGGTGACAACCTGGTGCAACACATGGGTGCTTGCTGTAGGCGAATACATCGCAGCAAGTTCATTAGACTGACCCACCAAAGGTTACATATGGATGGTAACCCCAGTGTCTATGGAACAAATCCTCTAACGAATGGTGGTGCATGTGATCCTTAGACTTGAGATAACCAGAGCGCCTTATGCACCGATTGGTGCAGTTTGACACTAGCCTAACGCAGTTCTATTCAGAGCTGTCAATACGGTGGTGATTGGCTGCATCAAGGAGTGTATCAAGACTATGGTGGATTGACGGAGGATTCATCACTCACGGCGCAATTCAGTATATGGCAATGACACTAAAACTGTGGCCATAGTTTTAGTGAGACGATTAATTGGTGTTAATCACGATACTATACACTGCCGGTATGATAAGGAGCCTATGGGTCACACACATAGAAGATAATTTAAGATTCATGAAGAAAGAAGGGCATTTTCGCCTTTTTAGGCGAAAGGGTATTTTGGTAATTTTACAGTGCAATTAAATTTGCTGAGATCGTAGCCTTTATTTAATTTATTAGAAAAATTAAATAAGTGAAATTACGTTTAAATATGTGTTTGCATATATTTAAATAAATTATCATTATTGTTAAATGTTAATATATATACTAAATATATATTAATTGATTTTAATTGAAGATAATGATGAATTAAAATAAATATCTAATTAGGGGGTGTTTGGAAACATGGGGTGTTTGGGTTGGAGTCCAAGCCTATTCCATAAGGGAATAGGGCAACTAAAATATGACTATAAAAGAAAAAGGTGTGTGTGTTTTTTTATTAAATGATTTCATTCTTTGATTGAGAAAGAAAACACACAACCCCAAAACACTCTCTCCCACGCCACATTGCAATTTTGCTTTGAAATCAAATTCTTTTGATTTTTCTTCTTGTTTCTTAAAGCTAAGGAGGATCTAGCAAATCCCTCCTTAGCTCTTTGTGATTGTCTTCATGTGGACTACGTGGGTTTGATCCTACACTTGGGTCGATAGCAAAACGTTCAAGGACAAAGTTGGAGGAGCTTCCAAACGTGCGTATGTTTCTTAAACCTTGAACTAATTTTTCTACAGATTCTTATAATGTATAAACTGTGATTTTTGTACCCGGATCTTGGTTCTAAGGAATGATCCATGTTGTTTATGTTTTGTTTTCCGCTGCGTAAATGAGTCGTTCACTAACAACTGTGATTATAGAATCAACAAAAAAAATGCCCTTAATCTTTAAACTGCTTTTAAGGACGATGAACATGTTAACGACAACGTTTTAACTAAGCGGAAGATATCCAACTCTGAATATAATTACACCTGATAAAAAACTTATTGTAGTCATTTAAAACAGAAACAAAATATTTAATAATTTAACAACTATAATTAATCATGAACTTCATGGTTTCATTATTGTTTAAAAAAATATAAAGATTTCACGATATAAAATATATCAAACTATTATTTTCCTAATGATTTATTTTGTAAAAATTAATTTGCTCATTAATGTATTGCTCTTAATAAATTGCAAGTGAGATGAATCTGATCCTATAAATAAATGGTTAGTTATAATGCATGGCATTTATAAATATATATAAATTGTAACGACTCCATTCTTATAAAAATATGCATAGTAAAAGTACATGTAAAATAACATAAAAAGTTGGGCCCAAAATTTTCCTTTATTAAACATATGTATTCTTTATACAAATATATACAAGATTTGTATCATATGCAAAACTGTCAAAATAGGGTGGACAGTGTAGCCATTTCTCTTCGTGTGTCGATGTCCATCCGACTCTATCCTCATCTAGAACCTGCAAAAACATAGTGAACAACTGGATGAGCACAAAACAATGCTCAGTAAGTAAACCCATTTACTCAAATATCCCCGTAACTCTTTCTCTAATTCTTTTATACTAACTTTCTTTCTAGTAAGTCATGGCCCCATCTGACCGAAGGCACGGCTGGGACTCGCTCCCACTCCCTATGACTTCTACTCATTCTAGGCGATCGGACTTGGTTATGCATGAATTCGGAACCTTTGGCCATGTGAGTGCATAGAATCTCTCGGGTAAACTTGGGTATAGCCCTCATCCGCATGTACTCTGCGGGCTACACCACTTCTCTCTCTGATCTCTTGCCGCTCTCTCTATGCGGCGTACATGCGGGAATACTCTACCCGTACTCACAGGTTCCCCATCGCACAACCTACTCTATTCTCTTATTAAGCACTACTCTAGCTTTTACTCTATAGTGCTCATTCTCTCTTTCTCTGTACTCTTAGAGTAGTCTAAACTCAAAAGTCTCTACTCTTTCTCTACTATCTTTTCTAGTGCATAAATAAAGCATAGTTAATGCACATAAATGACTCATACTCATTAATGCATTTATGAAATGCAACTATGACATGTAGCAACAATTAAGGCTTTCTACTCTTACTTATGCTTCTCTTGAGCATTTCATCATACAACTCATGTGCATCAAAACTCTAGTCTAACTCGAACTTTTCTCTTTTCTTTAATAAACCAAATGGGAGAAAACTCCCTCATAAACTCTAAATTTCCTGTCAAAAGAAAAACACTTCCATAAACTTGCTCAAAACTTCCTCCAGCTTCTATCAAACTCAACCCAACATCAAGCAATTAAAACACTTCTCATAACTCAATTTATGTGTATCACTCAATCATAACTACTAATCTCATTCAACAATTTAATGAATACACACACACACACACACACACACACACACACACACACACACACACACACATATATATATATCTACTCAAAAGAGTTCTTAAATCTCAACTTAGGTTGAATTTACTTACCTTATGGGGAAAAAGCTTCTTTAACACTTCTTCTTTCCTTTGGGAGCTTGCCTTTTCTCTACAACTTAACCAATAGCCACAACATGAGACTCTAATCAAAACATAATAAAACTCTTATCTAAAGCAAGAATCCTTACCTTAGGATGCTTTAGATTAAAACCCTACTAAAAGTTACTCAAAAAGGCTCTTGGAAATCCTTGGAAGATTGAAGGAATTTGAGAGGATTTGGAAAATGAAGGAGTTGGTGGAATGGGAAAATGAAGAGTTCTCAAAGACTAAACCCCCTTAAATATCTCTTAATAACTCATTCTTCCCATTTTGCCCTTGCTCTTTCTTGGAAATTCCATCCCTATCCTTTGATTCCTTACAAACACACCCCCATACTAACATATTCTTCATGAAATTTCCTTACATTTTACTCCCCACTTTTCCTGCTAATTAGGGGTAAAATGGTCAAATAGTACCCGAGGGAAAACATATCTAAAACTTAATAAACTTTTCAACGTGCGCACGTCGCCGCGGCGAAACTGTCTAGCAGCTTCCCGTGGCTTCCACACCTCTTCGCCACGGCGAAGATTATCCTTTGCCCCGGCGAGCCCTGTAACAGTAAAAACCTTCTAAATTTGACTCAATTCAAGGCAAAAACTCAACATATCAATACAACCAAAGACCAACCAACCACTATTCATAAAAACCGACTCAAATAAGAGTGAAATAAGAAACATTAGCAACGTACCTCAAGTGGGGCATTACATAAATAGTTATGTGAATTTCAACAGACTCATACATTGTATATGTTATAGAATATTGTGTTTGACTGGTTATTGAAACTAATAACATTGCTATATATATATATATAGGGAGAGAGAGATTTTAAGGTTTAAATTTTCTTTTTTCTTTATATCGTACTGCTTTCGTTTCTTAAATAATTTATGCATAATAATATTTATATGTTTCTTACTGATGTATTTCTCTTACATCTTTATTTTACTATTCGTTAATGTAGATATATACAGTTGGATGAAACAATTGCTCTTTATAGTTATACTGTAGTTGCTATTAAAGGTGATGAATATATTGTTTCTGTTATGTACAATTGTTAAATTGAATATTGATTGTGATATCAAATTCAAATTACTCAAGTTTTCTAATACAGGTGAATTTGATGATTTTAATTTTTGAATAAATTTATATAAATTCTTGGAAAAGAAATAAAGTACAAATTGAAAACATCGTTGTTCATCATAATTTTTCATTAGAATTTTAATCGATTAAGATTTCCATGTGATCAAAATTTAATTGATAAACCATTTATTTATATATAATGGGCCTGTAGAATTGTGACAAGTTAATTAGAATACCATAATATACGTATAATTGTAATAGTTGCAAGTATCTTTTTGGTTATAATGTTAAAGTCAAAGTTATTCTCAGTTTCGAATCAACAAATGCATGATATGCTTTTGGTAGACCATTGCCAAACCAACAATTTATTCATAGTTATAATAATAAATGTCTCCTTTGTTTGGAAATCTCTTTGTTGCCGAACCATTTTAATGTGTGGCTATAACAAATGAAGCTCTATTTCAGTTCAAATCTTGCTACAAAACTATAATATTCTAGGCGGCAAAGTTTTAATAAAACATTTGTCGATCCATAAATTTACATAAAAAAACTGTAGTAAATCATTTGTTATCAATTTTTGCATATAATTATAATAATTTGGACTCAACAAAGCTGAATAAAAGAATGCAATTAACATAATATATTTTTTGTTTTGGTCAGGTACAAGATTGTAAGATGGTTCTTACGGATCAAGATGCAATAACTATATAGTTGTAACGCCCGCTTGAGGTACGTAACTTATATTTGCTCATTTTTCCCTTAAAGTTGTTTTTGTGCCCTTAGTTAAATGTGTATGTGTTGAAATTGCTTGAATGCCCTGAAATTGGTGAAGATTCGGCTGAAAATTCTTATGAGTTTCTAGAGAATTCTTCCTTTGGGGCACAATGACCATTTTACCCCTTAATTAATAGGAAAAGTGGGGAGTAAAATGCAAGGAAATTGCATGGAGAATAGTTTAAATGGGGGTGCATTTGCAAAGAATTAAAGGACAAAGTTGGAATTCTTAAGAAAGAGTAAGGGTAAAACGAGAAAGAGTGGAGAAAATATGAGATATTAAGGGTTTAGCTTTAGAAACCCTTTCATTCTTCTTTTCCACTGCCACTTCCATCCTTCAATTCTCTCAAGCTTTCATTCAATTTTTCCAAGGATTTTTGGAGGGCTTTTGACTAGAAGTTGATACAAGTTGATCCTAAACACTTAAAGGTAAGAATCCTTACTCTAGATGTGAATTTTTATTGGTGTAAGAGTAGGATCCTTACTAAGTTTGTGTTTAAGGTTTAAGAGAAAGCATCAAGCCATCAAGAGTAGAGAGCTTAAGTGGATTCTACTTGAGTCTAAGGTAAGTAAATCCACCTAAGTTGTGAGTTGCATGATTGAGTGAAGTATAGAGATTTGTATAGGCTTAATGATTGAATTTTTATGTTTGAAATGAGTTGATGGATTTATGAATGAGTTCAATGTTAACTTATGGAGAGATTTCCACCATGAGAAGGGTGGATTGTGTTGATAAAATTTGATAGAATTATGGATAGATTTAGAAGACTTTGAGAGGAATATTTGAAGTGTGTTTTCTTTGAAGGATGTGTGATGAATTAAAGGAGTTGAACTCGAATTTTGGATGGTTAAGAAAGAAGTAGGATTATAGTTAGAGTAGAGTTTATGTATGCACATGAGTTATTTGATGAAATGCCTAAGTGAAAACTACCCTGTCACAGCCATAATCTTCTAAGTGAATTTTGGGCATCTTACAGATTTAACTCGTTGAGACCAAAACATAAAAGTTATAGCCCTGTCTCTAAGCTTTAAAATGAGACAAAAATCGTAGCAATCCGATATGTATAACTCAAGTTATTCCTTCTTGAGTGTGACCTGCGCAGAATGACTATCTTTGATGCAACATTGCATTTGTGCTTTTCATGAGTGCATTAATGAGCATGAATCGTCCATATGCATTAATTACGCATTAGAGAAAGAGTAGAAAAAGAGTAGAGAACTTTGAGTGTGAGCTTTATTAAGAGAAAAGAGAGAAAAAGAGAATAGATTAGGTTGTGCAATGGGGAACCCGTGAGTGTAGAATTACCTACATGTAAACCACCATGAGAGAGCGGTCTCCGCCATGAGAGAGCGGAATGAGAATGAGAAAAAGAATTCGTATAGCCCATAAGAATACATGCGGATGAGGGCTATACATGAGGGAGAGTACACTCACATGGCCAAGGGTTTCGAATCCATGCATCAACCAAGACCGATCAACAAAGAATAAGAGAAAGAATAAGAATAAGAAAGAATCAGAATGAGAAAGAATAAGAATAAGAAAGAATAAGAATGAGAAAAGGATAAGAAAAGAGTAGAAAGAAAAGAAAAGAGAGAAAATGCATTACTTTGCATTAGTGCATATGCATCTCATCCATGCATGTTATCATGATATCCCTCATGGGTGATGAGAATAGAAAGAGAGCAAGAGCCAAGAGAAAGAAAGAAAAGAACAGTGAGAACTAGAAACAAAGAAAGAACAAGAGAGATAGTAATAAGAGAAAGTGACAAGAGTAAGGAAAGAAGTGAAGAGTGATACACGGGGATAGTGGAGTAGAGGATTTACTTACTGAGCATCTTTGTGCTCACCCCTTTATTTTCTATGTTTTTGCAGGACATAGGTGAGGACGTGGTCGGATGGAAGTCGGCAAGCGGGGAGACTTGGCTACACTATCCACTGTTTTGAGAGTCTTTTTGTACAAATGATATTGCACTATGTAAAGAGTGTATATATTAAGTAAAGAACATTTTTGGGCCCAACTATTTTGATAAGTATACTTGTATTTCTATTAATATATTGTTGAATATGATAGTAGAAAGAAGTCATTACAACAGTCATATATTCAGGAATTATATTTGCAAGCAGTTGAAAACTACATATTGGAATATGATTCTAGAAAAATAAATATCGTTGATTTGAGAACAAAAGTATGCAAGGAGAATAGAAAATTGAGAATGTTTATATGGAACAAAAAAAGGCCTAAATTTCCAAAGCCAATCAGAAAGTCAATCTCCAAAAAGAAAAAAAGGTATTTAATATTAGAACTTCATATAATTATTACCTAGAGAGTAAACAAGTTCAGTCTATATCTTTGTTGTTTTAGTTATTTATGAACTATTTGACGTATAAATTTCACAGCAAAATGATCCATAATAAACTCCCGAACAAAAATAACTGGCTTATTTATTTTGGTATAGTCGTACAATTTTTTGTATATTACATAGTTGTCAATACTTTTGTGATAGATATGAAATAATTGTTGAGCTAATTAATTTTTGTTTTCTTTAATGATATAATTTGTTGTCTAATATAGTCTCAATCATATTATTATTATTTTGAATTCCAGGTGACACATCTGAAAAGCAAAAACAATGTGTACCGAAGACAAAGAAAGATCCAATAATTTCTTTAAATACTTCTAAAAATATAAATGAGATATTTAATTACTGTTGTAATGCTTTCTTTCTAGCTAGTATACTCGTAAAATAATCAATAAAACTCATTAAAAATATATATAAGAAAATACACATATATATATGAGTAATAAAGTATGGGCTCATATTTAATTTTTCTTTATATACAAACATTTACAAAATGTTCTCAAAAATAGCAACTTGACAGTGTAGCCCAACCCTTCCACTGCGTGACGTTTCGAGTGACCGCAACTCACCTATTACCTGCAAAACATTAAAAACAATGGAGTGGGCACTAATGGCTCAGTAAGTAAACCCGCTATGCCACCTTCTCTCTCCGTTGCTTAAATCCTGAATTTTCTTTCCTTACAACTCATTTCCCGAGTATTCTCTATTCTTTCTTTGTTCTTCTCTCTGTTCTTTCTCTATTCTTTCTCTGTTTTGCTCTCTGTTTCTCTCTCTGTTTTCTAATTTTTTTCACTACCCATGATAATGAGCATGGTATTATGCATATTCATGATACAAATGCACAAATGCATAAATTATGCATTTTCTTTTCTATTTTTCTTATTCTTATTATGTTTCTTTATTTCTTTCTTTTCTTTCTTTCTATTCTTTCTTTCTTTTCTATTCTTTCTTTCTTTCTTTTCTATTCTTTCTTTGTTTCTTTGTTTCTATTATTTTTTTTCTATTCTTTCTTTCTATTCTTGTCGATCGGACTTGGTTGAGGCATGGATTTGGAGCCTTGGCCGTGTGAGTGAATTCTCTAATTCTGGGTACAGTCCTCATCCACACACACTTCTAACGGACTATACAATTCTTCTTTTTGAATTCTGAGGCTGCTCACTGAAGGCGGTATGCATGTGGGACTATGTCACTCACAGCTCCCCATTGCAACAACTTTCTCTTCTTTTTATCTTTTTTTTACACTTCTTTAAGAAAAAATCAGATTTGAATATCTTTAATATTCTCACTTCTTTCTATTTTCTCTTTAACATATTTTAGGGCTTTTTCATGCTCTTATGAATATGTATGCATGTTGATGGTTTCATGCTTATAATTCTTTCTAAATTCACATATTTAAATGCAATTATGCATTATGGAATGCAAACATGTCATTCTCTACCATCTACAAACTCATCCCAAAGCAACACATAATCATTCTCATATATGAACTTCTCTTTGGCATTTCATCAAACAATTCATGTGCACAAATCAACACTAATTTGGCTATACTTTTATCTCTATTTTAGGCCACCAAAAATTTGGAATAAACTCCTCCATAATTAACACCAAATCTACCCAAAATACACACTTCAAAATTTTCACTTCAATTCTTCCAAATCTCATCCAAACATTCATCAAATAACAACTACAACACAACTTCTCATGGATAGTTCTAATCATTATTCAACACCAAATCCATCAACAATTTTACATATAACACACACATATACATACACATATATATATATATATATATATATATATATACATAAAGAAAGTTCTCTACACAACATAACTTAAATCAGACTTAGGGTAGGATTTACTTACCTTGTGCTTGAGTAATTCCACTAGAATCTCTCTTTCTTTGGTAGACTTGTTTTTTTTCTAAAACCCTGACCATAAACACTATAAGAATTCAACACTTTAAAAATTAATCTCACATCTATTGCAAGAATTCTTACCTTTGGGCGCTTAGGATCAAATCTCTACCAAAATCCAACCAAATTCCCTTGGAAATTTGATGAAGAGATGAGAGAAATTGAGAGTGAAGTGGCGTGAGAGGGAGTAGAGAATGAGAGGGTCTTTTTGCTTGAACTCTTAATATCTCATATTAATATGCATACTTTCCCATTTTGCCTTTGCACTTTCTTTAAACTTTCATCTATGTCCCTTAGTCAATTACCATAATACCCTCATTTTTAATACATTCTCCATGAAATTCTACCTCTTTTCACTCCCCACTTTTTCAACTAATTTTGAGTGAAAATACCATTTTACCCTTAATGCAAGTTTAAGGTGTTTTCTTCACATTTTCTCAAAATAACTTTAGCAAAAAAATCAACTAAAGGTGTAAGAGCATAAATTAAATTACGTACCTCCATGTGGGCATTACAATGGTATGGTATTAATTCTATTATTATTATTTTTAAATCCATATGAGAGATCTAAAAAACAGAAACAATGTGTATCAAACACAGAGAAGGGTTCAACAGGTTCTTCAAATGCTTCTGTAAATGTAAATGAGATACGCGAGGAAAATAGAATGGAGAGGATGTCTAAATTAAAAAGGAAGAGGGGTAAAAAATATCATATTAGTGGTTACCTATGTTTTTCAGATTATGATAAGTTAAATTGGCTAACTAAATCTATGTTTTTTAGGTGCTTCTCTATGTGCAAATCCCGATTCTAATATTCCAAATACTAATGCAGAACAGCACAATCGTGAGTTTTGAATCTGACAACATACATTCAAACATTCGATTTGTTATATTTTAAAAACATAATGTTATTTCATTACATCGTAAAAGTAAAGGTGTGGAACTTTTCTGAACCATTTTTAACATTGCTAGTGTTGTTGAATATTGTGATGACCTTTTTCTTAATTATTTTCATTCCCACGCCAGACTTTGAAAAAACAAAAGAAATCTTTATCAGAGACAAATAGAGGTTCAAAATCTCGCTCACCAGAAAGAGGTGACAAATGTCACAATAATTTCTTTAAATACTTATATAAATATAAATGAGATATTTAATTATTGTTTTTGCCTTTTGGTTAAGCTCTTCTATTATATAATTTGTTGCATGGTATAGTATTAATTCTTGTATTATTATTTTGAAATCCAGATGAGAGATCTAAAAAACAAAAACAATGTGTATCAAACATAGAGAAGGGTTCAACAAGTTCTTCAAATGCTTCTATAAATGAAAATGAGATACGTGAAGAAAATAGAATGGAGAGGATGTCTAAATTAAAAAGGAAGAGAGGTAAAAAATTATAATATTAGTGGTTACCTACGTTTTTTAGATTATGATAAGTTACATTAGCTGACTAAATCTATGTTTTTCAGGTGCTTCTCCATGTGCAAACCCGGATTCTAATATTCCAATTACTAATGCAGAACAACACAATCGTGAGTTTTGAATCTGACAACATACATTTAAACATTCATTTTGTTATATTTTAAAAATATAATGTTATTTCATTATGTTGTAAAAATAAAGGTGTGGAACTTTGCCGAACCATTTATAACATTGCAAGTGTTGTTGAATATTGTGATGACCTTTTTCTATTATTTTCATTTCCAGGTCAAACATTGAAAAAACAAAAGAAATCTTTATCAGAGACAAACAGAGGTTCAAAATCTCGCTCAACAGAAAGAGGTAACAAATGTCATATTGTTAGTTAGACATATTTAAATGTTGACTCAAATATTAAAGTTACATAGAAAAAAAAAATATCATTGTAAGTTCCCAAATTAACAGAACACATCTAAGTATTAAATTTATTACCTTCTAAAAATATCATGTTATTTCTTTGCATAGTGGAAAAAAAAGTCTTGGAACTTTGGTGAACCATCCTATAAGTGCATTCATTGTGGATCACTCATGTGGTATGAAGAGCGAACTGTTAAGAACCAAGAGCCAGCCATACCTTTGTTTTCATTATGTTGTATGGATGGAAAAGTTCAGTTACCATTATTGAAAGAATTGCCAGAACCATTAAAAGGTTTATTGGATTTCGGCAGTGGTAACAAGGGGATTAGTTAGAAGCAAAATAAAGATACACAATTCATTGTTCTCATTTACATCGATGGGAGGGCATGTTGACGATGAGAATAACCAAATAGGTGGTCCATATGTTTTTAAACTTTGTGGACAGAATTACCACCGTATAGGGTCATTAATTCCACTTGAAGGAAGGAAACCTCAGTTTGCGTAGCTTTATATTTATGACACAGAGTAGGAAACTAGTCATAGATTAAATTCTATACAAGATAATACAACCGATGGTACTGTTGATAGGGAATTAGTGTAGGAATTGCAATTGATGTTTGATGCAAACAATGAATTGGTTAAAAGTTTTCGTTTTGTTAGGGACCATATGCATTGGAATGATATTAGAAATATCCATTTGCAATTGAAAATGAAAAGGGAAAAATATGGAAGACAATACAATTTGCCAACTGCATCTAAAATTATGGGTTTAACTGTTGGTGATATTGGAATTTCAGAAATCGGAAAAGATATCATTGTTCATCATTCAAAAAAGGGTCTTCAAAGAATTTTTGACTTGCATCCAAGCTTTATGGCATTACATTATCCAATATTATTCCCATATGGAGAAGATGGATACAGAATTGACATTAACCATAAAGAGTCTCTTGACAAAAAATCTTCAAAGAGAAACAAACTGAGCATGAGAGAATATTATGCATTTCAGTTGCAATATAGATTACATGAAGGGCATACTCTAATGAGATCAGGTAGATTATTGCAGCAATATATTGTGGATGTATATATGGTTGTTGAAGAGGAAAGATTTTGTTGGATTAGTGTAATAACTACTTCCTACTCAAATACTCATAAAAATATACATAATAAAATACATGTATAATAACATAAATAGTTGGGGCCAAATTTTTCTTTTATTAAACATATACATTCTTTATACAAAATTAGTATCATAAACAAAAACTATCAAAAACTATGTAGACAATGTAGCCATTCCTCCTCGCATGCCAACGTCCATCCGACCGTGTCCTCACCCAAATCCTGCAAAAACATAGAAAGACAATGGGGTGAGCACAAATAATGCTCAGTAAGTAAACCCTCTAGTCATCTATCCCCGTAACTCTCTCTCTCTAAGTCTTTCCTTACAATTCTCATTTACTATCTCTTTTATACTTCTCTCTGTTTTCTCTTTCTATTTCTCTCTCTCTCTGTTTCTCTTTCTTAGAACTCTTTTCTACTAACTCTCTTTAGTAAGTCACGGTCCCATCTTATCAGGGGCACGGCCGGGACTCACTCCTGCTCTCCGTGACTTCTACTCGTTCTTAGCCGATCGGACTCGGTTATGCATGGATTCGGAACCCTTGGCCATGTGAGTATATAATCTCTCTCTCGGGTACTCTTGAGTATAGCCCTCATCCGCATGCACTCTCACGGGCTACACCATTTCTCTCTCTCATACTCATGCCGCTCTCTTAATGCGGTGTACATGCGGGAATACTCTACCCATTACTCATGGGTTCCCTATCTCACAACCTACTCTATTCTCTTTTTCTCTCTTTTCTCTTAACAAAGCTCACACTCAAAGTTCTCTAATCTTTTTCTACTCTTTCTGTAATGCATAATTAATGCATATGGATGATTCATGCTCATTAATGCACTGATGAAAAGCACAAATGCAATGTTACATCAAAGATAGTCATTCTGCGCAGGTCACACTCAAGAAAGCATAACTTGAGTTATACACATCGGATTGCTACTATTTTTGTCTGGTTTTAAATCTTAGAGATAGAGCTATAACTTTTATGTTTTGGTCTAAACCCAGTTCAATCTGTAAGATGCCCAAAAATCACTCAGAACGTCACAGCTGTGACAGGGCAGTTTGGTAACATGTTTTCACTTAGGCATTTCATCAAGCAACTAATGTGCATACAAGAACTCTACTTTACCATAACTTTTCTTCTCTTCTTAACCATCCAAAATGGGAGGAAAACTCCCTCATATAGTCATAATTCTTGCCAAGGAAAACACTCCCAAAAATATTCATGCAAACTCCTCCAACTTCAACTCAATTTCAATCTCTCTTCACACATCAAACACTTCTCATAATTAAAGTGTATTCAACAACCACAATGCAAATATTCATCTCAACTCAATTCTCAATAACTTAACATACTTATACATACATAAAACTCTACTCAACCTCTACTCAAAGGATTTCTCAAATCTCAACCTGGGTTGGATTTACTTACCTTTTGGGTAATTGGCTTCTCTAGCACTTCTCCTTCCCTTTTGTATCTTGTCTTCTATCTAAAACTTTAAACAAACAATAAAAACATAAGAATTTAACAAATCATAAGCAAATTCTCATCTAAAGCAAGAATCCTTACCTTAGGATGCTTTAGATTAAATCTCTACTAAAAACTACCCCAAAAATCCTTAGAAATTCTTGGAAGATTGAGTGGAGGATTGAGAGAAATTAGGGAATGAGAATGGCGGTGGAGATGGTGAAGAATGAAGGGCTTTCAACACTTAAACTCTTTTTAGCTCAACTTATATACAATCATTCCCATTTTGCCCTTGCTCTTTCTTAGAAATTCCATCTATATCCCTTAGTCAATTACAATAATGCCCTCATTTTTATTGCATTCTCCATGAAATTTTATCTCTTTTCACTCTCCACTTTTTCAACTAATTTTGAGTGAAAATACCATTTTACCCCTAATGAAAGTTTAAGGGATTTTATTCACATTTTTCTCAAAATAACTTTAACAAAATTCAACTAAAGGCCAACCAACCAAAAATAACAACATGCAAGCTCAATTGAGAACAAATTAATAAACATTCAAGCAATGCAACAATAATTTAACTACATACCTCAAGTGGGGTGTTACAATTAGAAACAATCAGAAAAAATTGAGGAGTGATTTGTACGGCGGGTTGATGGATGTCATTTCAAAAGACGATGTTAATGCATAGCATCTAGGGAGATCTACGCTGCTCCCTTTGTCTCACACTGGTAGTCCCCGATATCATGTTCAGAATTATCAAGATGCAATGGCGATTTGCAAATGTTTTTGATATCCATATATTTTTCTGATGTTCACCTGTAATCCCAAGTGGCTAGAGATACAATATCTACATAATTGTATTGGAGAATGTGATCAAGAAAGTAGAGTAACTGCAATTTGCAAAGTTTTTGAGATCAAATTGCTTGAGCTAATGCGAGAGATAAAAAAGGTGAATATTTTGGTGAAACAGTTGCAAGTAAGTAATCCAATGAATAATATTTATACCTTCTTTAAAAAATCTGGTTCATTGATAATTTATGATATGAAATTATATTATACCAACTATTGCTTAACATGTTATAATTGTTTTTGTCCATTATCCTTTTGCATTTTCAAAAAATATTTATGTAACGCAACAGCATCACCATCACCATCACCATCACCATCACCAAGTCAGATATTCCTAACTTTTTCAATGTAATTTCTACAATCCTTTTGTAAGAAACTCAAATTCTCAACACCCCCAGCTTCAACTAACAAGGAATTGAAATTCTTACTCGGTCTAATCCCCACTCTATCATTCACTTCAATCTTTCTTTTCACATGCGCTTATATAAATCTATTGCTCTTGAAAATCTTGCTTTGCTAGGACTTATGAGCTCATGGTTATGCTCATAGATGATTGACACTATTTCCCATTTACCATCTGAACGTCGAGAGGTAGTACTACGAGCCTTACAACCACTTTTTGTCAACGGATGCAATTTAAAGATATTTTTGGAGTTACTATCTTGCTTTCCGCCACAACAGCAGGCAACGTTCGCATAAATCAACTCCCCATCATCTCCTTTCCTTGAAGATCTTATTGTAACTTCAAACCCCATTTTATTTCCATAGCTCTGGTAGTATTGAAAAAACTTATCAAATGATTCAAAAAACATTCCAAGCTTAGGCTTGCCTTCATCTTCCGCACTAATTCTATCCCCTATTCGTTGTGCATCATTACCCTATAGTACACAAAGTGGGGGCTTGTTTATTTAACAAGTCTGCACATAGAAAAAACCTTTCATTACAAAAAATGACAGTAGACCATCACTTGAAGTACACTAGGTGCCAACCCCACAAATGTTCAAATTTATTCCCAATTCAAAAACCAAAGCTTCCTAAATTGTCAAACAAGCAAATTCATCATGACCGAAAACAAAAGTCTAAATCAGAATAAGTAAAAACTTTAGTTGCATCTTTCTAACGTACTACGATAAATTTTTGCGAGAAAATATATCACATTGGGCAATGTAATATATCCTTCCCCTTACATGAATGTTGCAAATATTACACAATCATCATATTCCAAAAGTATGTATATATATTTAACCGAAAAATGATATAAGCAAAATAATAGTATGTATATATATTTAACCGGCAAATGATACAAGTAAAATACTCCTATTGGGTCCTAAAATGGGGGAAGGATTAAAATAAAACAACCCACATATCCATGGGATCAAAGACAGCAGCCACACAACCCACACCCCAAACAACAGCCATGAAATCCACACCCCAAGCAACAGCCATGAAGTCCACACCCCAAGTAGTAGTCATGGAATCCACACCCCAAGCAATAGCCACACAACCAACACCCCAAATCGATTTTGGATGGCTGTGGGATTCCGTGGGAACAAGCTGTGATTAGAGATTGAGCTGGATTTTCAAAATTCACAGGATTTTTTGAGAGAAATTTTTGGGTTTCTTTATTTTGGGAGATACAAAGTTGATTTAGAGAAATTAATGTTTGAAATTTTGGGTTTTTTACAAAGTTTTTTTTTTTTTAATAAATTTGGAGGGAAGTGACATGGCATCCTGATGATGTGGCAGCTGAGGTGGCATATGCCACATAGGATGCCATATCATGGAGTAAAAAGAAAATGGTGTAAAGGGTGGTGTAAAGGTAGCATTATTGAATATACAATTAATAAATAATAAAAATTGAAAACTAAAAACAAATACTGTACGTTGAAAACATGAGCAAATAGCATAAAGAAAAGAGAGAAATGGCAATGTTGTAATATAATATAGCAAATATGGTTTAAAAATAAGATGAAGAGCAAAGAAGAATACGTGTCATTACATTAAAGAGACGATGAGAGAGGGAGTGAAAGGCTCAATAATTTTTGCTTCGTTTAACATGCCTTCGGTTCTGGATAATTACATGAGAACCCTACAAGTTTCAGATAAATATATTTTATCCCGCTCTCATTTCCCTTGAGATTGTATTATTTAACCCTAAACCCACAAAAGACTAAGGCAGTTTGAACCCTAGATAATCCACAAATGCTACTACTCAAATGGCCTGCAAAACCTTTCTCCGTTGTTGTTATTCTTCTTCTGAAACGGTTACTGAAACCAAAATCTCATCTTTATTAACAAATTCATGTAAAGTGACAACAAGTATACCAAAAGATTTAGCACATAATGTTGAAGAGGTAGCGAGGCTTGATAAATTCCTTCAAAAAGATTGTAAAGAAGGTACTATCACTCTTGATGAAACACGTTATTTCTTTTGTTTAATGACTCATATGCAACCCAAACCACCGATTTCTTCATTCAACCAGTTGTTTGGAGCTCTTGGTAAGAAAAGGTTTTATGAAGACGTTATTTTGTTGTACAAGAGAGTGGGTTCAATTGGGTTGTTGTCGGATTTGATTACTTTGAATATTTTAATTAATTGTTTCTCTAATGTGGGTAGAGTGTGTGATGGTTTTGTTGTTTTTGGGAGGATTTTGAGGTGGGGTTTTAGCCCTGATGTTGTGACTTTTGACTTCTTTGATTAAAGGATTGTGTTTGGAGAATATGAGTTCTGAGGCTACGAGGTTGTACAAGAAAATGGCTGTGTTTGGGGTTATGCCTAACGTGATTACGTATGTGACTTTGATTAACAGGTTGTGTCAGATAGGGAAGGTAGAGGAAGCTAATGGGTTGATGGGATTGAAAGGTTTGCAACCTAATGTGGTGACATTTAATACAATGATAAATGGGCTTTGCAGGGAGGGGAAGATGGAGGAAGCTTATAGGTTGCTGGAATTGATGAGTCAAAGAGGTTTGTAGCCGGATGTGGTGACGTTTAATACAATGATAAGTGGGCTTTGCACGGAGGGGAATGTTAGTAAACGACCAATTTACACAGCGGAAAGCAAAAACATAAACAACATGGATCGTTCCTTAGAACCAAGATCCGAGTACAAATTTACAGTTTATACAATATATATTAAATCTGCAGAAAAATCAGTTCAAGGTTTAAGAAATCATACACATGTTTGGAGGCTCCTCCAAGTTGTCTCTAAACGTATTTTGCTACCGATCCAAGTGTAATATCGAACCGACGTAGTCCACATGAAGATAACCGCAAGGAACTAAAGAGGGATTTGCTAGATCCTCTGTAGTCTTAAGAAACAAAGAAGAAGAATGAAGAATATTTTTATTTTCAATCAAAACCCAAAACTGGCGTGTGAGAGTGAAAAAGGGCTGTGTGTTTTCTTTCTTTCAATGGATTAATGAAATAAATTTCTTTTTTTTTTTTTTCTCAATTAAACTTTTGTTTAAATAGTCAAGTTTAATTGCCTTGTTCCCATATGGAATAGGCTTGGGCTCCAACCCAAACACCCCTTGTTTCCAAACACTCCCAATTAGATATTTATTTTAATTTATCATTATCTCAATTAACAAATCAATTAATATATATATATATATATATATATATATATATATATATATATATATATATATATATATATATATATATATATATATATATATTAACATTTAATAATAATGATAATTTATTTAAATATATGCGAACACATATTTAAACGTAATTTCACTTATTTAATTTTTCTAATAAATTAAATAAAGGCTACGACCTTAGCAAATTTAATTGCACTGTGAAATTACCAAAATACCCTTTCACCTAAAAAAGACGAAAACGCTCTTCTAACTTCCTGGCTCTTAAATTATTTTCTATGTGTATGACCCATAGGCTCCTCATCATACCGACAGCGTATAGTATCGCGATTAACACAAATTAATCGTCTCACTATACACAAACCAAGATTGGCCTTAGTAAGGCATTATGGCCACCCGATAGATTCAGATTCAGATTCAGCAAAGTAGCTACCTATCAATGATATGGTTACCGTACAATTCGATCATTTCATCATACGTTATCTCGACGAGACGAAGGCATAGAAATAGTGTCAACCTCCGGTTACTCTCGATATTATGTATTCGTTACTGGACCAATGACCTGTATTATAAACTAGATAGAGCAACAACTCAATCCCACTGTGGCCACAATTTTAGTGTCATTGCCATTTACTGAATTGCACCATGAGATAACTTCTCCCGTACCCGAGAGTGATGAATCCTCTGTCTATCCACCATAGTCTTGATACATTCCTTGATGCCGCCAATCACTACCGTATTGACATCTGTGAAAAGAATTGCATTAGGCTAGTGTCAAACTACACCAATCAGTGCACAAGGTGCTTCAGTGATCTGAAGTCTAAGGATCACATGCACCACCATTCGTTAGACGATTTGTTCCATAGACACTGGGGTTACCATCCATATGGAATCCTCTGGTGGGCCAGTCCAGTGAACTTGTTATGGTGTATTCGCCTAAAGCAAGCACCAATGTGTTGCACCAGGCTGTCACCAAACAACCTTGACAAGTGAGATCACTCACTACCTTTCGACAGGGTCGTTCAACACTATGATAGCCTTACCATATTATCTGTGCCCTTACTTCAGAATAATACTGATGAGAATGCAAAATGTCATATTTACCCCCCGTAATGTCTATTCTTTTATACTTATTTGCTGCCTAATTGTACTCATTATTATTCTATTTTGATTTAGGATTCAAATGGAGGCGTTAATTGCAAAACGGAACTAATTAAGTGAATTCGGACAGTTTCAACATTGTTTCGTAATCTAGGCATAACTCTCTCATCCAAGCTCCGATTGAGATGATTCAAAATGTTGTGGAATTCTAAGAAAGCGATCTAAAACTTTCATGTTTTGAGTTTAGAGAGATACTCGCTTAATCAAGGTTGTAATGGGGCTTGAAGTTGACACACCTGCACTGCTGATGTTCTAGAACATTCTGCCTTGTCATGCAAGCCCAATAGGCAGTTTATTATTGGAAGATTTGAAGACCTATTACACGCAAGTTACAGCTGGAATCACCAGTTTCCTATTTTGTATTAAGAATTTATTTTATTTTCAATTACTCGGATTAGGATAAAGATTATTTTGGGATTTTATAATATTTTTAGGAGATCTAGATTTAGTAGAATTAAAATTCGAATTGGATATTTAGAGAGGGAGATCGGATTAGGGATTACACAGAGACACACACGCCTCTCCCTCTCATCTTCTTGAACTTTTCCTTTGAATTTTTGTGATGGCCATGAGTGGCCAATTTTTATAACTTGGTCAAAGGAAACAAGACCTCAGAATCAATAAACTGTGAGATCAATCTGGTTTTTTTCTTTAAGTGTTCAATTTATGTTTGAGTATTGGATGTTCTTCTATGCATATTTTCATGATTGTTGCAGTTTAATTACTAGGAGGCCTACTAGTTTATTAATTTTTGAAATCTACTACTAAGTTAGATATCAAATCCGTAATTGTTTGATCCCTCTAACTTGTGAAGTAATTAGGGTTTAAGAATTTGCTGCGTCAGGAATTATTAAGTCTTAAGAAGAACATTTGACTGAATTAAATGCACCCACTTGAGTTTGTGTTGTTTAGCTTCATCGATCTCTCTAGGTCTTAAGGCTGCCACTAGATTAAATCTTTAGCGCTTGTCTAGGGTTGTTTAGTAGTAAGCTTAATTAGATCGCTTGTTTCATAATTAATTACAACTAAGGAGAGATAGGAAAATAGTTCCAACGGTGAATATTCAAGGTATGAATTGATTTATTTTTGTATCGATGATCAGTTGTAAGATTTCGATGGTGGATGTTGACCTAGACCAAGTTTCGTTATTTGATTGATTTCGATAGTTTAATTTGAATTGCTTTTTTTTTTTTTGAAATTATTTCTGTTTTACTCAAAACCCCCAAGCCTTGTTCACGTAACATAAAACTCGGCTAGACACTCTTCGTGGGAACAATCCCTATTCACACTACTACGTGTATTTTTTAGGGTTTTAATTCTGGGTGCCTACGACAGCACGCCAAATACTGGGGCAACAGACGTTTCTAAAATGGCCATCATATGTGCTCATAGGGTTCCACTATCAAGATTTGAAACACTTGATACCCTCGTCAAGGTTCTACCATTCCAAGGATATATATCAATACATATTGCAATAATAATGATTTACACGATATAGAATAAAATGCCTTTTATTGATTACTGAACATTATTATAAAGAGTCAATTCTACAATAATTGATTGGCTCTAGGGCATCTACTCTAACAGGGAAGATAAAGAGGTTTGCAGCCTGATGTGGTGACGTTTAATACAATGATGAGTGGGCTTTGCAAGGAGGGGAAGATGGAGGAAGCTAATGGCTTGATGGAATTGATGAGTCAAAGAGGTTTGTAGCCTAATGTGGTGACGTTCACTATAATGATAAGTGGGCTTTGCAAGGTGGGGAAGATGGAGGAAACTAATGGGTTGTTTGAATTGATGAATCAAAGAGGGTTGCAACCTGATGTGGTGACTTTTAATTCAATGATAAATAGGCTTTGCAAGGAGGGGAATACGGAGGAAGTTAATGGGTTGTTGGAATTGATGAGTCAAAGAGGTTTGCGGCCTGATGTGGTGACATTTACTACAATGATAAACGGGCTTTGCAAGGAGGGGAAGATAGAGGAAGCTAATGGGTTGTTGGAATTGATGAGTCAAATAGGTTTTCAGCCTGATGTGGTGACATTTACTACAATGATAAATGGGCTTTGCAAGAAGGGGAAGACGGAGGAAGCTAATGGGTTGTTGGAATTGATGAATCAAGAAGGTTTGCAGCCTAATTTGGTGACTTTTACTACAATGATAAATGAGCTTTGCATGGAGGGAAAGATGGAGGAAGCTAATGGGTTGTTTGAATTGATGAATCAAAGAGGTTTGCAGCCTGATTTGGTGACTTTTAATACAATGATAAATGGGCTTTCTAAGGAGGGGAAGACGGAGGAAGCCTATGGGTTGTTGGAATTGATGAGTCAAAGAGGTTTACAGCCTGATGTGGTGACATTTACTACAATGATAAGTGGGCTTCGCAAGGACGGGAAGATGGCGGAAGTGTAACGACTCCTTTCTACTCATATACTCATAAAAATACATATAATAAGATACATGTATGATAACATAAATAGATGGGCCCAAATTTTTGCTTTCATTAAATATACATATTCTTTACACAAAATAAAGTATCATATTGTAATGCCCCACTTGAGGTACGTACTTAAGATTTGCTGTCTTGCTTAAATGTTCTTTGATTCAGCTTTAATTGAGTTTGTATGTTGAGTTGGTTGAGTGTTTGCCTTGAAATTACTTAAGATTTGAGGAATTTTTGAGTTACAGGCGTCGCCGAGGCAAAGAGGTGCTACAACCATGGTGTAGCTACTGTAAGTTTTTGGGCGAAGAAAGTTCTTCGCCGCGGTGACGGGATGGCCAAAAAGTTTATTGAGTTTTAGATATTTTCTTCTCTAAGGGCTATTTGACCATTCTACCTCTAATTAGCAGGAAAAGTGGGGAGTGAAATGCAAGGAAATTTCATGGAGAATAGGTTCTTATGGGGGTGTGTTTGTAATGAATCAAAGGATATGGATGGAATTTCCAAGAAAGAGTAAGGGTAAAATGGGAAGAATGAGTATGTTATGTGATATTTAGGGGGATTAGTCTTAGAAAGCTCTCCAGTTCCTATTTCCACCGCCTCTTCCATTCTCCATTTTCTCTCAAGTTTCCTTCAATCTTTCAAAGATTCTAGAGAGCTTTTTGAGTAGTTTTTAAATAGAGATTTCATCTAAAACATCCTATGGTAAGGATTCTTGCTTTAGATGTGAGTTTTGCTAAGGTTGTATTGAAGTCTTATTTGGTTGTTGTTGTTGTGTTTTGAGTTGTAGAGAGAAGACAAGGCAACAAGGGAAAGGAAAAGTGCTAAAGAAGTCACTTTTGCACAAAGTAAGTAATTCCAAGTTAAGTTGAGGTTTAAGAATTCATTTGAGCTTTAGGAATTCATTTGAGTAGAGATTGTGTAGGTTTAATGTTGTTGAGATGAAATGAGATAAGATTAGTAGTTATTTCTTATTGATTATGTTGAGTATGAGAAGTGTTGAACTTCTATGATGTTGAGTTGGGTTGATAGAAGAAGTTGGAGAGAGTTTGTAGTAAACCTATTTGGAAGTGTTTCTTTGATAGGGTTTATAGTTATTTGAGGGAGTTTTCTCCCAATTTGGATGGCTAGAGAATGTAGTAGAGTAAACATTAGAGTAGAGATTTTGCATGCACATGAATTGTTTGATGAAATGTTTAAGAGAAATATGAGCATGAATTGTGAACCTTAATTTTTGCTACATTGCATATTGACATTTCCTAATTGCATTAATAAGCATAAACCACCCATGTGCATTAATTGTGTATTGGGTAATTAGCTTGAGAGAGAGTAGAGACTTTTGAGTATAAGTCACACTATGAGTGTTAGTTTGAGGAAGAGTAGAGAATGTTGAGAATAAGCTTCCCTATTAGTAAAGAGAAAGAGAAATTGAGCACTAGAGAATAAGAGAGAGAGAAGTGCTGTAACGCCCCACATGAGGTACGTTGTTATTGTTTCCTCTTCCGCTCTTACTTGAAATTGGTTTTGGTAATATTGTTTGGCTGAATGTTTGCCCTGAAATTGGTTGAAAATAGAAGAATTTTAGTGTACCTAAGCTTCGCCGCGGCGAAGATGTGTTGAAACCACGGGGAAAGTCTCTGGATATTTCGCCGCGTCGACAGCCGATTAAATTGTTGGTTAAGTTTTAGATATTTTCTTCCCTAAGGGCAATTTGAGCTTTCTACCCCTAATTAGCAGGAAAAGTGGGGAGTTAATTGTAAGGATTTTTCATGGAGAATATGTTGATATGGGGGTGAGTTTGTAATGAATCAAAGGATATAGATGGAATTCCCAAAGAAGAGTAAGGGCAAAATGGGAATGATTGTGTATATATTTCATTAAAAGGAATTAGAATCAGAAAAACCCCTCATTTCTTCTTCTCAAACGCAACTCTCCATCTTTGCTCCTCTCAACTTCTCTTTTCTTTTGATCAAGGATTCCCAAGGGATTTTTGAAGTGATTTGGGGTAGAAAAGCAACCTAAGGCTTCCTAAGGTAAGGATTTCTTCTTAAGTTGTGTGATTTGGGAGTTTTAACCTATATTGAAGTTTGAGGGTTTTTATTCTTTTGGTTAACATTAGAGGAAAAGTCAAGCTAAACAAGTGAAAGGAAGAGTTGGTGAGGTCTCTCCATAACAAGGTAAGTAAAACCCAACCCAAGTTGAGATTTATGAATTTTCTTGATTAGGGTTTTGATAGAAATGATGTATGTATGTGATGTACATGTGATATGCCATGTATGGAGGTTTAAATAGATATTTCTATGCTTTGTGAATGTTAATACCTTGCAAATACGAGAAATGAGTTGTTGGGTTGGCAAGGTAGTTGAGATGGATTTGAAGGGGTGTTATGGAACCCTTTTTGGAAGTGTTTTGTTTGACAGGTTTTTATGGCTTTGTGAAGGGGTTTTTCCCCCTTTTGGATGATTAGGAAAAGTTTTAGAATCATGGCTATAATAGAGTTTTATAGTGCACATGAGTTGTTTGATGAAATGCCTAATAGAGGTTTGAGTGTGAGTAGTGAACCTTAATTCTTGCAACATTGCATGTTGGCATCTCATAAGTGCATTGGTAAAGTTGAACCATCCATAGGCACTAGTTGTACATAGAAAAGTGACCTAAGAAAGTGTAGAAAAATTGTGTATGCAATTACTCTATGAGTAGAGAGCTTAGTGTGTACAATTACTCTAAGGGTAGAGAGCATTGAAAAATGCTACAATAGAATGAATTAGAAGAGTAGTATAGTTGGGATGATGCTTTGTGATCATCACCCGACCGTTATGAGAATCGGATTGATGCTTTGTGATCATCACCCGAATAGCCCTTAGAGATGGGTCGATGCTTTGTGATCGTCACCCAATGAGTAATAGAAATGGGGTAGATGCTTTGTGATCACTATCCGATTAGTTATTAGATAAGTGGGTTGATGCTTTGTGATCATCATCCAATAGTTAGTAGAAGCGGGTTGATGCTTTGTGATCATCCCCCTCACAGTGACTAGAGACGGGTTAATGCTTGGTGATCGTTACCCAAAAGTCATGAGAAACGGGTAGGTGCTAAGTGGTCTCCACCCGATAGTTAGGAAAATCGAGTAGGTGCTTTGTGATCCCCACTCGGTAGTCACTAAGAACGGGTTGGTACTGTGTGAATTCCACCCGATGGTTATGGAGAGTGAGATGGTGTTGTGAACGCCTTATCCGCCGTACCTCGGTAAGATGAGGCCATGGTATTTAGTAGAAACAGAAACAGAAACAGAATTAGAAAAAGGAAAGAATTAAGAGTTTCACACGGGGACAGACAGTTAGAGAGTTTTACTTACTGAGCATTATTTGTGCTCACCCCGTTATTTTCCTTTATGGATGCAGGTTCTAGGTGTTGATGCGGTCGGAGGGGCGTCAGCAAGCGAGGAGCAATAGCTACACTGTTTCCCCTGTTTTGTCTTTTAAAATACATTTTATAAACAGTACTCTTTATGTATAAAAGACATATGAATTGTAATGAAAAGAAAACTTTGGGCCCAATTTTCTATTGTTATCATGCATGCATTGTACTAGTTTTCAGTAGGTGTTACAAGTGCTAATAAAGAGAATCGAGTAGATTGTGTGATAGGTAACCCGTGAGTAATGGGTAGAGTATTCCCGCATGTATGCCGCATTATGAGAGTGGCATGAGTATGAGAGAGAGAAGTGGTGTAGCCAGTGAGAGTGCATGCGGATGAGGGTTATACCCGAGAGTACCCGAGAGATATATTATATACTCACATGGACAAGGGTTCCGAATCTATGCATAACCGAGTCCGATCGGCTAGAATGAGTACAAGTCACAGAGAGTGGGAGCGAGTACCGACCGTGCCTCTGGTAAGATGAGGTCATGACTTATAAAAGAGAGTTAGTAGCGAAGGGTTATTAGAAAGAGAAAACAGAGAGTTATAAAAGAGAGAGTAAATGAGAATTGAAGGGAAAGAATTAGAGAAAGTTATGGGGATAGATGAGTAAAGGATTTACTTACTGAGCATTGTTTTATGCTCATCCCGTTGTTCCCTATGTTTTTGTAGGACCTAGTTGAGGATACAGTTGGATGGGCGTCGGCAAGCGAAGGGATATGGCTATACTGTCCACCCTGTTTTTGATGTTTTTGTACATGATACAACTTTTGTATAAAGAGAGTATATGTTTAATAAAAGAAAATTTTGGGCCCAACTTTTATGCTTTCTTACATGTATTTTACTATGTATATTTTTAAAGAAATATGAGTAGAATGGAGTCATTACACATATACAAAAAGTCATCAAAATGTGGTGGACAATGTAACTATTTCTCTTCGCTTGCCGACGTCAATCCGACCGCATCCTGACCTAGATCCTGCAAAACACATAGAAACAATAAGGTGAGCACAAATAATACTCAGTAAGTAAATTCTCTACTCATCTATCCCCGTAACTCTTTCTCTTAATTCTTTCCTTACATTACTCTCTCGAATGTCACGGCCTCATCTTACCAGAGACACGGCTGGGATTCATCCCACTCTTCATGACTTCTGCTTTTCTCTCTCTGTTCTTTCTCATTCTTTCTTATTTAAATGTCACGGCCTCATCTTACTAGAGGCACGGCCGGGAACTCAAGCCCACTCTTCTTGACTTCTACTCACTCAAATGTCACGGCCCCATCTTACCGGAGGCACGGCCGGGAACTCAATCCCTCTTTGCGTGACTGATACTTATTCAAGTGTCACGACCCCATCTTATCGGAGGCACAGCTAGGAGATCACAAAGCACCCACTCTCATGACTTTTACTCATTTTCTGCTGATCGGATTCAGTTATGCATGGATTCGGAACCCTTGGTCACGTGAGTGTATATTCTCTCGCTCTTGAATGTCACGGCCCCATCTTACCGGAGGCACGGCTGGGAGATCACAAAGCACCCACTACCCATGCCGATTCTACTCATCACTCACGGGTTCCCCATCGCACAACCTACTCTATTCTCTTCTTTAGCACTACTCTTTCTTTGTTCTCTAGTGCTTATTCTTTCTTTCTCTTTACTCTTGGAGTAGCTTACACTCCAATTCTCTACTCTTTCTTGAGCTACTTCTCAAGTGCACAATTAATGCATAGGGATGGCTCATACTCATTAATGCACTTATGAAATGCCAAGATGCAATGTTGCAAGAATTAAGGTTTACTATTCATGCTCATACTTCTCTTAGGCATTTCATCAAACAACTCATGTGCATATAAAAACTGTACTTTAACTATAACTCTACTTCTTTCTCTAGCCATCCAAAAATGGGAGGAAACTCCCTCATAAACTCTAAATTCCTATCAAGGAAAACACTCCCAAAGAGGTATACACCAAAATCTCTCAAACTTCATCTCAACTTCCATCTCTCAACACACATCAAAACACTTCTCATAAATGAAGTGTATCCAACAACCGTAAAACAAATACTCATCTCAACTCAATTTCTCAACAAGCATAATACATACATGCATAAAGAAATCTCTACTCAAATGATTTCTTAAACTTTAGCTTGAGTTGGATTTACTTAACTGTAACAACTGCTGTAAACTACTACAATGCATGCATAATAACAATAGAAAATGGGCCCAAAACTTTTGCTTTTATTATAAATAATAAGTCTTTTATACACAAAGCGCATCATTTACAAAAAGCCATTTTAAAAGACAAAAACAGGGGAAACAATGTAGCTATTGCTCCTCGCTTGTCGATGCCCCTCCGACTGCATCATCACCTAGATCCTGCATCCACAAAGGAAAATAACGGGGTGAGCACAAAATAATGCTCAGTAAGTAAACCCTCTATCTGTTTATCCCCGTATGTATTTCTCTTAATTCTTTCCTCACACTTTCTGTTGTTTCCTACTAAACTTCATGGCCTTATCTTACCGGAGGTACAGCCGGATGGCGTTCACACAGCACCATCTCACTCTTCATGACTGTCGGGTGGAGTTCACACAGCACCAACTCGTTCTTAGTGACTACCGAGTGGGGATCACGAAGCACCTACCCGGTTTTCGTAACTATCAGGTGGAGACCACAAAGCACCTACCCGTTCCTCATGACTTTCGGGTGACGATCACAAAGCATTAACCCGTTCCTAATCACTATCGGGTGATGATCACAAAGCATCAACCCATTTCTAATAAATGTCGGGTGATGATCACAAAGCATCAACCCCTTTCTAATAACTAACCGGGTGATGATCACAAAGCATCAACCCATTTCTAATAACTATTCGGGTGATGATCACGAAGCATCAACCCGATTCTCATAACTGTTGGGTGATGATCACAAAGCATCAACCCATTTCTAATACTCTTCTCATTCACTCTACTCTAGCACTTCTCATTCTTTCTACCCTTAGAGTAGTTGCATCCACAAAGTTCTCTACTCATAGAGCAAGTGCATACACAAAGTTTCCTACTCTTTTTTAGGTCACTTCTCAATGCACAATTAATGCCTATGGATGGTTCATCTCCACTAATGCACTTATGAAATGCCAACATGCAATGTTGCAAGAATTAAGGTTCACTACTCATACTTAAACCTCTATTAGGCATTTCATCAAACAACTCAAGTGCATAATAAAACTCTACTATAAAAATAAGTCTATGTCTTTCTCTAACCATCCAAAATGGGGAGAAAACTCCATCACATAGCCATAATTCCTGCCAAAGAAAGACACTTCCAAAAAGGATTTCTCAATATCCTTCAATTCCATCTCAAACTACCTTTCCAACCCACATCTTACTTCTTATACTTGAAATGTGTGAACAATCACAAAGCACTAACAATCTCCATTTAAGACTCAATAACATGGCATATAACATACATACATAATTGCTATCAAAAACCCTAATCAAGAAAATTCTCAAATCTCAACTTGGGTTGGGATTTACTTACCTTGTTATGGAGAGATTTCACTAGCTCTTCCTTTCTCTTGGTTTGCTTGACTTTTTCTCTACTCTTTGACAAATGAACAAAAATCCTCAATAATCAAATATACTCAAAAACTCACAAAGCTTCACAACCAAAGCAAGAATCCTTACCTTAGGATGCCTTAGATTGATTTTCTACCCCAAATCACTCCAAAAGCCCTTTAAAACTCCTTGAACAAAAGAAAGAGAAATTGAGAGGAAGTAAGAGAGGAGAGTGGCGATGGAGAAGAGGAATAAAGGGTTTGCAATGACTTAATTCCTTTTAATGAAATTTATACACAAGCATTCCCATTTTGCCCTTACTCTTCCTTAGGAATTCCATCTATATCCTTTGATTCATTACAAACACACCCCCATAACAACATATTCTCCATGAAAATTCCTTACATTTTACTCCCCGCTTTTCCTACTAATTAGGGGTAGAATGGTCAAATTGCCCTTAGGGAAGAAAATATCCAAAACTTAACAAACATTTTGGTTGGCACGTCGCCGCGGCGAGGAAGCTTCTGTCGCCATGGCGAAACTGTCCAGCAGCTTCCCGTGGCTTCAACACCTCTTCGTCACGGCGAAGATTCTTCTTCGCCCTGTCGAAGCCTGGAACACAGAACTTCTTCTATTTCAACCAAATTTTCAGGGCAAGTATTCAACACACCACTCAATCAAAGGTCAACCAAACAATAATACTAATAAACCAACTCAAATAAAAAGAAACGTTAGCTACGTACCTCAAGTGGGGCGTTACATTAACTTGTGAGTGAGTGGCTTCACTAGCACTTCTCTTTCCCTTTGGTAGCTTGTCTTTTCTCTACAACTTTAAACAATAACACCATAAGACTTCAGCACATCCATAATCAATTTTCATATCTAAAGCATGAATCCTTACCTTAGGATGCTTTAGATTAACTCTCTACCAAAAACTACTCAAAAGCCCTCCAAAAGTCCTTAGAAATTCTTGGAAAATTGAGTGGAAGGTTGAGAGAAAATGGGGAATAGGAATGGCGGTGGAAGCAAGGGTCGATCCCACTAAGATTGTCTAGTCGAATTTTCGATGATGTGAACAAGGCTGGGAGATTTTGAGTAAAACAGAAAACAATCTTAGCAAAAACAAAAACAAAAACAATTCAAATCGAAATCAATTAATATAACGAAACTTGGTCTCCATCAACATCCACCATCGAAATCTTACAACTGATCATTGATGCAAAAGTAAATCAATTCTTACTTTTAATATTCACCGTTGGACTATTTTCTTATCTCTCCTTAATTGTAATTAATTAGGAAACAAGAGATTTTAATTAATGTTACCATTAAACAACCCTAGACAAGCGCTAAAGATTTAATCTGATGGTAGCCTTAAGAATTAGAGAGATCGATGAAGCTAAACAACACAAACTCAAGCGGTTGTATTTAATTTAGTCGAGTGTTCCTCTTAAGATTACTAATTCCTGACGCAACAAATTAATAACCCTAATTGCTTCACAAGTTAGAGGGATCAAACAATTACGGATGTGATATCTAACTTAGCAGTAGATTGTAGCAAATAATAACCTAGTAGGCCTCCTAGCAATTAAATGAAACAATCATGAAAATAAGCATAGAAGAACATCCAATACTCAAAGCATAAAATTGAACACTGAAATAAAACGGATTAGATCTCACAATTATTGATTCCGAGGCCTCCGTTTCCTTCGACCAAGTTATAAAAATTAGCCTCTCATGGCCATCACGAAAATTCCCAAGGAAAAGTTACAGAGAAGACCAGAGAGAGGTGTGTGTCCCCCAAACCTAATCTGATCCCTCTTTTAAAAATATCTAAATTCTAATTCTAATTCTACCCAATCTCCTCAAAATATTCTAATATCCTAAAGTAACATTTATCCTAATCTGATTAATTGGAAATAAAATAATAAAGTCCTAAAATAAAATAGGAAAGTGGTGTTTTCCAGCTGTAATTTGCGTGCAACAGGTCTTCAAAAATTCTTGTAATAATCTGCCTATTTGAATTGCATGACAAGGCGGAATGTTCTAGAACATCGGCAGTGCAGGTGTGTCAACTTCAAGCTCGATTACAACCTTGATGCAGTGAGTATCTCTCCAAACTCAAAACATGAAAGTTGTAGATATATTTCTTAGTGTTCCACAGCATGTTTAATCATCTCAATCGGAGCTTGGATGAGAGAGTTATTCCCAGATTACGAAGCAATGTCAAAACTGTCCGAATTCACTTAATTAGTTCCGTTTTGCAATTAACGCCTCCATTTGCATCCTAAATCAAAATAGAATAATAATGAGTACATTTAGGCAGCAAATAAGTATAAAAGACTAGACATTAAGGGGGTAAATATGACATTTTGCATTCTCATCATGCATGTTGTCCATGCTAGGTGGTAGTGCCAATCTGTAGGCCACCTTTCCCACTCGTTGCAATACCTCAAATGGACCTATGTATCTCGGTGCTAACTTCCCTTTATTCCCGAAGCGCATCATTCGTTTGTAGTGGGAAACTCTTAAAAACACCTTATCATCCACTTGGAAATCAACCTCTTTCCTCTTCAAATCAACCTCTTTCCTCTTCAAGTCGGCATAACTTTTATGTCTGTCTTGGGCTTGCTTCATTCTATTTCTGATTAACCTTACATCCTCTAGCATTTTCTGAGTCACCTCTGGCCCAAGAGCTGTATTCAACTCATCCTTTTCACCAATCTCATCCTAATGTAGTGGAGACCTACATCGTCTACCATACAAAGCCTTGTAAGGCACCATCTTAATTGTAGACTGGTAACTATTATTGTAGGAAAACTCCACCAAGGGTAACATCTCTTACCATGATACTTTATAATCCATATAGCAGGCTCTCAACATATCCTCAAGCACCTAATTCATTCTCTCTGTTTGGCCATCTGACTGAGGATGATAGGCAGCGTTGAATGCCAAACGGGTACCCAAATTCCTCTATTAAACTCATCCAGAAAGCCAAAACAAATCCGGAATCTCTATCTAACACTATTGTCCTGGGTACACCATGCAACCTGACTATCTCTTTAATATAAATCTGAGCTAACTGATCCGAAGTGGTGCTCTCCTTTACTGGAAGGAAATGGGCTAACTTAGATAATCTATCCACAATCACCCATATAGCATTATACCCTTTCTGCACTCTAGGGAGACCTGTGAAAAAATCCATCGAAATGTTTTCCTATTTCCACTTCGGAATACTGAGTGGTTAAAGCAACCCTGACGGCCTTTGGTGTTCCGTTTTTACCTGCCGACAAACCAGGCACTTAGATACAAACTCTGCAATATCCCTCTTCATACCTGGCCACCAATAGCCTTTCTTTACATCTTGATATATCTTGGTTGTTCCAGGATGAGCAGCGCATGGTGTGTCATGAGCCTCCATAATAATTCTCTTTCTCAACTCACCATTTGGAGGAATACACAACCAATTTCTAAAATAGAGGACACCATCTCTTAGGTGGAACTCTGTTGTCCTACCCTCACACACTTACTGAACTATTCTCTGACACCACTCATCGGCCACTTGCTTTTCTTTAACTTCCTCCAGTAAAGCAGACTGAATCTCTAACCTCGCAATCCTTCCTGGAACCACTTCAATCTGCTCTCTATACAACTCTTCTATTAACTCTTTCTGCTTAGTGAGCAGGGACAAATGGGTTTGTCTACTCAAGGCATCGGCTACTACATTGGCCTTCCCCGGTTGGTACTTGATCTCACACTCATAATCCTTAACCAGCTCTAACCACCTTCTCTGTCTCATATTCAGCTCCCTCTAAGTGAAGAAGTACTTTAAACTCTTATGATCGGTGTAGATATTACTCTTGGCACCATAAAGGTAATGCCTCCAAATCCTTAATGTGAAGACCACACCTGCCAACTCTGGGTCATGCATAGGGTATCTCGTCTCATACTCTTTCAATTGTCGAGAGGCATATGCTATCACCCTACCTAACTACATTAACACAGCACCAAGTCATTGCAATGAGGTATCTGTATAAATGTCATAATCTACACCCTCTTGTGGTAACACTAATACGGGAGCTGTCATTAACCTCTTCTTCAACTCTTGAAAACTTTTCTCACATGCTTCTGACCATGCAAAAGGAGTTATCTGTTTGGTAAGAGCTATCAACGGTTTAGCCAACTGGGCGAGCCTTGCTACAAATCGCCGGTAGTAACCTGCTAGGCCTAAGAAACTTTTAATCTCTTTTACTGTCTTCGGCCTCTGCCATTCAAGGATTGCCTTCACTTTACTCGGATCCACTAAAATCCCTTCCTTAGACACAGTATGGCCTAGAAATATTACCTGATCCAACCAAAACTCACACTTGGAAAACTTAGCATACAGCTTCTTTTCCTTCAATCGTTGCAACACTATTCTCAAGTGTTCCTTATGCTCTTCTCTCGACTTAGAGTAAACCAGGATATCATCGATGAAAACCATAATGAACTGATCCAAACAATCATGGAATACCCAGTTTATCAAGTCCAAAAAAATTGCTAGGGCATTAGTCAAGCCAAAAGGCATCAGTATAAACTCATAATGCCCATACCCTGTACGAAAGGCAGTCTTAGCTATATCTTGCTCAGCCACTCTTACTTGATGGTACCCTGACCTCAAATCAATTTTGGAGAACACTGCAGCTCCTTTCAACTGATCAAAAAGGTCATCAATACGAGGTAGCGGGTACTTATTCTTCACTGTCACTTTATTCAACTCTTCATAGTCAATACACATCCGTAGTGACCCGTCTTTCTTCTTAACAAACAGGATCGGGGCTCCCTAGGGAGAATGACTCGGTCAGATAAAGCCTTTATCTAAAAGCTCTTGGAGTTTCTTCTTCAATTCCTAAAGCTCGGCTGGGGCCATTCGATAAGGGGCTTTAGGTATTGGTGCTGTTCCAGGTGCTAGTTCAATGCTAAACTCAACCTCTCTCTCTCTGGAGGCAAACCCGATAAATCTTTGATGCGCATTTCCTACAACATGCAAATGTAGCAAGTATACTAGTGGCACAAGTAATAGAATAATTAGTAGAGTATCGTTCCCACGAGGATTGTTGCTAAGCACTAAGTTTACTACCGTTTTCTAGTTGAAGTAATCGAATTCTTTTGGATTTAAGGGAGCAATTTAAACTATAACTAAAACAAAATTTTACTAAAATAAAATTAAACTATGAAAGCAAGATTTAAAACGGGATAAAATCAATTTAAACAAACGGGTAGGGTTTTGACTTCATTCGGACTCTATGTGTTAAACCTAAAGAATTAAATAGTCATATGCATTGATTGTAAATCGAACTCTCTAAGGTGTCCAACATACCTTCTCAGGCTATGTTTTCCTACTCTTCCCTATTAACCTTCCGCACCCAACAAATTGAAAGTTAATAAATCTAAGCTCATTAAGCACAAGAATCCTATATTGATTTCATTGGTTCTTGAATCTATCTCTATCATCCAATAATACAATGCTGATTACCCAAGAAGCTTAACATGAATTATCTCTCAATCTCATAATGTTCATCACATACAAACAATAAATATAGAATAATCACACAATCAAAGCAAAATCATATGAAATTAATAATCATCAACTTTCTAACCCATTAGAATCCGAACTACATCAAAACCCTAACCCTAAAAAGGTTAGTTCATGGCTAAATCAATAAAACAATTAAAATAAACGGAAAACTCCAAGTTCAACATCATGAAAACAAGAGAAAAGGAAAAGAATTTTCCCAATTGATGAATCCACTGATTTCACCTCGAATCTTCACACTTTGTTAATCCAAAATCACTCAAAAATGAATCTATGAAAATGTAAAAATTGATGTCTATCTCTCCACGAATGCCCTCAACAAAAAGACTAAGTATTTATTTAATACCTTACCCAAAATATTACAACTTAGCCTAAAAACGAAACTGTACGTTTTACAAAAAGTGGAGTACGCAGACTTCGCTACGGCGAAGAAGGAATCTCGCCGCGGTGAAGAAGGAGCTGAATCTGGTGCATCATTAGCCCATTTCGCCGCGGCGAAGAACAACCTTAATGAAGCGAAGCTTCCTGAAGAATTCTGAAATTCCAGAATTGCCCTCCGCTTGCTTCTGAGTCCAAAAACTCCAAATCTACCTTTATTCGCTCAAAATTTCCTTTTTAACCTGAAACACGAAATGTAAGGAATTAAGTAGCAATTCAGGTAAAAGTAGACTAAGAAGTATCTAAAATCCGGCCTAAAAGCTTAAAAAACTAGCATAATCCTCGGATTATCAAATACCCCTAAACTAAGGACACGCTCGTCCCCAAGCATCAGGTACAAAACAAGATAAAATAAACACCCAAACGTTCAAAAACACAAAACAGCAACTGACAAAATTTAAATAAGAGAACAAAAGACTCGACTCACAAAACAACTGCCTAGAATTTATACCAATCTCAAAAGTTGTTGCAAAATTATTAATAGAAAAATGTTTAACACTCCAAGAAGTTATAAGTTGCATCGACTTTCTTTCTCAATTGGTCCCCCGAGTAGGTAATCCCCACTTTAATCCACCTTCCGACTTCCCAGATTATTTTACGCAGGAATGCAAAGTTTATCAAATGGTGGCAGACTCCATAAGCCTAAATATCGAACTACTCTTGTAACGCCCCACTTGAGATACATAATTAAGTTATGGTGTATTGCTTAAATGTTTATTGTTTTGTTTTTATTTGGGTCGATATATTGTTTATATTGGTTGGTTGGCCCTTAGTTGAATTTTTGTTAAAGTTATTTTGCGAAAAATGTAGAGAAAATCCCTTAAACTTTCATTAGGGTAAAATGGTCTTTTCACTCAAAATTAGTTGAACTTGTGGGGAGTGAAAAGAGATAGAATTTAATAGAGAATGCATTAAAAATGAGGGCATTCTTGTAATTGACTAAAGGGACATAGATGGAATTTCTAAGAAAGAGGAAGGGCAAAATGGGAAAGTGTGGTTATAAATTAAAGTGTTAGGGTTTGAAACCCTCATTTTCGTTCATTCCACCCCCCACACTCCTCCTCCTTTTTTCTCTCAAGTTTTCATTCACTTTTCCAAGGAATTTGAGGGCTTTTGAGTAGATTTTCATAGGGTTTTGATTCAAGGCATCCAAAGGTAAGGAATCAAGCTCTTTATCTATGATTTATTTTTGTAAAGTTTGAGTTCTTATGAAGTTTATGCTTAGGGTTAAGAGAAGATTGGAATCCAACAAGAATAGAGAGCTTAGGAGAGACTACTCAAGCACAAGGTAAGTAAATTCCACTCAAAATCCAACTCAAGCTAAAATTTAAGAATTCAAGTGAGTAGAGATTTCTTCTAAATATGCATATGTTTTGATTATTGAGAAATTGAGATGAGATTGATGATGAATTATGCTTGTTGTTGGATATATTTGAATATGAGAAGTATATGTGATGATTTGATGATGGGTTGAAATTGGAAGAATTGGAGAAATTTTTGTGGAGTGTGTTTGCCATGTAGGTATGTGATGCTACAAGAGAGTTTTTCTCTCATTTTGGATGGTTTGAGAACTAAATAGAATGATAATTGAATTAGGGTTTGTTTATGCACAATTAATGTTTGATGAAATGCCTAAGTGAAAACATGTTACCAAACTGCCCTGTCACAGCCGTGACTTTCTGAGTGATTTTTGGGCATCTTACGGATTGAACTGGGTTTAGACCAAAACATAAACGTTGTAGTCCTGTCTCTAAGCTTTAAAACGAGACCAAAACCGTAGCAATCCGAGGTGTATAACTCAAGTTATTCCTTCTTGAGTGTGACCTGCGCAGAATGACAGTTTTGATGCAATATTGCATTTGTGCATTTCAAAAGTGCATTAAGTAAGAAACTTTAAGCATGAACCATCCTTATGCATTAATTGTGCATTGAGAAGTAGTTTGAGAAAGAGTAGAGAACTTTGTGAATGGGCTACTCTAAAAGTAAAGAGAATGAGAAAATCTAAGAATGGGTTGGTGCTTTGTGAACTCTAACCGGAAGTCACGAAGAGTGAGTTGGTGCTTTGTGAACTCCAACCGGAAGTCACGAAGAGTGGGTTGGTGCTTTGGGAACTCCACCCGGCCGTGCCTCCGGTAAGATGAGGCCGTGACATTCCAGTGAGAAAGAATGAGAAAATATAAGAAAGAATAGAGGAAGAGAAAGAGTAGAAGTCACGAAGAGTGGGTGGGTGCTTTGTGATTCTCCACTCCGTGCCTCCGTAAGATGAGGCCGTGACATACAACAGAAAGTTAATAGAAAAGAGTTATGTGAAAGAGAAATAGAAAGAGAAAATAAATGAGATGAGAAGAGTGTAAGGAAAGAATTAAGAGAAAGAGTTACGGGGATAGACGAGTAGTGGATTTACTTACTGAGCATTATTTTGTGCTCACCCCGTTGTTTTTTCTTTTGTGTTTGCAGGATCTAGGTGAGGACGCCGGGTCGGATGGGCATCGGCAAGCGAGGAGTAATAGCTACACTCTCCACTGTTTTTGATAACCTTTACTTATGATGCTTTACTTTGTATAAAGAATGATTAAATGTATTAAAAGAAAATTGTGGGCCCATTTACTTTTGCTAATATAAATATATTTACGTGATGTATTTCTATACGTATCCTAGTATGAAGCAGTTATTAAAACTCTCCAATAATGAGGACTAGACAAAAATAAGAATCAGCAGGTCTTTATAAGCTTGTAATGCTGGGCTCGGGAAATGGGTTCCAAGAAAAAGGATAGGAATAATAAAGTAAGAGAACTTGATTTTCCTCATGCAAACACTCAAGTCAAATCGAACTCCACTTTTTCTCAACCACCAATCAATGTCTCCACTAATGTACAACCCTCAAACTTGTATCTTTCTTATTTCTGATACCATAAATGTGTTGGGAAGTGTGTCTAAGGTGTACGTGGCGTTGTTAAACCAGAGGTCGCCAATACTGCTAGACAGTTTTTAAGGCGGTTATTGGTTTCCAACCGAGATACCCTTAAACTTGGCACAAATTTTTTATTTTTTATTTATTTTTGAAACAAAACAAATCAATTGAATTGAGATGAACTACCTCTTTTATTTTTATTGCCCTTCTCACAAGCCCCAAACTATTCTTTTAGTTTATTCGTACAACTCTTCCCGTTCTTTGTGTTTGCATTCGGATCGAATTCTCCTAAGGGTACGACAGAGTGTTTAGGGTAAAAGGATCGGACAATTTTTTGTTAGCCAAGAAAGATAAAGCAATAATGATCAAAACGGCTCAAATGGGTGACTAGGGACAATTTCATTCATAGGTTGGCTAGAAAGGCTCAAACGTTCCAAAAAGAATGCCTAAATCATCTCCTCAACCATGTCTAATCCTAGAATTTCGCCTCAAGCACTTCTCTACTAGGTTCTAGAGTCCACCAACATTATCAAACTTTACCTAAGTACATAAAATGAATCTAAGCATGCCGAAAAAAATGAAAATGGTGGTTGAACCACTCAACAAACCTCAATCAAAATTCAGTCAATAAACTTAAACTTGAAGCAATGCTTAACATTTCTCAACAATAAAAATGCAACAATCCAATTCGCATCATTGATTTATACAATTCATCATCGGCAAAAACAATCAAACCAAAGTAAAATAAACAAAATCAAAAATTTTCTTCCTACCCCCAAACAAAAGATGACATTGTTCCCAATGTCCCATTATGCATAGATTAGGAATAGAAAAACAAAAATAACAAAGGTACGAGATAGTTCCCTGATTAATCCGTGAAGTGTAGCTCCACAGTGCACACCCGATCTGTGACCCTTTCATCACCCAACATCTGTCAAAACAATAGAAACTATGGTGTCCACTATGTTAGAAAAATTTACAGACTAATGTGAAAGTATTACAACCTAATCTCGTCCTTGCCCAAACTACAAATTACAAAAAAAATGAAATAACTAAAACCACTAGCACAACCCAAAACAAAATATAAACCAAGTTTAATGTTTGAAATGAAAAACAAAATCAATGAAAAACAATTAAAAAAAAAACAAAAAAACAAAACAGGTGTTCCGGTGCTCATTCTTCGCCTCCCTCATCTTCCTCTTCGTCCTCTTCTTCTTCTTCTTCTTCTTCCTCTTCCGACTCTGAGCCTATCCACTCATCTGAATCCCAGTCGGCGTATTGGAATCCTGAAGTGTCAACGTTGAGCTTGTTAAAGATACTCTTCTGCATCTCATACATCATCTGGGTCTGCTCAACCAACCAATGCTGACGTTTTGCCATCCGTTTCATCATACCCATCATCTGCAGCATCATCTCCTTCTGGATAGCTGTGGAGATGGAGGATGTGACAGGGCCTTGTGTGGTTCTCTGCCGTTCTGTTCCTACCCTTGGTTGCTCAGCTTCTGGACGTTCAAGATGCTTTTGAAAATAATCTGAATCGAGGATAGAGGCAGGCATGAATACGTTGCTCATCACCTTCCACCTTGGCTCCCGCTCTAATGCACAAGGCTGTAATGAGATATGGGAAAGAATAACTTGATCGCCCTAGTTTGGCGGCATGATGAATGTTGTTAAAGATAATTCTTCCCACATTTATACTCTTTCCTGTGGCAATAGAATAGAGCAGTAATGCTTTTTCATAAGTTACTGTGCTATAGTGCGTTTCCGGCATCAACTTCGTACTAACAAAATATTGCCACAATCGAGCCATCGGTGTCAAAGAGTTCCCTTAATGGTCTTCTTTTGTTTCTTCGACACTGACCAGTTTGCATCTGGTTTTGCAATGACTGGAAGAATGATACTATCCTCAAACTGTGTCCCCCTAAACCTTCTGTACTCATCCTGGTCAAACCCAGGCAGGTTGTAAAACTTATTGATTACATCTTCTGTAAACGGCACATCAACCCCTCTCACAAATGCAAAACCCTCCTCACAATCCGAGAGATTGGCATAAAACTCCCTTACTAGTGGCTCTACAGCCGGTTGTGCAGGAGCACTCATAAACATTTCCCACTTTCTCTCTAGACTCCAATCTAACGCCTGACTCGCGATCAATCCATGCTTAGGAATAAAGCCCTTATCTTTTCTTTGGATAGCCCCTTGATATCGTTTATAGGCCTCTTCACTCACAAAGCGGCTGTCCACTTTCTTTCCTTTCCCCTTTCCTTTGTATGGAACCTTAACTTTGGGTGCCATTTTCTATAATTCAATTCACAGCACAACCCAAAAATTCAAGCCTAGGTTCCCCATAACAACCAAGTCAAACCTGAAAAAGAAAATTGAAAACACTTCCAAAAATTCTCAATCAGACCCCCAAACTACGATTTCTCCAAATTCAACAACACACTCCAAAACTCAACACCCACACTCCTCAATATCACAACATGCACAATAAACCCTTCTTCAACAAAATCGAACTCACAAAATTCGCAACTCAACCAAAAATAATTTTTTTAGATCTATAATTTAAAACTTGAAATTTTGCAAAAATGAGTTTAGGGAACTTGAGATCTTACCAATACGAAGATTATTCGCCACCAATTTACTCAGAATCAACCCAGATTGGAAAGCCCCAAATTTCGTGAAATTTTTGAAAAAATTGTTGTTGAAATGAGTTGTTTTGGTGTTTAGGATGGTTAAGGAGTGGAAACTTTGGTTATGGAAACTTTGGTTGGAAAAACACTTGGGAGGCAAGGGATTGAAATTGGAAATTTTTTCTCTCAAATGTATTTGAAAAATCACGTGGAAAATGAAAAGCCAAAGTGAGTATATATAGAAAACAGGCTTCGCCACGGCGAAGTTCTTCGTTCATGAACCTTAATTTGAAACCTAGGTTTCACCGCAGTGAAGCAAAATACTTCGCCGGGGCGAAAAATTACAGTGGTTAATCATTGCGGCGAGAAAAAATCTTTGTTGCAGCGAAATTGCCTTAGAGAAATTTCGTCCAACCTTCTTCGCCAGGGCGATAAAATAAAGTAGCTACCACAAATTTTCAGGTTGCCTCGCCCCATCGAAGTCTGGGACTTTTCAAAACTTATTTTTACCCAATGTGCTTCGCCGCGTCGAAGAATACTTCTTCACCCCGGCGAAGTCTGAAAACTTCACCTGAAACACCCAAAAACACACAAATTAAAAAGAATCATACACATTCAAACACACTGAAATAAAAATAGAAGAACAAAAATTTAAAACACTTGGGTTGCCCCCCAAGAAACGCTCATCTATAGTCGATAAGCTTGACTCTCTCAATTTTTCATGTCGGAATGTCAAGCCTTATTGGGATGGATTTACAGCTCATCACCCCATCAATGTATGGCTTCAATCTCTCTCCATTGACTGTAGCCAAAAGTGCCCTTTTCTTCATGTGTAACTTCCACTGCTTCGGATGAGTGAATTCTTGTAATCATGAATGGTCCGGACCATCTAGACTTAAGTTTTCCAGGGAATAGCCTAAGTCTAGAATTGAACAACAACACTTTTTCCCCCACTTCAAAACCCTTCTTCCTAATATGTTTGTCATGCCACCTTTTTGTCTTCTCCTTGTAAATTCGAGCATTTTCATATGCTTCAAGACGGAACTCATCGAGTTCGTTCAAAGTCAGCATCCTTTCATCCCCAAAGACTCTTAAATCCATATTTAGTCGCTTGATCGCTAAAGATGCTTTATGCTCAAGTTCCACCGGTAAGTGACATGCTTTCCCATAAACCATTCTAAATGGAGACATACCAATCGGATTCTTAAATGCAGTTCAGTAGGCCCATAATGCATCATCCAATTTCCGTGACCAATCCTTCCTAGATGCATTAACTGTCTTTTCTAAAATGCCTTTAAGCTCTCTATTAGATAGTTCCACTTGCCCGCTCGTTTGTGGATGGTAAGGCGTTGGAACTCTATGTGTCACTCCATATTTACCCAACAGTGCATCCAATTGCCTATTACAAAAGTGGGAACCTCCATCACTAATAATTGCCCGTGGTACCACAAACCTTGAGAAAATATGTTTTCTCACAAAGTTAATCACTACCCTAGCATCATTAGTCGGCAATGCAACTACTTCAACCCACTTTGACACGTAATCCACTGCTACTAAGATATATGTGTTCCCAAAAGAATTTGGAAGGGACCCATGAAATCAATCCCCTACACATCAAAAAGCTCAACCACCAGGATGTTGTTCAATGACATCTCATCTCTTTTTGAAATATTACCACTCTGTTGACATTGGTCGCACTCCTGAATCATTCGGAAAGAATCCTTAAAGAGGGTTGGCTAATAAAACCCCGATTGTAGAACCTTGGCTGCTGTCTTAGTTCCTCCAAAATGGCCACCTACTTCCTTCTCCTGACAATGTCGTAGAATGCTTTTCATCTCCTCCTCCGGGACACATTTCCGTATCACTTGGTCAACATAGTGTCTATATAGAAATGGCTCTTCCCAAAAGTAGTACTTCAAATCTGAGAAAAATTTTCGCTTTTGTTGGAACGTCATACCACTTGGGAGCACCCTTGATGACAAATAATTTGGAAAATCTGCATACCATGGTGCTTCATCCACTCTCATCAACTTCTCATCTGGAAAGGTTTCTCTAATTGGGATTTCCTCCACATTTCCCTGAAGTGGTCTCTCAATTCTCGGCAAGTGATCTGCCACCACATTTTCGACCCCCTTCTTATCGCGAATTTCCAACTCAAACTCCCCAAGCAATAGGATCTATCTTATGAGCCGAGGTTTTGCTTCTTGCTTTGCCAGTAGGTGCCTAAGTGCTGAATGGTCCGTGTAGACGATCACCTTTGCACATAACAAATACAAACGAAATTTGTCAAAAGCAAAAACCACAGCCAACAATTCTTTTTCAATGGTGGTATAATTCAATTGTGCATCAGTGAGTGTTTTACTAGCATATTGAATTACATGCAACATTTTGTTCTTCCGCTGTCCTAACACTACCCCTAAAGCAAAATCACTAGCATCACACATTAATTCAAATGGCAGTCCCCAATCGGGAACTGCAATAATAGGTGCAGATACTAATAATTTTTTAAGGGTTAGAAAGGCATGCATGTATTCATCATTAAAATCAAACAAAACATCTTTATTCAACAAATTGCAAAGGGGTTTAGAAATCTTAGAAAAATCCTTGATGAATCGTCTGTAAAACCCCGCATGCCCCAAGAAACTTCGTGCTTTGACATTCGATGGTGGTGGCAGCTTCTCTATCACTTCTGTCTTTGCTCAGTCAACTTCTATTCTATCCTTTGAAATCCAATGACCGAGCACTATTCCCTCCTGGACCATGAAGTGACACTTCTCCCAATTGAGCACCAAGTTCATCTCCTTACATCGCTGCAAAACAAGAGAAAGATTAGTTAGACAACTATCAAAAGACGAACCAAAAACTGGGAAGTCATCCATGAAGACTTCTATGAACCGTTCCACCATGTCTCCAAAGATCGACATCATGCATCTTTGGAATGTTGCTGGTGCATTGCATAACCCGAAAGGCATCCTTCGGTAAGCAAAGGTGCTATAGGGGCAAGTAAAGGTCGTTTTCTCTTGATCCTTAAGAGCAATGGCAATCTGGTTGTATCCTGAATACCCATCCAAGAAACAATAATAGGCATGTCCTGCCAACCTCTCCAACATCTGATCAATGAAAGGTAGTGGAAAATGATCCTTCCTTGTCACCTCATTCAATTTTCGGTAATCAATGCACACTCTCCAGCCCGTCACCGTCCTAGTTGGTATCAATTGGTTACTCTCATTCCTTACTACCGTGACACCTCCCTTCTTCGGAACCACTTGTACTAGGCTCACCCATGGACTGTCGAAAATAGGATAGATAATCCCTGCATCTAAGAGTTTCACCACCTCCTTTCTCACTACTTCCTTCATTGAAGGATTCAATCTTTGTTGTGGTTGCACCCTAGGCTTAATATCATCCTCCATGAGAATCTTATGCATGCAAAATGATAGCGAGATGCCTCTAATGTCCGAAATCGTCCATCCAATTGCTAGTCTATGTTCCCTCAACACCCTAATCAACTGCTCTTCCTCCAATTTACTCAATCCTGAACTAATGATCACTGGGAAGGTTTCTAAGTCCCCAAGATATACATATTTGAGGTGGGAAGGTAAAGGTTTCAACTCAAGCTTTGGAGGTTCTTCATTTTTTTCCTTTTCCTTCTCTTTTTCAAAATTAAACTCCTCAAATTCTAAATATTGACTCTCATCAATTGGTTAAAGTGCTTCTAACAACCTAGCACATTCATTACTCGCCGAATCATCTACCTCTACTATTTTGGATTTGGCTATACATGCTTCTAGAGGTAATTGTGGGGTGTTTTCTTCAATAGATTCCACAACCAATTTATCCACCACATCGACACTAAAACACGAATCTGATTCGGATGGAAACTTCATCGCCTCAAGGACATTGAAAGTTACTGTTTCATCTTGAACTCAACAAGAGCTTCCTTCTTGCACATCTATTAGTGCTCTCCCCGTGGCCAAGAATGGTCGGCCCAAAATAAGAGGAATTTCCTTATCCTCTTCCATATCCAGAACCACAAAATCAAGTTGGAAAAAATTATCTTATCCACCTTTACCAACACATCCTCCACTATCCCCCTTGGATGTTTTATGGACCTATTCGCTAGTTGCAACGAAATGGTCGTTGGCTTCACTTCACCAATTCCCAATCTCCTGAAAACAGAAAAGGGCATTAAATTAATACTAGCACCCAAATCACATAAAACATGATCAAACATAATATCTCTTATAGTGTAAGGAATAGTAAAACTCCCTGGATCTTTGAGCTTTGGGGTAACTTCTTTTGGAGAATGGCATTGCACTCCTTCCGTAAGCATTACCGTTTCCTCATCTTCTAACTTCCTTTTGTTCAAAAGGATTTCCTTAAGGAACTTCGCGTAGCTCGACATCTATTGCAATGCATCTGCAAAAGGAATGTTAATATGTAATTTTTTTAAAATTTCAATAAATTTTAAAAACTGCTTATCCTGATTTTTTTTCTTCAGTCTCTGAAGAAAAGGCACGGGTGGAGTGTGATGTGCCAACTCTGGTGGTATCTCAGGGAATGGCAATTTCTCCTTCTTCTTTTGCCTTTCATCCTTCTTCTTGTTCTCTTCCTCCAAACCGCTTGGTTTCTCATCAACTACAATCTCTTCATCTACTTCCTCTTCAGATTCTTCCATTTCAGATTCTTTCTTTCCAACTTGTTCAACCTATTCCAAAACTGTCCCATTCCTCAAAATTATGGCATTTGCTTGCTCACGTGGGTTAGTCACCGTGTTGCTTGCTAAGGAACCCTACGGTCTCTCATTTAGCTTATCGGCCAATTGGCCCATCCGTACCTCAAGATTTCGAATGGACGCCCCTTGATTTCTGAAATTCATCCTCGTCTCATTTATAAACCTCGTGGTCTCCTGCATGAATTTCCCAAACATGTCCTCCAACTTTGTCACTCTTGGATCTCCTAGTTGATTATTCACCCCTAGTTGGTTATTTGGCAATGTCCTTTGGTTCCATTGATTATTTTGCTGGTTCTGATTGCCCCAAGCGAGATTTGGATGATTTCTCCACCCCGGATTGTATGTGTTGGAGTACGGGTTGTTTGGTTGCCTCTAATTTCCTGCCAAGTAGTTCACTTGCTCTGATGATGAAGATGACGAAGCAAATGTGTTCCCCACTTGACACTCGCTGCTCACATGGTTTCTTACACAAAAATCACAAGTTAGTTGAGGTGCTTGAATAGAGTTTACTTGCATACTTCCCAACTGTTTCTGAAGTGTCGTGAGTTAGGCTAAGATGGCTGTGAAGGCATCAACTTCATGAAGACCCATAGATTTTCTTGGTATTGCTCTCTCATTTGGTCTTTGATAGTTGTTGCTTGCCAAAACCTCAAGCAACTCATAAGCCTCCTCTAGTGTCTTATTCTGCAAAGCTCCTCCCAATGTTGTATCCACCATGGTTTGCACGTTACTCATCAGTCCATTGTAGAAAGTTTGGACTTGAAGCCAAACTGGCAACCCATGGTATGGACATTTCCTCATTAATTCCTTGTACCTCTCCCAAGCCTCATACAACGACTCAGATTCCTCTTGTAGAAATGATGTGATATCATTTCTCGCTTTGCCGATTTTCTTTGGAGGAAAGAACTTAGTCAGGGAACTTCGTGTAGATCATTCCAAGTTGTGATAGTACCCATTGGGTAGTGCCATTAACCACCCCTTTGCTTTATCCCCCAATGAGAATGGGAATAACCTCAACCTAATGGCGTCATCCCCGACACCTCGCTTCGACTTGAAGGTGTCACAAATTTCCAAGAAGTTCGTAATATGCTGATTCAGATCTTCCTTCAAATCACCATTAAACCTTACCGACTGTTGGATCATTTGAATAATTGCCGACTTAATCTCAAAGTTGTTGGCTTGCACCGTAGGCTTAGTAATACTCGACCCACTGCCATTAAGCCCATCAAGACGAGAATTCCCTTAATGTCCTATTTTCTGGTTCTGCCGTTTCAACAACTGTCTCTTGTTTTAACCACTATGTCCTCTCTTTCTCTTCTCTCTCTGTTAAGTCGTCTGGTGGTTCTCTCAATCTCAAGATCAATAGGAACCACTGGCTGACGTCTTGCTCTTTGCATAAACTGCACAGAATTAACGAAAGAAAGTGAGATCACAAACCAACTGAAAATTTAAAACAAAAATTAAAACTTCAATCTAGCTAACTATAGAAAAACTCAATGTTAACTTAAAACTCAATCCCCGGCAACGACACCAAAAACTTGATGCGCGTTTCCTACAACATCCAAATGTAGCAAGTATACTAGTCACACAAGTAATAGAGTAATGAGTAGAGTATCGTTCCCACGAGGATTGTTGCTAAGCACTAAGTTTACTACCGTTTTCTAGTTGAAGTAATTGAATTCTTTTGGATTTAAGGGAGCAATTTAAACTATAACTAAAACAAAATTTACTAAAATAAAATTGAACTATGAAAGCAAGATTTAAAATGGGATAAAATCAATTCAAACAAACGGGTTGGGTTTTGACTTCATTCGGACTCTATGGGTCAAACCTAAAGAATTAAATAGTCATATGCATTGATTGTAAATCGAACTCTCTAAGGTGTCCAACATACCTTCTCAGGCTATGTTTTCCTACTCTTCCCTATTAACCTTTCGCACCCAACAAATTGAAAGTTAATAAATCTAAGCTCATTAAGCACAAGAATCCTATATTGATTTCATTGGTTCTTGAATCTATCTCTATCATCCAATAATACAATGGTGATTACCCAAGAAGCTTAACATGAATTATCTCTCAATCTCATAATGTTCATCACATACAAACAATAAATACAGAATAATCACACAATCAAAGCAAAATCATATGAAATTAATAATCATCAACTTTCTAACCCATTAGAATCCGAACTACATCAAAGCCCTAACCCTAAAAAGGTTAGTTCATGGCTAAATCAATAAAACAATTAAAATAAACGGAAAACTCCAAGTTCAACATCATGAAAACAAGAGAAAAGGAAAAGAATCTTCCCAATTGATGAATCCACTGATTTCACCTCGAATCTTCACACTTTGTTAATCCAAAATCACTCAAAAATGAATTTAAGAAAATGTAAAAACTGTTGTCTATCTCTCCACGAACGCACTCAACAAAAAGACTATGTATTTCTTTTATACCTTGCCCAAAAAATTACAACTTAGCCTAAAAACGAAACTGTGCATTTTACAAAAAAGTGGAGTACGTAGACTTTGCCACGGCGAAGAAGGAATCTCATCGCGGTGAAGAAGGAGCTGAATCTGGTGCATCACTGGCCCATTTCGCAGGTGAAGGCTTACCGAAGAATTCTAAAATTCCGGAAGGTGCCCTCCCAAGCTTGTAACGAGGGTCCAAAAACTCTAAATCTGCCTTTATTCGCTCAAAATTTCCTTTTTAACCTGAAACACGAAATGTAAGGAATTAAGTAGCAATTCAGGCAAAAATAGACTAAGAAGTATCTAAAATCCGGTCTAAAAGCTTAAATAAACTAGCATAATCCTCGGATTATCAATCTTCCAGAAACACATTTAGAAAATCTTGAACTACTGGCACCCTCTGAATTTCTGACTAGGGAACATCACCACTCTGCACCACATGCGCAATGTATCCAAAACACCTCTTTCTCAAAATCTTTCTAGCCTTCAAGCTACGAATCAATATACTCAACTGATGGCCCTCTCCAAAGCTAAATTTATCTCTACTATCGAGATTGAATCTCGCTTTCTTCTTCCGAAAATCAATCTCTACTCCATACCTCCCTAGGAAATCCATGCCCAGTATCACATCAAAGTTGGGCATATCAAACACTATCAAATCCACTGCTAACTCTCGACCATGGATCACCGCAGACTCTCCTAACAACATCTCTTGAGTCAGAACACTAATCCCATCAGCTAACTCTATCTTAATGGGTTGACTCACTCTAGTAGGTTTCAAACCTAATCTCTCTATCATCCCATAAGATAAAAAAGAATGAGTAGCTCTTGAATCAATTAAAGCATATCAAGGAATGCCAAGAAAGAACAAGCCGACCGATTCACGGTAGATGGGTGCCTCGGCCTTATGCCCGTGCAGCCCTTTGTAAAACTCTAGCATTGGTACCTTGAGAAGTCTGGGCAGTAGGTGGGAGAGGAGCTTTACAATCTCTCATCAAGTGCCCTGGATGATGGCACCTGTAACACTCCCTTTGCTCCCGTAAACACTCTCATGAGTGGTTCTTCCCCACATCCCCTTTAGAACAAAGGAAACCTGCCCATCATCTAGCCAACTTACCTCCAATCCCGGAGTCTTATGATGCTGCCTAGGCTGAAACTTCTTCTTATTGCTCTTCATTTCTTTGCTTTTTGCACCCTTAACTTTCTCTCTCTGCGGGGCGGTAGACAACTCACTTGATCCTCCTATTGAGGAGCCTACTAGGGTGATTTTATTCTCAAATATTTCCACCCTCATTGCTCGCCTCAAGGCCTCACTATAGGTTTACGGAGGATCGGCACCCGTCATTATATCCTGAGCTATCTCAGGTTTCAAACCATGGACAAACTTGTCTCTCCTCAATTCCAGAGTGCTAACTATTCCTAGTGCAAACCTAGCAAGGGAATTAAATCTCCACGAAGTACTCTTTCTTGTACTAGACGTCTTTACAAGCGATAAATTCTTGGACCTTCTCATGAACTCGGGTCCTCCCCCGGCTTCAGACGCTCAAACTCGCTTTGAATTCTTCCCTTCCGTCATTACCCGCAACATCATGAGTATCTTCTACTAATTCCCACCAATTCTGGGCATCACCCCCGAAATAAGAAACTTCGCATACGGATCTTCTCCCGTTCCATCATGGGAAATAATGTCGTTGTACGGTCTACGGACCTAAACCATTCTTCAGCAACTACTGGGTCCGTGGGTCCGTAGTACCCTTAAACTCTGACGGTTGATGTTGATTGGGAAGACCATAAATTGGCTCAACCCTAAATTCCTGTCAAGGAAAACACTCCCAAAGAGTTATACACAAAATCTTTCAAACTTCATCTCAACTTCCATTTCTCAACACACATCAAAACACTTCTCATAAATGAAGTGTATCCAACAACCATAAAATAAATACTCATCTCAACTTAATTTCTCAACAAGCATAATACATACATGCATAAGGAAATCTCTACTCAAATGATTTCTTAAACTTTAGCTTGAGTTGGATTTACTTACCTTGTGAGTGAGTGGCTTCACTAGCACTTCTCTTTCCCTTTGGTAGCTTGTCTTTTCTCTACAACTTTAAACAATAACACCATAAGACTTCAACACATCCATAATCAAATTTCATATCTAAAGCATGAATCCTTACCTTAGGATGCTTTAGATTAACTCTCCCCTACCAAAAAACTACTCAAAAGCCCTCCAAAAGTCCTTAGAAATTCTTGGAAAATTTAGTGGAAGGTTGAGAGAAAATGGGGAATGGGAATGGCAATGGAAGAAGAAGAATGAAGGGTTTACTAAGCTTAATCCCTTTTTAGCTCAAAATATCTACATTCATTCCCATATTGCCCTTGCTCTTCCTTGGAAATTCCATCATTATTGTAACGCCCCACTTGAGGTACGTAGTTGTTGTTTCTTCTTTTGCTCTTATTTGAGTTGGTTTCTTGGTAATATTGTTTGGTTGACCTTTGATTGAGCGTTGTGTTGAATACTTGCCTTGAAATTGGTTGAAAATAGAAGAAGTTCAGTGTGCCAAGCTTCGCCGAGGCGAAGAAGAATCTTCGCCACGACGAAGAGGTGTTGAAGCCACGGGGGAAGCTGTTGGACAGTTTTGCCGCGTGACAGAAGTCCCCTCGCCGCGGCGACAGGCCGACCAAAAATGTTTATTAAGTTTTAGATATTTTCTTCCCTAAGGGCAATTTGACCATTCTACCCCTAATTAGCAGGAAAAGTAGGGAGTAAATTGTAAGGAAATTTCATGTAGAATATGTTGATATGGGGGTGTGTTTGTAATGAATCAAAGGATATAGATGGAATTCCCAAAGAAGAGTAAGGGGCAAAATGGGAAGGCTTGTGTATAAATTTCATTAAAAGGAATTAAGTCATTGCAAATCCCTCATTTCTTCTTCTCCAACGCCACTTCCTTCTCTTGCTTCCTCTCAATTTCTCTTTCTTGTGATCAAGGAGTTTTTAAGGGCTTTTGGAGTGATTTGGGTTAGAAAATCAACCTAAGGCATCCTAAGGTAAGGATTCTTGCTTTGGTTGTGAAGTCTTGTAGTGTTTTGTATATATTTGAGTTGGGGGGTTTTTGTTCATTTGTTGAAGAGTAGAGAGAAAGTCAAGTAAACCAAGTGAAAGGAAGAGTTAGTGAAGTCTCTCCATAACAAGGTAAGTAAACCCCAACCCAAGTTGAGATTTGGGAATTTTCTTGATTAGGGTTTTGATAGCACTTATGTATGTGTGTTATATACATGTTATATGCCATGCTATTGAGGCTTAAATAGAGATTTCTAGTGCTTTGTGATTGTTTATGCCTTTCAAATATAAGAAGTGAGTTGTGGGTTGGAAAGGTAGTTTGAGATTGAATTAAAGGATATTGAGAAATCTATTTTGGAAGTGTCTTTCTTTGGCAGGTTATGTGGCTATGTGAGGGGGTTTCTCCCCATTTTGGATGGTTAGAAAAAGATTTAGAATCATTGCTATAGTAGAGTTTTATAATGCACTTGAGTTGTTTGATGAAATGCCTAATAGAGGTTTGAGTATGAGCAGTGAACCTTAATTCTTGCAACATTGCATGTTGGCACTTCATAAGTGCATTAGTGGAGATGAACCATCCATATGCACTAATTGTGCATTGAAAAGTGACCTAAGAAAGAGTAGGAAACTTTGTGTATGCAATTACTGTATGAGTAGAAAACTTGGTGGATGCAACTACTCTAAGGGTAGAGTGAATGAGAAGAGTAGTAGAAGTGGGCTGATGCTTTGTGATCATCACCCGATCGTTATGAGAATCGGGTTGATGCTTTGTGATCACCACCCGTATAGCCATTAGATAAGGGGTTGATGCTTTGTGATCGTCACCCGATAAGTATTAGAAATGGGTGGATGCTTTGTGACCACCACCCGGTTAGTTATTAGATAAGGGGTTGATGCTTTGTGATCATCATCCGACATTTATTAAGTGGGAGGGTTGCCTTGCTTTGTGATCATCACCCGACAGTGATTAGAGACGGGTTAATGCTTGGTGATCGTTACTTGATAGTTATGAAAACCGGGTAGGTGCTTCGTGATCCCCACTCGGTAGTCACTAGAGCGGGTTGGTGCGTGTGAATTCCACCCGATAGTCATGGAGAGTGAGATGGTCTTGTGTAGGACGCCATCCGGTTGGTACCTCCCGATAAGATGAGGCCATGACGTTTAGTAGCCCAGGGAAATAGAAACGAGAAATAGTGTAAGGAAAGAATTAAGAGTAATACATACGGGGACAGACAGATAGAGGGGTTTTACTTGCAGGCATTATTTTTGTGCTCATCCCAGTTATTTTTTCCTTTGTGGATGCGGATCTAGGTGATGATGCGGTCGGAGGGCGTCGGCAAGTGAAGAGCAATAGCTACTTGTTTCCCTTGTATTGTCTTTTTAAAAATGATTTTTGTAAACAATACTCTTTGTGTATAAAAGACATATGACTAATAAGGAAAAAAAAGTTTTGGGCCTAATTTTCTATTGTTATTATGCATGCATTGTACTAGTTTACGGCCGGTTTGTTACATTTTTGGTATCAGAGCAAAGATTTTGGGATTGAGAGTTGTACTATTCTCATCGCCACGACGTCCTAAAACCGCCCGTGTGAGTTAATTCTTTCCTTACGGGTAATTGCTTCTTGAGTTGATTGGTGTGATTATTTTGTAGATGAGGCGTAGTTATGAAAAACATGGCAAGGGTGTGGTGAATGAAGGAGAACCTTCTAACCCACCCCTGAGTCTACGCCCACTCCACCCCGGATGAAGCTAGAATTGGGAATTATATAGCAGGTTATGGTAGGGTAAACACAGGGGAAGAAAGGGGTTGAAACCTCAAGTAGCCGCTTGCACATGTCGAGAGAGGACAACCGGTACCTCCCCCAGCATAAAGTAGAGTTGAACCGATTTACGATCTTTCTAGTCAAGATCAACCCTCGAGTTTAAGGGTTTGGGTACTACAGATCCGTCCAGCGGGTAAGAAAAGTGGCTTGGGTCCGTAGACGAGCCACTGGGGTTATTTCCCATGTCGGACCGGGAAAAGATCCGGTATGCGAGTTTCTTGTTTCTGGGTGATGCCCGAATTTGAGGTGGGAATTAATGGAAGAACCTCATGATGTGACGGGTAATGACTTGGGAAGAGTTCGGGGACAGAGTTTGAGGCCGAGTATAGAGCAGAGGACCAAGTTCATGAGAAGGTCCAAGAATTTATCAGTTTATAACAAGGTTTGCACCCGGAATAGTTAGTACTTCGGCTTTGAGAAGAGATAAGTTTGTGCATGGGTTGAAGCGGAGATAGCCCACGGATATAATGACAAGTTCCAACCTCCTCGAAATTATAGTGAGGCTTTGAGGTGGGCAATGAAGACGGAGATTTTTGAGAATAAGATTTCCCACGGATCCTCACAGGGGAGGACCGCATGAGCCGCCTTCCGCCCCACGAGAGAAACAAGAAAGTGTAAGAGGTAAAGAAATGAAGAATCGGAAGAAGTTTCAAGATAAGACGAGAATAAGAGGGAGGGGTTGGAAGAATAAACGGCCCCGGAGACGGAAGGGTTTCCTCTTTGCTCTAAATACGAGGGAAGAATCACCCCCGGAGAATGTACGAGGGACCGAGAGAGTGTGTTATAGGTGCCGACAACCAGGGGCACATGATGAGAGATTGTAAAGCTCCTCTTCCACCAACCACCGAGAATTCGGGAAGGTTCTTGCGAATGCCAGTGTTTCTTGTGGCACACCGGTGGAGAGAGGCCGATCCGTCCAGCGTGCTTGAGGGTGAAAGTTATTATTTCATTCGGAGGTTCCTCTATGCTTTAATTGATTCAGGGGCCACTCATTCATTTATATCTTATGGGATGATTGAGAGATTAGGTTTGAAACCTATTAGAGTGACTTAACCCATTAAGATAGAGTTACTCGATGGGGTTAGTGTTCTGACGCAAGAGATGTTGTCGGGAGAGTCCTTGGTGATCCAGGGTAGAGAGTTAACAGTTGATTTAATAGTTTTTGATATGCCCGACTTTGATGTGATTTTGGGCATGGATTTCCTAGGGAGATATGGAGTAGAGATTGACTGTCGGAAAAAGAAGGCGAGCTTTAATCTCGATAGTGGAGATAAGTTTAGTTTTGGAGAGGGCCATCAGTTAAGCATACTGGTTAGTAGTATGAAAGCGAGGAAGATGTTGAGAAAGGGGTGTTCGGGATATATTGCCCATATAGTGCAGAATGGTGATGTCCCACGGTCAAAGATTCAGAGAGTGCCAGTAGTTCGAGACTTTCTAAATGTGTTTCCAGAAGAGTTACCGGGTTTGCCTCCAGAGAGGGAGGTAGAATTTAGTATTGAACTAGCACCGGGGGAGACACACCATTATCTAAAGCCCCTCTTATCGAATGGCCCCAACTTGAGCTTCAAGAATGAAAGAAGCAACTCCAAGAGCTTTTACATAAAGGCTTTATCCGACCGAGTCATTCCCCCTCCCCAGGGAGCTCCAATCTGTTTGTGAAAAAGAAGGATGGATCACTAAGGATGTGTATTGATTATAGGGAGCTGAATAAAGTTACAGTGAAGAATAAGTACCTATTACCCTGGATAGATGACCTTTTTGATCAGTTGAAGGGGGCGGCAATGTTCTCCAAAATTGATTTGAGGTTTGGGTACCATCAGGTAAGAGTGGCTAAGCAAGATGTGGCTAAACCTGCCTTTCGTACAAGATATGGGCATTACGAATTTGTAGTGATTCTTTTTGGCTTGGCTAATGCCCTAGCGGTTTTTATGGACTTGATGAACAGGGTATTCCATGAGTATTTGGATCAGTTTATTGTTGTCTTCATCGACGACATTCTGATTTACTCAAAGTCAAGAGAAGAGCATGAGAAACACTTGAGATTAGTATTGCAACGGCTGAGAGAAAAGAAGTTGTGTGCTAAATTTTCTAAGTGTGAGTTTTGGCTTAACAAGTGATATTCCCCTGGGTCATACCGGTGGTCGGGGAAGGAAGGGATTTTGGTAGATCCGAGTAAAGTGCGAGCAATCCCCGAATGGCGGTTGTTTGAGAATAGTGAAAGAAATTAGGAGTTTCTTAGGGCTTAGCAGGTTACTACCGGCGATTTGTAGCGGGATTCGCCCGTTGGCTAAACTGCTGGACGCTCTTACCAAAGAGAAAACTCCTTTTGTCAGTCACAAGATGTGAAGAAAGCTTCCAAGAGTTGAAGAAGAGATTAACAACAGCTCCTGTATTAGTGTTACCACAGGAGGGTGTAGAATATGACATTTATACGGATGCCTCTTTGCAGGGACTAGGCGCTGTGTTGAGGCAGTTAGGTAGGGTCATAGCTTATGCTCCTCAATTGAAAGAGTACGAGACCGATACCCTACGCATGACCTAGAAGGCCCTGCACCCGTGGTCTTTGCCTTAAAGATTTGGAGGCATTACCTTTATGGTGTGAAGAGTAATATCTACACCGATCATAAGAGTTTAAAGTACTTCTTCACTCAAAAGGAGTTGAATATGAGGTAGAGAATGTGGTTAGAACTAGTTAAGGATTATGATTGTGAGATCAAGTATCAACCGGGAAAAGCCAATGTGGTAGCCGATGCCTTGAGTAGAAAAGCCTATTTATTCCGGCTTACCAAGCGAGAAAAAGTTAATAGAAGATTTGTCTAAAGAAACAGTTGAAGTGGTTCAAGGGAAAATTGCTAGTCTAGAGGTACAGTTTTTCTTTCTTTTGGAGGAAATTAGAGAAAAGCAAGTGGTCGATGGAGGTGGTGTCGAAAAAAGCCTTGATTCGGCAAGTGCTTGAGGGCAAGACAACGAGTTCTTTGTGAGAGATGGTGTCCTCTATTTCGTAAATCGGTTGTGCATTCCTCCAAATGAGGAGTTGAAACAGAAAATTCTTATGAGGCTCATGACACACCGTACACCGCTCATCCAGGAGCAACCAAGATGTATCAAGATGTAAAGAAAGGTTATTGGTGGTCAGGTATGAAGAAAGACATTGCAGAGTTTGTAGCTAAATGTCTAACTTGTCGAGTGAAAGAGACACCAACGGCCGGCCGTGGGGTTGCTTCAACCACTGAGTATTCCAGAGTGGAAATGGGAGAGCATTTCGATGGATTTTATCACGGGTCTCCCTAGGGTGCAAAAAGGGTGTAATGTTATCTGGGTGATTGTGGATAGATTAACCAAATCTGCCCATTTCCTTCCAGTAAAGGAAAGTACCCTCTACGAGATCGTGGCTCGTTACCTCAGGGAGAAATCGGGATTGCATGGTGTGCCCAAGACTATATTGTCAGATAGAGATTCTATATTTGTTTCAGCCTTCTGGACGAGTTTATAGAGGAGTTTGGGTACCCGTTTAGCATTCAGTATTGCCTATCATCCTCAGACAGATGGCCAAACCGAGAGAACCAATCAGGTGCTCGAAGATATGTTGAGAGCCTGTTGCATGGATTATCGAGTATCCTGGCATGAGATGTTACCCTTAGTGGAATTTGCCTACAACAATAGTTATTAGTCTATAATTAGAATGGCGTCTTACAAGGCTCTATATGGTAGACGGTGTAGGTCTCCGCTCCATTGGGATGAAGTAGGCGAGAAAGATGAGTTGAGTACCGCTCTTGGGCCAAAGGTGACCCAGAAACTGGTCGAAGATGTAAGGTTAATCAAAAATAGAATGAAACAAGCCCAAGATCGACAGAAGAGTTATGCCGACTTGAAGAGGAAAGAGGTGGAATTCCAAGTGGGCGACAAAGTGTTTCTGAAAGTTTCCTTACAAGCGAGTAATGCGCTTCGGAAGCAAAGGAAGTTAGCACCCGAGATATGTAGGTCCATTTGAGGTCTTGCAACGAGTGGGAAAGGTGGCCTACGATTAGCCTTTACCACCCTAGCATGGACAGGGTGCATGATGTCTTCCATGTCTCAATGCTACGAAATATGTAAGTGATCCCCTCCCACATCCACGAAAGTTGTAGAGGACGTTGAAATAACAGAGAATCTAGTATATGAAGAACGTCCCGATTCGTTCTAGATCGAAGGGTTAAAGAGCTTCAACAAGAGTATTCCGTTAGTGAAGATCCTTTGGAGGAATTACAAAGTGGAAGAGGCCACTTGGGAGGTAGAACGAGACATGCAGAATCGTTTCCCAGAGTTATTTGTATGAATTTCGGGGACGAAATTCTTTTAAGGGGGGAAGAATTGTAACGCCCCACTTGAGGTACGTAGTTGTTGTTTCTTCTTTTGCTCTTATTTGAGTTGGTTTCTTGGTAATATTGTTTGGTTGACCTTTGATTGAGCGTTGTGTTGAATACTTGCCCTAAAATTGGTTGAAAATAGAAGAAGTTCAGTGTGCCAAGCTTCGCCGGGGCAAAGAAGAATCTTCGCCGGCAGAAAGAAGGCGTTGAAGCCACGGGGGAAGGCCTGGGCCGGACCGTTTCGCCGCGGCGGCAATCTCCTACGCTGACGAGGCCGACCAAAATGTTTATTAAGTTTTAGATATTTTCTTCCCTAAGGGCAATTTGACTATTCTACCCCTAATTAGCAGGAAAAGTGGGGAGTAAATTGTAAGGAAATTTCATGGAGAATATGTTGATATGGGGGTGTGTTTGTAATGAATCAAAGGATATAGATGGAATTCCCAAAGAAGAGTAAGGGCAAAATGGGAAGGCTTGTGTATAAATTTCATTAAAAGGAATTAAGTCATTGCAAACCCCTCATTCTTCTTCTCCAACGCCACTTCCTTCTCTTGCTTCCTCTCAATTTCTCTTTCTTGTGATCAAGGAGTTTTTAAGGGATTTTGGAGTGATTTGGGTTAGAAAATCAACCTAAGGCATCCTAAGGTAAGGATTCTTGCTTTGGTTGTGAAGTCTTGTGAGTTTTTGTATATATTTGAGTTTGAGGGTTTTTTGTTCATTTGTTGAAGAGTAGATAGAAAGTCAAGTAAACCAAGTGAAAGGAAGAGTTAGTGAAGTCTCTCCATAACAAGGTAAGTAAACCCCAACCCAAGTTGAGATTTGGGAATTTTCTTCATTAGGGTTTTGATAGCACTTATGTATATGTGTTATATACATGTTATATGCCATGCTATTGAGGCTTAAATAGAGATTTCTAGTGCTTTGTGATTGTTTAGGCCTTTCAAATATAAGAAGTGAGTTGTGGGTTGGAAAGGTAGTTTGAGATTGAATTAAAGGATATTGAGAAATCTTTTTTTGGAAGTTGTCTTTCTTTGGCGGAGTTATGTGGCTATGTGAGGGGTTTCTCCCCATTTTGGATGGTTAGAAAAAGATTTAGAATCATTGCTATAGTAGAGTTTTATAATGCACTTGAGTTGTTTGATGAAATGCCTAATAGAGGTTTAAGTATGAGTAGTGAACCTTAATTCTTGCAACATTGCATGTTGGCACTTCATAAGTGCATTAGTGGAGATGAACCATCCATATGCACTAATTGTGCATTGAAAAGCGACCTAAGAAAGAGTAGGAAACTTTGTGTATGCAATTACTGTATGAGTAGAAAACTTGGTGGATGCAACTACTCTGAGGGTAGAGTGAATGAGAAGAGTAGTAGAAGTGGGCTGATGCTTTGGGATCATCACCCGACAGTTATGAGAATCGGGTTGACGCTTTGTGATCACCACTCGTATAGCCATTAGATAAGGGGTTGATGCTTTGTGATCGTCACCCGAGCATAGAAGAAACGGGTGGATGCTTTGTGACCACCACCCGGTTAGTTATTAGATAAGGGGTTGATGCTTTGTGATCATCATCCGACATTTATTAGAAGTGGGTTGATGCTTTGTGATAATCATCCGACATTTATTAGAAGTGGGTTGATGCTTTGTGATCATCATCCGACATTTATTAGAAGTGGGTTGATGCTTTGTGATCATCACCCGACAGTGATTAGAGACGGGTTAACGCTTAGTGATCGTTACCCGATAGTTACGAAAACCGAGTAGGTGCTTCGTGATCCCCACTTGGTAGTCCCTAAGAACGGGTTGGTACTGTGTGAATTCCACCCGATAGTCATGGAGAGTGAGATGGTGCTGTGTGAACGCCATCCGGCCGTACCTCCGGTAAGATGAGGCCATGGACGCTTAGTAGAAAGAAATAGTGTAAGGAAAGAATTAAGAGTAATACATACGGGGACAGACAGATAGAGGGTTTTACTTACTGAGCATTATTTTGTGCTCATCCCGTTATTTTTCCTTTGTGGATGCAGGATCTAGGTGATGATGCAGTCGGAGGGGCGTCGGCAAGCGAAGAGCAATAGCTACACTGTTTCCCCTGTATTGTCTTTTAAAAATGATTTTTGTAAACAATACTCTTTGTGTATAAAAGACATATGACTAATAAGGAAAAGAAAGTTTTGGGCCCAATTTTCTATTGTTATTATGCATGCATTGTACTAGTTTACAGTAGTTGTTACAATTGTCCTTTCATTTGTTACAATCACACCCCCACTCTAACATATTCTCCATGAAATTTCCTTACATTTCACTCCCCACTTTTCCTGCTAATAAGGGTAGAATGGTCATTTTGCCCTTAGGGAAAAATATCTAGAAACTTCAACAAAAATCTGAGCCGGCTCTTCGCCGCGGAGAAGTTTCTTTCTTCACCCCTGTGAAGAAATCCATAGCATACATTGCCGCGGCGAAGACTATTCTTCGCCCCGGCGAAGACCAGAACCTCAAAATTCGCCAAGTCTTCTCAAATTTTAGGGCAATCACTCAACCAAACCAACACATAACTTCAACCAAGGGCCAACCAAACAATATTAACAATATACAAACTCAATTGAGGGTAAATCAAAGAACATTCAAACAATGCAACATAAATTACCTACATACCTCAAGTGGGGCGCTACAGGAGGCTAATGGGTTGTTGGAATTGATGAGTCAAAAAGGTTTGCAGCCTATAATTTGATCTTCTAGTCTTGACCTTTATAAGTACCCATAGGCTGATTTGGTATCTTTATATGTTGCAACCTTCGATCATAAGTCTTGACATATATAACCCTTTATATTATTTTTTAAGTTTTTAACTTATTTCAATTTGTTATTGCTCACTTGAATTCTGACTCCTCTTATTATTTTCACTCTTATTTTTGTAATGAGTTCTGAATATTCTGAGAGTATAATTCCATGAGGGAATTATGGCACTTGATTGTTTTTTCAAATATCTACCGCTAGGTGTTTAACCGTGAAGGAAAATTTTAAGATAGCCATTTAGTAAATAGACATTTTTTCTTTGTTTAAATGCTCGTTTACCAAAGTTCTCTAAAAGCATGAAGCTAGAACTCCAAAATCCAATGGTTATTTTTGCTTTTATGGAACTTGTCCAACCTTGTGTTTGCTCAAATACTGTTATATTATTGTGACTTGGTTCTTCTTTATCTATTTTTTTAAGTATACTGCTTCTCCTAATCGTATCGAATAGAACTTCTTCATGTAAAACCTGCTTGATTTAGATTGGGAGAATCCTACAGTTTTATGAAAGCATGTGCTATGGTTCAAATCCGTAGTCAATCCTATTTATAGGAGCAGTTGACAATAGAATCCAATTTTTCCTATTAATTTTGTATCCATAATAGTGCGAAAGGAAGGCTCGTCTCTGAGTTGTTTAAGAATATAGGTGTTGAGTTCATTATTTCACTAATTGCTGATGGGGGACCAGGGCTTCATTGACTTCGTTACTCATTTGCTTGAAGTGAATATTAGGACATGCCTTTCTGCATCTAAGGCTCTGAAGCAACCATGGCAATCATAGCCTTAGAAGCTTCAACCTATACCCGCTCACACAATCTGTATTCTCTCAAAATAAATTCATGTTGTTGGTGACATATGAAGTATGATTTTCCTTTCTCGGACATAGTTGTATTTCAGTTTTCAAGAATGTAAATTTGCACGTATGATGTATTTCAAGGATTCATTCCTCGCTTTGTTTTATAAGGTAGTATCAGAATCTCACTACAGTCTTGTTGTACATCAGGAGAATTCTTCTTTCTTGTTTGAGGAAATATACTTTCAGTATCTTTCACTATATTAGAATTTTTTATATAATTTTAGAACTTCTATCTTTTTAATCTTTTTCCTATTTCTCATAGTCCATTACTGGTTTGTGTTGTAATCAATTACTAAATACTGTTACAGGGTGTTTTAGTTGATGAAAGAGCAGGGCGTTTTAGTTGATGAAAGGGCAGTCGCTATGCATAGTCTAGGAGATATATATTGAAGAGAAGAAGCATTTTAGATTGAAGTGAGTACAATTTTCAAACTCTTTTACATGAAATAAGCTGCAACATTTTTGTTGAAATTTTCTCTATGTGGGGGGTTTGACGGGAGTGGTGACAAGCTACATGTGTGGCGGTGTAGCATTGGTTGATTGGTTGGGGGAGCTGTATTGGTGGTTTGTTGTTAGCAGGCTAGATAAATTAATCTTCAAAGAATCAATCAAAGCTTCCATATATTTGTAGTCTAAGAGCCAGAGGGCTCTCATCACTATATATATATAGTTAATTAACTTAATTAACACAAACAGCTCGTCTGCACGAATAACTTTGTATTTGTACTAGGCATGTTCTTTGTTGTTTTATGCGGTTTCCAATTTGAAATGTGGGCAATGGGGTGGCATGCATTATTGCAAATCTACTAGTAGTACTACTACATTCAATGAAGATTATGTCAAGACTATACGGCTGAATGCGTATCTTTGTTGTATGATCGTTAATCACCCCTACGTATAGCTTCATAAAGCTAAAGGATAAGGCCCACCAATCCCCTATCTTTTGAGAATTATATTGATCTTCTGAGGAATTCAATTTATGGGGTTAATTTGGTGACATGTTATTATTTCATCTTTATTTCAATTTGGCTGAGACTTATTGGTCAACGATGGCCAAGATATGATCAACTGCCAGATCTTTGGCTATAGATCTAACCGGAAATGACAAAATCAGTGCAAGATCGACCAAATTCAGTTGGTCGTACACCATTCCGACAACTTTCGGCCATCATCCGGCGGTGGCGGCTGGTTGCCAACAATTAGTTGGGTGAGTGGGGGTGTTTTTGTTAATTTATAAACTTTTATTGTGGAGGTGTTTAGCTAAATTAACAAATATAATCATAATCATATCTTATTTGATTAAATCATATTTTATCCTATTTAGAACAAAATAATATTCAAAAAAAATGTAACAAACTATTTGTGTGATGTACGTTCATTCAATTAATTATTGAGAGTCTATATGTCACATGTGCTAATGTTGACGTTTTCAATTGGATGGATAAACGTTGCAAAAATGTATATATATTTTCAAGGTGCCATGTTACGTATGCTCAAACTTATTGTTAGTTTGACATGTAAACATAGTTGTGTTTGTTTCCTTATTCCTATCATATCCTATTCAAAATGCATGTTTGTTTCCACTGCCTCCCAAATCCAATCCTATTCTATTCAACTCAAAATATTTAAATTTTTTAACCTCTTAAGTTTGTTAATTTAACTAAACACCCCCAACAATAAAAAATTATAAATTGACAAAAACACCTCCACTCACCCACATATTCCTGACAGAGTCGACCACCACCGCTAGCATTTAATGGGTGGGTAGGGGTGTTTTTCTTAATTTTAAAACTTTTATTATATGAGATGTTTAACTAAATTAACAAATATAAGGGATTAAAAAATAATCTTACCAAACACATTTTCAAATTCAAATCTTATCCTCGTAAAAATAACTCAACTAAAATTTTTCAAAAATACTACTCAAAATAATAAAACAAACACACTCTAGATATTCTTTTAGAAGCAAAGTTGATTAATTTAGAAAAGACTGACTCACAACTCATACTTACAAACTTTCTCTCACAACCCCGATGTAGTAGTTCTTAATTGATCAACTCATAATTGGGTAGGCAAGATTGTAAAACCCCCCTCCAGTCAGGTATCCTCTGAATATCCCTCAATGAGAATCCCGAGGATACATGTCTGGAGAACGAGTTGTATTTAGAAAAAATCTGTATAAGGATAATAATAATAATATCCAAAACACGCATATAAAATATCACGCAGGATCTAAACTTATAATTTACAAACTTTAAGGAATTACAAGATCAAAACATATTTATAGGGTGGAAGCTTCCAAATGTATTTCACAAATATTTATCATTTACATATTTACATCAAGATAAAAACATCGAGGTGATAATAAATCATCTCCCCTCACGTGTAGTCCCGCTGTCTCTAGCATCCCTCGCTCCTAGTCTACCTGCAAAGCAATCAACAATGAAAGGGTGAGCGCTAATCGCCAAGAAGGGAATGATCCGCTTATCTCGTTAACACATCACTTATCTTTTACATCTAGGATACTTCCCCTTTTATTACTAATTCATATGCTTTTCATCATTTTATCCCATGGCTATATAAACATCAATGTGTACACACACATCACATATCATGACATAACATCTAAAATCATCTAACATGAGTATAAATCATCTCATGATGTAAATAACATCATAACTCATGTAATGCAACTAAATGCATATGAAACATTTAACATCTAGCCGATCGGACCTTTCTTAGCATCTTAAGCACTTCATATCATCTAGCCTCAAATTTCATCTAGAGCTCATATCATCGGGAGGCATGCTTACGCTGCTTATTTAGCATCTAAAGCATATATTCATCTTTCCTCAACCGGTATACGAGGATATGCTTACGCGTTTTCCATCGTGTCTATATGCATCTCTATCATGTTTATTTGCATCTCTAACATCTTATGGCATGTAAATACATATTTTGGTGAGCTTAATACTTTTAATTCATCTATGGATTATCAATCCACTTACATTACCTCTTGCTCACATACATCATCTTAAAACATGTATTATATTGCATCTTCATGCCATTTCATAACATTAATCATGTATTAACATCATGACCATGTATATCTTTCAAATATCATCTAACTAATGGGTAAACATTAGTACATGGCATACTTACAATAATACATGAATAATCAATTCATAATCATAAGAATTGATCTTGTTAAATCTTAAACTTTAATAACCAGTTTATACTTCAGGCCATTTTCCATCCTTTTATCAAACGAATTGGCTCTTGGCATAAACATAAAAGTTATAGGTCTGTGTCTTAACTTTCTAATGCTTCAAGAATCATCTCATTTCGATTTTTATAACTCAAGTTATGGTCGAAATACAGAAGCAGGGTTACCAAAACCCCTAAGCCCATTAAATCCGAATTTTCATATTAACTATGCCACATCAATTCCTATTGACATTAACCAATAGGTTAACTTATGGATCAAATAAACCTCCCTTAATAGTCTTTAACATCTTAAAGAAAGTGTGAAATCTCATTCCCATAATCATCCATTATTGCTATAACATTGTAAGCTAATGCAAACAACACATCAACACTTCTAATAGCAACCATTCAACACCATGTGGCCTCCAATACTACAATTTTTGCCACAATCAGTATCCACACTTCATTTTCTTCAATCAAACATCACAACTCATAAAACATAAATAGCAATAACTTCATGTATAATGAATCCAAGGCAATAAGTAGAATAAATGAGTTCAACTACACTTGCCATCAACTAATTCTATGCCTTAAAGCTTTAATTTAAGGTTTCATAAAAATTTACAAACCCTAGCATAAACCCTAAAGTCATGGGAGGTTCTTCCTTACCTTTTTAAAGACTTCCTCCAACAAATCCTTTGCCTTTGACGTCTTTTACACCTTAATCCTACATATATAACATTATACCTCAACATCTACCTCAAATCTTCAAATCACATCAAAACTAAAGTTTTTAATCCTTACCTTAAACCCTTCAAATTGAAGGTCCAAGGCTCCTATCTTGTTCTCCTTGAAAATTATGCAAAACTCCTTGAAAACCTAGAGAAAGAAAGCTTATTTCATGGAAGATTTGAGAGAAAATGGAAGAAATGTTGAAGAAAGGCTCTCTCCTTTGGCTTGAACGAATTTCATCTCATTTATAGGAAAATATTTCATTTATTTTCCAAAATTATGCAATTGGCCCAATTATTTTAATTGTATAACCTATAAGTCCTTAATTCTTCATATAAGGGCATTTTGGTCATTTCACACTAGACATAATTATTACTTAATTAATGCCATTAAATGCAATGAAGCCTACTCATCCTTGACTTTTTCAATGCTTATCCATAGGCAAAAATAACCATTTTGCCCCTAAGCCTCTTTATGGATAATTGATTCATACCGTTCCAAATGAATTGACTATTTTTGCCCTTAGTTAGATTTTTATGCTTTTTAACATAAAATAAACATTTAAAGGACTATTTTGAGTTAGGAACATACCTTTGACATCTTGGGTATTACATTTCTCCCCTTACAATAATTTCGTCCTCGAAATTATAGAAACAAATTGGGTATCGACTTCTCATATCTTGCTCCATTTCCCAAGTAGCTTCTTCTATCTTGTGATTCCTCCAAAGTACTTTAACTAGTGGAATTTGCTTGTTTCGAGCTCTTTTACCTTTCTCATCAAGGATTTGAACGGGCGTTCCTCATAAGCCAAATTATCCTGTAATTCCACTTCCTCCATCCGAAGCACATGTGAAGGATCACTAACATACTTACGCAACAAAGAGACATGGAAAACATTATGGACTCTTTCCATGCTCATTGGCAGCGCAAGTCTATAAGCTACTTTGCCTACCCTTTCCAATACTTCAAAGGGTCCAATGTAACGTGGAGCGAGCTTGCCTTTCTTTCCAAATCTCAAGATATGTTTATAAGGCGCAACTTTTACAAAAACTTTGTCGCCCACTTGGAATTCCACTTCTTTTCTTTTTTAGGTCGGCATAGCTCTTTGTCGATCTTGAGCTTGCTTCATTCTTTCGTAATAAGCTTAACATCTTCAATCATTTTCTGGGTCATCTCTAGTCCAACTGCTTGAATCAAGGAGTCTTTTTCTCCAATATCATCCCAATACAAAGGGGATCTGCACCTTCTTCCATATAATGCTTCATATGGGGCCATGTGGATAGTGGATTGGTAGCCGTTGTTATAGGCAAATTCTATTAGTGGAAGTACATCACTCCATTTTGCCTTGTGATCCATACAACAAGCTCTCAAAGATGTCTTCAATCACCCGGTTGGTCCTTTCGCCTTGACCATCACAGGATGATAAGCCGCATCAAGGCTAACTTTGTACCCAATGCTCGCATTCCAACCCGTAAAGCCGATATGAACTCCGGTATCTCTGTCGATACGATCGTCTTAGGTACTCCATGTAATCTCACAATCTCTTTGACATATAATTGCCCCAATCGAAATGCATCTATCTTGTCCGTCATAGGTAGAAAATGAGCCTGCCTTGGTCAATCTATCAACCACCACCCAGATTGCATTATATCCTTGCCGAACTTTAGGAAGTCCCACAATGAAGTCCATTGAGATATCCTCCCATTTCCATTTAGGAATCTCTAATGGTTGGAGTAATCCGATGGTCTCGATGCTCGCCTTTACTTGTTGACATGTTAAGCATCCGCAACATAATCGGCAATGTCGTTTTTCATACCCGACCACCAATAACTTTTCTTCACATCTTGATACATTTTTTACACTCCCGGGGTGGTGGGTCAGATAAGGTGTATTGTGTGCCTCACTAAGGATTTTATTTCTTAGTTCATCATCTTGAGGTACACATATTCTATCTCTAAACATCGTTGTCCCATTGACTATTTTAAAGGGGGAAAGTCTACCTCTTTACCCTCTATTGCTCCAGTGGTGATTATTGTCTTGCAGTATCATCTTTACCCCTGCTTCATCTTGATCTCCTCCACCAAAGTGGGTTTGATCTCCAATTAGGCCAATCCTCCTTTGATCACAATTTCAATTCCTTCGAGGATCTCCCGCCGTAATTGTCCCCGTACAATGATTTGAGATAAAGAGACTTTTCTACTAAGGGCATCTCGCTGCATTAGCTTTCCTCCCCGGATGGTATCCGATGTCACGGGTCATAGTGCATCCCACCAATTCTAACCATCTCCTCTGTCTCATATTCAACTCTTTTCCGAGTGAAGAAATACTTCAAACTTTTATGGTCGGGTGTATATGTTGCACTTCTCCCATACAAGTAGTGTCGCCATATCTTCAAAGCAAAAACCACCGCCGCTAGTTCCAAGTCATGGGTAGGATATCTCGCTCTCATAGTCTTTCAATTGTCTAGAGGCATAAGCAATGACTTTCCCTTTGCTGCATCAACACCTGCTCCTAAACCATTATGGGAGGCATCAACGTAAATATCATAATCAATGCCTTCTTCTCGCAATGTAAGAATTGAGCGTAGTTAATCTTTTCTTCAACTCCCCGAAAGCTTTGCTCGCATGCCTCACCCATTCAAATGGTACTTCTTTCTTGGTGAGAGTTGTAAGTGGTCTGGCTATCTTTGCAAAGCCTTCCACGAACTTCCTATAGTACCCTGCTAAGCCTAGAAAACTTCTAACCTCTTTCACTGTCTTTGGCCTCTGCCACTCGAAAGCACCGCTTCTACTTTACTAGATCCACCGATACACCGTCTTTAGAGATCACATGACCCAAAAAGGTAACCCGATCCAACCAAAACTCACATTTTGAAAATTTAGCATACAGTTGTTTCTCTCGCAATCTTTGTAACACAAATCTCAAGTGCCCGGCATGTTCTTCTAAAGTCTTGGAATAAACTAGGATATCATCAATAAACACCACTATGAACTTGTCAGGACATCATGAAAAACTCGTCATCAAGTCCATAAAAATTGCAGGTGCATTAGTCAATCCGGAATGGCATCACAACAAATTCATAATGCCCATACCTTGTTCGAAAGCCGCTGTATATCTTCCTTAGCCACTCTAACCTCGATGGTATCCTCGATCCGTAGATCAATTTTTGAAAACACCGAAGCACCTTTTAATTGGTCAAACAAATCATCTATCCCTGGGCAATGGGTAATTATTCTTTACTACTTTATTCAAGGTTCACTAATCTATACACATCCTCATAGACCCATCCTTCTTTTTTCACAAATAGAATTGAGCACCCCATGGGGAATGACTTGGCCCTGATAAAGCCCTTGTCTAACAACTCTTGTAATCTTTCTTCAATTCTTGGAGCTCACCTGGGCCATGCGATAAGGAGCCTTAGAAATGGGTGCTATACCGGGGCTAGTTCTATACTAAACTCCACTTCCCTCTCGGGAGGTAAACCCTCGGCAATTCATCCGGGAAACACGTCAATAAATTCATTTACCACAGTACCTCATGTACACTTGAGCTCGAACTCTCCCCCTTATTTACTACATGCAATGTACCCAACACCCCCTTTTTCAACATCTTTCTAGCTTTTGCCGCACTAATCATCATGCTAGTCTGTCCTTCTCCAAAAATGAAGTTATCCCCATAGTCTAGATTAAACTTGACTTTTTTCCCTGATACTATCTCTGCTCCCATATCTACTAAGAAAGTCCATCCCAAGAATGATGTCAAAGTCCTGGGCATATTGAAGACAATCAAATCTACCATCATTTTTCGGCCTTTAATAGTCACTAACTCCCCCATTAAGACTTCATTGGTCACTACACCCTCACCATCGTGCAATTCAATCCTAATGGCTTGTTCTACTCTAATAGGCATTAACCCTAATCTCTTAATCATACCATAGGAGATGAATGAATGAGTAGCACCGTAATCAATCAAGGCATACAAGGGAGTATCATGGAATAATAACCTCACTAAAGGATCGGCCGGGTGGTCCGGCATCTCGGTCAACCTGGGCCACATTATATACTCGTCCGTGCCTCCAACAAGCAGGTAATCGTTGCGGGTAACCAATAGGGCGCTCTAGCAATATGACCTCGGGCCGGGCGCACTGAAACAAACATTGGTCCCCCACTAGACATTCACCCCTGTCTTCTCCGACATTTCTTACAAGAATCGATCCCCACCTTTCCTTTGTTGGCCTTTTTTCTTCATGTCTTTCCCGTTGGCTTTAGGTAGGACTCCTTTCTTGCCTTTACCCTTATCGCCTTTGCCAACAACTTGTTCTCGCACTACTAGGTTGGCCAAGCCGAGAGGACTACTTGCCACCTGTTGGGGGAAAGAGCTAACTGGGTCCCCTCCTTCGTAAGTACACCTCTACTCCGATGCTCGCGAGTGCTTCACTATATGTTTGGGAGGGCTGATGACCTGACATAACATCTCTCCGGCAATAGTGGGATGAAGTCCCCCACAAATCTCTCCAATCGGTCTGGTGTATTGACCAAAGAGGGTGCAAACTTAGCCAAGGAGTTGAACTTGATTGAATACTCTTTGACCGTCATATTTCCTTGTTGCGTACTAATAAATTCTTGTAGTTTTGAGGATATCATGTCCTGCTATTCGTCGTCTCCTCAAACAATTCCTTGAACCCCCACCCCGACCAAGTGAGAGCGGTGGTATCTTGAGTCCGCTCCATAAGCTCCCACCATGTCATAGCATCTCCTCTCAACAAGTACGTAGCATACCGGGATCTTTTCTTGATGTCATAGGAAATAGAGCAAGAGCTTTCCACCAACTTGATCCATTGTTCGGCTACTTCGGATCATTAGTGCCACAAAATTCGAGGCCGATGTTTACTTGAGAGGCCATAAATTGGTTCAATCTCGCTTTGGGACAACCATTGCTTCGAGTACTTATCCCCTCGCCGCTTGACTTGGTACCACATTGGTTGTCACCGTTGTTACCGGAGCACTTGTACTTTCCAGGGTTCTCCTTAAAGCTCTATTAATGCCCTCTTGAATCATACGCTCCAATGTTGCAACATCTAAACCCGGGAGTGCTTGAAGTAGAACGCCGGGTTAGGAGCTTCAGTGCGCTTGGAACATCTTGTGCATTTGAAGCATCATGCGACTGGATCTGCTTCTCCCGGTTTTCCTCATATTTATTCCCTATCACACCACACATATAACCTTAATCATCTAATCAATCCTTACATAAAATTAGGTAAACATACTTACAGCGATCGGACAACTTGAGCAGCGGAACTTTACATGAGGGATACTGTCATCAACTCTCATAAATGCCTGACTCCAAATAGAAAACATCTTAAAACACCCCTTTTTAAAGAAAAAAAAATACTTGCTCTGATACCAAATGTAAAACCCCCCTCCAGTCAGGTATCCTCTGAATATCCCTCAATGAGAATCCCGAGGATACATGTCTGAGAACGAGTTGTATTTAGAAAAAATCAGATAAGGATAATAATAATAATATCCAAAACACGCATATAAAATATCACGCAGGATCTAAACTTATAATTTACAAACTTTAAGGAATTACAAGATCAAAACATATTTATAGGGTGGAAGCTTCCAAATGTATTTCACAAATATTTATCATTTACATATTTACATCAAGATAAAAACATTGAGGTGATAATAAATCATCTCCCCTCACGTGTAGTCCCGCTGTCTCTAGCATCCCTCGCTCCTAGTCTACCTGCAAAGCAATCAACAATGAAAGGGTGAGCGCTAATCGCCAAGAAGGGAATGATCCGTTTATCTGTTAACACATCACTTATCTTTTACATCTAGGGATACTTCCCCTTTTATTACTAATTCATATGCTTTTCATCATTTTATCCCATGGCTATATAAACATCAATGTGTACACACACATCACATATCATGACATAACATCTAAAATCATCTAACATGAGTATAAATCATCTCATGATGTAAATAACATCATAACTCATGTAATGCAACTAAATGCATATGAAACATTTAACATCTAGCCGATCGGACCTTTCTTAGCATCTTAAGCACTTCATATCATCTAGCCTCAAATTTCATCTAGAGCTCATATCATCGGGAGGCATGCTTACGCGTTATTTAGCATCTAAAGCATATATTCATCTTTCCTCAACCGGTATACGAGGATATGCTTACGCGTTTTCCATCGTGTCTATATGCATCTCTATCATGTTTATTTGCATCTCTAACATCTTATGGCATGTAAATACATATTTTGGTGAGCGTAATACTTTTTAATTCATCTATGGATTATCAATCCACTTACATTACCTCTTGCTCACATACATCATCTTAAAAACATGTATTATATTGCATCTTCATGCCATTTCATAACATTAATCATGTATTAACATCATGACCATGTATATCTTTCAAATATCATCTAACTAATGGGTAAACATTAGTACATGGCATACTTACAATAATACATGAATAATCAATTCATAATCATAAGAATTGATCTTGTTAAATCTTAAACTTTAATAACCAGTTTATACTTCAGGCCATTTTCCATCCTTTTATCAAACGAATTGGCTCTTGGCATAAACATAAAAGTTATAGGTCTGTGTCTTAACTTTCTAATGCTTCAAGAATCATCTCATTTCGATTTTTATAACTCAAGTTATGGTCGAAATACAGAAGCAGGGTTACCAAAACCCCTAAGCCCATTAAATCCGAATTTTCATATTAACTATGCCACATCAATTCCTATTGACATTAACCAATAGGTTAACTTATGGATCAAATAAACCTCCCCTTAATAGTCTTTAACATCTTAAAGAAAGTGTGAAATCTCATTCCCATAATCATCCATTATTGCTATAACATTGTAAGCTAATGCAAACAACACATCAACACTTCTAATAGCAACCATTCAACACCATGTGGCCTCCAATACTACAATTTTTGCCACAATCAGTATCCACACTTCATTTTCTTCAATCAAACATCACAACTCATAAAACATAAATAGCAATAACTTCATGTATAATGAATCCAAGGCAATAAGTAGAATAAATGAGTTCAACTACACTTGCCATCAACTAATTCTATGCCTTAAAGCTTTAATTTAAGGTTTCATAAAAATTTACAAACCCTAGCATAAACCCTAAAGTCATGGGAGGTTCTTCCTTACCTTTTTAAAGACTTCCTCCAACAAATCCTTTGCCTTTGATGTCTTTTACACCTTAATCCTACATATATAACATTATACCTCAACATCTACCTCAAATCTTCAAATCACATCAAAACTAAAGTTTTTAATCCTTACCTTAAACCCTTCAAATTGAAGGTCCAAGGCTCCTATCTTGTTCTCCTTGAAAAATTATGCAAAACTCCTTGAAAACCTAGAGAAAGAAAGCTTATTTCATGGAAGATTTGAGAGAAAATGGAAGAAATGTTGAAGAAAGGCTCTCTCCTTTGGCTTGAACGAATTTCATCTCATTTATAGGAAAATATTTCATTTATTTTCCAAAATTATGCAATTGGCCCAATTATTTTAATTTTATAACTCATAAGTCCTTAATTCTTCATATAAGGGCATTTTGGTCATTTCACACTAGACATAATTATTACTTAATTAATGCCATTAAATGCAATGAAGCCTACTCATCCTTGACTTTTTCAATGCTTATCCATAGGTAAAATAACCATTTTGCCCCTAAGCCTCTTTTATGGATAATTGATTCATACCGCTCCAAATGAATTGACTATTTTGCCCTTAGTTAGATTTTATGCTTTTTAACATAAAATAAACATTTAAAGGACTATTTTGAGTTAGGAACATACCTTTGACATCTTGGGTATTACAAAGATCCACTGTAAGTAGGTGGGACCCATTTGCGAGCTGACCAATTACGAGCTATCACGCCAGGATTGTGAGAGAAAGTATGTGAGATTGGGTTGTAAGTGTAGTATTGTCTGATTAATTGTATCATGTATATTTTTTTTAATTTCAAAATTTCTTCAAAAAAGAATGAAAAACCTCGTTAAAAGCATTTGAGCAAAGGTCCTTACATAATTTGGATATGGATTATGAATTCATAAATAGATATATGAAATACTATATCATTTGAAATCATGAAAGTTTTTGCCTTTTGAGTAAAGGCAGATTTGAGTTCAACCTTGAATTTGACTTAATTCCATAATTAGGTTGGATTGCATTTAATACAATTTATCTATTTGACTCTGTCAGGCGAGGCGAGGCCAGCCGCTCGTGAGTAGTTTGAACACTCCCTGCGAGTAATCCGAGATATGTCAGCTCAAGTAGCTACATGAACAAACTTTGAAGCCAAGTTTGCAACATATCATAATCATATGATCTATCCACTATTCTGCAGAAAATAGCTATCCTCCATGTTAAAAACAATACACCCTCTAAATAATTTCAGCAAAAATAAAATTACATCTGAACCCTACAAGTTTCAAATAAATACGTTTTATCCCACTCTCATTTCTAGTGAGATGTATTATTTAACCCTCAACACCCAAAAGTTTAAGCCAGTTTGAACACTCAATAGATAATCAACAAATGACACTATTGAAATGATGCTCAAAAGCTTGATTTGTCATTTTTCTTCTTCTCCTTATTCATTCGCAAAAGCAGGTAAAGTGACTACAACTATACCACAAGATTTAGTACTTAAAGTAACCCAGCTTCAGAAATTCCTTCAAAAAGTTTGTAAAGAAGGTAACATCACTCTTGGTGAAGCACGCTATTTCTTTTGTTTAATGATTCATATGCAACCCAAACCACTGATTTCATCATTCAATCGGTTGTTTGGAGCTCTTGCTACGAAAAAGTTTTATAAAGACGTTATTTTCCTGTACAAACGACTGGATTCGATGGGGTTGTTACTTGATTTAATTACTTTGAATATTTTGATTAATTGTTTTTGTAATGTGGGTTGAGTTTGTGATGGTTTTGCTGTTTTTTTGTAACATCTGCTGAAAACTATTACAATGCATGCATAATAACAATAGAAAATTGGGCCCAAAGTTTTCTTTTCATTTCAATTCATATGTCTGTTATACTCAAAGAAAGTCTGCTTTACAAAAATTCATTTTAAAAGACAAAACAGGGAAAACAATGTAGCTATTGCTCCTCGCTTGCCGACGCCCCTCCGATCGCATCAACACCTAGATCCTGCATCCACAAAGGAAAATAACGGGGTGAGTACAATTAATGCTCAGTAAGTAAAACCCTCTAATTGTATGTCCCCGTATGTAACTCTTAATTCTTTCCTTTTTTCTAATTCTGTTTCTATTTCTGTTTCTACTAAATACCATGACCTCATCTTACCGGAGGTACGGCCGGATGGCGTTCACACAAAGACCATCTCACTCTCCATGACTATCGGGTGGAATTCATAGTACCAACCCTCCCGTTTCTTAGTGACTACCGAGTGGGGATCACAAAGCTCCTACCTTGCCTTTCCTAACTATCGGGTGGAGACCACTTAGCACCTACCCGCTCATGACCTTGGGTAACGATCACCAAGCATTAACCCGCCTCTAGTCACCGTCCGGGTGATGATCACAAAGCATCAACCCACTTTTCTAACAACTAACCGGGTGGTGGTCACAAAGCATCCACCCGCTTCTACTACTCATAGGGTGACGATCACAAAGCATCGACCCATCTCTAAGGGCTATTCGGGTGATGATCACAAAGCATCAATCCGATTCCCATAACGGTTGGGTGATGATCACAAAGCATCATCCCAACTATACTACTCTTCTAATTCACTCTATTGTAGCATTTTTCAATGCTCTCTACCCTTAGAGTAGTTGTACCCACCAAGCTCTCTACTCATAGAGTAATTGCATACACAATTTTCCTACACTTCCTTACGTCACTTTTCAATGCACAATTAGTGCCTATGGATGGTTCATCTCTACCAATGCACTTATGAAATGCCAACATGCAATGTTGCAAGAATTAAGGTTCACTACTCACACTCAAACCTCTATTAGGCATTTCATCAAACAACTCATGTGCACTGTGAAACTCTATTATAGCAATGATTCTAAAAATTTTTCTAACCATCCAAAATGGGGAAAAACCCCTTCACATAACCACAAAACCTGTCAAATAAAACACTTCCAAAAAGGGATCCACAATACCCCTTCAATTCCATCTCAAACTACCTTTCCAACCCAACAACTCATTTCTCATATTTGCAAGATGTAAGCATTCACAAGGCATAGAAATCTCTATTTAAACCTCCATACATGGCATAACACATGTACATCATATACATACATCATTTCTATCAAAACCCTAATCAAGAAAATTCATAAATCTCAACTTGGGTTCGGTTTTACTTACCTTGTTATGGAGAGACTTCACCAACTCTTCCTTTCACTTGTTTTGCTTGACTTTTCCTCTACTCTTAACCAAAAGAACAAAAACCCTCAACTTCAATATAAACTAAAACTCAGAAATCACACAACTTAAGTAGGAATCCTTACCTTAGGAAGCCTTAGGTTGCTTTTCTACCCCAACTCACTTCAAAAACCCCTTGGAATTCCTTGATCAAAAGAAAGAAAAGTTGAGAGGAGCAAAGATGGAGAGTTGCGTTTTTGAGAAGAAGAATGAGGGGTTTGCTAATTCTTAATTCATTTTAATGAAATATATACACAATCATTCCCATTTTGCCCTTACTCTTCTTTGGGAATTCCATCTATATCCTTTGATTCATTACAAACTCACCCCCATATCAACATATTCTCCATGAAAAATCCTTACAATTAACTCCCCACTTTTCCTGCTAATTAAGGGTAGAATGGTCAAATTGCCCTTAGGGAAGAAAATATCTAAAACTTAACCAACATTTTAATCGGCCTGTCGCCACGGCGAAGAAACTTCTGTCGCCGCGGCGAAACTGTCCAGAGAGTTTCCCCGTGATTTCAACACATCTTCGCCGCGGCGAAGATTATCCTTTCGCCCTTGGCCAAGCTTGGTACACTAAACTTCTTCTATTTTCAACCAATTTCGTGGGCAAACATTCAACACAACATTCAATCAAACAATATTACCAAAAACCAACTCAAATAAGAGCGAAAGAGGAAACAATAACAACGTACCTCATGTGGGGCGTTACAATTCTTCCTCCCTTAAAAGAATTTCGTCCCCGAAATTCATGCAAATAACTCGAGGAAACGATTCCCGCATGTCCCGCTCTACTTCCCCAAGTGGCCTCTTCCACTTTGTGATTCCTCCAAAGGACCTTCACTAGCGAAACACTCTTGTTCCGAAGTTCTTTAACCCTTCGATCTAAAATCTGAACTGGACGTTCTTCATATACTAGATTCTCTTCTACTTTAACGTCCTCTACGCTCAGGATATGGAGGGGATCACTTACATACTTCCGTAGCATCAAGACATGGAAGACATCATGCACCCTGTTTATGCTAGGTGGTAGTGCCAATCTGTAGGCCACCTTTCCTACTCGTTGCAAGACCTCAAAAGGACCTACATACCTCGGTGCTAAATTCCCTTTGCTTCCGAAGTGCATTACTCACTTGTAGGGGGAAACTTTTAGAAACACCTTGTCGCCCACTTGGAATTCTACCTCTTTCCTCTTCAAGTCGGCATAACTCTTCCACGATCTTGGGCTTGTTTCATTCTATTTCGGATTAACTTCACATCTTCCACTAGTTTCTGAGTCATCTCTAGCCCAAGCGCGGTACTTGACTCATCTCTTTCGCCTACTTCATCCCAATGAAGCGGAGACCTACACCGTCTCCCATACAAGGCCTCGTAAGGAGCCATTCTAATTGTAGGCTGATAACTGTTGTTGTAGGCAAATTCCACTAATGGTAACATCTCATGCCAGGATACTCTATAATCAATGCAACAAAGTTTCTTAACATATCCTCGAGCACCCGATTCTGCTCTCCCTGGGCCTTTGGCCATCTCTGTCTGAGGATGGTAGGCAAGATCAATGCTAAACGGTACCCAAACTCCTCTCGTAAGCTTGTCCGTATGGGCAAACAAACTGAATCTCTATCCGATACTATAGTCTTGGGGCACACCATGCAACGACTATCTCCTCGAGGTGGCATGAGCCAACCGATTCGAGCGGGTACTTTCCTTTATCCGGGAAGAAAATGGGCCTGACTTGGTTAACCTATCCACAATCACCCATATAGCATTATATCCTTTCTGCACTCTGGGAAGACCCGTGGTAAAATCCATTGAAATGCTCTCCCATTTCCACTCTGGAATACTCAATGGTTGAAGCAACCCCGACGACCTGCTGATGTTCGCTTTCACCGCCGACAAGTTAGACATTTAGCCACAAACTCGTAATGTCTTTCTTCATACCCTCCACCAATAGCCTTTCTTAATATCCCTGACATCTTGGTTGCTCCCGGATGAGCTGTACGGTGTGTCATGAGCCTCCATAAGAATTTTCTGCTTCAACTCCCCATTGGAGGAATGCACAACCGACAAATGTAGGCGCCATCTCTCACAAAGAACTCGATGTCTTGCCCTCACGCACTTGCCGAATCGCTTTCTCACACCACTCATCACCATTTGCTTTTCTAATTTCCTCTAGTAAAGAGGACTCCGCACCTCTAGGTCCGGGCAATTCTTCCCTGGAACCACTTCAATCTCGCCCTCTTGACAGCTTCTTCTATTAACTCTTCTCGGTAAGCCGGAAAACATGGGCTTTTCTACTCAAGGCATCGGCTACTACATTGGCTTTCCCCGCTTGGTACTTTGATCTCACAATCATAATCCTTGACCAGGGGCTTCTAACCACCTTCTCTCGCCTCATATTTAACTCCTTTTGAGTGAAGAAGTACTTTAGACTCTTATGATCAAGTGTAGATATTACTCTTCACACCATAAAGGTAATGCCTCCAAATCTTTAAGTCAAAGACCACTACTGCTAATTCTAAGTCATGCGTAGGATATCCTGGTCTCGTACTCTTTTCAATTGACGAGAAGCATAAGCTATAACCCTACCCTAATTGCATCAAAGACGGGGCGCCAAGTCCCCTCAGAGGCGTGCGCATAAATGTCATAATCTACACCCTCCTCGTGGTAACACTAGTATGCAGAGCCGAGGTTAACCTCTTCAACTCTTGAAAGCTTTCTTCACATGCGCCGACTGCATAAAAAGGAGTTTTCTCCTCGGTAAGAGTCCGCCAACATTTAGCCAATCGGGCGAATCCCGCTACAAATCGCCGGTAGTAACCTCGCTAAGCCTAAGAAACTCCCGATTTCTTTCATCGCTTCTCGCCATTCCAGGATTGCTCGCACTTTACTCCTGATCTACCAAATCCCTTCATTCGACACGGTATGACCCAGAATATCACTTGGTTCACCCAAAACTCACACTTAGAAAATTTAGCACACAACTTCTTTTCTCTCATTCGTTGCAATACTAATCTCAAGTGTTTCTCATGCTCTTCTGACTTTGAGTAAATCGCAATGTCGCCGATGAAGACAACAATGAACTAGTCCAAATACTCATGGAAGACCCCCTGCTCATCAAGTCCATAAAATCACGGGCATTAGTCAAGCCAAAAGGCATCACTACAAATTCATAATGCCCATACCTGGTACGAAAGGCAGTTTTAGTCACATCTCCCTCAGCCACTCTTACCTGATGGTACCCGGACCTCAAATCAATTTTGGAGAACACTGCCGCTCCTTTTAACTGATCAAAAAGGTCATCTATCTGGGGTAGCAGGTATTTATTCTTCACTGTAACTTTATTCAACTCCCTATAATCAATACACATCCTTAGTGATCCATCCTTCTTTTTCACAAACAAGATTGGAACTCCCCAAGGAGAGTGACTTGGTCGGATAAAGCCTTTATCTAAAAGCTCTTGGAGTTGCTTCTTTAATTCTTGGAGCTCAGCTGGGGCCATTCGATAAGGGGGCTTTAGATATTGGTCCTGGCCCCTCCCCCGGTGCTAGTTCGACACTAAATTCTACCTCCCTCTCTGGAGGCAAACTCGGTAACTCCTCCGGAAACACATCTAGAAAGTCTCAAACTACTGGCACCCTCTAGATCTCTAACTGTGGAACATCACCACTCTGCACTACATGGGCAATATATCCCGAACACCCCTTTCTCAACATCTTCTTGGCTTTCACACTACTAACCCGCATGCTCAACTGATGGCCTTCTCCAAAACTAAACTTATCTCCACTATTGAGATTAAACCTTGCCTTCTTCTTCCGACAGTCAATCTCTACTCCATATCTCCCTAGGAAGTCCATGCCCAGAATCACATCAAAATCGGGCATATCGAAAACTATTAAGTCAACGGTTAACTCTCTACCCCGGGATCACTAAGACTCTTAACAAAAATCTCGAGTCACAACACTAACCCCATCGGGTAGCTCTATCTTAATGGGTTGAGTTGCCCTAGTAGGTTTCAAACCTAATCTCTCAAGCATCCCATAAGATATGAACGAATGAGTAGTGCCTGAATCAATTAAAGCATATAAAGGGACTGAATGAAATAATAATCGACTAAGAATGGCCGATGGATCGGGCCTCGCCCCTTCCCCCGTGCCATAGTAAAACTCCGCATTCGCAGCACTCCCTGAACTCGAGTGGTTGGTGGAAGAGGAGCTTTACAATCTCTCATCATGTGCCCTGGTTGTCGGCACCTATAACACACTCTTTGATCCCTCAGACATTCTCCCGGGTGATTCCTCCCACATTTAGGGCAAAGAGGAAACCCTTTCGTCTGAGGTCACTTATTCTTCCACTCTTTTCTATTCTGTCTGTACATAAACTTCTTCTTCTGATTTTTCATGTCTTTACCTTTTTCACCCTCATGCTTCTCTCGCTGAGGAGCGGAGGGTAGCTCCTTCGGTCTTCCTGTCGAGGATCCTACGGGGAAGATTTTATTCTCAAAAATCTCCGCCTTTATCGCCCGCCTCAAAGCCTCACTATAATTTCGAGGAGGATCGAGCTTGTCATTATATCCCTGCATCTCGGCTTTAATCCAATCACAAACTTATCCCTTCTCAAGGCCGGAGTGCTAACTATTCCTGGTGCAAACCTTGCAAGAGCGTTGAATTTCACCGAGTACTCTTTCACAAGTTGTTAGTCCCTTGTCAGAATCGATAAATTCTTGGACCTTCTCATGAACTTGGTCCTCTCGTTCTATACTCAAATTTCAAACTCTTGCCTAAACTCTTCCCACCGCCATTACGCACGTCATGAGTTTCTTCCATTAATTCCCACCAAATTCGGGCATCACCCCGAAACAAGAAACTCGCATACCGGATCTTCTCCTCCTCGACATGGGAAATAAACCCGTGGCTCGCCCCCTCTCCGACCCAAGCCACTTTCGCTATTATCGGATCTCGTAGTACCCTTAAACTCGAGGGTTGATGTGACAGAAAGACCGTAAATCGGTTCAACTCGCTCAGATTGGGGGAGGTACCGGCTTGTCCCTCTTTCGACATGCGAATCAACCAGACTGCATGGGGGTACAACTCCTCCCCCGAGTTTCAGCCATAACTTGCGTATAATTCCCTGGATTCTAGCTTCATCCAAGGGAGGGGCGTAGACTCGTGGGTTAGGGAAGGTTCTCCTTCATTCACCGCACCTTACCGCGATTTCGATAACTACGCCTCATCTACAAAATGATCACACTAATGAACTCAAGAAATAATTACGTAGAAGGAAAGAATTACTCACACTGGTTAGAGGACGCGTGGCGATGAGAATAGTACACTGTTCAATCCCCAAAAATCTTTGCTCGATACCAAAAAATGTAACATCTACCGAAAACTAGTACAATGCATGCATAATAACAATAGAAAATTGGGCCCAAAGTTTTCTTTTCATTTCAATTCATATGTCTCATTATACACAAAGAGTATTGCATAAAAAATTCATTTTAAAAAGAAAAAAACAGGGGAAATCAAGTAGCTATTGCTCCGCTTGCCGACGCCCTCCCGACCGCATCAACACCTAGATCCTGCATCCACAAAGGAAAATAACGGGGTGAGCACAATTAATGTTCAGTAAGTAAAACCCTCTAACTGTCTGTCCCCATATGTAACTCTTAATTCTTTCCTTTTTTCTAATTCTGTTTCTATTTCTGTTTCTACTAAATACCATGACCTCATCTTACCGGAGGTACGGCCGGATGGCGTTCACACACACCGTCCTCACTTCCATGACTATCGGGTGGAATTCACATAGTACCAACCCGTTCTTTAGTGACTACCGAGTGGGGATCACAAAGCTCCTACCTGATTTTCCTACCATCTACGGGTGGAGACCACTTAGCACCTACCAGTTTCTCATGACCTTTGGGTAACGATCACCAAGCATTAACCCGTCTCTAGTCATTGTCGGGTGATGATCACAAAGCATCAACCCACTTTTCTAACAACTAACCGGGTGGTGGTCACAAAGCATCCACCCGCTTCTACTACTCATAGGGTGACGATCACAAAGCATCGACCCATCTCTAAGGGCTATTCGGGTGATGATCACAAAGCATCAATCCGATTCCCATAACGGTTGGGTGATGATCACAAAGCATCATCCCAACTATACTACTCTTCTAATTCACTCTATTGTAGCATTTTTCAATGCTCTCTACCCTTAGAGTAGTTGTACCCACCAAGCTCTCTACTCATAGAGTAATTGCATACACAATTTTCCTACACTTCCTTACGTCACTTTTCAATGCACAATTAGTGCCTATGGATGGTTCATCTCTACCAATGCACTTATGAAATGCCAACATGCAATGTTGCAAGAATTAAGGTTCACTACTCACACTCAAACCTCTATTAGGCATTTCATCAAACAACTCATGTGCACTGTGAAACTCTATTATAGCAATGATTCTAAAACTTTTTCTAACCATCCAAAATGGGGAAAAACCCCTTCGCATAACCACAAAACCTGTCAAATAAAACACTTCCAAAAAGGGATCCACAATACCCCTTCAATTCCATCTCAAACTACCTTTCCAACCCAACAACTCATTTCTCATATTTGCAAGATGTAAGCATTCACAAGGCATAGAAATCTCTATTTAAACCTCCATACATGGCATAACACATGTACATCATATACATACATCATTTCTATCAAAACCCTAATCAAGAAAATTCATAAATCTCAACTTGGGTTCGGTTTTACTTACCTTGTTATGGAGAGACTTCACCAACTCTTCCTTTCACTTGTTTTGCTTGACTTTTCCTCTACTCTTAACCAAAAGAACAAAAACCCTCAACTTCAATATAAACTAAAACTCAGAAATCACACAACTTAAGTAGGAATCCTTACCTTAGGAAGCCTTAGGTTGCTTTTCTACCCCAACTCACTTCAAAAACCCCTTGGAATTCCTTGATCAAAAGAAAGAAAAGTTGAGAGGAGCAAAGATGGAGAGTTGCGTTTTTGAGAAGAAGAATGAGGGGTTTGCTAATTCTTAATTCCTTTTAATGAAATATATACACAATCATTCCCATTTTGCCCTTACTCTTCTTTGGGAATTCCATCTATATCCTTTGATTCATTACAAACTCACCCCCATATCAACATATTCTCCGTGAAAAATCCTTACAATTAACTCCCCACTTTTCCTGCTAATTAGGGGTAGAATGGTCAAATTGCCCTTAGGGAAGAAAATATCTAAAACTTAACCAACATTTTATCGGCCCTCAGCCGCCGCGCGAAGAAACTTGCACCGCCGCGAAGATTATCCCTCGCCCTTGCGAAGCTTGGTACACTAAACTTCTTTCTATTTTCAACCAATTTCGTGGCAAACATTCAACACAACATTCAATCAAACAATATTACCAAAAACCAACTCAAATAAGAGCGAAAGAGGAAACAATAACAACGTACCTCATGTGGGGTGTTACATTTTTGGAGGATTTTGAGGTGGGGTTTTAACCCAGAAGTTGCGACTTTTAATTCTTTGATTAAAGGTTTGTGTTTGGAGAATAGGAGTTTGGAGGCTATGGAGTTGTTCAAGAAAATGGCTGTGTTTGGGGTCAGGCCTGATATTGTTTCTTATGGTAGTATTTTCAATGGTCTTTGCAAAGATGGGTTGGTAGATAAGACGAAAGAAATGTTTTTGGAAATGAAGAGTGGAGGAATTAAGCCAAATGTGGTTGTTTGTACCACTCTAATTTACGGTTGTTGTTTTGTGAGAAATTTGGAGAGGGCTAAAGGCTTGTTTTTTGAGATCTTGGATCAAGGTTTGCAGCCTAGTTTACTGACGTATAATACAATGATAAGTGGGTTTTGCAAGGAGGGGCAGATAGAGGAAGCTAATGGGTTGATGGAAATGATGATTCAAAGAGGTTTGCAGCCTAATGTGGTTAAGTTTACTACAATGATAAGTGTGCTTTGCAAGGACGGGAAGACGAAGGAAGCTAATGGGTTTTTGGAATTGATGATTCAAAGAGGTTTGTAGCCTAATGTGGTTACGTTTACAACGAATGATAAATGAGCTTCACAAGAAGGGGAAGACTGAGGAAGCTAATGAGTTGTTGGAATTAATGAGTCAGAGAGGCTTGCAACCTAATGTGGTGACTTTTAATGTAATGACTTTTTTCTACTAGTATACTTAAGAAAATATACGATGAAAATATACATAGTTAGCATATGAAACGTAGTTGGGCCCAAATTTTTCTTTACTTATAAAATATAGTTCTTTACATATACCAAAATAACATGTACAAAAACTTTAGCAATGGTGGACAGTGATGCCATTTCTCTCCGCTTTTTCTTTCTATTCTTTCCACTCTTTCTTTCTATTCTTTCTATTCTTTCTATTCTTACTAACCGTGATGAAAATCATGGTAATATGCATGAATGCAATGCACATGCATAGAAATACATTTTCTTTCTTCTTTTCTATTTCTTATTCTGTTTCTTTTCTTTTCTTTTCTTTCTTGCTCAAGCTCTTCTTTTCTTTTCTTTTCTTTTCTTGTATGCTCAAGCTTTCTCATTCTTTCTCATTCTTTCTTATTCTTATTCTTATTCTTATTCTTATTCTTTCTTTTCTTTGCCGATCGGACTCAGTTGATGCATGGATTCGGAACCCTGGCCGTGTGAGTGAGTACAGTCCTCATCTACATGCACTCTTATAGACCGTACAAATTCTTTCTTTCTTCTTAGGCCATTCAATTAAGGTAGCGTGCATGTTAGAGTAGATGCCCTAGAGCTAATCAATTGTTGTAGAATTGACTCTTTGTAATAATGTTCATTAATCAATAAAAGGCATTTTATTCTATATCGCGTAAATCATTATTATTATTGCAATATGTATTGATATATGCCCTTAGAATGGTAGAACCATGACGAGGGTATCAAGTGTTTCAAATCTTGATAGTGAGAACCCTATGAGCACATAAGGTGGCCATTCTAGAAACATCCGTAGCCCCATTATTATTCTGAAGTAAGGGCACAGATAATACGGTAAGGCTATCATGGTGTTGAACGACCCTGTCGAAAGGCAGTGACTGATCTCAGTTGTCAAGGTTGTTTGGTGACAACCTGGTGCAACACATAGGTGCTTACTGTAGGCGATTTTACCACAGCAAGTTCACTGGACTGACCCACCAGAGAATTCTATATGGATGGTAACCCCAGTGTCTATGGAATAAATCCTCTAACGAATGGTGGTGCATGTGATCCTTAGACTTGAGATCATCGGAGCACCTTGTGCACCAATTGGTGCAGTTTGACACTAGCCTAACGCAGTTCTATTCAGAGCTATCAATACGGTGGTGATCGGCTGCATCGAGGAGTGTATCAAGACTATGGTGGATTGACAAAGGATTCATCACTCCCGGGTACGGGAGAAGTTATCTCACGGTGGGCAATCAAGATATGGCAATGACACTAAAATCGTGGCCACAAAGTGGGATTGAGTTGTTGCTCTATCCAATTTATAATACAGGTCATTGGTTCAGAAACTGAATACATAATATCAAGAGTAACTGAAGGTTGACACTATTTCTATGCCTTCGTCTCATCGAGATAACGTATGATGAAAGGATCAAATTGTACGGTAACCATATCGTGTGTGTAGCTACTTTGTCAATCCGAATTTCTATCGGTGGCCATGATGCCTTGCTAGGGCCAATCTTGGTCTCAGGTACGGTGGAGATGATTAATTGGTGTTAATCACGATACTATACACTGCCAGTATGATGAGGAGCCTATAGGTCACACCAAGAAGAAGGAAGGGCGTTTTTGTCTTTTTAAGGCGAAAGGGTATTTTGGTAATTTTATAGTGCAATTAAATTTGCTAAAGGTCGTAGCCTTTATTTAATTAGAAAAATTAAATACGTGAAATTACTTTTAAATATGTGTTCACATATATTTAATTAAATCATCATTATTGTTAAATGTTAATACATAGATTAAACATATATTAATTGAGTTTAATTGAGATAATGATGAAATAAATAAAATATCTAATTAGGGAGTGTTTGGTAACATGGGGTGTTTGGGTTGGAGCCCAAGCCTATTCCATATGGGAATAGGGCATTAAAGCTTTACTATAAAAGAAAATGTTTATTTGTAAAATGGAAAAATTAATTGATTAGCTCATTTTCATTGTAAAACCAAATACATAGCAATTTCTCTCCCACGGCAGAAACCCATTTTTGCCTAAAATTAATTCATTTTGATTTCATTCTTCTTTAATCTTAAAGCCAAAGAAGATCTAGCAAATCCCTCTTTGGTTCTTCGTGATTGTCTTCATGTGGACTTCATAAGTTCCATCCTACGCTTGGGTCGGTAGCAAATATGTACAAAGACTATTTTGGAGGAGCCTCCAAACGTGCGTATGTTATTCTAAACTCTTGATTAACTTTTTGTGCAGATTTTACTTTAGTATAAATTATAAAATTATACCCTTGATCTTGGCTCATGTAAACGATCCTTGTATTATTTTTTTTGTTTCCGCTGCGTATATGGATCATTTACTAACAGTGGTATCAGAGCCTAGGGTACCAAATTTTACAATTTTTATTTGGATGGTTGATAACATGTATTTGATGATATAATGTTACCTTATAAAATCTGCCTTAAATCATGTTTTAAGAAATTGATTAATCGATTAATTTAATTTGTTGATGAACTACAAGTTTGGTTTAATGCATGATGGATTTTTTGGTTGAAATCAGTATGTTTGATTGATTGAAAATCCGTTTGAGTGTATATGATTACTGTATGAACATTTCCGAAGCTACAGATCTGTGTACGCTCGCCGCGGTGATATAACCCATCGCTATAGTGAGCGTTGTTTGTGCTGACGCTATTGACGAAACCAACGCTCACCGTGGCGATCGTCCTCTAGATGAGTGCTGTATGAAAACAACGCTCGTTGCCGCGGCGATCGTCCTTAGGACGAACGCTGTACCAAATCGCCGCGGCAAACGAATGTTGAGCGTGAACGTCAAGTAATCAACACACGCTACGACGATCTAACTCATCGCTGCAGCAAGCGCACTTCCGAGTGCATAGGGGCCAGAATGTAAGTTTCAAAACTTTTAGACCAAACTGCAGTTCCATAAATTATCAGGGTTTAAATGGTAATTAACCCACAAATTTCAAAAATTGATTGTTTTTGAAATGTATGCTTTGTACTTGTCTGTATATTGCATGGTGCCCGGTACATGAGCCGTAGACCTAAGGGTGAATGTTCTAAATTATTTTTGGGTATGTATGGTTGTATAATTTATTAAATAAGGCCTGCGTGTCCTGCCTTTCTCCTCTTCTCGATGTACATTCTCTTCTCATCTCATTCCCCTCGAATGTAAATCAAGGTTTCTAAATTTATTGATGTAAAGAATTTGTATAATTATTTTATTGTAAATTCAAAATGATGATTTTGTAATGTACTTGAAAAACGGAGCAAAGGTCAAGGCAACCATACTTGAAAACTCAAGATGTTTATTACAGGACCCTTCGGTGACCCACTGATTCCTCTAGGCTCGAGGAAATTGGTTTTTAGTTGGGCCATGTACCGGCACGTTTTATATTGTGTTTAGAATGCATGCTAAGGTTAAATGTTGAATAACATGCCAAACAATGTCATTCTAACAAAGATAATAATCTGATGAGACATTAAATGACAAACCCTCAATTAAAGTATATTAAGTCATGTGTGCCTTCCATCACCATGGTTTTAATCAAACCACTGTTCATCGAAACCTTGTTCACCAAAGCGAAGGGTACACTTCTACTAGTGGGAGGTTAAAATGCATTGGAGTTTTCCTTAATGGTGATGGGTCGACTTAAAATGACAGTTTTGCTTGTTCGCCAAAGCGAAGGTTGATAAACGCATCATAGGCATAGTAGAGCAGTACACATATTATGTGTACATGGTGACATGTAGTGTCCACTCTACTGATACTAAGAATCACACTTGAGGACAATGGTTGGAGCCATTGGATTGTTTGATTGGCTTGTTGATTTTTTCACATTTGAGGTTGATAGTGAGAGCTATCAACTGGTGTGGATTAAGTTTGTTAGCCTACCTAATCAGCTCATTTTGGCTTGTTCGCCAAAGCGAAGTTTGAAATGGGTAGGATGGGATCTTGGTCCACTAGGAAAGTCAACGGGCTTTCCCGAGTTAATAGTGAGGGCTATTGGCTTAAGTAAAATAGTGGGAGCATCGTTTAATAAAAGACCATATTAAATAATAATGAACTTTATAATAACTTTATCTTTTCTGCAATTGTAGATTCACCAAAATGGGCATTATGAACCTATGACCGATAATCGAGAAAGAAAATAGGTTGGATGGATCCAATTTCTTAGAGTAGTATCGTAATCTTTAGATTATACTCAAGTCAGAAAAGAAATTGTATATCCTTGAAAGCCATACATGGTTGAGCCTGATCCTGATCCTGATCCTCCTGATGCCACTCAGGAAGTAAAGGATACTTATCAAAAGTTCCTTGACGATGCTGATAGCGTTCAATGCTTGATGTTAGCATCGATGGCACCTATGCTACAAAAGCATCATAAGAATATGGATGCTTCTTCCATTATTCTACACCTCAAGGAGCTTTACGAAACAAATGCTCGACATGAGAGGTACAAGTTGTCGAAAGCACAGTTTGGGAGTCGTCTAACTAAGGGAGCCCAAGTTGGTCCTCATGTGCTCAAGATGATCAAGCACATAGAGAGGCTTGAGACTTTGAGATGTGGCTTGGATGCAAGAATTACAAATGGATTTAATTCTGCAATCCTTGCCTGACTTTTATGCTCTGTTCATAATGAATTTCAATATGAACACGATTGAGAAAAGTTCTAAATTGAGAATCGCCACTGCTTACTTCTTCGTTCGATTCTTCGATTCTCGGCTCTCTTCCTTGGGAACAAGCTTCATCGTGCTTTGTCTTGCTCCTGAACTCTCCTATCTTCTGAGATCCGCTAATTTATGAGTCAAAACTATTCAATTTTGTCTTTATTTGCTCAAAAAGTCCATTTGAACCTGAAACACGAAAAGTAAAGAATTAAGCAACAATTCAGGTCAAAATGCACTAGAAAGTACCTGAAATCCGACAAAAAGATCTAATAAAAAATGTATAATTTACGGATTATCAATTGCCAGGTTAGAGGTTCAGTCTACATTACTGGAAGAAATCAGAGGAAAGCAAGCTGCCAATGAGTGGTGTCAGAAAATAAGTCAACAAGTGCTTGAGGGTAAGATACTAGAGTTCCATCTGTTAGATGGTGTCCTCCGTTTCAGGAGTCGTTTGTGCATTCCTCAAGATGATGAGTTAAAGAAGAGAATTCTTACGGAGGCTCATGACACACCATACACTGCTCATCCTAGAGTAACCAAGATGTATCAAGACTTAAAGAAATGTTATTGGTGGCTAGGTATGAAGAAGGATATTGGAGATTTTGTAGCTAAGTGCCTGGTTTGTCAACAAGTGAAAGCAGAACACCAAAGGCCATCAGGGTTACTTCAGCCGCTTAGTATTCCTGAATGGAAATGGGAGAGTATTTCGATGGATTTTATTACAGGTCTCCTTAGAGTGCAGAAAGGGTTTAATGCTATATGGGTGATAATAGATAGATTGACCAAGTCAACCCATTTTCTTCCAGTCAAGGAGAGCACTACTTCGGATCAGTTGGCCCAGATTTACATAAAAGAGATAGTGAGACTACATGGAGTACCCAAGACAATAGTATCAGATAGAGATTCCAGATTTGTCTCAGCTTTCTAGACTAGTTTACAGAGGAACTTGGGTACCAAATTGGCTTTTAGTACCGCCTACCATCCTCAAAAAAGCAGATGGCCGACAGAGAGCCCGAATCGATACTGAGGATATGTTGAGGGCTTGTTGCATGGATTACAGGATGTCTTGGCATGAGATGTTACTGTTGGTGGAGTTTGTTTATAATAACGGCTATCAGTCTACAATTAAGATGGCTCCTTACGAGGCTTTGTATGGTAGACGTTGTACATCTCCACTACATTGGGATGAGATAGGCGAGAAAGAGGAGTTGAATACCACTCTTGGGCCAGAACTAACCCAAAAAATGATAGAAGATGTCAAGTTAATCAGAAGTAGAATGAAACAAGCCCAAGGCAGGCAGAAAAGTTATGCAGACTTGAAGAGGAAAGATGTTGAATTCGAAATGGGTGATAAAGTGTTTCTAAGAGTTGCCCCTACAAACGGGTGATGCTTGTAGTAAGGGAAAGTTAGCACCGAGATACATTGGTCCATTTGAAGTATTACAGCGAGTGGGAAAGGTAGCCTATAGGTTGGCTCTACCACCCAACATGGACAGAGTACACAATGTATTTCATGTCTCGATGCTTCAGAAATATGTAAGTGATCCCTCCCACATATTATGTGTAGATGATGTGAATTTAGAAGAAAATCTTGTGTATGAGGAGTGTCCAGTTCAGATATTGGACAAAAAGATTAAAGAGTTCCGAAACAAGAGTATCCCTTTAGTGAAAGTCCTTTGGAGAAATCATAAAGTTGAAGTAGCTACATGGGAGGTGGAGCAAGACATGCAGAACCGTTACCCGGAGTTGTTTATTTGAATTTTGGGGACGAAATTCTTTTAAAAGGGGAAGAATTGTAATGCCCACATGGAGGTACGTAATTTAATTTATGTTCTTATGCCTTTAGTTAACTTTTGCTAAGGTTATTTTAAGGAAAATGTGAAGAAAATGCCTTAAACTTGCATTAAGGGTAAAATAGTCTTTTCACTCAAAATTAGTTGAAATTGTGGGGAGTGAAAAGAGATAGAATTTCATGGTTTGCAATAAAAATGAGGGCATTATGGTAATTGACTAAGGGACATAGATGAAATTTTAAAGAAAGTGCAAGGGCAAAATGGGAAACTAGATATAATTTTTATGTTATATCAAATTGAAGAGTGAAACCCTAGCCACTCTTACCCATATGCACGCCACTTTCACCTCCATATTCTCTCAAATTCTTCAATTCTTCTTCAAAGGAAATTCAAAGGTTTTGGGTGTTTTTTTAGTGGATTTTCAATCTTAAGCTTCTATAGGTAAGGTTCTTGCAGTAAAAAGTGAATTTCAGTTTTTAAAGTGTTGATTTTGATGGTTTTTTGCCTCATGGATTTAAGAGGAAGAGAGTTTGATCAAAGGAGATTCTTAAAGGGTTGAATTTGCTCATATCAAAGGTAAGTAAATCCTACCCTAAGTGTGATTTAAGTTATGTTGTGTAGAGAATTTTCTTTGTACATATATATATGTTATATGTGGAATTGTTGATGGATTTGGTGTTGAATAATAATTAGAGTCTATCCATGAGAAGTTGGGTTGGTGTATGTGATACTTGATGAATGTTTGGTTGAGATTTGGAAGAGTTGAAGTGAAAATTTTGAAGTGTGTATCTTGGGCAGATTTGGAGTTAATTATGGAGAAGTTTATTCCAAGTTTTTGGTGGCCTAAAATAGAGATAGAAGTGTAGCCAAATTAGTATTGATTTGTGCACATGAATTGTTTGATGAAATGCCAAGGAGAAGTGGATGTATGAGTATGATTATGTGTTACCTTGGGATGTGTTTGTAGATGGTAGAGAATGACATGTTGGCATTCCATAATGCATAATTGCATTTAAATATGTAAATTTAGAAAGAATCATAAGCATGAAACCATCTACATGCATATATATTCATAAGAGCATGAAAAAGCCCTGAAATATGTTAAAGAGAAAATAGAAATAAATAAGAATATTAAAGGTATTCAAATCTGAAATTTTACCTAAAGAAGTGTAAAAAAAAAAAAAAAAAAGAGAGAGAAGGTTGTTGCGATGGGGAGCCCGTGAGTGACATAGTCCCACATGCACGCCGCCTTTAATGAGCGGCCTCAGAAAGAAGAAAGAAGAAATGTACAGTCCGTTAGAAGTGTGTGTGGATGAGGATTGTATCCACAATTAGAGAATTCACTCACACGGCCAAGGCTCCAAATCCATGCCTCAACCGAGTCCGATTGGCAAGAATAGAAAGAAAGAATAGAAAGAATAGAAAAAAAAAAAAAAAAAAAGAAAGAATAGAAAGAATAGAAAGAAAGAATAGAAAAGAAAGAAAGAAATAAAGAAAAAGAAACAGAAAAACAGAATAAGAAAAAATAGAAAAGAAAATACATAATTTATGCATTTGTGCATTTGCATCATGAATATGCATAATACCATGCTCATTATCATGGGTAGTGAAAAATTTAGAAAACAGAGAGCAAAATAGAGAAAGCATAAAGAAATAATAGAGAAAGAACAGAGAGAAGAACAGGGAATGAATAGAGAATAATCGGGAAATGTGATGTAAGGAAAGAAAATTCAGAATTTTAAGCAGCGGAGAGAGAAGAGTAGCATAGCGGGTTTACTTACTGAGCAATTAGTGCTCACTCCATTGTTTTTAATGTTTTTGTAGGTAATAGGTGAGTTGCGGTCGCACGGAACATCGTGCAGTGGATGGGTTGGGCTACACTGTCACGTTGCTATTTTGAGTATATTTTGTAAATATTTGTATATAAAGAAAAATCCAATATGGGCCCATACTTTGTTACTCGTATATATGTGTATTTTCTTATATATCTTGTTAATGAGATTTATTAATTATTAATTATTTTACGAGTATACTAGCTAGAAAGAAAGCATTACAGGCTAGGAGATATATATTGAAGAGAAGAAGCATTTTAGGCTGCAGTGAGTTCTAAGTACAATTTGGAAAATCTTTTAGTTGAACCAGGCTACAAATTTTTGGTTGAAATTGGCATGTCTAGTGTGGAAGAAGCGTCTGAGCAGGGTGTTTTAGTTGATAAAAGAGCGGTTGTCGTGAAGAGACTAGGAGATATATTCTAAGGAGAAGAAACATTTTAGGCTGAAGTGAGTACAATTTGGACACTTTTTTACATGAACTAGTTTGTTGTGGTGGAAGATAGAAACATGAGACTGGCAATGGATTCAATAGTCAAGGCTCATTCCGAATCAAAAGCTAAACTGAACTCAATTGTGTGGAAAATTAGTACCTGCAATATTTGAGCTATAAATTTATTTTCTGTTTTTGGTTTGTTTTTGTTTGAAGGATTACCAGGATGAACAGTTTGATCATATAAAAGATTAATCACAGTCACTGATGCGTGTTTACTACAACATGCAAAACTAGCAAGTGCACTAGTCGCTCAAGTAATAGAGTGATGGGTAGGATATCGTTCCCACGAGGACTGGTAGCAAAGCACTAAGTTTCCTATGGTGTTAACAAGTTGAAGCAATCGAAAATCTTGGATTTGTGGGAGCAATTTGTAATTGAAAGAAAACAAAATAAAATCAAACAAGTGATTAATTCTTAAAAAGGAAAGCAAATGGGACACAGAGATTCAAATTAGGTAAAACGGGTAGGGTTTTGACTTCGTTTGGATTATTTATGGGTTATACCTAAAAGTTACACTATTTTCACATTCACATGCAATGATTGTAAATCGGATTCACTACTATGATAACATACCCTCTCAGGCTATGTTTTCCTATTCATCATTATTAACAATCCGCACCCAACAATTTGAAGGTTAATAATTCTAAATCATGAAGCACAAGAATCCTCAATTGATTTCATTAATTCTTGAATCTATCTCTAGCATCCAATACTATAATGGTTATTACCATGAAGCTTAACATGAATTATTTCTCAATCTCATCATGTTCATCACATACAACAATTAATTTCAGAGTAAACACAACCACAGCTTATTCACATGAAAATAGCACAAACATATACTCAACCCATTTCAAATCCAAACTACAATCAAAACCCTAACCCATAGAAGATTAGTTCATAGCTAATTTAACAGAATAAAAACGGAATATAAAAGTAAACTGAATAAACATAATGAAACTAAGATGAAAGAATAGAAAACTCCCCAAAAGATGAATCTTCCAGTCAAAATCTGAACTTTTTCTCTAACAATCCGAAAAACTCAAGCTTTTTCTCTCTAGGAAATGTAAAAGACGGCTAACCTAATGAATCGGAATCCTTTACAAAAAGTTTTTCTTTTTCTTTTATACCTAGTCCTAAAAACCTAGTCCAAAACACGCACACACGAAACTGTGCGTTTACAAAATCTGTAATTTTGACTTTCGCCGGCGAAGAATGAAAAACCAAAATCGATTCTGCCTAACTTCGCCGCGGCGAAGACAATTTCTTCGCCGGGGCGAAGCTCCTTCAAAAGTTCTGAAATTTACAGAACTGCCACTCTGCTTGCCTCTTCGTCCGATTCTTCGATTTTCGACTCTTCACCTTGGAAACAAGCTTCATCGTGTATTGTCCTACTCCGGAACTCTCCTATCTTCGAAATTCTTCATCCCCGAGTCAAAACGCCAAATTTTGCCTTTATTTGCTAAAAGAGTCCATTTTAACTCCGAAACACGAAAAGTAGAGAATTACGCACCACTTCAGGTAAAAATGCACTAGAAAGTATCTGAAATCCGACAAAAAGATCATATAAAAACCGTATAATTTGCGGATTATCAACTACCCCCAAACTAAAGAGATGCTTGTCCCCAAGCATACAGTACAAAAATAACGAAAACAAAGACAATAACGAAAAAAAAAAAAAAAACAAAAAAAACAAAAAATACAGAAACATGCACACAAACTGAAAAACCAAAATAAAACGAATTCAAATGCTACAACGAATTGCCTAGATATTGCACATATCTCACAAATTGTTGAAAGTTTATTATCAGGAAATGTTCGACATTCCAAGAAGTTATGGGCTACATCAACTGTTTTCCTCAATTAGTCCACCAAGTAGGTAATCCCCACTTCAATCCACCTTTCAACTTCCCGGATTATTTTATGCAAAAATTGTAAAGTTTATCAAATGGTGGCAGACTTCATAAGCCTAAATATCAAACTACTCTCCACTAATAAGGACTACACATAGATGAGAATCAACAGGTCTTTAAAGGCTTGTAACTTTAGGCTCGGGTCATGGGCTCTAACAAAAGGATAGGAAACAAAGTAAGAGAACTCGGTTGTCCTAAAGCAAAACTCAAATCACATCGAAACCCACACTTTCTCAACACAAGCCGACATGTTTACTCATTCACAGTCTTCATACGCGTATTCTTAACTTTTGGATACCATAAATGCAGGGGGGACTCGTTTAAGGTGTACGTGGCGTTGTTAAACCCTGAGGAGTCCAAATCTTCAAGGACAGTTTTTAAGGCGGGAATACGGTTTCCAAGGCCCATATACCCATTAAACTAGCAAAGCATTGTGTTCGAAATTTTTTTTTTTTTTTTTTTTTCACAACACTAGAATTGAATTGAGGTGACTACCTCCGTGTTTTTATTCTTTTATCTCAACCCCCAAATCATTCTTTTTGGTCTCTTCTTCATTTTTCTTCTCTTAACCCCCAAACTAATCTTTCACTAAATTGTACACTCGTTTCGTTCTCGGTTTTGCACTAAGACCGAATTCTCCAAAAGGTATGATAGAGTGTTTAGGGTAAAGGAATTTACAAGTCTGTTGTTTTCTAAGAAAAATAAAGCAGAATTCCAATGGCTCAAATGGGTGACTAGTGAAAATTTCAATCATGGGTTGGCTAGAAAGGCTCAAACGTTCCAAAAATTGCCTAAATCATCTCCTCAACCATGTTTAATCCTAAAATTTCGCCTCAAGCATTTCTCAACTAGGTTCTAGAATCCACCAACATTATCAAGACTTTGCCTAATCGCATAAAATGAATCTAAGCATGCCGAAAAAATGAAAATCGTGGTTGAACCACTCAACAAACCTCAATCAGAATCCAGTCAATAAACGTAAACTTGAAGCAATGCTTAACATTTCTTAACAATAAAAATTCAACAGTCTTATTCTCATCATTGATTTATACAACTCATCATTGGCAAAACAAAACAAACACACGAAAAAATACAACACAAAAGAAAACAAAAAATATTTTTTTTTTTTTTTTTTTTAAGGTGTACGCGGCGTTGTTAAACCCAGAATGTCCAAATCTTGCTATGAGTTTTAAGGCAGTTACTAGTTTCCAGCCAATATACCCTTAAACTCAAAAATCTATTTCCTACCCCCAAACTAATATAACATTGTCCCCAATGTTCCATTATGCACAAGTTAGGAATAGAGACAAACAACAACGGAAAAATAAATGAACAATAAAAAGGTATGAGAATGCTCCCTAGTTAAGCCATGAATCGTCGTTCCACAATGTTCACCCGTTCTTCGGACTTTTCATCATCCAAAATCACAAAAACAATAACTGTGGTGTCCCTTATGTTAGAACGAATTCACAACTATAATGAAAGTATTACAACCTGTCTCGCCCTTTTAACACTAAAAAAAAAAAAAATCAACTAAACAACTAACACAACAAAAAAAAAATGCAATCCAAAACCAAAATAAAATGAGTTCAAATTTCAACTGGACAAAAATTAAATGGAAGCAACAAAAACAGGTGTTCCGGTTCAGTCTTCTTCTTCCTGTGCTTCCGCTTCTTCTTCCTCTTCTTCCTCTGATTCCGGCCAGTCATCTGAGTTCCAGTCAACCCACTGATATGCGGAAGTGTCAACATTCAGATCCTTGAAACCTTTCGTTAACATTTCATGAATGTTCTGTGTCCGCTCCATCATCCAATCCTGTCGTCTCTTCATGTATTTCGTCATCTGCAAGATTTCTTGCATCATTGCTTTCCGAGACCCCTGAGCCGGGATGATGTGGCCATGCCTCGTCTCCCGCCTCTTCGCCCCTGCTGTTGGTTGGGCATCTGCCGCTCGGTCAAGACGTTTGGTGTAATAGTCGTCATCTAGAATTAGAGCCGGATAAATACGCGGCTCATCATCTGCAACCTTGACCCCCGCTTTTTGGCACATGGCAGTGATGAGATGCGGGAAACAGTAGCTTGATCGTCCCTTTTGGGATGCTATCCTGATACTGTCATAAATTATGTTTCCCACATCCATACTTTTTCTTGTGGCAATAGAGTAGAGCAATTCCGCCTTCTCAAGAGTCATTCTGTCTTTGTAGTGCGTCTCCGCATTAGTTTGCTACGATAAAGTACTACCACAGCCGAGCCATTGGTGTCAACTGTGTTCCTTTGAGTGTCTTTTTCTGTTTTCTTGACACTTCCCATGCTACCCCTGGTTTTGCAATGGTCGACAAGATAATATCATCATTACGGCTTGTTCTTTTGAACTCCACATATTGATCAGTGAAAATTTCGGGGAGGTTGTAGAATTTGTTGATCTCTTGTGCTGAAAATGGCACATCCTCTCCTCTTACAAACACAATATTATCCTGACTTTCGGGGAAGTTGGCATAGAACTCTCTGACCAACGGTTCTACTGCCGGCTCCTCAGGCGCACTCATGAACATGGCCCAATTTCTACCCCTCCCCTACTGCCCATAGCTTGTTTTGCTTGCATTAATCCACGTCAGTGGATGAAGCCCTTATCTTTTTGTGTGATCACCTCCTCATAACGTTTACGGGCTGCCTCGTTCACAAACCGTTTGTCTACGTTTTTCCCCTTGCCCGTATGCTTAATTTTCGGAGCCATTGATTCACTGAAATTCAATCCAAAATGTTAACCCCAATGAATTACCCCTATAAAAACATAGCCCCTGCTTCAACCCGCAAAAAATAATTCACACTTCCAAAAATTTTCAATTCGACCCCCAAACTACGATTTTTTCTATTTTAAGGTGTACGCGGCGTTGTTATACCGAGAGGTTGGCCAATGCTGCGATGAGTTTTTAAGGCGGGTTCTGGTTTCCAGCCAATATACCCTTAAAATAGATTCCACATCACAATTTCAAAACAATCCACACTTCTAAAAATTCGCAACTCCACCCCCAAACTATGATTTTTCAATTCAACACAAACACTCCAATATAATCAATAACTACACTTCTAACAATCAATTGGCATATAAACTTCTCAACATGAATCACATCACAACTCAAAAAACCCAAAAATATCTCAAGTTAAAAGTTCACATAATTTCTAGATCTACGAATATAGACTAAAAATTTTCCAAAATAAAGCTTTGGGTTTTCGAAATCTTACCAATATGAAGTCGTTTGCACCACCAATTGACTTAGAAACGATCCAAATAAGAAAACCCTAAATTTTTTATCCAAAAATTTTGTGAAATTTTTGTGAAAATTGTTGTTGAAATGGGTTGATTTGGTGTTTAGGAATGATGTGGAGTGATTATTTTGGTTGGAAAAGTAAAATAGAAGTGAAAGATTGGAGGATTGAAAATTTGCTCTCAACTCACAATGGAAGGCGGCGTGAAAAATGAAGGAAGAAAAGTTGGTATTTATAGAAAAGGTGCTCCGCCGCGGCGAAGTTCATCACGCATGAACCCTAGAATTTTCCCAGGTTTCGCCGCGGCGAAGAAAATTTCTTCGCCGGGGCGAAAACTTCCCGAGAGTTTAAGGGTTAACTAAGAAATTTTCTTCGCCGTGGCGAAATGCCTTAGCCAATTTTTCGAAATTTTTACCTTTACTTCGCCGCGGCGAAACTCTCCAGTAGCAAACCTGGGTTTCTTCATGTCTCTTCGCCGCGGCGAAGAAATGTTCTTCGCCCCGGCGAAGTCTGAAAATTTTTGATACCTTCCTTTGCTCTAGACTTCACCTAAAACACTTGAAAACAACAAAAAATCATCAAATTTTATACATACTCATAATGAAATAAGAAAAATTCAAACAACAAAAAGTTAAAATCAAAAAGTTAAAACGCTTGGGTTGCCTCCCAGAAGCGCTTGTTTATAGTCGGAAGCTTGACTCTTTCCATCCTTTAGGTTGGGATGTCCACCCCGATTGGGATGAACTTGGCACTCATCACCCCTCAACGTATGGCTTCAACCTCTGGTCCCATTAACCTGCGAAAGTGCCCTTTTCCTCATGTGTGACTTCCAACGCTCCTGGATGCATGTATCCTTGTTATAGTGAATGGACCGGACCATCTAGACTTAAGTTTTCCGGGGAAAAGCCTAAGTCTAGAGTTGAACAACAACACTTTCTGCCCAACTTCAAAAGCCTTTACCCAAATGTGCTTGTCGTGCCACCTTTTTGTTTTCTCTTTATAGTTCCGGGCATTTTCATATGCTTCCAGACGAAACTCATCCATCGTTCAAAGTCAGCATTCTCTCCTCTCCCGCGGCTTTCAAATCCATGTTCAACTGTTTGACGGCCCAATATGCCTTGTGTTCAAGTTCCACCGGTAAGTGGCATGCTTTCCCATACACCAATCTGAACGGAGACATACCAATTGGGGTTTTGAATGCAATGCGATAAGCCCATAAAGCATCATCCAGCTTCCGTGACCAATCCTTCCTCGAAGCATTGACTGTTTTCTCTAAAATACCCTTCGCTTCTGCTTTGACTTCTACTTGCCCGCTTGTTTGTGGATGATAAGGTGTTGCCACTCTATGTGTCACTCCATACCTACTCAGCAGTGCATCCATTTGCCTATTGCAAAAATGCGTTCCTCCATCACTAATTATTGCTCATGGTACTCCAAACCTTGAGAAAATATTCTTTCTCACAAAATTAATCACCACCCTAGCATCATTAGTTGGCAATGCAACTGCCTCAACCCATTTAGACACATAGTCCACAGCTACCAATATAAACGTGTTCCCATAGGAACTTGGGAAAGGACCCATGAAATCAATCCCCCACACGTCAAAAATTTCCACCACCAGGATGTTGTTCAACGGCATCTCATCTCTTTTTGAAATACTCCCCATCCGTTGACATTGGTCACACTCCTGGATCATCCGGAAGGAATCCTTAAAGAGGGTTGGCCAATAAAACCCAGATTGTAGCACTTTCGGGCCGCTTTGTTCTAGCTCCCCCGAAATGGCCACCCACTTCCCTCTCATGACAATGTCTTAGAATGCTCTCCATTTCTTCCTCCGGGACACATCTCCGTATCATTTGGTCAGTACAGTGTCTGTACAGAATGGTTCTTCCCAAAAATAGTATTTTAAATCAGAGAAAAATTTTCTCTTCTATTGAAATGTCATACCACTTGGGAGCACCCTTGATGATAGATAATTTGCAAAGTCCGCATACCATGGTGCTTCATCCACTCTCACTTTCTCATCCGAAATGTTTCTGAAATTGGCATTTCCACCTCATCCCCCTCGATTGGTTTCTCAATTCTTGACAAATGATTAGCTACTACATTTTCCGACCCCTTTTTGTCTCGAATCTCCAACTCAAACTCTTGAAGTAGTAGAATCCATCTCATCAACAGAGGTTTTGCTTCTTGCTTCGCCATAAGGTGTCTGAGTGCTGAATGGTCTGTGTAAACGATTACCTTCGCACCTAAAAGATAAGAACGAAACTTGTCAAAAGCAAAACACCACACCAATAGTTCTTTTTCGGTGGTGGTGTAATTCGGTTGTGCATCAAAAGTGTCTTGCTAGCATACCGAATTACATGCAACACTTTATTTTTTTCTCCTAGTACTACCCCCTAAAGCAAAATCACTAGCATCACACATTAGTTCAAATGGCAGTCCCCAATCAGGAACTGCTATAATAGGTGCAGAAACTAGCAATTTCTTTAAAGTTAGAAAAGCATGCATGCAATCATCATCAAAATCAAAAACAACATCTTTATTTAAAAGATTGCACAGGAGTTTAGAGATCTTAGAAAAATCCTTTATGAAGCGTCTATAAAACCCCGCATGTCCCAAAAAGTTTCGGACTGCTTTGACATTTGATGGCGGTGGTAGCTTCTCAATTACTTCTGTCTTCGCCCGATCAACTTCAATCCCATCCTTGGAAATTCTATGCCCGAGCACAATTCCCTCTTGGACCATGAAGTGACATTTCTCCCAATTCAAGCACCAAATTCGTTTCCTTGCATCACCCGCAAAACAAGAGACAAATTTGTTAGACAATTGTCAAATGATGACCCAAAAACTGAGAAGTCATCCATGAAAACTTCTATGAATCTTTCCACCATGTCTCCAAAGATTGACATCATGCATCTTTGGAATGTTGCTGGTGCATTGCACAACCCAAATGGCATTCTTCGGTAGGCAAAGGTGCCGTAAGGGCAAGTGAAGGTCGTTTTCTCTTGATCCTCCTGAGCGATGCAATTTGGTTATATCCTGAATAGCCATCCAGGAAACAGTAATATGCATGTCCTGTTGTAATATCCCACTTGAGGTACGTATTTAAGATTTGTCGTATTAGCTAAAAGTTTATTGTTTTAACTTAAATTGAGTTTGTATGTAGAGTTGGTTGGATTGTTGCCTTGAAAATGGGTTGAGTTTTGGTGAAGTTGAAAATTCAAACTTCGCCGGGGCGAAGAAGAAACTTCGCCGCGGCGAGGAAAAGAAGTGACATTCGGGTAGGTTCTGCCCAATTTCGCCGAGGCGACGAAGAATTCTTCGCCGCGGCGAAGAGCCTAAAATAAAGATTCTTGAGTTTTCTAGAGAATTCTCCTTTTGGGACACAATGACCATTCTACCCCTAATTAGTAGGAAAAGTGGGGAGTAAAATGAAAGGAAATTTAGTAGAGATTGTGTTTGTATGGGGGTGTAGTTGTAAAGAATCAAAGGATTTAGATGGAATTTTCAAGAAAGGACAAGGGCAAAATGGGAAATGAAGCTTATAATATGAGCTAAAAGAGTAAAGTGTTGAGAAAACCCTCATTCATCTTCATTCCACCGCCTCTTCCATTGCCCTTATTCTCTCAATTTCTTCACCCAATTTTCCAAGAGTTCTAAGGGTTTTTAAGAAGCTTTTTGAGTAGAGATCTCATCTAAGGCATCCTAAGGTAAAAATTCATGCTTTAGATGTGAGTTTTCTTGTATTTATAGTGGAGGTCTTATTTGGTTCTTGCTGCCCTTTGTGGTTGTTTTGAGTTGGTAGAGAAGAGACAAGCCAACAAAGGGAAGGAAAAGTGCTAAGGAAGCCATCTTTGCACAAGGTAAGTAAATCCAACTAAGTTGAGTTATGACTAAGCTTTGAGTAGAGACTTATTTTAATTATGTATGTACATGATATATCTACTGAAAATTGAGATGAGATGTGTGCTTAGTCTTAGTAGTTGGGATTGATTATATATGAGAAGTGTTGTTGATATGTGTATTGAGAATGGAGTTTGAGATGAAGTTTGAGAGATGTTGTGTAATCCTTTTTGGGAGTGCTTTTCTTGACAGGGATTATGAGTAATTGAGGGAGTTTTTCCCCAATTTGGATGGCTAGAAAAATGAAGTTTAATGGTAATTTTCGTAGGGTGTTTATATGCACATGAGATGTTTGAGGAAATGCCCAAGTGAAATCTGCCCTGTCACTGCTGTAACCTTTTCAGTAATTTTTGAGTATCTTGCGGTTCGAACTGGGCTGAGATCAAAACAGAGAAATTGTAGCCCTGTTTCTAAGCTTTGAAACGAGACCAGAACCGTAGTAATCCGAGAGGTATAGCATAAGTTATGGCCGTTTTAGTGTGACTGGTGCAGAATGATTGTTTTGAGGAAATCTTGTAGTTGGCATTTCATTAGTGCATTAGGGAGCATGAGTTAGCTCTACACCTTAGTTTATACACTTGAGAAGTAGCTTGAGATTTAGTATAGAATGTGAGTATAAGTTCTTTAAGAGTTAAGAGAATAGAGTAGGTTGTGCGATGGGGAACCCGTGAGTAATGGGTAGAGTATTCCCACATGTACGCCGCATTGAGAGCGGCATGAGTATCAGATAGAGAAGTGGTGTAGCCCGTGAGAGTGCATGCGGATGAGGGCTATACCCGAGTACCCGAGAGAGAGAGATTATAGACTCACATGGCCAAGGGTTCCGAATCCATGCATAACCGAGTCCGATCGGTTAGAATGAGTAGAGATCACGTAGAGTGGGAGTGAGTCCCGCCGTGCCCCCGGTGAGATGGGGTCGTGATTTATGAAAGAGTTATGAGAAAAGAGTTTCTAAGAGAAAGAAAGAAAGAAAAGAGAAGTACCCAAAGAGTTATTGAACGGGGAGGATTGTAAGGAAAGAATTAGAGAAAGAGAGTTACGGGGCTAGTATGAGTAGAGGATTTACTTATCGGGCATTATTTTTAGTGCTCACCCCGTTGTTTTCCCATGTTTTGCGGGACCTAGGTGAGGACACCTTTGTCGGATGGATGTCGGCGTGCGAGGAGGAGTGGCTACTTGTCTCCCCGATGTTTTTGATGACTTTTGTATATACTATGCATTTTGTGTAAAAATGTATAAGTTTGTAAAGAGTATGTATATATGTTTAATAAAAGAAAAATTTGGGCCCAATTTCCTTATATTATTTTATATGTATTTCTTTACAAAGTTTTGAGTAGTAGTGGCTATTACATTTTTGGTATCAGAGCCGAGATTTTGGGATTTGACAGTGTGCCATTCTTCTCGCTACGACGTCCGATAGCCGACTGTGTGAGTTAATTCTTTCCTTACTTTAAGTGTTCTTTGAATTGATCAAGTGTGGTTGTGTTGTAGATGAGGCGTAGTAACAGGAGGAAGGGTAAGGGTGTGATGCATGAGGGAGAATCCTCCAACCCACCAGAATCGACTCCCCCTACCCTTGATGAGACGAGGATTCGAGCTATAGTACAGCAGGTTTTAGTAGAGAGTCAAGGGAGAGTTGTTCAGGAGAGCACTGAGACTCCCATTAGAGTACCGCCTCCGAGACAAGAGCGAGAAGGGCCGGTACCTCAGCCAGTACAGACTCGAGGTGATCCGATTCAGGGGCTTATAAACCAGAACCAGCCGTCAGCATTTAAGGGTACAAGGGACCCGTTAGAGGCAGAGGAGTGGTTTAAGTCCGTAGAGCGGACGACGGCATTGTTTCCCCTGAATGATCGAGAGAAGATCAGATATGCTAGTTTCTTGTTCAAAGGAGATGCCCGCATATGGTGGGAATTAATGGAGGAGACGCATGACATAGCCTCGATGACTTGGGAGGAATTTAGAAGGTTGTTTGAGGCCGTACACCGAATAAGATAGAGTACATGAGAAAGTCCAAGAGTTTATTTACTTAAAGCAGGGGACTAGTACGGTGAAGGAATATTCCGTAAGATTCAACTCCCTTGCTCGCTTTGCACCCGGAATAGTGTATACCCCGGAGTTGAGGAGAGACAAGTTTGTGCAAGGGTTGAGATCAGATATTGCTCGAGATGTAATGACAGGAGTCGAGCCCCCTCATACCTACAGTGAAGCTTTAGCACGGGCTTTAAGGGCAGAGATTTATGTGAACAAGTATATTGCAGAGGGATTGGCTTTGACAGTACCTAGTGAGCCATCCACCACCTTACAAAGGGAGAGAGTAGATGTTACAAAGAACAGAGAAGTAAGGGCCAAGAAGAAGTTTCAACCAAGGAAGAATAGGAGGGATCGGCAGTTTAAGCGGCCCGGAACGGAAGGGTTTCCCCCTTGTGCTAAGTGTGGGAGGAACCATCCCGAGAGTGTTTGAGAGATCAGAATGTGTGTTATAAATGCCGACAGCCAGGGCATATGTGGAGAGATTGTAAAGCTCCCCTTCCACCGGCTTCTCTTCCACCTATGGCCTCGACTTCCGAGATACGAATGCCGAGGTGTTTCTGATGCACGAGGTGAAGCCGAGGTCCCATCACCGTAATCGGTCGGCTTATTATTTCATGATGTTTCTTTATATGCTTTAATTGATTCTGGAGCTACGCATTCTTTTATTTCTCATAGAATGATAGAGAGATTAAACTTGAAACCTGTTAAAGTGAGTCAGCCCATTAGGATAGAGTTACCTGATGGGGTAAGTGTGTTGACTCAAGAGATGTTGATAGGAGAGTCTGTAGTGATTCATGGTCGGGAGTTGGTAGTTGATTTAATAGTTTTCGATATGCCCGATTTTGATGTAATTTTGGGTATGGATTTCCTAGGGAGAAATGGAGTAGAAATTGATTGTCGGAAAAAGAAAGCGAGATTTAATCTCGATAATGGAGATAAGTTTAATTTTGGAGAGGGCCATCGATTGAGTATGTTGATCAAGAGTGTAAAGGCGAGAAAGATGTTGAGAAAGGGGTGTTCGGATACATTGCTCATGTAGTACGTAGTGGTGATGTTCCACATGTAAATTCAGAGGGTGCCAATAGTTCGAGAATTTCGGATGTGTTTCCGAAGACTTACCTAGGGTTTGCCGCGGAAAGAGAGGTTGAGTTTAGTATTGAACTTACACCAGGAACAGCACCTATATCTAAAGCCCCTTATCGAATGGCCCCAGCAGAGCTCCAAGAGTTAAAGAAGCAACTCCAGGAACTTTTAGATAAAGGTTTTATCCGACCGAGTCATTCTCCTTGGGGAGCCCCAATTTTGTTTGTTAAGAAGAAAGATGGATCACTACGGATGTGTATTGATTACAGAGAATTGAATAAGGTAACAATGAAGAATAAGTACCCGCTACCTCGAATAGATGATTTGTTTGATCAGTTGAAGGGAGCAGCAGTGTTCTCCAAGATTGAGTTGAGGTCAGGGTACCATCAAGTAAGAGTGACTGAGCAAGATGTAGCTAAAACTGCTTTTCGTACAAGGTATGGGCATTATGAGTTTGTAGTGATGCCGCTTTGGTTTGACTAATGCCCCTGCCTGCCTTTATGGACTTGATGAACCGGGTATTTCATGATTGTTTGGATCAATTTATAGTGGTTTTTATAGATGATATCCTGGTTTATTCTAAGTCGAGAGAAGAGCATGAGGAACATTTGAGAATAGTGTTGCAACGGTTGAGAGAAAGGCAGTTGTATGCTAAATTTTCGAAGTGCGAGTTTTGGCTCGATCAAGTGGTATTTCTGGGCCATACAGTGTCGAAGGATGGAATTTCAGTAGATCCGAGTAAGATTAAAGCAATCCTTGAATGGCAAAGGCCGAAGACAGTGAAAGAGGTCCGAAGTTTCTTAGGCCTGGCGGGTTACTACAGACGATTTGTTGAAGGGTTCGCCCAGTTGGCTAGACCATTGACAGCTCTTACCAAACAGAAGACTCCTTTTATATGGACAGAGCTTGTGAGGACTGTTGTCAGGAGTTAAAGAAGAGGTTAACAACAGCTCCAGTGTTAGTGTTGCCTTAGGAGGGTGTAGATTATGATATTTATACGGATGCCTCCTTGCAAGGACTTGGTGCTGTGTTGATGCAGTTAGGTAGGGTAATAGCATATGCCTCACGGCAATTGAAAGAGTATGAGACGAGATACCCTACGCATGATCTAGAGTTGGCCGCAGTGGTCTTCGCCTTAAAGATTTGGAGGCATTACCTTTATGGTGCCAAGAGTAATATCTACACCGATCCACAAGAGTTTAAAGTACTTCTTCACACAAAAAGGAGCTGAATATGAGACAGAGAAGATGGTTAGAGCTGGTTAAGGATTATGAGTGTGAGATTAAGTATCAACCAGGGAAAGCCAACGTAGTAGCCGATGCCTTGAGCAGGAAAGCTTATTTGTCCCGGCTTACGAGACAGAAAGAGTTGATAGAAGAGTTGTGTAAGGAACGGATTGAAGTGATACCGGGAAGGATTGCCAGATTAGAGGTACAGTCCACTTTATTGGAGGAAGTCAAAGAGAAGCAAGTGGCTGATGAGTGGTGTCAGAGAATAGTTCAACAAGTGCATGAGGGCAAGGTAACGGAGTTCCACTTGCAGGATGGTGTTCTCTATTTCAGGGATCGGTTATGTATTCCTCAGAATGATGAATTGAAAAAGAGAATACTTTCAGAGGCTCATGACACACCATACACTGCTCATCCGGGAGCAACCAAGATGTATCAAGATGTGAAGAAGGGTTACTGGTGGCCAGGTATGAAGAAGGATATTGCAGGATTTGTAGCCAAATGTTTGATTTGTCAACAGGTTAAAGCAGAACATCAAAGGCCATCAGGGTTGCTTCATCCACTTAGTGTTCCAGAGTGGAAATGGGAAAGTATTTCGATGGATTTTATCACAGGTCTCCCGAGAGTTCAGAGAGGTTATAATGCCATTTGGGTGATTGTGGACAGGTTAACGAAGGCCGCCCATTTCCTTCCAGTAAAGGAAAGTACCACCTCAGATCAGTTGGCTCAGATCTACGTGAAAGAAGTAGTCAGATTGCACGGTGTGCCCAAGACAATAGTGTCAGACAGAGATTCAAGATTTGTTTCAGCTTTCTGGACTAGTTTGCAGAGGAATTTGGGTACCCGTTTGGCATTTAGTACAGCCTATCATCCTCAGACAGATGGTCAAACAGAGAGAACGAATCAGGTGCTTGAGGACATGTTGAGAGCTTGCTGTATGGATTACAGAATGACATGGCACGAGATGTTACCTTTAGTGGAATTTGCCTACAACAACAGTTATCAGTCTACAATAAAAATGGCGCCTTACGAGGCTTTGTATGGTAGACGATGTAGGTCTCCACTACATTGGGATGAGATTGGCGAAAGGAGTGAGTTAAGTACAGCTCTTGGGTTAGAAATGACGCAGAAAATGATAGAGGATGTAAGATTAATCCGAAGCAGAATGAAGCAAGCTCAAGATAGACAGAAGAGTTATGCCGACTTAAAGAGAAAAGAAGTGGAGTTCCAAGTGGGTGATAAGGTATTTTTGAAAGTTTCCCCTTACAAGCGAGTAATGCGCTTCGGGAACAAAGGGAAGTTAGCACCAAGGTATATTGGTCCATTTGAAGTATTGCAACGAATTGGGAAGGTTGCCTACAGGTTAGCACTACCACCTCATATGGACAAGGTGCATGATGTCTTCCATGTCTCAATGCTGCGAAAGTATGTAAGTGATCCCTCCCACATCTTGAGTATAGAAGATGTTGAACTTGTAGAGAACCTTGTGTATGAGGAGAGCCCGGTACAGATTTTAGATCGGAAGATTAAAGAGCTCCGGAACAAAAGTATTCCGTTAGTGAAGGTTCTTTGGAGGAACCACAAGGTAGAGGAAGCCACATGGGAGACGGAACAAGACATGCAGGAGAGGTACCCGGAGCTATTGTGTGAATGTCGGGGACGAAATTCTTTTAAGGGGGGGAGAATTGTAATATCCCACTTGAGGTACGTATTTAAGATTTGTCGTATTAGCTAAAAGTTTATTGTTTTAACTTAAATTGAGTTTGTATGTAGAGTTGGTTGGATTGTTGCCTTGAAAATGGGTTGAGTTTTGGTGAAGTTGAAAATTCAAACTTCGCCGGGGCGAAGAAGAAACTTCGCCGCGGCGAGGAAAAGAAGTGACATTCGGGTAGGTTCTGCCCAATTTCGCCGAGGCGACGAAGAATTCTTCGCCGCGGCGAAGAGCCTAAAATAAAGATTCTTGAGTTTTCTAGAGAATTCTCCTTTTGGGACACAATGACCATTCTACCCCTAATTAGTAGGAAAAGTGGGGAGTAAAATGAAAGGAAATTTAGTAGAGATTGTGTTTGTATGGGGGTGTAGTTGTAAAGAATCAAAGGATTTAGATGGAATTTTCAAGAAAGGACAAGGGCAAAATGGGAAATGAAGCTTATAATATGAGCTAAAAGAGTAAAGTGTTGAGAAAACCCTCATTCATCTTCATTCCACCGCCTCTTCCATTGCCCTTATTCTCTCAATTTCTTCACCCAATTTTCCAAGAGTTCTAAGGGTTTTTAAGAAGCTTTTTGAGTAGAGATCTCATCTAAGGCATCCTAAGGTAAGAATTCATGCTTTAGATGTGAGTTTTCTTGTATTTATAGTGAGGTCTTATTGTGTTGTTGCTGCCCTTGTGGTTGTTTTGAGTTGTAGAGAAGAGACAAGCCAACAAAGGGAAGGAAAAGTGCTAAGGAAGCCATCTTTGCACAAGGTAAGTAAATCCAACTAAGTTGAGTTATGACTAAGCTTTGAGTAGAGACTTATTTTAATTATGTATGTACATGATATATCTACTGAAAATTGAGATGAGATGTGTGCTTAGTCTTAGTAGTTGGGATTGATTATATATGAGAAGTGTTGTTGATATGTGTATTGAGAATGGAGTTTGAGATGAAGTTTGAGAGATGTTGTGTAATCCTTTTTGGGAGTGCTTTTCTTGACAGGGATTATGAGTAATTGAGGGAGTTTTTCCCCAATTTGGATGGCTAGAAAAATGAAGTTTAATGGTAATTTTCGTAGGGTGTTTATATGCACATGAGATGTTTGAGGAAATGCCCAAGTGAAATCTGCCCTGTCACTGCCGTAACCTTTTCAGTAATTTTTGAGTATCTTGCGGTTCGAACTGGGCTGAGATCAAAACAGAGAAATTGTAGCCCTGTTTCTAAGCTTTGAAACGAGACCAGAACCGTAGTAATCCGAGAGGTATAGCATAAGTTATGGCCGTTTTAGTGTGACTGGTGCAGAATGATTGTTTTGAGGAAATCTTGTAGTTGGCATTTCATTAGTGCATTAGGGAGCATGAGTTAGCTCTACACCTTAGTTTATACACTTGAGAAGTAGCTTGAGATCTAGTATAGAATGTGAGTATAAGTTCTTTAAGAGTTAAGAGAATAGAGTAGGTTGTGCGATGGGGAACCCGTGAGTAATGGGTAGAGTATTCCCGCATGTACGCCGCATTGAGAGAGCGGCATGAGTATCAGATAGAGAAGTGGTGTAGCCCGTGAGAGTGCATGCGGATGAGGGCTATACCCGAGTACCCGAGAGAGAGAGATTATAGACTCACATGGCCAAGGGTTCCGAATCCATGCATAACCGAGTCCGATCGGTTAGAATGAGTAGAGATCACGTAGAGTGGGAGTGAGTCCCGGCCGTGCCCCCGGTGAGATGGGGTCGTGATTTATGAGAGAGTTATGAGAAAAGAGTTTCTAAGAGAAAGAGAAAGAAAAAGAAAAGAGAGAAGTACCCAAAGAGTTATTGAACGAGGATGTAAGGAAAGAATTAGAGAAAGAGAGTTACGGGGCTAGTATGAGTAGAGGATTTACTTACTGGGCATTATTTTAGTGCTCACCCCGTTGTTTTCCCATGTTTTGCAGGACCTAGGTGAGGACACTGTCGGATGGATGTCGGCGTGCGAGGAGGAGTGGCTACACTGTCCCTGATGTTTTTGATGACTTTTGTATATACTATGCATTTTGTGTAAAAATGTATAAGTTTGTAAAGAGTATGTATATATGTTTAATAAAAGAAAAATTTGGGCCCAATTTCCTTATATTATTTTATATGTATTTCTTTACAAAGTTTTGAGTAGTAGTGGCTATTACACCTGCCAACCTCTCCAACATTTGATCGATGAAGGGCAATGGAAAATGATCCTTCCTTGTCGCCTCGTTCAGTTTACGGTAATCAATGCACACTCTCCAACCCATTACCGTCCTTGTTGGAATCAGCTCATTACTTTCATTCTTCACAACGGTAATCCCTCCTTTCTTAGGAACAACTTGCACCGGGCTCACCCATGGACTATCGGAAATCGGATAGATTATCCCCGCATCTAAGAGTTTCACCACTTCCTTTCTCACCACTTCCTTCATTGAAGGATTCAATCTCCGTTGTGGTTGTACCCTCGGCTTAAAGTCATCCTCCATGAGAATCTTATGCATGCAGAATGAGGGTGAGATACCTCTAATGTCAGTAATGGTCCATCCAATCGCCAGTCTATGTTCTCTCAACACTCTAATCAACTTCTCTTCCTCTAAGGCACTCAATTCTGCACTAATAATTACCGGATAAGTATCTGAATCTCCAAGATAGACATATTTGAGGTGAGGTGGTAAAGGTTTCAGTTCAAGCTTTGGAGCTTTTATTATTTTCCTTTGCCTTCTTTGTCAAAGTCAAATTCCTCAAATTCTCAGATCTTGACTCTCCTCAATTGGTTGGAGTGCTTCTAACATTCTAGCACAATCGTTCCTCGCTGAGTCTTCAACCTCTACTATTTTTCGATTTTGCTATACACGCTTCTAGAGGCAATTCCGGGATGTTTTCTTCCATGGACTCCACAACAAGTTCATCCACCACATCCACACTAAAACATGAGTCCGCTTTCGACGGAAACTTCATCGCATCAAACACATTAAAAGTTACTGTTTCATCCTGAACCCTTAACAGCAACTTCCCTTCCTGCACGTCAATCAGTGCTCTCCCCGTGGCCAAGAATGGTCGGCCCAAAATGAGAGGAATCTCCTTATCCTCTTCCATGTCCAGCACTACAAAGTCCGCTGGAAATATTATTTTCCCCACCTTCACTAAAACATCTTCAACTATCCCCCTCGGGTGCTTTATCGACCGATCCGCTAGTTGCAACGACATTGTCGTTGGCTTCACTTCACCTATCCCTAATCTCCGAAAACAAAAAGGCATCAAATTTATACTAGTTTCCTAAATCACAAAGCACACGATCAAAAGTAATATCCCCTATAACACAAGGAATAGTAAAACTCCCCTCGATCTTTGAGCTTTGGGGGTAATTTCTTCTGGAGGATTGCACTACACTCTTCCGTTAGCATCACCGTTTCCTCATCTTCTAATTTCCTCTTGTTCAAAAGTATCTCCTTCAGGAACTTCGCATAGCTCGGCATTTGCTGTATTGCATCTGTAAAAGGAATGTTAATATGCAATTTTTTAAAAATTTCAATGAATTTCGAAAATTGCTTATCCTGATTCTTCTTCTTCAATCTCTGAGGAAAGGCACGGGTGGAGTGTGATGAGCTAATTCTAGTGGTATCTCGGGGAATGGCAATTTCTCCTTCTTCTTTTGCCTTTCATCCTCTTTCTTGTTCTCTTCCCTTGAAGCACCTGAATTCTCTTCACAAATAATCTCTTCATCCATTCTCTCTTCATACTCTTCCTTTCCGGGTTGCTCTTCTTCTTTCGTAGGCTGGCCTACTTGTTCTAAAACTGTCCCACTTCTCAAAATGATTGCATTTGCTTGTTCACGTTGGTTGGTCACCGTGTTGCTAGGTAGAGAACCCTGTGGTCTATCATTCAGCTTCTCGGCCAATTGGCCCATCTGTACCTCAAGATTCCGAATGGACGCCCCTTGGTTTCTAAAGTTTGTTCTCGTCTCATTCATGAACCCTGTAGACTCTTGCATGAATTTCCCAAACAAATCCTCCAACTTCGACACTCTTGGATCTCCCGGTTGATTGGTTGCCCCTGGCTAGGTATTTGGAACTTGCCTCTGGTTCCATTGATTACCCTGTTGGTTTTGATTTCCCAAGCCAGATTTGGATGATGTCTCCACCCTGGGTTGTATGTGTTGGAGAACGGATTGTTCGGCTGTCTTTGATTTCCTGCTTAGTAATTTACTTGCTCCGTTGATGAAGATGACGGTGCAAATGTGTTTCCGACTTGGCACTCGCTCACATGGTTTCCTCGCACAAAAAATCACATGTTAATTGAGGTGCTTGTACATTTACTCCCGCATAGTTCCCAACCTGTTTTTGGAGGGCGCGAGTTGGGTGAGATGGCTGTGAAAGCATCTACTTCATGAAGACCCGAAGATTTCCTCGTAGTTACTCTCTCATTCGGTCTTTGATAGTTGTTGCTTGCCAAAACCTCAAGCAACTCATAAGCCTCTTCAGGTGTCTTATTCTGCAAAGCTCCTCCTGAAGCTGCATCCACCATGGTTTGCACGTTACCCATCAAACCATTATAAAATGTTTGGACTTGAAGCCAAACAGGCAAACCATGATGTGGGCACTTCCTCATCAATTCCTTGTATCTCTCCCAAGCCTCGTACAACGACTCGGCGTCATCTTGTAGAAACGATGTGATATCATTTCTCAACTTTGCTGACTTCTCTGGAGGAAAGAACTTGGTCAAGAATTTTTGTGCCAGATCATTCCATGTTGTAATTGTTCCCGGTGGTAATGCCATTAACCACTCCTTTGCTTTATCTCCCAACGAGAATGGGAATAAACGCAGCCTAATAGCATCATCCGACACTCCATTCGACTTGAAGGTGTCGCAAATTTCTAGGAAATTTGCAATGTGCTGATTCGGATCCTCCTTCAAATCACCGTTGAATCTTACCGATTGCTGGATCATCTGGATGATTGCCGGCTTGATCTTGAAGTTGTTAGCTTGTACTGTAGGTCTCGTAATACTTGACCCACTTCCGTTCACTGTGGGAACTGAAAATTCCCTCAGTGTCCTATTTTCTGGTTCAGCCATTTCAACTACAACTTCTTCCGTTTCAGCAGTAAGTGTATCTCTTTCTCTTCTCTCTCGTTTAGTCTTCGTGACATCCTCTCAAGCTCAAGGTCAACAGGAACCACTGGTTGACGTCTTGCTCTTCGCATAAACTGAATGAACACAAGTGAAAGAAGAGTGAAATCACAACTCTAACAAAAATTAAAAACAAAAGTAAAACTTCAATCTAGTTAAACTCTAGGAAAAACTTAATGTTAACTTAAAAACAATCCCCGGCAACGGCGCCAAAAACTTGATGCGTGTTTACTACAACATGCAAAACTAGCAAGTGCACTAGTCGCTCAAGTAATAGAGTGATGGGTAGGATATCGTTCCCACGAGGACTGGTAGCAAAGCACTAAGTTTCCTATGGTGTTAACAAGTTGAAGCAATCAAAAATCTTGGATTTGTGGGAGCAATTTGTAATTGAAAGAAAACAAAATAAAATCAAACAAGTAATTAATTCTTAAAAAGGAAAGCAAATGGGACACGGAGATTCAAATTAGGTAAAACGGGTAGGGTTTTGACTTCGTTTGGATTATTTATGGGTTATACCTAAAAGTTACACTATTTTCACATTCACATGCAATGGTTGTAAATCGGATTCACTACTATGATAACATACCCTCTTGGGCTATGTTTTCCTATTCATCATTATTAACAATCCGCACCCAACAATTTGAAGGTTAATAATTCTAAATCATGAAGCACAAGAATCCTAAATTGATTTCATTAATTCTTGAATCTATCTCTAGCATCCAATACTATAATGGTTATTACCCATGAAGCTTAACATGAATTATTTCTCAATCTCATCATGTTCATCACATACAACAATTAATTTCAGAGTAACACACAACCACAGCTTATTCACATGAAAATAGCACAAACATATACTCAACCCATTTCAAATCCAAACTACAATCAAAACCCTAACCCATAGAAGATTAGTTCATAGCTAATTTAACAGAATAAAAACGGAATATAAAAGTAAACTGAATAAACATAATGAAACTAAGATGAAAGAATAGAAAACTCCCCAAAAGATGAATCTTCCACTCAAAATCTGAACTTTTTCTCTAACAATCCGAAAAACTCAAGCTTTTTCTCTCTAGGAAATGTAAAAGACGGCTAACCTAATGAATCGGAATCCTTTACAAAAAGTTTTTCTTTTTCTTTTATACCTAGTCCTAAAAACCCAGTCCAAAACACGCACAAACGAAACTGTGCGTTTACAAAACTGTAAATTTTGACTTTCGCCGCGGCGAAGAATGAAAAACCAAAATCGATTCTGCCTAACTTCGCCGCGGCGAAGACAATTTCTTCGCCGGGGCGAAGCTCCTTCAAAAGTTCTGAAATTTACAGAACTGCCACTCTGCTTGCCTCTTCGTCCGATTCTTCGATTTTCGACTCTTCACCTTGGAAACAAGCTTCATCGTGCATTGTCCTACTCCGGAACTCTCCTATCTTCTGAAATTCTTCAATTCTGAGTCAAAACTGCCAAATTTTGCCTTTATTTGCTAAAAGAGTCCATTTTAACCTGAAACACGAAAAGTAGAGAATTACGCACCACTTCAGGTAAAAATGCACTAGAAAGTATCTGAAATCCGACAAAAAGATCATATAAAAACTGTATAATTTGCGGATTATCAGTTACTTTGTGCTTTGTTAATCACAGTTAAGAGTTCCTAAACCTTATGGATTTGCTTTTAAGCTTACATGAACATCTTTCACTCGAAACACGTTTACTTAGTTCAGATGATCCAAGGTTTATAAACTAGTTCGAACACTCAGTTGCCTGTAATGCAAGGTATGTCAATTTAAGGAGCTACATATTTCATTGCAAAATTACATGAACAAAATTTGATGCCTGGCCTACAACATCAAAAAAAGAAAAAAGAACAACAAAATAGTTTTTGTTGTTCTTCATCATATCATAAACATATGATATATCCAGAAGGCTACTGAAATAGTTATCCATGTCAAGTACAATACACCCTCTAAATAATTTTAGAAAAATGTAATCCCTAAAGTTTTAAAAACAACAAAATCCATCCTAGAAAAGTAGAAAGTTGAAAGTACAAAAGTATCATAAGAGTAATTTCTCTTGTTTCTGAATCTGATAGGGTTTAATTTAACCATCAAATCCATAAGTCTCCACAAATAACTATCCATGAATAACTAAAAAACTCTCACACTTATCTCAAAATACACAAGTAGGTTTATACTGTAGAAAGAAGCAAACTAGTTATATCACAATCATATGATCTTATGGAGAGGTAAATACATAAACACTATAGTTATCCAAAAATCAATAAATCCCCTAAAGTTTAAAACTAACACAAAATGAACCTAGAGCACAAACATTTTACCCACCACCGGAGCCAATGATTTTACTTAAAACAACTGGATCAAGTCATCGATTGCCACATGAGCAAATAACATAAAGAAATGGCAAAGTGGTCTCATTACATTAAAGAGAGAAATGAGAGAGGGACTGAAAGGCTCGAATTTTATTATAATTTTGCTTCTTTTAACAGACCACCATTGCCTAGATAATTACTATGTACCTTACAAGTTTCATGATGAGAATGCAAAATGTCATATTTACCCCCTTTAATGTCTACTCTTTTATACTTATTTGCTGCCTAAATGTACTCATTATTATTCTATTTTTATTTAGGATGCAAATGGAGGCGTTAATTGCAAAACGGAACTAATTAAGTGAATTCAGACAGTTTTGACATTGCTTCGTAATCTGGGCATAACTCTCTCATCCGAGCTTTGATTGAGATGATTCAAAATGTTGTGGAATGCTAACAACTTTCATGTTTTTAGTTTGGAGAGATACTCGCTGAATCAAGGTTGTAATCAAGCTTGAAGTTGACACACCTGCACTGCTGATGTTCTGGAACATTCCGACTTGTCATGCCATTCAAATAGGCAGATTATTACAAGAAGTTTTGAAGACCTATTGCACACAAATTACAGTTGGAAAACACCACTTTCCTTTTCTGTTTTAGGACTTTATTATTTTATTTCCAATTAATCAGATTAGGATAAATGTTACTTTAGGATATTAGAATATTTTAAGGAGATTGAGTAGAATTAGAATTAGAATTTAGATATTTTTAAAAGAGAGATCAGATTAGGGATTAGAGGACATATCACACACGCCTCTCTCTCTTCTCTCTTGGGTGGATTTTCGTTTTTCCTTTGAATATTCTTGATGGCCATGAGCGGCTAAACTTTTATAACTAGGTCGAAGGAAACAAAACCTCAGAATCAATAAACTGTGAGATCAATCTGGTTTTTTCTTTAAGTGTTCAATTTATGTTTGAGTATTGAATGTTCTTCTCTGCTTATTTTAATGATTGTTGCGTTTAATTACCAGGAGGCCTACTAGTTTATTGATTGTTGCAATCTACTGCTAAGTTAGATATCAAATCCGTAATTGTTTGATCCCTCTAACTTGTGAAGCAATTAGGGTTATTAATTTCTGCGTCAGAATTAGTAATCTTAAGAGGAACACTCGACTAAATTAAATGCAATCGCTTGAGTTTGTGTTGTTTAGCTTCATCGATCTCTCTAGTTCTTAAGGCTGCCACTAGATTAAATCTTTAGCGCTTGTCTAGGGTTGTTTAGTAGTAAGGTTAATTAAAATCGCTTGTTTCCTAATTAATTACAACTAAGGAGGGATAGGAAAATAGTTCCAACGGTGAATATTTAGGTATGAATTGATTTAATTTTTCATCAATGATCAGTTGTAAGATTCCTATGGTGGATGTTGACAGAGAGTAAGTTTCGTTATATTAATTGATTTCAAATTGAATTGTTTTTGTTTTTGTTATTGGCTAAGATTGTTTTCTGTTTTACTCAAAACCCCCTAGCCTTATTCACATCATTGAAAATTCGGTTAGACACTCTTCGTGGGATCGACCCTTGCTTACCCTATTTACAGTTCAGTAGTTAGGTTAGGAAGGTTTTTAATCTTGGTTGCCTATGACGGCACACCATTTCACATAAATACATTTCATCCCATACTCATTTCCCGTGAGATTGTATTATTTAAACCACAAAAGACTTAGCCAGTTTGAACCCTAGATAATCCACAAACACCGCTACTCAAATGGCATTCAAAACCTTTCTTCGTCATTGTTCTTCTTCTTTTAAAACCAAAATCTCATCTTTGTTCACAAATACATGTAAAGTGACTACAAGTATACCACCAGATTCAGTACATAACGTTGAAGAGGTAGAGAGGCTTGATAAATTCATTCAAAAGGATTGTAAACAAGGTAATATCACTCTTGATGAAGCACGCTATTTCTTTTGTTTAATGCTTCATATGCAACCCAAACCACCGATTTCATCATTCAACCGATTGTTTGGAGCTCTTGTTAAGAAGAAGTTTTATGAAGACGTTATTTTGCTTTACAAGCGAGCAGATTCAATGGGGTTGATGCCAGATGTTGTTACATTAAATGTTTTGATTAATTGTTTTTGTAGCGTGGGTTGAGTTTGTGATGGTTTTGTTGTTTTCGGGAGGATTTTGAAGCGGGGTTTTAGTCCAAATGTTGTGATTTTGACTTCTTTGATTAAAGGTTTGTGTTTGGAGAATAGGGGTACGGAGGCTAATGAGTTGTTCGAATTGATGAGTCAGAGAGGTTTGCAGCCTAATTTGGTGACTTTTAATACATTGATAAATGGGCTTTGCAAGGAAGGGAAGACGAAGCAAGCTAATGGATTGTTGGAATTGATAAACCAAAGAGGTTTGCAGCCTAATTGGTGACTTTTAATACAATCATAAATGGGCTGTGCAAGGTGGGGAAGACGGAGGCAGCTAATGGGTTTTTGGAACTGATGAGTAAAAGTGATTTGCAGCCTAATGTGGTGACATTTACTATAATGATAGGTGGGCTTTGCCAAGAGGGGAAGATGGAGGAAGCTAATGGGTTGATGGAATTGATGAGTCAAAGAGGTTTGCAGCCTGATCTGGTGACATTTAATTCAATGATTAAGGGGCTTTGCAAAGAAGGGAAGATGGAGGAAGCTAATGGGTGATGGAATTGATGAGTCAAAGAGGTTTTCAGCCTGATGTGGTGACTTTTAATACAATGATAAATGGGCTTTGCAGGGAGGGGAAGATGAAGGAAGCTAATAGGTTGCTGGAATTGATGATTCAAAGAGGTTTGCAACCTGATGTGGTGACTTTTAATTCAATGATAGATGGACTTTGCAAGGCTGGGAAGATGGAGGAAGCTAATGGGTTGATGGAATTGATGAGTCAAAGAGGTTTGTAGCCTGAATCGGTGATGTTTAATTCAATGATTAATGGGCTTTGCAAAGAGGGGAAGATGGAGGAAGCTAATGGGTTGATGGAATTGATGAGTCAAAGAGGTTTGCAGCCTAATGTGGTAACTTTTAATACAATTATAAATGGGCTTTGCAAGATGGGAAAGATGGAGGAAGCTAATGGGTTGCTTGAATTGATGAATCAAAGAGGTTTCCAACCTAATGGGGTGACATTCACTATAATGATAAGTGGGCTTTGCGAGGTGGAGAAGATGGAGGAAGCTAATTGATTGTTGGAATTGATGAGTCAAAGAGGTTTATCAAGAATATCAATCAATCAAAAGAAAAAAGCAACACTAGAACTAATTACTAATTACTGTTCCAAGAGTTGATTTCTAAGGATTTGATCTCAATTTTACTGAAGCTTTGCTTATACAATTTCCGGTGTGCAGCATCTAAGCAGGGTGTTTTAGTTGCTGAAATGACGGTCGTTGTGAAAAGACTAGGAGATATATATTGAGGAGAAGAAGCGTTTTAGGCTGAAGTGAGTACAATTTGCAAACTCTTCCACATGAACCAGGCTGCAAAATTGTTGTTGAAATTTGCATGTCTGGTGTGGAAGAAGATAGAAACATGAGACCAACAATGGATTCAAAACTCAAGGCTCTTTCAGAATGAGAAGCTGGGCCCGAAGTCAAGCTGTGGTGGAAAATTAATAGCTACAATATATGAGGTATAAATTTGTTTTCTGTTTTTGGTATGTTTTTGTTTTAAGGATTTCCAAGATGAACATTTTGATTATATGAAGGATTAACTCATGGGAGTTGCAAATGTATCATAGGAAAAGTGTAATGTTTATGCAATATATTTGTTTATGGTTTAGAAAAATGATTTTGTGTTTTCTATTAGTTTGTGAGAGGACAATAGACCTTCCTAAATGAAGAAGAAGGTGTTTAAATGTTGTTTTGTATTTGCATAAAATAGTTTGTGTTAGTAATCAGAACCATCAAAGTCAGCTAAATTTGAGGATGAATTTCTTAATGTAAAAAAGTTTAATGAATTGTTAGAGGACCCTTAAACATTATATTATTACAAAGGTGGTAAACATTATATCCAAGAACATAAAACATTATTAAGAAGAAACTGAAAAGATCACAAGATGCAACGCGGTTTAGATTATGAAATGATGACTAATAGATTTGATATAACATTATGGCAAGATTCTTTCTCTTATTTTTCAGTCTTAATAATGAATAACACTGGCAAAGTTGAATTATCAAACATTTCAGATTGACATATGCTCAAATACAAAACCAGATTCAGCTTAATTTGTCTATAAGTTACAATAAAGATAAAATATTACAGAGATTAGTATCTTTAGCAAACTCATCTAAAAGTTGGCGAAGATTCAAGTATTATCTCTAAATAATTTAAGCTAAATCTAATCCCCATAGTTTTAAAAATAACAAAATCCACCCTAGAAAGTTGAAAGTACAAACATATCATAAGAGTAATTTCTCTTGTTTCTGAAACTGATGAGGTTTATTTAACGATCCATAACCACCATCAAATCATATGATTAAAATCCAAAAGACTCCACAACTAAAAAATCCCTCCAATTATCTCAAAAACCAATAAAACCCTTAAAAGTTAAAAGAGAACACAAACCACCCCAAAAAGTACAAATATTTCACATTTCATTCAGCTAACACCAAGGCGATGGAATTTAGTTAAATAACTGGTTCAACACACACAAGTGGGTTTATGCAGTAGAAAGAAGGAAACTAGTTGTATCACAATCATATGATCTTAATCCAAAAGGTAAATAAATAAACACTCTGTAGTTATCCAAAAATCAATAAAACCCCTAATTTTTAAAAACTACCATAAAATACACCTAGAGTACAAATGTTTTAGAGGTCCATTCTAAACATTTCACCCATCACCAGAGCCATTGAGTTTACTTAAACAACTAGATCAAGTCACACACAAATGGGTTTATGTTAATGCAGCAAAAGACACGTGAAAAGAAAAGAGAAGAAAAACGTACCTTTAAGCTGTTAGAGCAAGTGCTGGGACTGAAAGGAGGATCCATTGAGACTTTACTAATCCTTGAAATTTCATATCACTAATTAACAAATATTTAAAGAAAATCATTAAAATGTTACCAAATACAGCAGTACTTATATGCAAATTATACTTGAATTGGAGCCTATTGTATACATATTCTTGCAAATTACGTAATAATTAGTTTACAATCAAGCAGATCAAATAATTAATTACTGAAAAAGTTAATTCTCAACTCTATGTGGAGGCTAAGAAACTTGAGAAAAAAAAAATATGTATTTTCAGTACATATATATTCCTTGAGCTGTATTCCTCAAATTTCTTGACGACAAAAACATATTTCGCAAAACTGAAACCTCATATCTTTTAATCGCCATATCAACATTGCTTAAAAAACGGAAGGAAAAATAACATAAAACTCCAAGTTCCATTTTTCTTTCCTTGGTAGTCAGTTTTCTCTAAGATCAAACAGAATCTAAAAAAACTAAAATGAATTATTTACTTGCAGCTTCATCAGTTCCTGTAACGCCCCACTTGAGGTACGTAGCTAATGTTTCTTCTTTTGCTCTTATTTCAGTCGGTTTATTAGTATTATTGTTTGGTTGGCCTTTGATTGAGTGGTATGTTGAATACTTGCCTTGAAATTGGTTGAAAATAGAAGAAGTTTAGTGTTCCAGGCTTCGCCGGGGCGAAGAGGTGTTGAAGCCCACGGGGAAGCTACTGGACAGTTTCACCGCAGCGATAGAAGATTCTTCGTCGCGGCGACGTGCTGACCAAAATGTTTGTTAAGTCTTAGATATTTTCTTCCCTAAGGGATATTTGACCATTCTACCCCTAATTAGCAGGAAAAGTGGGGAGTAAATTGTAAGGAAATTTCATGGAGAATATGTTAGTATGGGGGTGTGATTGTAAGGAATCAAAGGATATGGATGGAATTTTCAAGAAAGAGTAAGGGCACCATGGGAATGCTTGTGTATAAGTTGAGCTAAAAAGGGTTAAGTGTAGAGAACCCTTCATTTCATCCATTTCCACCGCCTCTTCCATTCTCTATTTCCTTTCAAATTTCTTTCAAGCTTCCAAGGATTTCAAAGGACCTTTTTGGATAGTTTTTAGTAGAGTTTTAAGCTAAAGCATCCTAAGGTAAGGATTCTTGCTTTAGATGAGATTTTTATTATGTTTTGGTTAAAATCTTATGTTGTGGTTGTTATTTGAAGTTGTAGAGAGAAATCAAGCTACCAAAGGAAAGGAGAAGTGTTAAAGAAGCTATTTCCTCACAAGGTAAGTAAATTCAAACAAGTTGAGATTTGAATAAGTTTTTGTGTAGAAATTGAGTAGAGATATATGCATGTATGAGTATGTAGAATGGTTGTTGAAAAATTGAGTTGAGATGAGATTCTATTTTGTGGTGGTTGCATATACTTCATGTATGAGAAGTGTTTGAATGTGTATTGAGAAGTGGAAATTGAGTTGAAGTTTGGGAGATGTTGTGTAAACCTATTTGGAAGTGTTTTCCTTGATAGGGTTTATGGTTGTTTGAGGGAGTTTTCTCCCAATTTGGATGGCTAGAGAATGTAGTAGAGCAGTAATTATAATAGAGATTTTGTATACGCATGAATTGTTTGATGAAATGCCTAAGAGAGTTGTGAGCATGAATTGTGAACCTTAATTCTTGCAACATTGCATATTGGCATTTCCTACGTACATCAATGAGCATAAACCACCCATGTGCATTAGTCGTGCATTGAGTAATAGCTTGAGGAAGAGTAGAGTTAGCTTGAGAAAGAGTAGAGATTTTTTAGTATAAGTTACACTATGAGGGTTAGTTTGAGAAAGAGTAGAGAATGTTGAGAATAAGCTTCTCTATTAGTAAAGAGAAAGAGAAATTGAGCACTAGAGAACAAAGAGAAAGTAGTGCTAATCAGGAGAATAGAGTAGGTTGTGTGATGGGGAACCTGTGAGTAAGGGTAAAGTATTCCCGCATGTACGCTGCATTGAGAGAGCGGCATAAGTATAAGAGAGAGAAGTGGTGTAGCCCGTGAGAGTGCGTGCGGATGAGGGCTATACCCGAGAGTGCCCGAGAGAGAGTTTATACACTCACATGGCCAAAGGTTCTGAATCCATGCATAACCGAGTCCGATCGGCTAGAATGAGTACAAGTCACGTAGAGTGGGAGTGAGTCCCAGCCGTGCCTCCGATCAGATGGGGTCGTGACGTACTAAAGAGAGTTAGTAGAAAAGAGTTACGAGAAAGAGAAAACAGAAAGAGTATAAAAGAGAGAGTAAATGAGATTTGTAGGGAAAGAATTAGAAAGAGTTACGGGGATTTATGAGTAGAGGATTTACTTACTGAGCATTGTTTTGTGCTCACCCCGTTGTTCCCTATGTTTTTGCAGGACCTAGGTGAGGACACAATCGGATGGACGTCCTCAAGCGAAGAGAACTGGCTACACTGTCCATTCCCTGTTTGATGTTTTTGTACATGATACTACTTTTTGTACAAAGAGTTTATATGTTTAATAAAAGAAAAATTTGGGCCCGACTTTTATGCTATTTTACATGTATTTTTATTATGCATTTTGTAAAAGAATATGAGTAGAATGGAGTCATTACATTTTTGGTATCAGAGCCGAGATTTTGGGATTTGACGGTGTACCATTCTCGTCGCTACGATGTCCGAGAGCCGACTGTGTAAGTTAATTCTTTCCTTATGTTAAGTGTTCTCCTGAATTGATCAAGTGTGGTTGTTTTGTAGATAAGACATAGTAACTGAAAGAAGGGTAAGAGTGTGATGAATGAGGGAGAACCCTCTAACCCATCAAAACCAACTTCCCCTACCCTTGATGTGACGATGACCCAAAATATTGTTCAGCAGGTGTTAGTAGAGAGTCAGGGGAGAGTTGTATTAGAAAGAACCGAGACTCCTAGTAGAGGACGGCCCGCAAGACAAGAGCGGGAAGGGCCGATACCTCAGACAGTCCAAGGTCGAGTTGATCCGATTCAGGGGCTTGTAAATCAGCACCAGCCGCCAGAGTTTAGGAGTACTAGGGACCCGCTAGAGGCAGAAGAGTGGTTTAAGTCCGTAGAGCAGACGGTGGCATTGTTTCCCATGAATGATAGAGAGAAGATCAGATATGCTAGTTTCCTATTTCGAGGAGATGCCCGAATTCGGTGGGAACTAATGGAAGAGACTCATGAATTGGCCCCAATGACTTGGAAAGAATTTAAAAGACTGTTTGAGGCCGAGTATCGAACAGAAGATCGAGTGCATGAGAAAATTCAAGAGTTTATTAATTTGAAACAGGGGACGGATACAGTGAAAGAATATCCAGTAAGGTTCAACTCCCTTGCTCGCTTTGCACCTGGAATTGTGTTTACTCCGGTGTTAAGGAGAGATAAGTTTGTGCAAGGGTTGAGATCAGATATTAATCGAGATGTGATGACAGGAGCCGAGCCTCCGCATACCTACAGTGAGGCTTTGACAAGGGCTTTACGGGCAGAGATTTATGTAAATAAGCACATTGTTGAAGGGCTATCTTCACAGGTACCCAGTGAGTTATCTACTACCTCACAGAAAGAGAGAGGAGAGGTTACAAGGAATAGAGAAGTAAAGGCTAAGAAGAAGTTCCAACCCAAGAGGGATAGGAGAGACTGGCAGAGCAAACAGCCTAGGACAGAAGGGTTTCCCCCTTGTTCTAAATGCGAGAGGAACTGTTCAGGAGAGTGTTTGAGAGATAGAAATGTGTGTTACAGGTGCCGACAGCCAGGGCATCTGAAGAGGGATTGTTAAGCTCCTCTTCCACTTGCAGCTCAGAGTTCGAGGGGTACCAATGCCAGAGTGTTCACAGTGGCACAGGGTGAAGCTGAGGCTAGTCCATCAACCGTAACTAGTCAGTTGTTATTCCATGCTGTTTCTTTATATGTTTTAATTGATTCTGGGGCTACCCACTCTTTTATATCGCATGGGATGATAGAGAGGTTAGGTTTGAAACCTACTAGAGTAAGTCAACCCATCAAGATAGAGTTACTTGATTGGGCGAGTGTACTGTCCCAGGAGATGTTGTTAGGAGAGTCCATAGTGATCCATGGTCGAGAGTTAGTAGTTGATCTAATAGTCTTTGATATGCCCGACTTTGATGTGATTTTGGGCATGGATTTCCTAGAGAGATATGGAGTAGAGATTTATTATTGGAAGAAGAAAGCGAGATTTAATCTCGATAGTGGAAATAAATTTAGTTTTGGAGAGGGCCATCAGTTGAATACATTGATTAGTAGTGTGAAGGCTAGGAAGATGTTGAGAAAGGGGTGTTTTGGATATATTGCCCATGTAGTGTAGAGTAGTGATGTTCCACAGCCAGAGATTCAGAGGGTGCCGATAGTTCGAGAGTTCTTAGATGTATTTTCGGAAGATTTACTAGGTTTGCCACTGGAAAGAGAGGTTGAGTTTAGTATCGAACTAGCACCAGGAACAGCACCAATATCTAAAGCCCCTTATCGAATGGCCCTGTGAGCTTCAGGAATTAAAGAAGCAACTCCAAGAGCTTTTAGATAAAGGTTTTATCCGACCGAGTCATTCTCCCTGGGGAGCTCCAATCCTGTTTGTAAAGAAGAAGGATGGGTCACTACGGATGTGCATCGATTACAGAGAGTTAAATAAGGTGATAGTGAAAAATAAGTACTCGCTACCTCGAATAGATGATTTGTTTGATCAGTTGAAGGGAGCAGCAGTATTCTCCAAGATTGATTTGAGGTCAGGGTACCACCAAGTAAGAGTGGTTGAGCAGGATATAGCTAAGATTGCCTTCTGTACCAGGTATGGGCATTACGAGTTTGTAGTGATGCCGTTTGGCTTAACTAATGCCCCATCAATTTTTATGGATTTGATGAATCAGGTATTCCATGAGTATTTGGATCAGTTTATAGTGGTTTTCATAGACGACATCCTGGTTTATTCGAAGTCAAGAGAAGAGCATGAGGAACACTTGAGAATTGTGTTACAAAGGTTGAGAGAAAGACAGTTGTATGCTAAGTTTTCCAAGTGTGAGTTTTGGCTCGATCAAGTAATATTTTAGGGTCATACGGTGTCTAAGGAAGGGATTTCCGTAGATCTGAGTAAAGTACAGGCAATCCTTGAGTGGTAGAGGCCAAGGACAGTAAAAGAGGTTAGAAGCTTCTTAGGACTAGTAGGGTACTATAGACGATTTGTTGAAGGGTTCGCCCAGTTGGCTAAACCATTAACAGCTCTTACTAAACAGAAGACTCCTTTTGTATGGTCAGAAGCCTGTGAGGAATGTTTTCAAGAGTTGAAGAAGAGGTTGACAACAGCTCCTGTTTTAGTGTTACCTCAGGAGGGGGTAGATTTTTGATATTTATATAGATGCCTCATTACAAGGACTTGGTGCTGTGTTAATGTAATTAGGTAAGGTGATAGCTTATGCCTCTCGGCAATTAAAAGAGTATGAGACGAGGTACCCTACGCATGACTTAGAGTTGTCAGCCGTGGTCTTTGCATTAAAGATTTGGAGGCATTACTTTATAGTGCAAAGATTAACATTTACACTGACCATAAGAGTTTAAAGTATTTCTTTATGCAGAAGGAGTTGAATATGAGACAGAGAAGATGGTTAGAGTTGGTTAAGGATTATGAATGTGAGATCAAGTACCAACCGGAAAAGGCCAATGTAGTAGCTGATGCCTTGAGTAGAAAAGCTTATTTAACCTAGCTCACTAAGCAGAAAGAACTAATAGAAGAGTTGTGTAGAGAGCAGATCGAAGTGGTTCTGGGAAGGATTGCCAGGTTAGAGATTCAGTCTACGTTCCTGGAGGAAGTGAAAGAAAAGCAAGCGGTTGATGAGTGGTGTCAGAGAACAGTTCAGCAAGTGCTTGAGGGCAAGACATCAGAGTTCGGTGTGAGGGATGGTGTCCTTTATTTCAGGAAGCGGTTGTGTATTCCTCCGAATGATGAGTTAAGACAGAGAATTCTTATGGAGGCTCATGACACACCGTACACGGTTTATCCTGGAGTAACTAAAATGTATCAAGATGTAAAGAAAGGCTACTAGTGGTCAGGTATGAAGAGAGATATTACAGAGTTTGTAGCTAAATGTCTGACTTGTCAGCAGGTGAAAGCAGAACACCAGCGACCATCAGTGTTGCTTCAGCCATTTAGTATCCCAGAATGGAAATGGGAGAGCATTTCGATGGATTTCATCATAGGTCTCCCTAGAGTTCAGAAAGGATATAATGCTATATGGGTGATTGTGGATAGGTTAACCAAATCAGCCCATTTCCTTCCAATAAAGGAAAGCACCACTACAGATCAGTTGGCTCAGATCTACATCAAGGAGATAGTCAGATTGCATGGTGTGCCCAAGACTATAGTGTCAGATAAAGATTCCATATTTGTTTCAGCTTTCTGGACGGGTTTGTAGAGGAATTTGGGTACCCGTTTTGCATTCAGTACTACCTATCATCCTCAGACAAATGGCCAAACAGAGAGAACGAACCAAGTGCTGGAGGATATGTTGAGAGTTTGTTGTATGGATTATAGTGTATCCTGGCATGAAATGTTACCCTTGGTGGGGTTTGCTTACAATAATAGTTATCAGTCCACAATTAGAATGACGCCTTACGAGGCTTTGTATGGTAGACGGTGTAGGTCTCCACTACATTGGGATGAGGTAGGTGAAAAAGATGAGTTGAGTACCGCTCTTGGGCCAGAAGTAACTCAGAAACTGATAGAAGATGTAAGATTGATCAGAAACAGAATGAAGCAAGCCCAAGATCGACAGAAGAGTTATGCCAATTTGAAAAGAAAAGAAGTGGAATTTCAAGTGGGTGATAAAGTGTTTCTAAGAGTTTCCCCCTACAAGCAAGTGATGCATTTCGGTAACAAAGGGAAGTTAGCACCGAGATTCATAGGTCCATTTGAGATTCTGCAACGAGTGGGAAAGGTGGCCTATAGATTGGCACTACCGCCTAATATGGACAAGGTGCATGATGTTTTCCATGTCTCGATGTTGCGGAAGTATGTAAGTGATCCCTCCCATATCCTGAGTGTTGAGGACATTGAGTTAGCAGAGAACCTAGTATATGAGGAACGTCCAGTACAGATTCTAGATCGAAGGATTAAAGAACTTCGGAACAAGAGTATCTCGTCAGTGAAGGTTCTTTGGAGGAATCACAAGGTAGAAGAGGCCACATGGGAAGTAGAACAAGACATGCAGAATCGCTTCCCAGAGTTGTTCGTGTGAATTTCAGGGACGAAATTCTTTTAAAGGGGGAAGAATTGTAACGCCCCACTTGAGGTACGTAGCTAATGTTTCTTCTTTTTCTCTTATTTGAGTCGGTTTATTAGTATTATTGTTTGGTTGGCCTTTGATTGAGTGGTATATTGAATACTTGCCTTGAAATTGGTTGAGAATAGAAGAAGTTTCGTGTTCCAGGCTTCGCCGCGGCGAAAAGGTGTTGAAGCCCACGGGGAGGCTGGTGGACAGTTTCGCCTCGGCGATAGAAGATTCTTCGTCGCGGCGACGTGCTGACCAAAATGTTTGGTAAGTTTTAGATATTTTCTTCCCTAGGGGCTATTTGACCATTCTACCCCTAATTAGCAGGAAAAGTGGGGAGTAAATTGTAAGGAAATTTCATGGAGAATATGTTAGTATGGGGGTGTGATTGTAAGGAATCAAAGGATATGGATGAAATTTTCAAGAAAGAGTAAGGGCACTATGGGAATGCTTGTGTATAAGTTGAGCTAAAAAGGGTTAAGTGTAGAGAACCCTTCATTTCATCCATTTCCACCGCCTCTTCCATTCTCCATTTCCTCTCAAATTTCTTTCAATCTTCCAAGGATTTCAAAGGACCTTTTTGGATAGTTTTTAGTAGAGTTTTAATCTAAAGCATCCTAAGGTAAGGATTCTTGCTTTAGATGAGAGTTTTATTATGTTTTGGTTAAAATCTTATATTGTGGTTGTTATTTGAAGTTGTAGAGAGAAATCAAGCTACCAAAGGAAAGGAGAAGTGTTAAAGAAGCTATTTCCTCACAAGGTAAGTAAATTCAACCAAGTTGAGATTTGAATAAGTTTTTGTGTAGAAATTGAGTAGAGATATATGCATGTATGAGTGTGTAGAATGCTTGTTGAAAAATTGAGTTGAGATGAGATTCTATTTTGTGGTGGTTGCATATACTTCATGTATGAGAAGTGTTTGAATGTGTATTGAGAAGTGGAAATTGAGTTGAAGTTTGGGAGATGTTGTGTAAACCTATTTGGAAGTGTTTTCCTTGATAGGGTTTATGGTTGTTTGAGGGAGTTTTCTCCCAATTTGGATGGCTAGGGAATGTAGTAGAGCAGTAATTATAATAGAGATTTTGTATGCACATGAATTGTTTGATGAAATGCCTAAGAGAGTTGTGAGCATGAATTGTGAACCTTAATTCTTGCAACATTGCATATTGGCATTTCCTAAGTACATCAATGAGCATAAACCACCCATGTGCATTAGTTGTGCATTGAGTAAAAGCTTGAGAAAGAGTAGAGTTAGCTTGAGAAAGAGTAGAGATTTTTTAGTATAAGTTACACTATGAGGGTTAGTTTGAGAAAGAGTAGAGAATGTTGAGAATAAGCTTCTCTATTAGTAAAGAGAAAGAGAAATTGAGCACTAGAGAACAAAGAGAAAGTAGTGCTAATCAAGAGAATAAAGTAGGTTGTGCGATGGGGAACCTGTGAGTAAGGGTAGAGTACTCCCGCATGTACGCCACATTGAGAGAGCGGCATGAGTACAAGAGAGAGAAGTGGTGTAGCCCGTGAGAATGCATGCGGATGAGGGCTATACCCGAGAGTACCCGAGAGAGAGTTTATACACTCACATGGCCAAAGGTTATGAATCCATGCATAACCGAGTCCGATCGGCTAGAATGAGTACAAGTCACGTAGAGTGGGAGTGAGTCCCAACCGTGCCTTCAGTCAGATGGGGTCGTGACTTACTAAAGAGAGTTAGTAGAAAAGAGTTACGAGAAAGAGAAAACAAAAAGAGTATAAAAGAGAGAGTAAATGAGATTTGTAGGGAAAGAATTAGAAAGAGTTACGGGGATTTATGAGTAGAGGATTTACTTACTGAGCATTGTTTTGTGCTCACTCCGTTGTTCCCTATGTTTTTACAGGATCTAGGTGAGGACACAGTCGGATGGACGTCATCAAGCGAAGAGAACTGGCTACTCTGTCCACGCTATTTGATGTTTTTGTATATGATACTACTTTTTGTACAAAGAGTTTATATGTTTAATAAAAGAAAAATTTGGGCCCGACTTTTATACTATTTTACATGTATTTTTATTATGCATTTTGTAAAAGAATATGAGTAGAATGGAGTCATTACAGTTTCTCCAGGGAATGTAATCTTCTGTCCATTTTTCATACTCTTCTCAACTACTGATTTCAATACCTTCTTCTCTTGAACAACCTTCTCATCCTTACACACTGTGCAGCGATCCTTGTCGCTAATAGTTTCTCTAGCCCACACTACAACAAAATACACATATAGCTACGAACATTAGCTACGAAAAGAAAAACTGTAGCAAATACATATTTACAGCTAGAAAAGTCAATATTTGTAGCTAATTGAAATAATTTTAGTGATAAGAATTTCTCCCTCGAAGCTAATATTCATCTTTTGCTTCAACTTATTAAAATTGTGGCAATAGCTATTCATTTAGCTACAATGTATTAGTTATGGTAAATCATTGTAGCTAATTAATGTATTTAGCTATAAATATTTCATTTACATGGCATATAGTATCATTATTTGCTATGAGTTTTAACTATATAGCTATTATTTGTGCATTAGCTATAAAATATTGAGATTTGTAGCTAATTAATATATTTAGCTATAAACATTTTATGTACGTGGCATATAGTATTATTATTAGCTACGAGTTTAATATATAGCTATTATTTTTACATTAGCTATAAAATATTAAAATTTGTAGCTCATTAAGGTATCTAGCTATACAAATTTTATTTTCATGGTAGTGACAATATCTTAGTATCATTGTTAGCTACTAGTTTCAATATATAGCTAATATGTGTGTATTAGCTATAAATTATTTGAATTTGTAGCAAATAAAGAATGTGAAAATTAATTTGCTACAATCCTTATAGTATGCAGCTATAGATATTATAATTTATCTTGTAAGTAATTATATTTTTATTACTTATGAATTAAATAGTTATAGTCAAATATAGTGTTAATCACACTACTAAGGTCAATAGTCAAATCAATTTCGATTTGTCTAATCTAATGGTACAGCTCTCACCTGTCACCCGTCAAATATCTCATATTTATGTTGTTTTTTTTTTTATATAATTTTATCCCTTACTAATAAAAGTTTTGGACAATAGTACTTTTACTTTAAAACAAATTTACGTTAATATTTTATTTTAATTTTATCCTTGTTTAATTAAAATTTTAGACAATAATGCCCTTATACTTAAAATAATTTACAACCACCACTACCACCCAGCCACCATCGCCGACAGCGAGCTAACCACCACGGGCCACCGCTGGAACATCGCAGGAGTCCCTCAAAAAGAACGAAATTTAGTGGGAGGCTTCGTTATGGCCGTTTCCGGCCATATTGATGGCCGAAAATTGATGGCCAAAAACGGCCATATCAGGCCAAATCTGGCCGGAAATGGTTAGCTTGTGTGACAACCCCACTATGTAAATATTATTTATCTTATTCATCATTTATGATTCAAATTATTTATCTTAAATATGTAGAATTTAATTTTCTTCATCATAATTTATGTAATTTATCTTTTAAATGTGAAAAATTAAATAAATTATTCATATATATTAATAATTATAAGATTAATTAATAAAATAATTTGTTTAATTTTAGTTATGATACACGTTAGGGTAAGTAATCAAACATCAAATCCTCGTAAACCCAACTTATTATATACATTTAATTTTGATGCATATTCTGCTTAAACAAAACTCTACCAAATTCCAATTCACAAGTACAGTAATTTGTTTTCCTTGCATATATAGTGAAACAACCGAGGCAATAAATATAAATAGTACAAAAGAAGGGGTAAAATGTCCATGAATATAATGAAAATGAAATAAGAACAAATTCCCGTTTAGAAAGTCCACTCCTCAAGTAGAAATGGCACCGTCTTGACCTTTTGCTGATACAAACTCCCATGTGTAATGCTAAACTTTTGTGATTTAATTGATCAATAATGCTACAGACACTGGTATTTTTACACCGAAATCTTGTATCGGCCTACGTGTTTGGTGATTTATACCAATAAATTAGACACATTTTACGTTATTAAAATTTTTTCTAGTGAATGGTCATTCATCAAATATGGATGACCGTTCACTTATATGGACTCCCGTCCATATTATATGGACAGGGTCCATTTACTACGGACGGACATCACTATTTAAAGGAGATCCGTCAATCAGTAAAATGGAATAAATTTTCTTTTTTATAAAAATTAGGGACGACCATTCACAGGTTATGGACGGTTGTCTTTAAATATTGGACGGACGTCCATTGTCCATTAACAATTCTTTGTAAAAAATTAGTATGTTATAATTTACTATAAAAAAAATTATTCCATTTTATTGATGGATGCCCATCCTTTAAATGGGGACGCTAGTTCGTAGTAAATGGACCTCGGTCCATATTATATAGACAAGAGTCCATGTAAGTAAATGACCGTCCATATTTGATGAACGGCTAGTCACTAGAAAAAAATTTAATAATGTGAAACGTGTCTGGTTTGCTGGTGTGAATCACGGGACACGTAGGCCGATATAAGATTTTGGTGTAAAAATACCAGTGTCTGTAGCATTATTGATCAATTAAATCACAAAAGTTTAGCATTACACATGGGAGTTTGTATCAGCAAAAGGTCAAGACGGTGCCATTTCTACTTGAGGAGTGGACTTTCTAAACGGGAATTTGTTCTTATTTCATTTTCATTATATTCATGGACATTTTACCCCTTCTTTTGTACTATTTATATTTATTGCCTCGGTTGTTTCACTATATAATTAGGCGGTAGGCCGTAGTAAATGGAACCTGTCCATATTATATGGACAAGAGTCCATGTAAGTAAATGACCGTCCATATTTGATGAACAACTGTTCACTAGAAAAAAATTTAATAACGTGAAACGTGTCTGGTTTGTTGGTGTGAATCATAGGACACGTAGGCCAGTATAAGATTTCGGTGTAAAAATACCAGTGTTCGTAACATTATTGTTTAATTGAGATTATAATCAGGTGGCTGTATAAGAATTTAATTAAATAAATACAAAATTTTTATAATTTTTTATTTGATAAGAGAAGCATGCAAAAACATAATTATATAAAATAATTAAAATAAATATTTTACAATAAAATAGGATAACGAGTAAATGTTTTCCCAATTATAAAAGTAAAAGTGGTGGTACTTTTACCCCTCCTTATGTTTTCAATGGCGCTTTTTTTTAGGGTTTTATTTGAAGTTTTTTTATTTTTTCATAAACATGGGTGAATCAAGAACCAAGCACGGCAAATGAGTACAACCATCAGAAGAATTTCTAGACAATAATCAGGCTTCAAAGGTTGGTTTTCTTTTTGGAACCAATACTACGTCATTGAGGTTTTTATTGTCTAGTGTTCTGTATATTTTTTTTTCTTTTGTAAATTGTTTTACTTGCACTTTTCTTTCAAGAATCAGTTTTCTTTAAGGATGAGTTTTTTTCTACAACTTGCTTTATTTTCTTTCATGCATTATGTGTTTATATTGAGGATGAAATCTTACAACTTTCTAGGGTTTTTAGAAAATACACTTATTTGATATTTATTAAATTTTTTTTAATGACACAATTATTGATAAAAACACATAATCAAACACGCATCAAGCACATAATGTCAAATTTTGAGAAAAAATAATATTATACTATAATATTAAATTTGGCCATGCGTCACACATCAATCACATAATGCCAAATTTTGAGAAAAATTTTATTTATAATATAATATTAAATTGACCATGCGTGTGGATATAAAAGAAATTAAGAAAAAACTCATAAAAAAACTCATGGGAATAATTACCTTTGATTACATGTCTCCTATCCTCTGTAGAGTGCCTCTGCTTTTTATTACTACTTTAGCTTTCGTCTGCTGCAATAAATAGTGTCATAGAGTTTGCTAATTTATATATATATTTTTTTTTGTTTTGACATTTTCGATCTTAGCTCGCTGCTTTTGAGTCTTTCCATGTCTGCTGTGTCGGCAATGCTAGTTGAAATTTTAATTTTCAAGATGTAATGTGAAGTCAATAAATACTGTCAGTTATTTAATTTTGTATTGAATGGTTTATATTAGATGTTATGTATGAAATTGTCACCTTTGTTTATGGTTTTATATTTATGAAATTGTCACCTTTGTTTATGGTTTTATATTTATGAAATTTTCACCTTTGTTTATGATTTTTATTATTATTATTATTCATGAAACTTGCCCTGCCTTGCCAAATTTGACTACTCAAACATGTTATCTATTCTAATGTTAATTATCAATACAAATGCTTATATTCTATTTCACTTCCATTCTATTTGATATGGTTTATATGAGTAGAGTTTATATAGAGAAAAGTTTCTTGAATAACCTTCTTTAATTTAAAATTTAAAATTTAAAATATAAAAATAAAAAACTTTTAACATCTCAATTCTCTGAATAATGATATTCACTTTTTTGACCAATGCTAGTAATCTCTCCGGGTTTTATGTGGTACGTGTATGGTTTGTTTACATTTTTTAGGTTTCTTTGATTCAGCAGAGGTATTTTTATTTGTGCACTCAAGATTTGTTTTGGTTGGGGGAGTTGAACAGATTATTTAATTAGTATTTTGCAACCAAGAAACCAATCTAAAGGCAGATTCCCGAGGCATCAAATCATTACATAAATACATTCACAATATATTATTTTCATGACCCACTCTGCTTAAAATACCATTACATAAATACATTCACAACGTATTCTTTTCATGACCCACTTTGCTTTTTTATGCGAAGTCTGTCTTCATTCATAACTTAAGGTTTTGGAAAATGGATGAATGATTAGTTGACATTGGGGTTTAAGGAAATTTTCCGTTTTATGGTCATAGCTCAATAATGTCTTTTTCTTTCATTTATTTATTTATAACTCAATGATTTATTTTATTGTAAATAATACTTTTTTAGAATACCAACAACATGAGTAGGCGTGGAGGTTTAGTTAAAGGCAAAAGAAAAAGCTAAGCCCATTGACAAAAAGAGTGATGCTGCCGGTAGTATCTCTCAAGATATGCAAAAAACTCATCATGAAGCACAACTCAATAAAGTGCAATCTACTACAAATAGCATTGAAAATTCATGTCTTAATCACCATTCTCGTATACAGGTAGAAAAAGCAACTGATTCTATTGGTAAACATCATTTAGTCATTTATTTTTTTAATATTTTCTTGATCACCAAATCAATTCATTGTTATATCTATCATGTACACTCATTATTAATATTGTTTGTTAGTTTATTCAATATTCATCTAACTTGAATTTACTTTTTTTTTATAAGCATAGCTATTTAAGTTACATTTTAGCATAATTACTATGTAATTATAAGATATACATATTATTGCTTATTTTATCATCACACAGGAAAGGAGTAACAAGAATAAGACAAATAGATCAAAGCGGTCTATGCCTCCTTACACAGGAACTAAAAGTTATGCTCAACTCAGACGTCAAATGGTATGAATTTGCTTTCAAATATGAGATTAAGTTTAATAATTCACATTCATTATTTTTTAATCAATATGTTCATAACTTTTATTATGACAGCAAAAGAAAAATGGATATACTCCTTCTCATGTTGAAGTTTGGATAGAATCTCGCAAAAGAAAAAAAGATAAGCAAGTTGAATCCGTTATAGAAGACATTATTGTAATAGCTTTGTATTCTCTTTAACTACTTCTTGATTTTTTATTATGCACACACATCCAGGATAATACCATAAATTTGTTTTTTAGTCACAGTTTGATCGATTAAAAAAGCAACAAGTAGAAGGACAAATCTTATTGAATGATGATGAAATATTTGAAGAGGTCCTTGGTCCAGAGAAGAATGGCTATTTGCGTGCTTATGGTCCAGGAAAAAGTATTACCGAATATTTTGGAAGTAGACCAACTAAAGCACAACTTATGAAACAAGTACAAACAACTAGGAAGGAAGCAAATGAAAGGGTGGAGGAGGCAAAGAGGGAAGCAAATGAGAATTTAGAAGAAGTGAAAAATCAAATGGAGGAGATGAATAGACGATGGGAAGAGAAGTTCATGATGATGCTTACAACTCAAGGTCAACAATCTTCAATAAATAACTAAATCGCTTTGGACGAAATTGTAAGTTATTTTGAAAATTGCATATATACTATGAAAACTATTTTTCTTTTACATTAATCATAAAGTGATATGCAATGATTACATTAATCTATATGATTAACCTAAGTTTTTTTTCAAATTTGATATTGCAGGTTGGTGGAAATTCTTAAATGGACAAGAAAGATTGCTATGACATTGAAGATTCATATTTTGTAAAAAAAAATTAGTTGATAACATTTTAAATTGATGAAGGATTTTATGAGTAGACAATTATTTGGTTGGAAATGACTTTGTTAATGTATAACTTTTTATGTTAGAAATTTTGATGACGTCATATTATCTATTTAATATAAAATAATTGCTATAAATTTGTAATTTTTATTAAATTTGTTAATTATAGCAATATTTGTACAATTAATTTTAATTGAAGCAATAAATTATAAATTTTTTATATAAATTATTTGTTCCATAGCAAATAATTATAATATTTAGCTACAAATTAAAAGTATTTATAGCAAGTTATTTCAATATTTAGCTATTAACAAACTCTGTCCATAGCAACTGAATTTCACATATAGATATGACTTCAATATGTCCATAGCAAATAATTATAATATTTAGCTACAAATCAAAAGTATTCATAGCAAGTAATTTCAATATTTAGCTATTAACACACTATGTCCATAGCAATATCTTTTCATAAACAGATATGACTTTCATATGTTTGTAGCAAAAAAAATTAAAATTTAGCTATGAATTCATTATATATGTGGCAAACGATATTTTTATTTAGTTACAATTTTAGCTGTCACGTAGCCAAAAGGTTAATATATTTGCTATGGATATTATTTTTGTAGCAAAAATTTTCAAGATTTAGTTATAAATTTATATTTTTGTAGCTAAAATGCAAACATAGCTGCACAGACTATTCTTCGTGGCTATAAAGGCAAAGTTTTTGCTACAAGCTTATTATGGTTATGACAAAAACATTTAAGTTTTTAGTTACATATTAATCTCATTTATAGCAAAAAATATAAATTGTTAGCTACGTAAGCAAAAAGTTACATGGCTAAATCTTAGCTACGCCACTTCTAGCTACGATAAGCTACAAAACATTGCATTTGTAGCTAAACCATTTAGCTACATAAATTCATACTTTTAGCTATAATGAACACCATGGCTAGACATACATAATGTTGTAGTGCCAATTGATCCATCCTGCTTCACTAAACTCTTCCTAGGTTCCAGTACCTGCAAATAAAGCAATCACACATAAATTAACAAATCATAATGACAATGCCTGGTTGAATAAAGCTACTATTTTTATATTATAATTGACCCTGTAAGGGTACCAAGTCCCCGCCAGTGGTCTCAAAATTGATAAATCTATGCCTTTACAAAAATTAAAGACAACCCATCAAAGACCAAATGTGAAATCAATAGTAGAAACTAAAGATAAATCCATTAGGACCATACAAATCATTATACAAAAAAAAACTAAACACATCCATAAAAAGTAAACAACTTCTTGGCATGATTCCGGCACAAGGTGAATGTGAAGGAACTAATGTGTGCTATTATTACTAATAAAAAACAATTTCATATACACAAAGTTTTCTTGAGACCTTTGGAATGCCACTATTTAATTGTTATTAATATTTAGGTGAATGTGAAGAAACTAACATGAATCTATATATCTTTTAATTAGACATTTGGATGCCAAATATGTGCTATTAATACTAATAAATTGCAATTTACATATAAACAAAGTTTTCTTGAGACTTTTGGGATGCCACTATTTAATTTTTATTAATATTTAGGTGAATGTGAAGGGACTAACATGAATTTTCCTGCATAGCAATCATATATTAATAGAGCTCCTAAGATCCTATGTGGCATCCTACGTGGATTCCAAATAGCGATCAATAGAGAGGGTGAGCTTTAGGATTATATAGATATATAGATTGTAGAAATTGATAATTAAATTTTACTTAATGGGAATTATTATTTGATTTGATCGTTGAGAAAATAAATGATCATTAGTAAATTATAAATTAATCCCATTCACGTGGGATGAACATGGCATTTGCGGGTTTGGAATTTATATCCATATCAATATTGATTTTTTTTTCTAATGATTGGAGCGTTTTGACAATTTGTGCACATCTCAACTATTGTTTAGGTATTTTGAAAATTATCGGCCGAATAAGAGTTCTAGTAGCCACCAGTATTAACAACCTTAGAGACTCGAACTCGAGAGACAAAACTATCAGCTAAATAAGGTAGTAATTTACGTGTTGCTAATAGGGGTAACCATTGAGGGGATTTATCTAATTGTCATCTTCAAGGGCCCAAGTGATTGGTTGAGGTGTGCGCAAGCTGGGCCGAACACTCCAATCACAAAAAAATAAATAAATAAATAAATAAATTTATGTGCCAGTTCTCTCTTTACAGTTTTTGTCATGGATCACAATTCATATCAAATGGCCTGATTTTAGGTTGCTGGGTATTACATGGTTTTCCATTTTTGAGCAAATTTCTAATTTTGGCTTGACTTGTTGGGGATAAGTTGATGGGATACATAATAAAAATCATAAACTTTGTTGTAAATTGATTAAAAAACACTGTTTCAGCATTCAGGGTTGTCTGCGTCGTACCTTTGCAAGCATGTTGATAATGGACAAATATGCATAATTTTAAATATTATTTGTATCAACTTAAAACAAAATAAGTGTGTAAAATGTAAATTTAGTTACAAATAACCCACTCTTTTGTTTTACCTTAAAAATTTGGTGTTAGAATTTAGAAATAAGGGTTGTCTGCACCGTGCCTATGTAAGCATGTTGATAATGGACAAATATGCAGAATTTTAAATATTATCTCTACAAACTTAAAGCAAAATAAGTGTGTAAAATGTAATTTTAGTTACAAATGACTATTCCTTATTTATTAATGACCATTCATTTAGTTGTTCCTTCATAAGGAACGGCCATTCCTTCCATGAGGAACGATCATTCCTTCATAAAGGACGGTTGTTACTTATGAAGGAACGACCGTTTCTTTGGTCTAGTTAAAGTTATTTTGACGTAACAACGCTAACTTAGCTGCCACCTAATTGGGTTGTAAGAGAAGTTTGTGAGAAAAAGTTTATTGGCATAGCATTACTCTATCTTATAATGGTTGTATAAACAATCGACTAATCAAAAGATGTCACGTCAAAGATTGGGTGCTAGTTTACAACTTTATGAATCAGACCGTGTCATAGATATATAAGGGTAAACCAGGAGAAGAAGAAAAACTTCATAGATATATAAGGGTAAACCAGGAGAAGAAGAAAAACTTTGTAATTTCAATTGTACATACAGTAAACCAATCGAAAGAAAACAAAATTTATTCATAATTGATTGTACATACAATCATCAATAAATTTTATTTAACTTTTTTCTTAAGTAAAGTTGCAACCTCTAACCTCAGAGTGATGCGGTTAGTTGTATTGTGCCATGGTGGAACTTGCACCACTTGGTTCTGTCCCTTTTAATGTCAGGGTTTAGCTTGGCCTTTATTATAGCCACTTTTCTAGGAGCGAGTGAAGCAATGATAGGCTATTCGCAAGTGTATGGAATCACGCAAGTAATAAAGCTCGAGTAAATAAGTGTTGAATTCCAAGAGAACTATCACTTACCAAGTACCAAACTAATCTATCTTAATACTATTTGATAAAACAGAATTTTAAGAATGATTTAATGAAAAATAAAACAAACTAAAAACTAAAACAAGAGTAGAATTGTATTAATACTTTGGGAAAAAGATCAATATTGTTAGAGTAGATGCCCTAGAGCCAATCAATTATTGTAGAATTGTAACACCCCACTTGAAATACGTAGCCACTGTTTACGGTATGGCCTAAAGAATTACTTAATTGCTCCTAAATGAGTTTATATATTGTTCATGTTGTTTGGTTGGTTTTCGGTTGAGTTTATGTTTTAGGTTTGGTTGAGTGTGTACCCTGGAATTGATCAAGACTTAGCAAATTTTGGAGTTTCAGTCTTCGCCGGGGCGAGGGAGAAGCTTCGCCGCGGCGACATTGATTCTATGTAGGCGGTGTCGGTTCTGGACTATTTCGCTGGGGCGACAGAAAGTTCTTCGCCGCGGCGACGATACGGCAGAAAAGTTTCCTTGAGGTTTCTAGAGAATTCTTCTTCTGGGACACAATGACCATTCTACCCCTAATTAGTAGGAAAAGTGGGGAGTAAAATGTAAGGAAATTTCATGGTGAATAATGTAAAATGGGGGTGAGTTTGTAAAGAATTAAAGGATAAAGGTGGAAATTTCAAGAAAGAGTAAGGGCAAAATGGGAAAGAGTGGATATTATGTGAGTTAATAAGGGTTGAGTTCTCTAAACCCATTCATTTTACCCATTTCCACCGCCTCTTCATCTCCCATTTTCTCTCAATTTCTCACTCAATCTTCTAAGGGATTTTTGAGAGTTTTGAGTTGGAATTTGACAAAGAAGTGATCCTAAGCAAGAAGAGGTAAGAATCCCTACTTTAGAGATGAATTTTATTCATGTAAGGGTTAAGTTCTTACTAAGTTTATGCTTAGGAAATAAGGGAAAGTTATGATCCAACAAGAGTAGAGAGTTTTAGTGGAGACTACTCAAGTATGAGGTAAGTAAATCCAACCCAACTTAAGGTTTAAGCAATCAAATGATAGATATGTATTCTTATATTTATGAGCTTGAGATTGATTGTTGAAAATGATATTATTGATGAGTTGATGGCTTTTGATGAGAAGATTTGAGCCATGAGAAGTAGAAATGAAGTTGTGGTAACCAAGTGAAGTTTGGTTACATTTAGAAAGAATTTAAGTAGAATATTTGAAGTGTTTTTCTTGGCCATGTTTAGATTTATTGTGGGGTAGTTTTGCTCCATTAATGGATGGTTAAAGAAAGGAGTAAAGAGGTATCAAAAATAGAATTAAAGTATGCATGCATTATGTTTGATGAAATGCCTAGGTGAAGTCTGCCCTGTCACTGCCGTGACTTTCTAAGTAATTTTTGGGCAACTTACAGACTTAACTGGGCTGAGACCAAAACATAGAAGTTATAGCCCTGTTTCTAAGATTTAAAACGAGACCAAAATCGTAGCAATCTGAGGTGTATAACGCAAGTTATGGTCTTTTTAGTGTGACCTGTGCAGAATGACCGTTTTGAGGAAATCTTGCATTTGGCATTTCAAAAGTGCATTAATAAGTATGAACCATCCATATGCATAATTTGTGCATTAAGAAGTAGTTTGAGAAAGAATCTAGAATGTTGAGTATGAGCTACCTTGTGAGTACTAGCTTAAGAGTAAAGAATTTTGAAGATAAGCTATACTATAAGTAATAGCTTGAGTAAGAAAGAGTAGAGAATGTTGAGAATAGCAACTCTTAAGAGTAAAGAGAATGAGAATACTCTGATAGTAAAGAGAAAAGTTGGGAAAGAGTAGAGAATTACTCTAAGAGTTAAGCTACATTATGATGAGTAGTTAGAGAAAGAATAGAGATCTTGTGCACAAGAGTTAAAGAGGAGAATAGAGTAAGTTGTGCGATGGGGAACCTGTGAGTGAAGAGTAGAGTCACGTAGAGTGGAACACGAGGTTCCAGTCGTGCTTCCGGTTAGATGAGGCCGTGACCGTCACGCAGAGTGGAACATGAGGTTCCAGCCGTGCCTCCGGTCAGATGGGGTCGCGACATTCAGAGAGAAAGAGAGATTGTACACTCACATGGCCAAAGGTTCCGAATCCATGCATAACTAAATCCGATCGGTAGCGAGATGAGTGGAAGTCACGTAGAGTGGTAGCGCCCAGCCGTGCCTCCGGTCAGATGAGGTCGTGACATTCCAATGAATAAGAATGAGAAAGAATAGAGATGAGACAAGCTAAGAGTTAAGCTATATTATGACTACTAGTTTGAGAAAGAGATGAGTAAACATGAGAAAGAATAAGAGAGAGATACGAGCATAGAGAGTAGGTTATGCGATGGGGAACCCGTGAGTAATGGGTAGAGTATTCCCGCATGTACGCCGCATTGAGAGCGGCATGAGTATCAGATAGAGAAGTGGTGTAGCCCGTGAGAGTGCATGCGGATGAGGGCTATACCCGAGTACCCGAGAGAGAGATTATACACTCACATGGCCAAGGGTTCCGAATCCATGCATAACCAAGTTCGATCGGCTAGAATGAGTAGAAGTCACGTAGAGCGGGAGCGAGTCCCGGCCGTGCCTCCGGTAAGATGAGGCCGTAATTACTAAAGAGAGTTAACAGAAAAGAATTATGAGAAAGAGAAACAGAAATGAGAATGAGATAATAGAAAGAATTAAAGAATGAGAAAGCTTGAGAAAGAATGAGATAGAAAAAGAGAGAGAGTTTGAGAAAGAATGCGAAAGTTTGAGCTAATAAGAATAGAGAGTAGAAGAAAGAAACATGCAGTTCTTGTATTATTTGCATGTAGAGCTTATACAGGCGAGAACCATGATTTTCCTTCATGGTAAGTATGATGAGAATAAGAGAGGACCATGATTGTTCTTCATGGTAAGTAAGAATAAGAGAAAAAGAACAAAGAGAAAGAAAGAAATAAGAGCAGAACAGAGTTAAAGGAGAAGAACAGTATTAGAAAGAAATATGAACAGGGAGGAATAGAAATAGAAGAACAGTAGAGTAAGGAGAGAACCAAAGAGTGAGTTGCAGGGACAGGTAGTAGAGGATTTACTTACTAAGCATTGTTGTGCTCACCCCGTTATTCTTCTCTGTTTTGCAGGATTTAGGAGCAGCGATCGGATGGACGTCAAGGAGCGAAGAGTATTGGCACTACTGTCCACCAGCTATGATATTTTGTATTAATTAGAAAGTTTTTAATACATGGTATTTTGTATTTGTAAAGAAGTATATTTTTATGAGTAAAGAAAAATTTGAGCCCACTATCTTTCATATTATATACATATCTATATTTTACATAGTACGTATTATAAGAATAGTACTAAAGAGGAGTTATTACAAGAATTGACTCTTTGTAATAATGTTCATTGATCAATAAAAGGCAATTTATTCTATATCATGTAAATCATATCTATATGTATTGATATATGTCCTTAGAATGGTAGAACCATGATGAGGGTATCAAGTGTTTCAAATCTTGATAATGAGAACCCAATGAGCACATATGGTGGCCATTCTAGAAACGTCCGCAGTCCCAATATTATTCTAACCAAGGGCACAGTTAATACGGTATCATAGTGTTGAACGACCTCGCCGAAAGGCGATGCGATCTCACTTGTCAAGGTTTTTTGCTGACAACCTGGTGCAACACATGGGTGCTTGTTGTAGGCAAGTTCACTAGGCTGACCCACCAAAGGATTCTATAGGGATGGTAACCCTAGTGTCTATGGAATAAATCCTCTAAGGAATGGTAGTGCATGTGATCCTTAGACTTGAGATCACCAAAGCGCCTTGTACACCGATTGGTGTAGTTTGACACTAGCCTAACACAATTCTATTCAGAGCTATCAATATGGCAGTGATTGGCTTCATCGAGGAGTGTATCAAGACTATGGTGGATCGATAGAAGATTCATCACTCCTAGGTACGAGAGAAGTTATCTCACTGCGCAGTTTACTAAATGGAAATGACACTAAAGTTGTGGCCACAATAGGATTGAGTTGTTGCTCAATATAATTTAGTATTCCGGTCATTGGTCTAGTAACTGAACACATACATATCGAGAGCTACTAAGGTGACACAAGTTATGTACCTCAGTCTCGATGAGATAACAGATGATGAAATGATTTGATTGTACAGTAACCATATAGTTGATAGGTAGCTGCTTCGCTGAATCTGAATCTATCAGGTGGCCATGATGCCTTTCTAGGGGCCAATCTTGGTCTGTGTGTAGTGACATGATTAATTGATGTTAATTGCGATACTACTCACTGTCGGTATGATGAGGAGCCTACGGGTCACACATATAAGATAATTTAAGAATCAGTTTGTGTAAGGGGCATTTTCGTCTTTTAAGGTGAAAGGGTATTTTGGTAATGTCAAAGTGCAATTAAATTTGCTAAGGATGTTGCCAATATTTATTTTGATGTGAAAATTAAATAAGTGAGATTATATTTAAATATATGCACGCATATATTTAAATGAATTATTATTATTATTATTCTTAGTCTTATTCTTATTCTTATTCTTATTATTATTATTATTATTATTATTATTATTAAATGTTAATATATTTTATAAATATATTAATTGAGTTTAATTGGAATAATAATAATTAAAATAAAATATCATGATTGGGAGTATTTGGACATAGGGGCTATTTGGGTTGGAGCCCAAGCCTATTCCTTACTGGAATACGGTTTCACATACACTATCCAAGTGCATGTGTTTTGTGATTTTAAGAGAGAGTTCATTTTGTGATTATTCAATCATTGAAAGGAGGCAGCCCTCTCTCCCACTTTCTCTCTACATCTCACACTACCCTTGGTCATTGAATCAAAGTCTCTTTGATTTTGATTTGGTTCTTGAAGCTAAAGAGGATCTAGCAAATCCTTCTTTAGCTCCTCGGGTTATCTTCATATGGATCACCACTGGTTCGATTCTATTTTGGATCAGTAGTGAACCCAGTCAGAGACAAGTTTGAAGGAGCCTCCAAACGTGCATATGAACTCTAATCTTTACTCTGATAATTCATATTACCACAGATTTTCTATTTAACATATTATCTGTAATATCTATACCTTGATCTTGGTTTAAAAAGGAATCGATCTTTGTTTTTGTTTTTGTTTTCCGCTGCCATGGGTTGTATCGTTTCCTTACAATGGTATCGAGCCTAAGGTACCATATTTTATAGTTTAATGTATGATTTACAGCATGTATTTGATTGATAACATGTTATTTTTTTAAATCTGCAAAATCTATTTTTAAATGAATGATTTGATTGATCAATTGATTTAATAATGTGTTGATGGATGTTATTGGTTGTTTGGTGTCCTGGTCGAATGCTTGTGCATTCAATTCGATTTGGATACGCATCATTGCGTGAAAATTTGCAAAAAAACGGGAACTTTACGATTCATAGATCTGCAGCATTCGCTGCGGTGAAATAACACTTCACCACAGCGAGACTCGAAGTAGTGAGTCTAGCCGCGATGAAATAAAATGTCGTTGTGGCGTCGCGCTGGAAAAGCAGATCTTGCCATGGTGAAATAAAACTTTGCCGTAGCAAGAATCTCTCTAGAATTTTCAGAGTTTTCTAGAAATTTTATCTTGCCACGGCAACAAAGTTGTTGTCCCATTTTTGTGCTTTTCACAAAGGGACCAAACTATAGTTTTTAAAACCTTTAAAGCCAATAACCATTCTGCACATTTAAGAGGGTAATTTAATAATTTCACCCACCCAATTCAAAAATTGATGTTTTTGAATGTATGCAATGTACTTGTTTGAATATTGCATGGTACCCGGTACATGAGCCTTAAGACCTATGGTGAATGTTCTAAAATATTTTTGGGTATGTATGGTTGTAATTTTAAAATAGGGCCTACGTATCCTGCCTTTCTTCCCCTTCTTGATGTACATTCTCTTCTCATCTCATTCCCCTCGAATGTAAATCAAGGTTTCTAAATTTATTGATACAAAATTAGTTTGAGATTAATTTCAATTGTAAATTTAGTATGATGTTTTTGTAATGTACTTGAAGACGAAGCAATGATGAGGCAATCATACTTGAAGACTTAAGATATTTATTACAAGACCCCTAGGTGACCCACCGATTCCTCTAGGCTTGAGGAAATCGGTTTTTAGTTGGGCCATGTACCGGCACGTTTATATTTTTGTTTAGAATGCATGCTAAGGTTGAATGTTCAATAACATGCCAATAAATGTCATTCTAACAAGGATAATAACCTGGTGAGACATAAAACAAAAGACCTCAAATAAAATATATTAAGTCATGTAAGCCTTCCATCACCATGGGTTTAATCAAACCACTATTCGTCGGAACCTTGTTCTCCAAAGCGAAGGGTACACTTCTACCAGTGGGAGGTTAAAGTTCATTGGAGTTTTCCTTAATGGTGATAGGTCGACTTAAAATGACAGTTTTGATTGTTCACCAAAGCGAAGGTTGATAAACACGTCATAAGCATAGTAGAGAAGTACACATGTTGTGTACATAGCGACATGTAGTGTCCACTCTATTGATACTAGAAATCACACTTGAGGACAATGGCTAGGCCGTTGGATTGTGTGATTGGCTTGTTGGCTTGCTTCACATTTGAGGCTGATAGTGGGAGCTATCAACTAGTGTGGATTAAGTTTGTTGGCCTACCTAATAAACCCATTTTGGCTTGTTCGCCAAAGTGAAGGTTTGAAGTAGGCTAGATGGGATCTCAGTCCACTAGGAAAGCCAACGGGCTTTCCCGAGATAATAGTGAGGGCTATTGACTTGAGGAAAATAGTGGGAGCATTTTAATAAAAGACCATATTAAACGTTAATGAATATTATAATGACTTTTACTATTCTGCAATTGTAGATTCACTAAAATGAGCATTATGAACCTGCGACTGATAATCAAGAAAGAATACAAGTTGGATGGATCCAATTTCTCGGACTGGTGTCATAATCTTCAGATTATATTGAAGTCCAAAAAGAAGTTGTATATCCTTGATAAGCCATTTATGGTTGAACCTAGTCCTGTTGCCACTCAAGAAGTAAAAGACACTTGTCAAAAATTCCTTGATGATGCTGATGGCGTTCAATGCCTGATGTTAGCATCAATGACACTTGAGCTACAAAAGCAACATGAGAATATGGATGTGGCGGCCATTATTCTGCACCTCAAGGAGCTTTTCGAAGGAAATGCTTGGCATGAGAGGTACAAGGTGTCAAAAGCACTGTTTGGAAGTCGCATGACTGAGGGAGCCGAAGTTGGCCCTCATATGCTCAAAATGATCGAGTACATGGAGAGGCTTGAGATTTTAGGGTTCGGGTTAGATGCAGAATTACAAGTGGATTTAATTCTGCAATCTTTACCTGATTCTTTTTTGCCGTTCATAATGAACTTCAATATGAACATGATGGTGAAATCCCTGTCAGAGCTACTAAACATGCTAAGGACTGCAGAGTAGGACATGAAAAGATCCAAACCTGTTTTATTGGTGGGTGCTTGTAAAGGGAAGGGTAAGGGCAAGGGAAAGGGCAAGGGCAAGGGCAAGGGCAAGGGTAAGGGCAAGGGAAAGGCCAAGGCCAAACCCAAGTCCAAACCCAAAGGACAGGGTGCTCTTAGGCTTGAGAGTGGCATTGGGAAGGGCGGGAAAGTAATATGCTTCTATTGTGGCAAGCCTGGCCTCTGGAGAAAGCATTACAAGGCTTTCCTTGCCAGCAAGAAGTTAGAGGCTTCGACTTTAGGTATGTTCATAATTGAGATTAACTTCTCTCCTTCAACATCTCAGGTCATTGACACAAGATGTGGTACTCATATTTACACTGATGTGCAGGGACTAAGGCAAAGTAGATTGCTCGCCAAGGGAGAAGTGGACATACAAGTTGGAAATGGAGCACATGTGGTTGCATTGACTGTAGGTACTTACTATTTATCTTTGCCTTCGGGCTTGTTGTTGGAACTTCATAATTGTTATTACATACTTTTTATTTCCAAAAATATTCAGTATTTGCTTTGGATAATATAGGGTATCATTTTAAGATTCCTAATCGATTGTTATCCTTTAGTTTGAATGGTATTCTATTTTGAATTGGAAGGTTGTATAACGGGTTATATGTTCTTGATTTAAAGAATAAGGATATTCTCAATGTTGAAACCAAGAGAGCTAAACATAGCGATCGAAACCAAACATATTTATGGCATTGTAGATTGGGTCATGTTAACTAGACTTGCATTGCAAAACTTCAAAGGGATGGAGTTTTGGACCCTTTTGACTTCCAATCATTTGAGGTATGCGAATCATGCCTTTTAGGCAAGATGACCAAGTCTCCTGTCACAGGATAAGGTGAAAGGGCTACTAAATTGTTAGGCATCATCCTTGGTGATGTATGTGGTTCACTAACAGTTGAAGCCAAATGTGGATATTCATACTTCATTACATCTACTGATGATTTCAATAGATATGGTTGTGTCTACCTTATGAGTTATAAATCTAAAGCCTTTGATAAATTCAAAGAATTCAGGAATGAAGTACAGAGTATGTTGGGGAAAAGTATTAAAGCTCTTCGGTCGGATCGAGGAGGTGAATACTTAAGCTCAGTGTTTTCTGAATACTTGAAGGAATGTGGGATAGTATCACAATTCACTCCTTCGTACTCACCCTAACATAATGGAGTGTCTGAAAGGAGGAATAGGACCTTACTTGATATGGTTAGGTCCATGATGAGTTTTAGTGATCTACCTGCATCATTATGTGGTTATGGCCCAAAGACTACGACTCATGTACTGAATTGTGTGTCATCAAAGTCTGTAGATAAGACCCCATACGAACTATGGAGTGGGTGAAAGCCCAACTTATCTTATTCAAAGGATTTGGGGTTGTGAAGCTTATGTCAAGAAATTGACTTCAAACAAGCTAAGCCCAAAATCCTACAAATGTATATTTGTGGGGTATCCCAAGAAGACCAAAGGATAATATTCCTACCATCTATAAAAGCGTAGAATTTTTGTCGCTTGTACTAGTGTCTTCCTAGAAAAGGAATTTTTTTCTAAGAAGTTCTAGTGGGAGAAAGGAAAAACTCGATGAAGTTCTAGTACCACAAGATACATTAGACAAAGGACGGGAAGATGTGTTACAAGAGGTGGTTGAACATCACGAGGAGGTTACTCAACAATTTGTGGATCAAAGTGAACCACCTAAGGTAGCATAGGAGCTACGTAGATCTGGGAGAGTACATCGTGAGCTTGAGGTTATCTCATGATGAGAGATACAATTATCTCATGACTCAACATGGTAACATACTAGTCTACCAAGACAATTAACCTAGAACCTATGAAGACGCTATGTCGGATCCAGATTCTGTTAAATGGCTAGAAGCTATGAAATATGAGATGGAATCCATGTACCAGAACCAAGTGTGGTCTCTGGTGGATCCATTTGAAGGGGTAAAACCCATAAGGTGTAAATGGGTCTTCAAGAGGAAGACTGACACAGATGGTAAGGTGCATACCTATAAAGCACGTCTGGTTGCCAAAGGTTTCAAACAAATTCATAGTATTGACTATGAAGAAACCTTTTCACCAGTTGCCATGATTAAATTCATCCGGATTATGCTTGCGATCAAGCATATAATGACTACGAGATTTGGCAAATGGATGTCAAAACAACTTTCCTGAACAGAAACCTTGAAGAGGATGTGTATATGACACAACCTGATGGTTTCATTCTTGATAGGTAAGCTGACAAGGTATGCAAGTTGTAGAGGTCTATTTATGGACTCAAGCAAGCTTCAAGGAGCTGGAACATTCGTTTTGATGAAGCCGTGAAAGAATTTGGTTTTATCAAGAACGAAGATGAGCCCTGTGTTTACATGAAAGTGAGTAGGAGCACAGTGGCATTCCTAGTGTTGTATGTCGATGACATACTTCTGATCGGGAATGACATTCCAAACTTGCAGTCAATAAAGACTTGGTTATCCAAGTGCTTCTCCATGAAGGACTTAGGAGAATCAGCCTATATCCTTGGAATAAAGATATATCGTGATAGATAGCATAGGTTGCTTGCCTAAGTAAGAGTACATACATTGTCAGAGTACTGGAGAGATTCAGTATGGAAGAATCCAAGAAGGGGTTCTCCTAATGTCACATGGTGTCTATCTCTCTAAGGATATGTGTCCTAAAACAGATGAGAGATATAGGATGAAGAGGATCCCATATGCCTCGACAATGAGTTGTTCGAATTGATAAGTCAGAGAGGTTTGCATCCTAATTTGGTGACTTTTAATACATTGATAAATGGGCTTTGCAAGGAAGGGAAGACGCAGGAAGCTAATGGACTGTTGGAATTGATGAATCAAAGAGGTTTGCAGCCTAATTTGGTGACTTTTAATACAATGATAAATGGGTTGTGCAAGGTGGGGAAGACGGAGGAAGCTAATGGGCTTTTGGAATTGATGAGTAAAAGAGGTTTGCAGCCTGATGTGGTGACATTTACTACAATGATAAGTGGGCTTTGCCAAGAGGGGAAGATGGAGGAAGCTAATGGGTTGATGGAATTGATGAGTAAAAGAGATTTGCAGTATGATGTGGTGACGTTTAATTCAATGATTAATGCACTTTGCAAAGAGGGGAAGATGGAGGAAGATAATGGGTTGATGGAATTGATGAGTCAAAGAGGTTTGTAGCCTAATGTGGTGACTTTTAATACAATGATAAATGGGCTTTGCAAGATGGGGAAGATGGAGGAAGCTAATAGTTTGTTTGAATTGATGAATCAAAGAGGTTTGCAACCTAATGTGGTGACGTTCACTATAATGATAAGTGGGCTTTGCGAGGTGGGGAAGATGGAGGAATCTAATTGGTTGTTGGAATTGATAAGTCAAAGAGGTTTATCAAGAATATCCATCAATCAAAAGAAAAATGCAACACTAGAACTAATTACTAATTACTGTTCCAAGAGTTGATTTCTAAGGATTTGATCTCAATTTTACTGAAGCTTTGCTTATACAATTTTTGGTGTGCAGCATCTAAGCAGGGTGTTTTAGTTGTTGAAATGATGGTCGTTGTGAAGAGACTAGGAGATATATATTGAGGAGAAGAAGCGTTTTAGGCTGAAGTGAGTACAATTTGCAAACTCTTTCACATGAACCAGGCTGCAAAATTGTTGTTGAAATTTGCATGTCTGGTGTGGAAGAAGATAGAAACATGAGACCAGCAATGGATTCAAAAATCAAGGCTCTTTCAGAATGAGAAGCTGAAACTGAAGTCAACTGTGTGGAAAATTAATAGCTACAATATTTGATGTATAAATTTGTTTTCTGTTTTTGGTAGTTTTTGATTATATGAAGGATTAACTCATGGGATTTGCAAATGTATCATAGGAAGAGTGTAATGTTTATGCAATATATTTGTGTAAGGTTTAGAAAAATGATTTTGTGTTTTCTATTAGTTTGTGAGAGGACAATAGACCTTCCTAAATGAAGAAGAGGGTGTTTAAGGGTTGTTTTGTATTTGCATAAAATAGTGTGTTAGTAATCAGAACCATCAAAGTCAGCTAAATTTGAGGATGAATTTCTTAATGTAAAAAAGTTTAATGAATTGTTAGCGGAGCCTTAAACATTATATTATTACAAAGGTAGTAAACATTATATCCAAGTACATAAAACATTATTAAGAAGAAACTGAAAAGATCACAAGATACAACACAGTTTAGATTATGAATGAAAGAACAGCATGCATGCATGAAGAGTGGGGGAAATGGAGAAGAAAGCATAAAAGGATGGATTCAAAAACCGTTTTTCATACAAGCATGGAAATGAAATTATACCTACTCCTTTGCTTTGAATTGATGAAGATTAGCTTCAAAAGGATGAAACCTCCACACTTTAACACCACTTTGAGAGATTAGAGAATGGTCGTGGGTTTGAGAGAGAGTTTCTTGTTTGTGTTTTTGTGAACAAGTCAAGAATGAACAAAAATGCAATCTTTTGCACTTATATATACTTGGGCAATATTGCAATTATTTATTTTTCACTTCCAAGCCCAATAAAATCTTATTTTATAAAGGGACCCCACGAATTTAATATGCTATCCTTTGAATAATCAATATTATTCAAGGGCCCATGTAAACTAAACTAGTTTACATTAACAACCCATAAATTTACCACTTTTACCCTTTAACTATTAAAAGGTTATTTTTGTTCATCTCATTAATCTTAACACTTAAAGATATAATAATTAAATATAATTAATTATTGCTTGACCATTTCAACCCTTAAAAAGTCACAAATGATTTCTATGTAACTATTACTATAGAAATCCCGTTATTACCCTCAGAAGGTGTTAGCCCTCTTCGGATAATCATTTCTCTCTCTCATCCTTCTCTAACTTCTCAAGGCTATTGGTGTGACCATGTAGGTCCACCATGGATTAGCCGTGAGCCGGTTCTGGATGAATCCAGAAACCTATCCGGAGGCCCAACGACTATGGTAAACATCTAGCAATGTGCCATAGTCCCTAAACCACGATGAAGAAATACTCCATTGAACCCATTTCAGATCATACGTACCATGCAGGTAAAGTCCCTCCATTGAGATATCCTAATCGAGTATGGATTCTTGGAACGTCAAAATCCTAAACTTGATCTTCTACCGAATCATTGATCAATATGTTCGAAACTCGTCATCACAAACTTGCTTTTGTATGGCTAATAATAGACTCTGGCCAGAGGTTCAGTTTCTTGACATTTATCGATGTTCATCTAGGAACTCGAATCCAGATGGAGTCAGCGGTACTCCCAATCCTATATTTCCGAGACAATGGATCCCCTCTTGACCATCGTTCGTTTCCACATATGAACAACACATGACCAAAAAGGCTTTATTGTACGAAACATGATTAGTCTCGTACTTATACAAAGTATGAACCATACACATCCATATCGGATCCGACTATAATGTCTCGGGTCAAAGGACTACATCGTGCACTGATATAACCAAACGATAAATCATTGACTACATGCTTTTCCAAGTGATTTGTCGTTATTGATCCACGTTCAAAAAGCAGTTCACCAACCGTTAATCCATACCAATGCCCCAGTGACATGACTATCATCGTCATCCGTACTTATATCAACTCATGATATCTTTCAGAAGCATCCAGTATGCCTACTGTGCAATATAGTTGCCCAAATTATATTGCTTTCGTAGGGAACCCTTTTCGATAATTCATTTACCGATTAAATGAATCATCTGGACAATTCATATACATACTTTATTTTAAATGCATGACTGAATAAAGGAAGCAATTTACATATATGAATTGAAGAACTCTTTCTTCTATTATTTATGATATATATATATATATATATATACAAGACAAAATGCTCTGAAACCGACAACACGAATGGTTTCTAGGGCATACACTAATATACACTAACAAACTCCCACTTGCACTAAAGCCATTCGATGTTGTATCTCATACCCATCTTCTCAAGATGATGGTCCAATTGCTTCAGTGTCATTGCCTTAGTCAATGGATCAGCTACATTTTCTGCTGAAGGAGTCTTCAGAATCAAAATCTCTCTAGCTCCAACGAATTCTCTCAAAATGTGATACTTACGCTGAATGTGTTTGGATTTTTGGTGTGCCCTTGGTTCCTTTGCCTGTGCAATAGCTCCAGTATTGTCACAAAACATGCTTATCGGGTAAGCCATGTTCGAAACCACACCAAGTTCAATTACAAACTTTCGCATCCAAATAGCCTCATTCGCTTAAGCTTCAAGCACAATGTATTCACCTCGTAATGGAGTTAGTTGTGGTTGTCTGTTTAGAACTTTTCCAACTAACAGCACCTCCATTACATATAAAAATGTACCATGACGTAGACTTTCTATCATCAATATCTGATTGGAAATCAGAATCTGAGTATCCTTGAATGTTTAACTCGGAACATCCATAACTCAGAACTAGATCCTTAGTTCTTCTCAAGTACTTAAGGATCGATTTTACAATCGACCAATGTTTCTCCCCTGGGTTTGACTGATATCTGCTCGTAACACTTACAGCATAAGCTATATCAGGTCTTCTACATAGCATTGTGTACATTAAGCTACCTACGGCAGACGCATAAGGCACATTACGCATCCGCTGTCACTCTTCATCGGTCTTTAGACCCATCTCCTTAGAAAGATGAAAACCGTGAGTGAAGGGCAAGAGACCTCTCTTAGAGTTCTCCATGCTAAATCTTTTTAGCATTTTCTCTATGTACAATTTCTAGGATAATCCAATTACCCTTTTTGTTCTATCTCTATAGACACGAATGCCAAGGACATATGTCGCTTCTCCTAAGTCTTTCATCGAGAAGGTTTTCTGCACACAGACTTTTAATCAAACAAGTAAATGTCACGGTATTTGGGCTAAAACCCAACTTCAAAAGCGCCCCAAAAACCACATAACCACCAGAAACCCTTTCTATATTACAGAGGCAATTCATCAAAATATTCAAAGACATAAAATCCGGAGACAACCCAGTTGAATTCAACAGCTTATATAGCGAAATCACTTCATAATAATGCTTCTTCTTAGCTAGTGCACTAAACAAAGTGGTGAATGATGAAATTGGAGAAAGGGGTTTCGAATTAATCATGTAATAAAAAAAGTACAATGCTTCATTCAGAGTAAAGCTACCTGATCGACAATTTTCTTGAGGAATTTAGCAAGTGACGATCATTCAAGGGGTTTTTTGAAAGAACACGAAACTTCATTTTTGGAGCTTGAAGATGTGAGGTTGTGTAAGTGAGCTAACAAAAATAAAACATTAACTTTCGAAGATGGGTTTTGAGAGATTGAAGGACGAAGCGAAATGGGGATCTGAATCTCAAAGCCATGTATGAATTGAAGAGTGTTTTCGTGGGTCGTTTTTTCCCAAGTAAGGTCATTGCAAAAGGCAAATGCATTAAAGAGAAATGTTTTGACAAATTTCACAAACAACCTTTAAGGTTTTCAAAATTGCAAAGTTATGTCAAGTATCGATCTTTCCTATTCAAACCACCTTTATGATTTTGAAAATTGAAGTTAAAAATGTAAATCCACGTTCAGGTGTTTTTCGGTTTGAGGTGGTTTTAAAATTACGTACCTTGATGTGGGTGTTACAGATCCATGGAAGGATGTTACCAGTTGATTTGATTGTATTTGATATGCCTGACTTTGATTTTATTTTGGGCATGGACTTCCCAGGGAGATATGGAGTAGAGATTGATTGCCGAAAAAATAAAGCAAAGTTTAATCTTGATCAGGATGATAAGTTCAGTTTCGGAGAAGGGCCATCAGCTTAGTATGTTAATCAGCAGTGTAAAAGCCAAAAAATTGTTAAGAAAATGGTGCTCCGGGTATATTACCCATGTGGTGCATAGCAGTGATGTCCCTCGATCAGAAATCCAGAATGTGCCAGTAGTCCGGGAGTTTCCAGATGTATTTCTGGATGATTTGCCAGGTTTACCTCTAGAAAGAGAAATGGAGTTTAGCATTAAGTTGGCACCAGAGACAATATCAATTTCTAAAGCCCCTTATCGTATGGCCCCAACCGAGCTCCAAGAATTGAAAAAGCAACTCCAAGAACCCCTAGATAAGGGTTTTATTCGACTTAGCCATTCTCCCTGGGGTGCTCCGATTCTATTTGTGAAAAAGAAAGATGGGTCGCTACGGATGTGCATAGATTACAAAAAGCTGAATAAAATGATAGTGAAGAATAAGTACCCGTTACCTCGCATAGATGATTTATTTGATCAACAGTGTTTTCAAAGATTGATCTGAGGTCGAGTTTGTTAGAATAGATGCCCTAGAGCCAATCAATTATTTTAGAATTGACTCTTTGTAATAATGTTCATTAATCAATAAAAGGCATTTTATTCTATATCGCATAAATCATTATTATTGCAATATGTATTGATATATGTCCTTAGAATGGTAGAACCGTGACGAGGGTATCAAGTGTTTCAAATATTGATAGTGAGAACCCTATGAGCACATATGGTGGCCATTCTAGAAACGTCTGTAGCCCTAGTATTATTCTAAAGTAAGGGCACAGATAATACGGTAAGGCTATCATAGTGTTGAATGACCTTGTCGAAAGACAGTGACTGATCTCACTTGTCAAGGTTGTTTGGTGACAACCTGTTGCAACACATGGGTGCTTGTTCTAGGCAGATATACTGTAGCAAGTTCACTATACTGATCCACCAGAGGATTCCATATGGATGGTAACCCCAGTGTCTATGGAATAAATCCTCTAACGAATGGTGGTACATGTGATCCTTAGACTTGAGATCACCGGAGTGCCTTGTGCACCGAATTGGTGCGGTTTGACACTAGCCTAACGCGGTTCTATTCAGAGTGTCAATACGGTGGTGATTGGCTGCATCAAGGAGTGTATCAAGACTATGGTGGATTGACAGAGGATTCATCACTCCCGGGTACGGGAGAAGTTATCTCACAGCGCAATTCAGTATATGGCAATGACACTAAAACTATGGCCACAGTGGGATTGAGTTGTTGCTCTATCCAGTTTATAATACAGGTCATTAGTCCAATAATTGAATACACAATATCGAGAGTAATCGGAGGTTGACACTATTTCTATGCCCCAGTCTCATTGAGATAATGGTTGATGAAAGGATCGAATTGTAAGGTAACCATATCGTTGGCTGGTAGCTACTTTGCTGAATCCGAATCTATCGGGTGGCCATGATGCCTTGCTAGGGGCCAATCTTGGTCTGTGTATTAGTGAGATGATTAATTGGTGTTAATCGCGATATTATACACTGCCGGTATGATGAGGAGCCTATGGGTCACACACATAGAAGATAATTTAAGACTTAGAAAGAAATAAGGGCGTTTTTGTCTTTTTTGGGCGAAAAGGTATTTTAGTAATTTCCCAGTGCAATTAAATTTGCTGAGGTCGTAGCATTTATTTAATTTGTTAGAAAAAATTAAATAAGTGAAATTACATTTAAATATGTGATAGCATATATTTAAATAAATTATCATTATTGTTAAATATTAATATATATATATATATATATATATTAATTGATCTTAATTGAAGATAATGATGAATTAAAATAAATATCTAATTGGGAGTGTTTGGTAACATGGGGTGTTTGGGTTGGAGCCCAAGCCTATTCCATATGGGAATAGGGCAAATAAAATATTACTATAAAAGAAAAACTTTAGTTGAAAAAGAAAAAGTTTCATTTATCACTATTTCATTGAAAAGAAAGGAAAACACAGCCCCAAATCTCTCTCCCACGCTAGTTTTGGTTTTTGCCTTAAAATCAAATACATTTCATTTTTCTTCTTGTTTCTTAAGGCTAAGGAGGATCTAGCAAATTCCCTCCTTAGTTCCTTGTGATTGTCTTCGTGTGGACTACGTCGGTTCGATCCTACACTTGGGTCAGTAGCAAAATGTTCATTGACAAATTTGGAAGAGCCTCCAAACGTGGGTATGGTTTCTAAACTTCAAACTGATTTTTCTACAGATTCTTATAATGTATAAACTGTGATTTTTGTACCCAGATATTGGTTCTAAGGAACGAACCATGTAGTTTATGTTTTTGTTTTCCGCTGCGTAACTAGGTCGTTTGCTAATAGGGTTATCATCAAGTAAGAGTTACAGCGTAAGATATTTCCAAGCCTGCATTTCAGACCAGATATGGGCATTATGAGTTTGTGGTGATGCCTTTTGGGTTAACTAATGCCCTAGCAGTCTTTATGGATTTAATGAACTGGGTGTTTCATGACTGTCTTGATCAATTTATAGTGGTGTTTATTGATGACATCCTGGTTTATTCTTAGGCAAGAGAAGATCATGAAAAGCATCTGAGATTTGTGCTGCAGTGAATTTGAGATAAGAAGTTGTATGCCAAATTTCTAAATGTGAGTTTTGGCTAGATCAAGTTCTCTTCTTAGGCCACATTATCTCAAAAGAATTGTGTCAGTAGATCCCAACAAGGTAAAGGCAATCATAGAATGGCAAAGGCCGATGACAGTGAAAGAGGTTAGAAGTTTCCTGGGCCTTATAGGTTATTACAGGCGTTTTGTAGCAGGATTTGCCCAATTGGCTAATCCGCTTACAGCTCTTACCAAACAGGGAAATCCTTTCATATGGTTAGATGCGTGTGAAGAGAGTTTTCAAGAGTTAAAAGAAAGGCTCACCACAACTCCTATTCTGGTGTTACCATAGGAGGGTGTAGACTATGATATTTATACAGATGCCTCACTTTAGGGACTTGGTGCTGTTGGGTAGGGTAATAGCTTATGCTTCCCAACAGTTGAAAGAGTATGAGACAAGATACCCTACACATGAGTTAGCAGCCATAGTCTTTGCATTAAAGATATGGAGGCATTACTTGTATGGGGCAAAGAGCAATATTTATACTGATTATAAAAGTTTGAAGCATTTCTTCACCCAAAAAGAGTTGAATATGAAACAAAGGAGGTGGTTGGAGCTAGTAAAAGATTATGATTGTGAAATCAAGTATTAACCTGGAAAAGCCAATGTGGTAGCTGATGCCTTGAGTAGAAAAGCCTCTTTGTCTCAGCTCATAGAGCAGAAAGAACTATTGGAAGAATTTCTCAAGGAACAGATAGAGATGGTACCAGGAAGAATTGCCAGGTTAGAAATTCAATCTACTTTATTGGAAGAGATTAAAGAAAAGCAAGCTGTTGATAAGTGGTGTCAGAAAATGAGTTGACAAGTGGTGATAGTAGACAAATTAACCAAATTAGTGCATTTTCTTCCAGTAAAAGACAGTAGCACCTTAGATCAGTTGGCCCATATTTACATCAGAGAGATAGTCAGATTGCATGGGGTGCCCAAGACAATAGTATCAGATAGAGATTCCAAGTTTGTTTCAGCTTTCTGGATTAGTCTATAGAGAAACTTGGGTACTAAGTTAGCATTTGGTACAGCTTACCACCCACAGACGGATGGCCAAACTGAGAGAACCAATCAGGTGCTTGAGGACATGCTGAGAGTGTGTTGTATGTATTACAAAATGACCTAGCATAAGATGCTACCATTGATAAAGTTTGCTTATAATAACAGTTATCAGTCTACAATTAACATGGCTCCTTATGAAGCTCTATATGGTAGATGATGTAGATCCCCACATCACTGGGATGAAGTAGGAGAGAAAGATGCTTTGAATACAGCTCTTAGACTGGAAATAACTTAGAAAATGATGGAAGACATTAAGTTGATCAAGAATAGAATGAAACAAGCTCAAGACAGACAAAAGAGCTTTACGGATTTAAAGAGAAAATATGTAGATTTTGAAGTGGGTGATAAAGTGTTGATTAGGATTTCCCCCTACAAGCGGGTAATGTAGTTTGGTGGTAAAGAAAAACTTGCCCCTAGATACATTGGCCCCTTTGAAGTATTGCAACGAGTAGGAAATGTAACGTACCAGTTAGCGCTACCACCAAATATGAATAGGGTGCACAATGTTTTCCATGTATTAATGCTTCAAAGGTATGTCAGCGATCCCTCCCATATATTGAAAGCAGAAGAAGTGGAATTAGAGGAGAGTCTTGTTTATGAGGAGCGCCCAATTCAAATATTGGATAAAAAAATTAAAGAGCTCCGAAATAAGAGTATTCCACTAGTAAAAGTACTATAGAGGAATCATATAGTAGAAGAAGCTACATGGGGGGTGGAGCAAGATGTACGTAACCACTATCCTGAGTTGTTTATTTTAATTTCACGGACGAAATTCTTTTAAGGAGGGGAGAATCGTAACACCCACAGCAAGGTACATAATTTTATTTATGCCCTAATACCCTCAGTTGGATTTCTTTGAAGTTACTTCAGACAAATGTGAAGGAAAATTCCTTGAAACTTCATTAGGGGTAAAATGGTCTTTTCACTCATAATTAGTTGAAAAAGTGGGAAGTGAAAGGAAGCAAAATAATGTGAAGAAGATAATAAAAATGAGGGTATTTTGGTAATTGACTAAAGGACATAGATGGAATTTCATAGAAAGTGCAAGGGCAAAATGGGAATACATGCATATATTATTAGATAAAAGGTTTCATTGAAGAAACCCTAGCCATATCTTCAGCCCTTGTACATGCCACCTTCACCCCATTTTCCATCAATTTTCTTCACTAAATTTAAAGGGGAAATCATAGGATTTGGCTTGGATTTTTAAAGATTTTCAATCCTAAAGCATCCAAAGGTAAGATTCTAGCAAAAGGAGTGTGATTAAACTTTAAAGTTTTAAATTCTTATGGTTTTTATATGATCTAGGTCCAAGAGGAAGAGACTTTTAGCAAAAGGAAGTTATATCACACATTCAATGTAAGTAAACCTAATTTTAACCTTGATTTGAGCAAGACTTGTGTTGAATGAATTTTTGCATGTTAGTATATGATGGTATGAGAGAATTATTGGCTGTTTTTGATGTTTAATGATGCATAAATTCCAGCCGTGAGAAGTAGAGTATGGTTATGTGATGATCTGGTGAAGTTGTGGAAGGATTTGTGTTGAAATTCCTGAAGTGTAGAGAAGTGATGAATTCGGCCAGGTTTGATACTAAAGTTAGTGAGTTTTTGGCTCACAATTTGGTGGAATTAGAGAGTTGTGGAAGTGTAGCCAACATGGTAGTTGCATGTGCATATTAATTGTTTGATGAAAATCCAAATAGAAAATGCATGCATGAGTTGGCTAATCCCTAATGAAAAAAGTGTTAGAGAAAGGCAAGAATTGAAGTAGGAAGATTATGTTTGGGCTTAACTAAGTGTAAATGTTAATATTCAAGAGTGCATATTGTTATGCCAAAATTTAGAATATCACTTGGTCAGGTTAGTTCCATGAGAGAAATGGCCCTTAGTGTTTGGTTCTAGTTACTTGAACCATTACTACTTTTTGAATAGCACACGAAAGTGTTAGAGAAGAATTTGCAAGTTAAAGTGTTATTTTGATATGACAATTGTGATAGTAGAGAATGGTAGAATATGTCATGACATACTATTATGCCATAATGAATTTGGAAGTTTGTATATGTGAATTTGGAAAGCATATTAAAGAATGGGCTTGATCATGCATATATTGTGCACATGATTATATATATAGCCTTGATTTAGTAAATGAGAATATGAAAGAATATGTTAGCAAAGAATGAGAAAGAAAGAAAAGAAAATGGCTTGTAGTTTTCTTTTAAGCTAACATGCAAGTATGTATATTTTCTCATGTATTAAAGCATGCAAGTGTAGAATTTCCATAGCTTAGAAATTTACGTTGAAATGTATACAGTATCTCTTTCTATTCTCTTTCTATAGCATGCTATATTAAAAGGTTTTTGCGATGGGGAACCCGTGAGTGACAGAGATGCCCACATACGCGCCACCACAGCAGAGAGATATAGTATTTGTACAGTCCATCAGTATTGTATGTGGATGAGGATTGTACCTAGCAGAGCATACCTACATGCACGCCACCACGAGCGAGCGGCCACAACAGAGAGATACAATATTTGTACAGTTTGTCAACAGTGCATGTAGATGAGGACTGTACCCACTCACACGGCCAGGGTTCCAAATCCATTCATCAACCTAGTCTGATCAGCAAACCAGAATAGAAGAAAAAAAAGAAAGAGAAACAGAGAAGAAAAGAAAGAGATACAGCATAAGATATAGAAAACAGAAAAGAAAAGAAAGTTCTTTTCTCAAGAAAGTTTATTATTCTGTATATGCTACTTACATGATTCAGTATTTTTTATGTGCTCGACAATGTACAGTTTTATTCATTGTCTTTGTACGTTGATAAGTAGCAAATCAGAATATCAGAAAAGAATGCAGAATATCAGAAAAGAATGAAGAATATTATCAAAGAATAAAGTGAGAAAAGGAAAATCAGAACATTAGTAATGGAGGAAACACAGTAGTGCAGTTCGGTTTACTTACTAAGCAATTAGTGCTTACTCTGTTATTTTACTGTTTTGCAGGTACTAGATGATTTACGACCTGGGTAGGGACGCAAGAAGCGAAGGAGTTTGGCGGCACTGTGCTTCAAGATTACCTTGTGCTTACTAAAGTATATCAGTATTTTGTGTATATATTTATATGAATTAAAATTAAAATTTTCATATTTTACATTATGTATATATATTTATAAAAGTTATTTATTGGATTTTATCATATATTTCTCAAAGAATTACTAGGTATACCGTATATTACAGTTTCACTTATATAGTGTCACTTAATTAAAACCCTAATCCAATAGGAATAGCCATGGACTCTTAAGTTAATCCATCCTTGCAACCAAACACACCCTTTATGGTATTTTAATTTTAATTGATTATTAATATAATTAAAATCAATTAACATATATATAATAATATATATTAACATTTAATTATTAATAATAATCCATTTAAATATATGCGCACATATATTTAAATATAATCTCACTAATTTTAATTTTAATATTAAAATTAAATACATGCAACAACCTTGGCAAATTTAATTGCACTGTGAGATTACCAAAATACTCTTTCATCCTAAAAGATGAAAATACGCCTTTCACAAAAACAATTCTTAAATTATCTTCTAAGTTTGTGACCCATATGCTCCTTATCATATCGGTAGTTAGTAGTATCGCAATTAACACCAATTAATCGTCTCACTACTCATAAACTAAGATTGGCCCCTAGCAAGGCATCATGGCCACCCGATAGATTCGGATTCAGCGAAACAGCTACCTATCAATGATATAGTTACCATGCAATCAAATCCTTTCATCATCTGTTATCTCATCGAGACTGAGGTACAGAGATAGTGTCGACCTCAGTTATCCTCGACATCTATGTATTCAGTTACTGGACCAATGACCGGAATAATAAATTGGATTGAGCAACCAGTCAATCCCACTGTGGCCACAACTTTAGTGTCATTGCCATTCACTGAATTGCTTCGTGAGATAACTTCTCTCGTACCCGGGAGTGATGAATCCTTTGTCAATCCACCATAGTATTGATACACTCCTTGATGCAGCCAATCACTATCATATTGATAGCTTTGAATAGAACTATGTTGGGCTAGTGTCAAACTACACCAATCGATGCACAAGGCGCTCTGGTGAACTCAAGTCTAAGGATCACATGCACCATCATTCGTTAGAGGATTTATTCCATAGACACTGGGGTTGCCATCCATATGGAATCCTCTGGTGGGTCTATCCAATGAACTTGCCTCCAATAAGCACCCATGCATTGCACCAGGTTGTCGCAAAGCAACTTTGACAAGTGAGATCAGTCATTGCCTTTCGACAGGGTCGTTCAACGCTATGATAGTTCAACGCTATGATAGCCTTACCGTATTATATGTTTCCTTGATCAGAATAATACTGGGGCTATGGACATTTATAGAATGGCCACCATATGTGATCGTAGGGTTCTCACTACCAAGATTTGAAACACTTAATACCGTCGTCACAGTTCTACCATCCTAAGGACATATATCATTACATATAACTATGATTTACACAATATAGAAGGATATGCCTTTTTTATTGATGAATAAACATTTATTATAGAGTCAAACTCACAATAATAGATTGGCTTTAGCGCACTTACACTAACAATTCTCAATTCATAGATAATATGAGCACAAATGAGAAAAACTCTTCCTGAGCTCCTAACACTTTAAAGATAGTAGAGCAAGACATTAAAAGTCTAAACTAGTGATGTTAGTTGCTTTTAACACTAGTAGAGGAGCGGTCAAAGGTAAAGGTAAGGCTAAGTCCAAACCCAAACCTAAGTCCAAACCTCCTGATGCTCTTAAGTCTTAGGGTGACATCAACAAAGATAGGAAAGGTAGTTTGCTTTTGCTATGCCAAGCATGACCACTAGAGGAAACACAACAAGGCCTTCCTATAGAATAGAAGAAGAGAGCTTCTTCTTCTAAAGGTGTGTATTGAGACTTATCTCCTATTACATCTTGGGCTATTGACACTAGATGTGGTTCTCACAATTGTAATAATATACGATAGAGTAGATCACTTGGTCAAGGAGATGTGGACCTACTAATTAGAAATAGAGCACGTGATGTTGCATTAGCTATAGAATCTTATTTTTTGATTTTGCCTATAGGCTGGTTATTTGGCACTTATGGATTACTATGATTTTTCCTCAGTTTCTAGAAATAAAATTTCTTTGTCCACCTTTGACAAATGAGTGTTGGATATAAAGAAATGCTCAACAGTCCTGTTTTTCACTTAAGTTAGAGTAGATGCCTATACGGTGCCGTTTTGCTTATGTTAGTTGAGTGATTAAAGTCAGTCCTCTGTACTCCTGATTCAACTAAGAAAAATCTAGAAAAGTTCCTAAACTTTTAGCTCCTTTCTTCTCTAATTTTCTCTCTCAAAACCTAATCTCACATGGTATCAGAGTACTATTAACTAACATCGAACATTGCGATGATACTAAAACCTTTCAATCTAACAATCTTGAAAATGTCATTCATAATTCATCTAGCTCACCTTTCTCAAAAACCTCAGCTATTTTGGTGCTCACAAATCTTGTTTGCTATAGGATCGCATGACCTTGAGGATCATCTAACAGGTCTTGTTCCATGCCCATCTCCTCTTATTACATGTAAAATAGATAGCTAAAAAGGTAGAAATGTTGATCAAATTGATGATTGTTTGGTAACTGAAAGGATAAATCCAGCTTACTCTTTGTGGAAAAGAACTGACAAGTTCTTAGTTAGCTAGTTACTTGCTTCAATTTAAGAAGAAATATGTGTATTTTGAAATGTCAATTTGCTTTAGAAATCAGGTTTTCTCTTGAGAAAGAGTTTATTATTGACTCAAAGGCTAGGGCTTTGCATTTGAAAAACTAACTTCAGAACACAGCCAAAGAAAATCTTAGCATTTGTGATTACATTAGAAAAATGAAAGGAATTGCATATAGTCTTTCAACAAGTGGCCAAATTATTTCTGAAGATGATTTGTTGCAACTTATCTTGGATGGATTAGGTCTAGAAAATGATGTTGTAGTGGTTGATCTTACATCAAGAATTGAGTCACCAAATTATTTTGTGTCACTACAAGAAGCACAATTTCCGTTTCAAAAATATGAAATTTGACTGGACAAGTTTAATTCTGTGGATTTTCACAATAACTCAATACACTCTATAGCAAAAGTTGACATTAAAATTTAGTAGCATCAAACACTGTTTCTCTACCTTCTAACAGTACCTATAATGTGTCTCAAGTTGCTGGTCATTCTCTTGATGCAACTAGCCATCACAAGATGAGTGGTACCTATCCTATTTTTGGTTCTCAATCTAGACAAGTTGCCTTTCCTAATCAATTTGGTGAACATATTGACTCACAAGCTACCTTGATTCAACTATTTGGATACAATTTAGGAGCTAATAGACCTACTTCTTGTAATCCATATAGAAGAGGTTGTGGCAAAGGAAATGGTAAAGGAAAACCTATATGTCAAGTTTGCAACAAGACAAGCCACATTGCTGTTTAGTGCTTATCACTGTTTTAATTCTAACTACAATGGTGGTTTTTCAATACCTGGACAACAAAGTCAATATGGAGTTTTCAATGGCTCAGCTCAAAAGCACTATGGTGGTTTTTATGGTCCAAGTTACTTGAATTTTGGCCAAGGATCAAATAGCTTTCATATGGACATAACTTGTCTCTTGCACCCCAGAATTATAGGGACTTTAATTACCCAAATCAATCTTACAATTCTGATTTTATGTCAACACCACCATCTCAGCAATCGCAGCAATTTCCTCAGCACTCTACTCCGCAATATCCTTAGCACTTTGCTTCAAAATTTCCTCAGCACTCTAGTGACATTAATCAAGTTCACTTTGCTGCACAAGCTATCCCACTTCCCAGTTAGATACATAGTTCTAGTCCACGTGTGAACACCTCTTCTCTGGCAACTTCATCACATTCATCAAGTACAAATCAAGGACCTAATAGGACTGTCTTGATCTTCTACACCACAAGACCTTATCTGGTACATAGACTTCTAAGCCACTGATCATGTGACATCTGATCTAACTCAGATACATACAAGCTAGGACTATGATGGATCAAGTCAACTTCAAGTGGGCAGTGGTAAGTTTCTGCATATCTCTCATATTGGTTTTACATTATTACCTAGCAAACTGCAAACTAAATGTCACACTTAAAACATGTTCTTTGTGTTCCTAGAATAACTAAAAACCTTATTAGCATTTCCAAGTTTACAAAAGATAATAATGTTGTAGTGAAATTTAATTCTAATTGTTGTGTTGTCAAGGACAAAGTCACCAGAGCAATTTTACTATAAGGAGAGCTTAATGCAGGCTTATACCAGTTGACTCTCCCATCTCAATTACCATCTCCTTCTTATGTTTCAAACTCACAAACCTTTTCAAAGAATAGCTCTTATACTGCATCAACATCTTCTAAAAATTTACCAAAACATTATGTTTGTAATAACAATAGTGTAGTTTCAAATGCAATTCCCAAGAATAATGTAGTTTCAAATATACTTTCCCAGAATAATGATGTTTCTGTTTTTAATTCAGTTGTATCCAATGCTTGTGATGTTTGTGCTAAAACTATTTTTGAATACAATAATACTAAATGTGCTATTACGAGCACTGGTTTTACTGATTCTATTGCTTGCATTACTTATTTTGCTTATCATTCTGATTGCTCATTGTCTCATATTCCTGACTATACTTTTTGTAAGGTTACAAATTCTACATGTGACAAACCTTCTATTTACTTAGCTAATGTCAATAACACTAATCCTATGATTTGGCATAAGAGACTAGGCCATCCTTCATTCTATTGTTTATAGAAAGATTATACATAGCATGTCTCACTCTGATTCATTTTCAATTAAACAACTTTCTTCTATGGATTTCTGTGATGCTTGCCACTTAGGCAAAATGCATCAGAACACTTTTCCTGCTTCTTCTTCTAAAGCAACAGCACCTCTTGAGCTTGTACATAGTGACATCTAGGGACCTTCTCCCTTAGCATCCACTGAAGGATTTAGGTATTATGTTCAATTCCTAAACGATTTTATTTTATATACCTAGTTGCTTCCCCTTAGAACCAAAGCTGAAGTCAAATCCATCTTTGTCAAATTTCATCACCTTGTTGAAAGACAATTTAATTGGAAATTAAAATGTCTTCAATCTTACCAAGGAGGTGAATATAGAAGTCTTATACCCTATCTCACTACTGAAGGTATCCAATTTAGGCATTCATGCTCATACATTCACCAACAAAATGGTTGAAATGAAAGAAAACATAGGCATACAATTGAAACATGATTAACTCTTCTTGCTCATGCATTTATGCCTTTAAATTTTGGAAGGCTTGCACTTGAAACTACTTTATTTTTTATAAACAGAATGTCTTCATCTGTTTTGGATTTTTCTTCTCCTATCAAGTTTTGTTTCATACAACCCTTGTTTATTCTACTCTAAAGGTATTTGGTTGTGCATGTTTTCCTTTCTTAAGAGTCTTCAATAAGCACAAATTTTATTTTCATTCATCCAAATGTGCTTTTATGGGGTATAGCCTAATTCACAAAGGTTATAAGTGCTTGGCTTCTGAAGGAAAATGTTAGAGTAGATGCCCTAGAGCCAATCAATTATTGTAGAATTGACTCTTTGTAATAATGTTCATTAATCAATAAAAGTCATTTTATTCTAAATCGCGTAAATCATTATTATTGCAATATGTATTGATACATGTCCTTAGAATGGTAGAACCATGACAAGGGTAACAAGTGTTTCAAATCTTGATAGTGAGAACCCTATTAGCACATATGGTGGCTATTCTAGAAACATTCGTAGCCCTAGTATTATTCTAAAGTAAGGGCACAGATAATACGGTAAGGCTATCATAGTGTTGAACGACCCTGTCGAAAGGCCGTGACTGGTCTCACTTGTCAAGTTGTTTTGTGACAACCTGGTGCAACACATGGGTACTTGTTGTAGGCAAGTTCACTGGACTGACCCACCAGAGGATTCCATATGGATGGTAACCCTAATGTCTATGGAACAAATCCTCTAATGAATGGTGGTGCATGTGATCCTTAGACTTGAGATCACCAGAGCGCCTTGTGCACTGATTGGTGTAGTTTGACACTAGCTTGACGCAGTTCTTTTCAAAGTTGTCAATACGGTGGTGATTGGCTGCATCAAGGAGTGTATCAAGACTATGGTGGATAGATAGAGGATTCATCACTCCAGGGTATGGGAGAATTTATCTCATGACGCAATTTAGTATATGGCAATGACACTAAAATTGTGGCCACAATGGGATTGAGTTGTTGCTCTATCCAGTTTATAATACAAGTCATTGGTCTAGAAACTGAACACATAATATCGAGAGTAACCAAAGATTGACACTATTTCTATGCCTTCATCTCGTTGAGATAACGGATGATGAAAGGATCGAATTGTACGGTAACCATATCATTGACAGGTAGCTACTTTGTTGAATCCGAATCTATCGGGTGGCCATGATGCCTTGCTAGGGATCAATCTTGGTCTGTGTGTAGTGAGACGATTAATTGGTGTTAATCGCGATACTACACACTGCTGGTATGATGAGGAGCCTATGGGTCACATACATAGAAGATAATTTAACAGCCAGGAAGTTAGAAGGGCGTTTTCATCTTTTTGGGTGAAAGGGTATTTTGGTAATTTCACAGTGCAATTAAATTTGCTGAGGTCGTAGCCTGTAGTTAATTTGTTAGAAAAATTAAATAAGTGAAATTACGTTTAAATATGTGTTAGCATATATTTAAATAAATTATCATTATTGTTAAATGTTAATATATATATTAAATATATGTTAATTGATTTTAATTGAGATAATGATGATTAAAATAAATACCTAATTGGGAGTGCTTGGAAACAAGGGGTGTTTGGGTTGGAGCCCAAGCCTATTCCATATGTGAATAGGGCAATTAAACTTTACTATAAAAGAAAATGGTTAATTGAAAAAAAAAAAAAATGAGAGAGATTTTACATTTCACTCATTCATTGAAAAGAGAAAAACCTCTAGCCCCTTAAACACTCTCCCACGTCAGAATGGTTTTTGCCTAAAATCAAATTTCTTTAATTTTTCTTCTTTGTTCTTAAGGCTAAAGAGGATCTAGCAAATCCCTCTTTAGTTTCTTGCGATTGTCTTCGTGTAGACTACATTGGTTCGATCTTACACTTGGGTCGGTAGCAAAATACATTCAGAGATGACTTAGAGGAGCCTCCAAACGTGCGTATGATTTCTTAAAATCTATATTAGTTTTCTATAGATTCTTATTTTGATATAAACTGTAAATTTGTGCCCTGATTTTGGTTCTATGGAACGATCCATATTGTTAGAAGTTTTTGTTTTCCGCTGCGTAAATGGATCGCTTCCTAACAGAAAAATCATCATTACACCTAGGCAGCGTTTGGTTCGGGTTGATATATGATTAATCATGTAATCTTTATTTAATTTTCAAGATTCCCTCGTTTGGTTGTCAAGTAATAAAGATTACGTAATCTTTTATTGCAAATAGTGTTTACTTTTGGTAATATTGGAGGTAATCAGATTACCTTCCCAAGGGGTGTTAATATAAGATTACCGAGGTAATCTTAATTTTGACCCTATTTTGCCCTTAATCTTTTATCATTTCGGACACATTTGCCCTCATATGTCTACCAAATAACAATTACCCCAGACCCCCCTATATTTGAAATTTAGCTAAAACACCCCTGCCACAAAAAAGTTTAAAAGTTAACAAACTACCCCCAACCACCCAAGACCACTGCCGGCCGCTAGTCACCACCACTAGTTGTTGGCGAAAGTCATCATATCAGTACAGGACTGGCAGGATCTTGCCGGTCATGTGCCAATAAGGACATTTTTGGCCATGGATTTGTGATCCATGGCTAGAAACGACTTGATCTAGTCGTTTCACTGCCAAAGATGTGGCTGTGAAACACCATAGATCATTTCAAGGCCAACGATCTGGCCTTTTCACGGTCAGATCTAGCCATGAGACGGTTAGATCTGGCCAGATTAGGTCTTATTGGCACATGACCAACCAGATCTGGCCGGTCGTTCACCATTATGGCAGTTGTCAGTGGTGATGGCTGGTTGCCAACGGTGGCTTGGGGTGAGGGGGGTGATTTTGCTTCAAATTAAAGTTGTTTATGGTTGGGGTGTTTTAGTAAAATTTCAAATATAGGGGGGTTAAAAGAAATAATTTAAAAAATAATAATAAAGGAAGGGCAATTTAGTAATCTACATAACATGCCCACTCATTTATCCTCCCAACCAAACATATTATTATAACATACCCACCAATTTATTCCAACCAACCAAACACGTTTCTCTAAAGATTCTCTAGTAATCTATCTTTCCAGTAATACAAAATTCCTTAGTAATATAACATTCCCTAAACCAAACACACCCTTAGTGTTAAGTTCAATGAAACCATCTTTCCTTTTTCAAATGGTTTTCTAACTTCTTCTATATCTTCAAAATCTTCTTCAGATGACTCCTATCATCCTTCTAATTCACATTTTCCTTTTGTAACTATGCCTAATGTGAGTTCCCTTGTAGTACCATGTTTTGTAGTACCATGTTCTAATACTAAGTCTTTTTCATCATTGCATCAGTCTCATATTCCTACTGCATCTATTTCTGACAATACTAAACCTAGTCATTCCTCTCAAGCTCAACCATTGTCACCTCACTCTCATCCTTTAAACCCATCCATTTCAACATCAACTACTATTCTAGTCCCTGAACCTAGTTTTTCCTCTCAAACTCAACCATTGTCACCTCACTCTCATCCTTTAAACTCACCTATTTCAACATCAAATGATATCCTAGTCCTTTATTCACAATCCTTTGTTTCTTCCCAACTTGGTCCATCATACACTTCTCTTAAATCTCCACAATATGTTCCCTCAAATCAATCACTCTCCACTTGTCTTCTTGAAGTTGCTCTACTTCACCTACAGTCCTCAGTTTCTCCTGAAAAATCAGTTGTTTGTCCTAATCTCCATCTCATGATTACTAGAGAAAAATCAGTAGGTCTTACTAAAGCCAAAGCAATCTGTTCTGATCATACTGCTTGTTCAACAGCATTTACTCTTGTTCTTGAGCCACTTTCAGTTTCCGAGGCTCTCACTTCACCACAATGGAAACAAGCTATGAAGCTTGAATTTGATGCTTTGTTGGCCAATAATACATGGTCCCTTGTCCCTTTCACAACTGATATGCATGTAGTAGGGAATAAGTGGGTTTTTAGAACCAAATTTCATGCTATTGGGACATTGCAGAAGTATAAAGCAAGGTTAGTTGCAAAGGGTTTCCAACAAACTACTAGGCTAGGTTATTTTGAGACCTTTAGCCCTATCATCAAACCTTCCACTATTAGAATTATACTCACCTTAGCTGCTACTTACAATTGGGATATTAAGCAAATAGATGAAAATAATGCTTTTCTAAATAGTGAACTTCATGAAACTATTTATATGTTCTGATACTGGCCTGTTTATTCATAAGCAAGGAGGCAAAGTTACATATGTACTCATCAATGTGGATGATATTCTACTTATTGGATCAGATAGTAAATTTGTTCATCACTCGGTACAAAATCTCATATCAGTTTGTTAGTAACTGATTAGATTCGCGCAGCGGAAAAACATAATATTTAAAACGAATTGATCAATTGCACGAACCAAGATCCGAGTATAGATTATAATGTTTTCATGCATAAACTAACATGTAAAATAAAATTATATAAAAACAAATCCATTCAAGGATTTAGTTCATACCGACATTTGGAGGCTCCTCTGAATATCTTTGACTTCAGACACGAACACTGTTTACTAGCTATTGTTCACCATATACTATTCACGTGATTCTTCGTTAATCGATCCAATGTAGGATCGCACTCACACAAGTCCACACGAATATAATCCGTAGAACCCTTGATTATTTTACTAGAAAATCAAGGGCTTTGAGAATCAAGAAAGAAGAACAAGAAAAATTATGTTCTTCACACAAGAGTGTAACGTGAGAGAGAGAGAGAGATAGGGTGGCTAAGGTTTTTGATTATTGAATAATACTTGTTTTAATTTTTAGTTGCAACAATTAAAACCCTAATCCACTAAGGAATAGCCATGGGCTCCAACCTTACTTCACCCTTGCAACCAAACACACCCTTTATGGTATTTTAATTAATTAATTAATTATTATTATAATTAAAACCAATTAATATATAATAATATATTAACATTTAATTAATAATAGTAATTCATTTAAATATATACATAGATATATTTAAATATAATCTTGCTAATTTAACTTTAATATTAAAATTAAATAATGCAACAACCTCAACAAATTTAATTGCATTGTGAGATTACCAAAATACCCTTCGTCCTAAAAGACGAAAATACCCTTCTCACAAATTGATTCTTAAATTATCTTCTAAGTGTGTGACCCGTAGGCTCTCCATCATATCGGCAATGCGTAGTACAGTGATTAACACCAATTAATCGTCTCACTACACACAGACCAAGATTGGCCCCTAGCAAGGCATCATGGCCACCCGATAGATTCGGATTCAGCGAAATTGAAGCTTGTCAACGGTATGGTTCAAGGTATGGTTACCATTAATGATCGGATTGAATAAATTGGATTGAGCATTAACTCAATCCCACTGTGGCCATAGATTTAGTGTTATTGCCATTTACTGAATTACCCAGTGAGATAACTTCTCCTATACCTAGGAGCGATGAATCCTTTGTCGATCCACAATAGTCTTGATATACTTCTCAATGTAGCCAATCACTACCGTATTGATAGCTTTGAATAGAACTACATTAGGCTAGTGTCAACATACACCAATTGGTGCATAAGGCCCTCTAGTGATCTCAAGTCTAAGGATCACAAAGACCACCATCCGTTAGAGGATTTATTCCATAGACACTGGGTTACCATCCATATGGAATCCTCTAGTGGGCCTGTTCAGTGAACTTGCCTCCAGCAAGCACCCATGCATTGCACCAGGTTGTCGGCAAACAACCTTGACAAGTGAGATCAATCATTGTCTTTTGACAAGGTCGTTCAACGCTATGATAGCTGATGCGTTGTAACTACAACATGCATAAACAGCAAGTGCACTAGTCGCACAAGTAATAAAGTGATGAGTGAGTATCTTTCCCACGAGGATTGTTTGCTAAGCACTAAGTTTTCTACCGTTTTCAAGTTGGAGCAATCGAATTCTTTTGGATTAATGGGAGCAAATTAAACTATAACTAAAACAAAATTTACTAAAATAAAAGTAAACTATGAAAGCAAGATTAAAAACACAGATAAAATCAATTCAAACAAACAGTTAGGGTTTTGACTTCATTCGGATTCTATGGGTTAAACCTAAAGATTAAACTAATTCCATATTCACATGCATTGATTGTAAATCAAATTCTCTAAAGTGCAAAACATACCTTCTCAGGCTATGTTTTCCTATTCTTCCCTATTAACCTTTCGCACCCAACAAATTGAAGGTTAATAATTCTAAGCTCATTAAGCACAAAGAATCCTGAATTTGATTTCATTGATTCTTGAATCTATCTCTAGCATTCAATACTACAATGGTGATTACCCAAGAAGCCTAACATGATTCATTTCTCAATCTGATCATGTTCATCACATAAAAATGATAAACTCAGAGTAATCACACAATCAAAGCAAAATCATATGAAAAGAAAAACAATCTATTACTTAACCCATGAAATTCCGAATTACAATGAAAACCATAGCCCAAAAATAGGTTAGTTCATAGCTAAATCAACAATACAAACAAAAGAAACAAAAAAATCCATAGTTCAACATAATGTAAACAAGAGAAAAGAAAAGAAATCTCCCCAAATGACGAATCCTCTGGTTTAATCTCAAATCTTCACCGTTTTAAATCTAAGTTTGCCCAAAATGAATCTAAGAAAATGTAAAAAACTGCCGTCCCCTAAAAAGAACAAACTTCGGACGAAAATGACTAAGTTTTTCTTTCATACCTCGCCCAAAAGCCTAGGAAAATGACTAAAATCGAAACTGTGCACTTTGGAATTCGCAGACTTAGCTGCAGCGAAGAAAGATTCTTGCCGTGGCAACAAAGTGAAGACAGATCTCGTGCACAACTCTCTTCGCCGAGGCGAAACTCCATGTGGAATTCTGAATTTCTAGAATTGGCCTCCGCTTGCCTTTTTGCTTGAATCTTTGATCTTTGATGCTCTCTTATGGAAACAAGCCTCCTAGTGCTCCATTCTGCTTCAGAACTCTTTCAAAATCGGAGATCCGCTTACTTCTGAGTCCAGAAACTCCAAATTGCTCATTATTTGCTCAAAATGTCCATTTTTGCCTGAAACACAAAATGTAAAGAATTAAGTAACAATTCAGGTCAAAATGAACTAAGAAGTATCTAAAATCCGACCAAAAAGCCTAGTAAAAACAGTATAATCCTCGGATTATCAAATACCCCCAAACTAAAGACATGCTCGTCCCCGAGCATCAGGTACAAAACTCACAGAAGAAAAACAACAGAAAACCAAAAACACAAATCACGAACACAACAAAACTGAAAAATGAACAAACACAAATTAAACTCAAACTCAACATACGAATTGCCTAGAAATTACACAAGTCTCAAAGGTCGTTGAAAAATTATTATTAGAAAAATGTTCAACACTCCAAGAAGTTATAAGCTACATCAATTGTCTACCTCTATCGGTCCACTGAGTAGGTGATCCCCACTTCAATCCACCTTCAAACTTCTCGGATTATTTTATGCAGAAATGCAAAGTTTATCAAATGGTGGCAGACTCCATAAGCCTAAATATCGAACTACTCTCCTCTAATGTAGACTAGACATCGCTAAGAATCAAAAGGTCTTTACAAGCTTGTAACGTTAGGCTCGGGTAGTGGGTTCCAAGAAAAAGGATAAGAATAACAAAGTAAGAGAACTTGGTTTTCCTCATGCAAACACTAAAATCACATCAATCTCCACTTCTTCTCAACCGCCAATCAAAGTGTCAACCATTTCACACCCTCAAACTTGTATCTTTCTTATTTCTGATTTCGACTTGAACCAAGAAATTTTTTTTTTTTTAATGAAAAGAAAAACAATTAATTGAATTGAGGTGAACTACCTATCTTATTCTTATTGCCCTTCTCACAACCCCCAAACTATTCTTTTAGTTTATTCGCACAACTCTTCACATTCTTTGTGTTTGTATTAGGCCCAAATTTCTGAGAAAGATTATGGAATCAATGGAATTGTTTAAGAAAATGATTGCTGTTGGTTGTAGGGCTAATGTGATCACTTGCAACACTTTGATTGGTGGATTGTGTAAAACAGGGAAGATAAGTGTTGCCATTAAGTTGCTTGAAGAGATGGTTAATGGGAATAAAGAATCTGTTGTTTTTTGTAGGCCAGATGTTGTTGTTTATACTACTATAATTGATGGTCTTTGTAAGGCTGGATTGGTTGAGAAGGCTAGACAATTATTTTTGGAACATATGATTCAGAGGGGTGTGGTTCCTGACATTTATACCTGCAACATTTTGATGAACGGTTATTGCTTGGCTGATAGAATTGGTGATGCAAAGGAGTTGTTTGATTCTATAGCTAGAAAGGGGTATGGACCTGATGTTGTTTGCTACAATACTTTAATCAACTGGTATTGCAAGAATAAAGAAGTCAATGAAGCTCTTAGTCTTCATCGAGAGATGATTTCAAAAGGAATTAAGCCTAATGTGATTACATATAGCACCTTGTTAACTGGCTTTTTTCTTACAGCTAAGGTGAAAGATGCACGGAATTTAGTTGGTGAGATGCGACTTAACGATGCTTTTCCTGATTCTCGAACATATAGCATTTTCATTAATGGACTTTGCAAGAACGGATGTGTTTTGGAAGCATTGGAAATGTTTAATGCTCTAGTAAATAATAAGTTTGTAGTTAGCATTGAAGGGTTGAATTCCCTCATTGATGGATTATGTAAAACAAAGAGGTTGGGAACCGCTTGGGACCTATTTCAGAAATTTTGTCTTCATGGAAACCTGGTGCCAGACGTTGTAACATATAGCATTTTGATCAATGGGCTGTGTAAAAATGGACAACTAGAAATGGCAAATGAGTTGTTGTCATATATGGAGGAAAATGGTTGTGCTCCAAATGTAGTCACATTTACTACGCTTATGTTTGGTTTCCTCAAGAATAATGAGATACCAAAAGTTGTTGAACTCCTTCATAAGATGGTGGAGAGAAATGTGAAGCCGACTGAATGTACAATGTCCTTAGTCATGCAGTTACTAATGAAGGCCGAAAAATTATAGTGAATGTTTGAACGAGCTTCCTCAATTTCCGGTCCAAAAGCGAAATTGATGTTTACTTGATAAAACTTTAGCAAGTATTAAACTTTTTTTCGGGAGCAGAATCCTGCAAAAGTTCATCGATGAGGAATGATGCGATATATAAATCTTGATTTATTTATAGTGTTTCACATGTTTCTGTTTCTCAATATATGTTCTTTTTTAGTTCAAATCTGATAACACTAGAACTTAGCAGGTGTCACTAATGTAGTTAATCTATTTTTTAAAGTGGCAAAACATTTTGGCATGTTGTCATCTTTTTCCTTACTTTCTGTGGAAAATTAAGTTCTTGCTACTTTCAGTCAAATTTTGCATATATGTAGAATCAGGGGATAAAAACATTAATTTCGTTCTTTGGAGTTCCTTTATCTAAGTAATTCTGTAAAATTGAATGACTAGAACTTGTTCTGATGCAGCCTGTCTCACTTTGGTTTGACTGCTTGAGATTTATGGAAGAATATGATCCGTCTGTACGTGAATTTTCACCTGATGGTATTGCGAAGGCAAGAAATCTCTTCGAGCGTGCTATAACTCACGTGGTTTGCATGTTGCTGAAGGCAGTAAAATATGGGAAGCATACAGGGAATTTGAGCAAGCCATTCTCCATACCATAGATGAGATCAGCATTAAGGTGAGAATTTATAACATATATATTAGAAACTTTTTAGAAAATGTGCCTGAGGGGGATGCATTCTATTAATCAATTTACTTGATTATTTAAAGTCTTATTCCATCCTACTAGTTTGGTATTATGGTTAATAATGCTTTTGTGGGTCTTCCTTTATATTTCCTAGAACCATGGCTCAAGTTGCGTGCCCTGTTTATTTTAGAAACCTTTTTTCTTCTTTTTGTCATCTATGTATAGTTCATAAATTTTGTTCTTTCATTTCCCTATGAAGTGCTACATACCAAGAAAAAGTTTCTGTTTTCAAAATTTACATTTGGAAAATTACTGCTCTTTTGCAGGAAAAAGTAAAACAGGTTCAGCGCATCCGAAGTATATTTCACCGTCAGTTGTCTGTTCCCCTTGCTAACTTAAGGTCAATCCTTCTTGCCTACAAGTCTTGGGAGGTGGAACTGGGGACTGCTCTGGATATTGAATCAGGTGATTTAGATGGGATTCCTTCTACTGTTGCCTCAGCGTACCAAAAGGCATTGGAGATGTATAATGCTTGAGCTGATTTTGAAGAATAGATTGCAAGGCAGGATATATCTGACTCCGAAAAATTTCAACAATTCACGGTATATGGCATTTACTATCAGATATTGTTTTAGACAGCTAAATGATAATGCTGGGTTCTTATATGATACCTTAATAATTTAGGTTAAATGGTAACTCGATATGATAATAAAGTGTAGAGGCCATGATTTGAGTCTCCCATCTGTTACATCCTGCTATATTTGGGTTGGTCTTTATGTCTGAATTTGGACTTGGTTTATGTAACATGTGAAGTTGCCTGTTACAGAGCTGAATATCATTGTTGTGCCCTTAGCTTTTCAAGCTTAAGCTTTTAGGTCAAGTTGTTTATCAACAAAGTTGCTGTTGAAATTTCATTATAATTTCAATTTCTAATTGTCTTTCTTGCTTCTAATATAAGTAATCAGTTTATGTAAACTTTAGATCTTCTCTTCTTCTTGTTCTTCTTCTTTTCCTGAGGGTGGGGGGTTGTATAAGAACTTGCAATGTGGCAATAGGTTACCTTTTTTTTTTTTTTTTTTTTCTTTCCTTTCGTTGAAGTGTTAATGCTATTATTTTAATTTGAAATTTTTGCAGATCTACTTGAAGTTTGAACAGTCTTCTGGAGATCCAGCCCGTGTTCAACTTCTCTATGAACGTGCTATTACCGAGTTTCCTGTATCAAGTGATCTTTGGCTTGGTTATACTCGCTATTTGGAGAAAACCTTGAAGGTTTCACTCATATTTTCTCTTTTCAATTCTTTATGTTCCAGGTATTTGTAATTTTAGCAATTAATCATCTCTTTTTCCTTCAGGTAGGAAATATTGTGCGGGATGTTCATTCCAGGGCTAGGAAAAATTGTCCTTGGGTTGCTGATCTTTGGGTTCGATCTTTGCTTGCTTTGGAACATTGCCGTGCACCTGAGAAAGAGATATCTACTGTAAGTTTCAGTTGTTTCCCCTCATCTGTTGAGAATTATGAGAGATTGTTATAAGTAGCTTAAGAGCAATGAAGTTTCACAAACTTTAGTGTTGGAATTTCATTCTGGTCCTTTTACAGATACAGAGGTTTACTCTTGTTTAAAAAAATTTTTACATCATTTTCAGGTCTTTGAGAAGTCCCTTCTATGCACTTTTTCCACCATTGAGGAGCTAAAAATATCTTTTCTCTAATTTGCAGGCTTGACTTACTACTGTTTGTAACTTGTTATTATTTGATCTACATTTTATGCATTAAAGATCTTTGTTAATTGGATCCTCTTTGTTTCAGTGCCTAAACTTATTCCTCACTCGAGTGGATGGTTTGAGACGAAGAATCCTTCTGCCTGGAGCAGAAGAGGATGCACTGAATTTTTCATTGATAAGGGAAACCTTTCAGGTTCGCATATGTGTACTGTTCATTTTTCCTTGTTAAAATTGTTTTTACTCGATGTCAAGAACTTGAAGCTTCTCAAAGACATTTGTAGATGCTCTATTCATGGTGAATTTTAGATGAAGAAAATGTGGACCTTGTAGCTAGTCTACTCTTTCAGGGTCCAGACATAGATCTCTTACGAATGTGTATCAAGTGCTTCTACCCTTAGACTCTGAAGAAAAGTCTTTTAATTTACTTCATTTATTGTGCTGTTATATTACCATTACGACCACTTTATGTAGAAGTTACAGTGCATAACTCTCGATACTCCAAGATGGCTTTTGCTAATTGCTAGATTGTTACCTTTGTTAATTGTTTTGCCATGGAATAGTGTCCTTTACTAAAAAATTTCTCATTCAGCATTGGAGTTGCATGCATGGAAGGTATCTTTATGGATCTATGAATTTATAAAATTTGCATGTCATGTTCGACTGGTACATTGTTGTTGTATAATGGCTGTTTTCAATATTTGCGTTTATAAACAATTAGCCTGATGTCTCTTTAGTGTACCATTGAAATTGCAGGCCCTGCATGATTGGATGTATTATATATACTTGAATACTTAACTGTGAAGTTTCTTCCTTTCAGCGGGCGTGTGACCACTTATCTCAACAGATGAAGAATACAGATGGTTTGCTGCATTTGTACGCTTACTGGGCTCATTTGGAGCTAAATTTGGGAAAAGATCAAGCTGCAGCTCAGGGCTTTTGGGAGAGCCTGGTTTGGCCCATTCATCTATTTCTCTTTCTTATCCTGTATAGTTCAATATGATTGATTTATGATTCATCTTCGTATTTTTTCCGTATAACTTGCTTTTTGTCTGTGCAGCGCATCAATGTTGGAAGCCTGGCAAGGTTATATAGCTATGGAAATTGAATTGGGACATTTAAATGAAGCTAGGTCGATCTACAGGAGATGCTACAGTAAAAGATTTAGTGGGACAGGTTCAGAGGTATAATTCTTTTACATTACTTGCTTCCAATTATTCTAGATTGATTTATAGACAGGATTTGAATTTGAAAGTTTTTAAACTGGTTTTTTCCTCATTTTTTTTTTTGGAAAATTGTTGCTTTTAGTAGTATACGATGCAGCTTTATTTAATCAATTGATATTTGTCATCTGCAATGCAAAGCATTTCTATCTTTATTCTCTTTTTGTTGCTGATGGAAGTTGAAACCAGACAAATGGCTTAAGTCAAGGTTGTTAAAATGCTGTTTATCAAGGAGGGCAATTTATGGAGATCTTTTGAACTCTTAACATAGAATCATGCTCTACAGCTGAGAATATTTTTAGAGAGTAGCCTTGCAATAGGTCAACCTGTTACTCGGGCACCAGAATCACAATGGTTTACTATGTCATTTTGAATAATTTTTCCAAATCATACGTAAATGATATATGACAGTATCTCTGGGGATCATGCTAGTTGAAAATCCGTGACTTTTATGTTTTTAACTTCAAACTTTAGAGTTACTGATACTTCGATGAAATTGTGGCATATATGAAGCAATCACATTTAAACCATAGGTAGCATAGTAGTTTTTGAAACACAATAGGCTGATATCTTTTTCCACTTGGCTTATTTTTTCCAATATGTTTGAGGAAAAGTTTCTTAATTCAAGCTTTATTTTCCGAGTTTCATGTCAAAATATGCTATAGGTTAAATAAATCTTATTGATGTAAATAATTTATATGACCTCTCATAAAGTCATCTAAGTTCTCTCTTTTCTATGATCAATTTAGGGTTTAGTTTGATAAAGTTAACCTTGTTATTTTCATCTTATCTTGATTAGCCTTACCATATTTAATTGGATTGTTTCCCAACTCTCTGCTCCCACTCCCGCTCCCGCTCCCATTCATATTATATGATCTCATTGATGATCTCACACATCATCTAAAGTTACTGACAATTCTTGCTTCTTGATTTTATGATATTGAAAATATTGTTTTGGGTCCACAACTTCCAGGTGACTTTCTTCAATTGTTATGTACTGCTTTTTGGATTTGTTGATATATTATTTTCCTAAAAAACAGAGTTATTCAGGACATATGCCACAACTGGTTGCGTTTTGAGAGGGAACACGGGACACTTGAAGATTTTGACCACGCTGCACAAAAGGTACACATTCCTGCTGCAGTTTTAATTTATTTGTTTTAAGTGCCAATTAATCACGTATTTCTTTTTTCAGTCTAGTGTGTATGATGCATTTGCATTGCTATTGAGAATTAGTATGTATAGATTTATTAAAAAACAATTGAAGTGTTTAACTAATGATATTTTAGCTGGTTGCGATGTCCACCTTCTCTAGTAACAATGTGTGTTTGACTAAAATGTGCCACGTTAGCAGTTGTCTTTGATGACCTCAAATGATGTTCTTGTAAATGAGTTGTGTTTATGTGCCTCTGTACATATTATGAACTCTTTGCTTCTCTCTTGTCAGAGCTTAAATACTACTAGTGGGTCATTGCCTATCTGTTTAAATTTTTAGTTTAAGTGATAACTTAATAGAGTATTGTAGCAAGGTGGTCCACACAGTCTTGTGTTTAAATCTATCTATGAGATTTGGGCCAGTTTGGTTTGTGATTCAAAAATAATTTTGAAAAAGTAAGTTACAATTAAAAATTTTGAAAGTTTTATCTCAATATTTAAAATATTTGAAAATATATTTGGTATTCAAAACTTGTTTTTGAAATTAAAAACTATATAAAGACTGAGAAATGATATTTTTCTTGTTTTCTAATTTTACACTAATTTTTAGGATTATATGCAAAAACATTGTTTTGAAAACATTTCAACTTATTTTAATAAAAACGTATTTTCACAAAATTCCTTATAGTCCTTGTTTTCGAAAATAAAACACTATTTAAAATTTATATCAAATAGGCTCTTATTTAGATTATAAACTTGTATTTGTATTTATGGTTGTGATTGTTGGTGTTCAGTGCACAAGATTATGTTAAATTTTAAGCATGGTTGTTGGATGCTTAACTATCAATTTAAGCTTTTAAGTCAAGTTGTTATGTAACATTGTTAAAGATGTCACTGAATTATGATACATCTGCTTAGTATTTATTGAATGTATGCAATCCTTGTTATTTTAACTCAATGCGTAAAGATGCTTGTCTTTGTTCCTTTTCTCAGGTTACACCCCGCTTGGAAGAGCTGCAATTATTTAGGTTACAGTAGGAAGCCAAATCTGTTCATGAACTAATAGATCAGAAAGAGAAGTCACATAAGAAAAGTGTTAATGGAAAGAGAAAAACAGATTCGAACATGGCTGACGAACAGTCTCCAGCTAAGCGGTAGAAAAATACTGCCCAAAACCCAAACAAAGTGCATGGGAAAAGAAAAGGGACGAGCATAGAACTTAGCTGAAGAAAACGAAGTAGAAGCTAAACCCAAGTTTGAAGGGCATCCAAATGACCGACACATCAAAGACTCCACCACTTGAAGAGCCAAAGGATACACTGACAAGTGTACTACTTTTTTATCAAACCTTAACTTCATGGCAAGTAGAGATTCTCTCGCACTTCAGAGAGAGATTGCTTTTTATTCTTTTTTAATGCTAGATAGGCAAATACAGAGAGAATTCTGATGGTTTGCATGTTTGTGTTTCTCACTTCTACATTTTATTTTCTTACTCCTTTAGGTTAAATGGCAGGGCAATGTAGTAATCAGACTTTCAGGGAGTCTAGAGCGCCACACTGTGCTGCTAATAAACGTAGTGATAACATTCAGCTGAAGGGGGAACACATTTGCAATTCCAAGGAACGTCAGACCACTTGGTGTGCCCTCGTCAAATCCAAAATCCGGGGAAGTGGAAGATGAGAAGCTGAAGTGGAATAATGAGTTCAGAGAAATGTTTCTTAAGAAGTGAGGTTTGTTTATGGGGTTACATGTTAACTAGAATAGCACAGTAATTGACAAACTTCTCTTTCTTATAAAAAAAACATTAGGTTTTGCCTTAATATGCTTCTGTAAACACAATTATGACCCATGTTGACCTTTGACTTTGATTGGGTCAAAGTGACACGTTTTATCCTTGACTAGGTTGATTTGACCTGTTGATCCGGTTTGATCAAGTCTTCTTTACCCGGTTTTTGCAACTTTTAAACCCGTTTTTTGCAGTTTTGAGTAGGCTGATTCTGGCCATTTTTTTTGACGTTTTAGAGAGAAAACTTGAATATGGACGTATGACCTATGTCGGTGGCACCCCAAATGACATTTTCGTCCTAAATCGGTGTCGTAAATGGCTGCTGACAACATCCAAACGAAAATTTTAACTGAAACTTTAAACTAGCATAACTTTGCAACCGTAACTCCGTTTTTGACAAATAATATATCGTTAGAAAGCTTTTTCAATAAGGATTCCAATGACACCAAAATTGAAAATAGATTCTATTTATAATAAAAGTTATGCTTGATTTACCATACATGTTTTAATTGGAAAAATCCCAATTTTATGCAATATTCTTCAAATTTGCAATAAACAATTTCATGCTAGGTAGAGATTCAAATAAACACTCTGATACCAAATGTAAAACATTTATATTCCAACATTCATATAAAAATTCATAATATAATAAATTATAAACATGTTAAATACTCATGAAATATTGTGGAAGTAATTTACAAACCTCCAACCATAGCAATTGTTGTTTTAGTCTTCTTGCTTTTGTCACTTCATAATATCGAGTCTTAACTGATTGCAATTTTCCAGAGCGATGGTTTTTGGGAATCAAATAAATTAATTTCATCAAAATGGGGACCTGTAAACTCTCCCATTATAAATGCAGTTGTCTTTCTATCAAAGACAATTGCCCAGGGGAAATAACCACGTGTAACTACTAAGCAGTTACCCATTTACTTTATATTAAAAGTGTAGGACTAATCCAATTAAAGAATTCTAATATAATTAAAATTCTAACATTCTCCCACTTAAAATTCTAATATTCTCTCTTGTGGTCCAAACTTTTATTATATAATCCACAACATAGGAGTTGTATATTCTATGTGTTTAATCTGAAAAATAAAAATTACATGAATCGTACAGTAAGTCTTTTTTAAACAAGTATTACCTTCTATGTATTATTATGCAATTTTTCTCTTTCTAAATAAATACTTAAATGTGGAATATTACTTTATAAACAAACCTCAAATGTTTGTTCCAGGTCCTCTAAAATGTTTGTTTGTCTCCAACCAAAATGTATTTAACTTAAAAGAGAAAACAAACTAAATTACAAAGTTTCAGAAAATGAAAGTATTACCTCTCATAGTGAAAAAGCGGGACGTAGTCCCATTTGAACTACATGATCCTTGAACTTCTTTGGTGGCATGCCTTTTGTTAGAGGATCAGCAATCATCTGCTTGGTATGTATGTGTTCAATGAGCAATTCTTTGGCTTTAATGTGCTCCCTTATTGCCAAGTACTTAATGTTGATGTGTTTACTTCAACTTCCACTCTTATTATTCTTAGCAAAGAATATAGTAACTGAATTGTCACAATACAACCTTATTGGCCTAGAGATAGACTCAACAACTCCAAGCCCAGAAATGAAACTTCTCAACCAAATACCTTGTGTAGTGGCCTCAAAACAGGAAACAAACTTAGCTCCCATGGTAGAAGTGGAAACCAAAGATTGTTTGGCACTTCTCCCAGATATAACACCTCCGGCTAGCATAAAAACATATCCAGATGTTGATTTTCGGGAATCAACACAACCAATGAAGTCTAAGCTTGAATATCCGACGACTTCTAAAATGTCAGACAGTCTATAAGTAAGCATGAAACCTTTAGTTCCTTGAAGATACCTCATGATCTTCTTTGCAGCTCTCCAATAATCCAAACCTAGATTACTTTGATATCTTCCTATCATGCCAACTGCAAAAGTAATGTCAAGTCTAGTATAGACTTGAGCATACATTAGGCTTCCAATAGCTAAAGCATAAGGAATAGTTTTCAATCTCAAGTGTAAGACATTGGTTCAGATTGAACCTGTCACCCTTAACAATGGGTTCAACATTGGGTGAACAATCCTTCATCCTAAATCTCTCAAGAATTTTATTAATGTAGGCTTCCTGAGATAGTCCCAAAACATGTTGAGATCTATCCCTATGAATCTTAATACCAATGACATAAGACGCCTCACCTCTATCCTTCATACTAAAATGTTGAGAGAGAAATTGTTTCACCTCATGCAGCAAACCCAAATCATTGGTTGCAAGTAGAATATCATCTACATAAAACACAAGAAAGATGATTATACTCCCACTGACCTTGTGGTATATACACTGTTCCATGATATTCTCTACAAAATCAAATGAAGAAATAACAGTGTGAAATCTTAAATGCCACTATCGGGAGGCTTGTCTAAGTCCATAAATGGACTTCTTAAGCTTGCAAAACAAATGCTCACCATCACTTGAAATGAACCCATCAGGTTGTTTCATATAAACCTCTTCCTCCAAATCTCCATTGAGGAAAGCTGTTTTCACATCCATTTGATGTAATCTAAATCGAAATGGGCAACTAATGTCATTATGATGTGGAAGGAATCCTTTTTAGAAACTGCAGAAAACGTTTCTTTATAATCTATCCCTTCCCTTTGCATGAACCTTGGCAACAAGCCTAGCCTTGTATCTCTCAATGTTGCCTAATGAATCCCTTTTGGTTTTAAATACCCATTTACAACCAATAGGTTTCTTTCCAGTACGCAACTCAACAAGGTCCCAAACTTTATTATTCGCCATAGAATTCATCTCGTCAATCATGGCATTATACCACAACTGAGATTTATTATTGTCCATAACTTGTAAAAACGTGTCTGGGTCATCCCCAACACCTATGTCACAGTCAGACTCTTGCATATACACTACATAATCAGTAGGAATTGTTGATTTCTTTGTCCTAGTAGATCACCTTAATGTTGTATCAACAGTCTCTTGTTGAGACTGTTGCACAACTGGTTGTTCCTCTTGTAGTGGAGGTTGTTCAAAATGATCTTCTAAAACAATCTCATCAGAACGTGAACACAGGGCTGTGCAAAACAGTACCCAAATCGGTTTTGCCATTTTAATCGGGTACCCGAAAACCGAACCGCTTTTTAGGGTGCATGAAAATCCGGATACCTGAATATTCGGTTTGATTTTCGGTTACCCGTTTATAACCCGAATTTTAAATGTTTAAATACTTAATTAAACTTTTAAAGGGCAAAATCATAAATTTCTTTTTTCCTTCTGCAATCTTCTGTTTCTTCTTCGTCTAATTTTTCCACCGACCCTTGTCTTTCTCTTCTTTTTCTCCCTTTGCTTTTCTCATTCTTTTTTGTCTTTTCCATTTCTTCTTCTCCCTTTGCTTTTCTCATTCTTCCTAGTCTTCTCCATTTTTTCCTCTCCCTTTGCTTTTCTTATTCTTTCCAGTCTTCTCCATTTCTTCTCCTTCACTACTTTTCTCTTTCTTTTTCATCGTCTTCTCTTCCAGATCTTAATAATATTCAAGACCAAGAAACGTAATCTTAATATCCAGTATGTAAACCCACATGCATGAGACAACATCACTAATTGAATTCATTTCTTTTTAACTCAACTTGACTCAACATAACACAGAGTCACACTTTACAAAACAGCAAAACCTTTACAAAAGCAACGACAAGACTATTAGAAACAACAATATACAATATCTTCTGCCCACACAAAAGAGCAAAGAAAGAGCCTACAGAAAGAATTGAAGAAGAAGATGCGAATTGGAGAGGAATTTGAGTTTTAGGGTTAAATTAATTTGGGGCTTTTGTTATGAGTCAAACAAAAAAGGAAAAATTGTTTTACTTTTTTTTAATTATTTTTTTAATAAAACCGGGTACCAGGTACCCGATTGTATTTTTAATAAGACCCAATACCTGAACCGAAAATTCGAGTATCTCATGAATTACTATTCGAACGAGAATTTTGGGTGTCTGCCAAAAATTGATTCGGTTCGGTTCAGTTAGCATGTTCGATTTGGATAGCGGATAATTTTGCACAGCCCTACGTGGACTTTGATTGATTGGTTCCTCATTGTTCACCCTGTTTGGATGAGCAACCAATCTTTTACTTGATGTAGGAGCGTTAGCTGAAACATCAATTTTCTTAGGGACTAAGTCTCTGATTTGATCACTCCCACTGACCGCGTCATTTTCAAGAAATTTTGCATTTCATGATTCAACAATTCTATTGGAATGGTTCAGACAATAAAACTTATATCCCTTGGATTTTTCCGCATATCCAATAAAATATGCATTAATAGTCCTAGGATCTAACTTCCATTCTTGTGGATTATAAACTCAAACTTCAACTGGGCAACCCCAGACACGTAAATGACTTAAACTTGGTTTCCAACCTTTCCATAACTCGAATGGCGTTTTGGGAACCGCCTTAGTTGGAACTCGGTTGAATATACACGCTGTAGTTTTGAGAGCTTCAATCCACAAAGAATTTAAAGTTACTTAGCATACTTCGTACCATATCCATTAATGTTCTATTTCTTCGTTCTGCTACACCATTCTGAGATGGTGTGCCAGACAAGGTGTATTAAGCCACAATACCTTGCTCTTGAAGAAATTTAGCAAATAGACCAAGTGCTTGTCCTGTACCAGTGTGTCTACCACAATATCCACCACCTTTATCAGATCTCACGATCTTAATTTGTTTTCCACATTGTTTCTCTACTTCTGCTTTATATTTTTTGAAAGCATCCAACGCTTCATCCTTGTGATAAAGCAAATAGAGATACATATATCGTGAGTGATCATCAATAAATGTGATGAAGTATTTCTGACCACTAGAGCTCATGTCAGGGCAACAAATATATGTGTGTATGATCTCTAAAAGTTCAGAACTCTTCCTAGCACCCTTCTTGGATTTGTTATTTTGCTTTCCCTTAATGCAGTCTACACAAGTATCAAAGTCTGTGCAGTAGGTCAGTGTTGGAAGCCTGGCAAGGTCATATAGCTATGGAAATTGAATTGGGACATTTAAATGAAGCTAGGGCCATCTACAGGAGATGCTATAGTAAAAGATTTAGTGGGACAACTTCAGAGGTATAATTCTTTTACACTGCTTGCTTTCTATTATACTGGATTGATTTATGGATAGAATTTGAATTTGAATGTTTCTAAATTGGTTTTTTTCCTAATTTTTCTTTTTGAAAATTGTTGCTTTTAGTAGTATATGATGCAGCTTTATTTAATCAATTGATATTTGTCATCTGCAATGCAAACATTTCTTTCTTTATTCGCTTTTTGCAGCTGATGGAAGTTGAAACCAGACAAATGGCTTAAGTCAAGGTTGTTAAATGTTGTTTATCAAGTAGGGCAATTTATGGAGATCTTTTGAACTCTTAATATTGAATCATGCTTTGCAGTTGAGAATATTTTTAGAGAGTAGCCTTGAAATGGGTCAACTTGTTACTCGGGCACCAGAATCACAATGGTTTAATGTCATTGTGAATAATTTTTCCAAATCATACGTAAATGATATATGACAGTATCTGTAGGGGTCATGCTAGTCGAAAATCCATGATGTTTATTTTTTTAACTTTCAACTTTGGAGTTACTGATACTCTGATGAAATTATGGCATGTATGAAGCGATCACATTTAAACCATAGGCAGTGGAGTATTTTTTGAAACCCAATAGGCTGATATAAGGGTAGACCAGGACACCCTGGCTTTCCTCATTTATGAAAATTGTATCCATTTTTATTCAAAAATAAAAGTTTATTTTCTTTTAAGTGTGAAGCTTGTCAACTTGCAAAATACACCAAGTCTATTTATCTAGCTCATAAATATAAGAGTTCTAGGCTTTTTAAATAATTCATAGTGATATTTGGGGGTCATCTAGAGTTACAAATATTGTAGGGTCTAAGTGGTTCATTACGTTTATTGATGATCACACTAGAGTATGAAAAACAAGTTTGAAGCAGGTCAATTGTTCAAAAGGACTGCCTAGACAGTTGTTTATTAATCTAGTTTCCAAGTGGGAATGATAAATATCTATTCAGCGGCTTGAGGGGGAGTGTAGGATTTCTAGATTAGAATATGATCAAGTTAAGAGTTATCTAAGTCTTATCTAGTTTAAGAGGTTGAAATAAAAAGATTATCAAGATTTGTTTTCTCTTGATTTCATGTTTGAATCTCTCTATATGAGATTTTGGCCAGTTTGGTTTGTAATTCAAAAATAATTTTGAAAAACTAAGTTACAATTAAAGTTTTATCTCTATATTTTATTTTATATCTTTTTATGAGATTTGGGCCAGTTTGGTTTGTGATTCAAATTTTTTTTTAAAAAACTAAGTTACAATTAAAAGTTTTAAAAGCTTCATCTCAATATTTTAAATATTTGAAAATATATCTGGTATTAAAATTGTTTTTGAAGTTAAAAAGTATATAAAGACTGAGAAATGATATTTTTCTTTTTTTCTATTTTTACACTAATTTTTAGGATTATATGCAAAAAAAATTGTTTTTTAAAACATTTCAACTTATTTTAATAAAAACTATTTTCATAAAATTCCTTCTACTCCTTGTTTTCGAAAATAAAACACTATTTAAAATTTATAAAAAATAGGCTCTTATTTAGATTATAAACTTTTATATGTATTTATGTTATATTTATGGTTGTAATTGTGGTTGTTCAGCTCAAGAGATTGTGTTAAATTTTAAGTGTGATTGTTGAACGCTTAACTATCAATTTAAGCTTTTAAGTCAAGTTGTTACATAACATTGTTAAAGATGTTGCTGAATTATCATACATTTGCTTGGTATTTATTGAATGTATACAATCCTTGCTATTTTAACTCAATGCGTAAAGATGCTTGTCTTTGTTCCCTTTCTCAAATTACACCCCGCTTGGAAGAGCTGCAACTATTTAGGTTACAACAGGAAGCCAAATTTGTTCTCGAGGTAATAGATCAGAAAGAGAAGTCACATAAGAAAAGTGTTAGTGGAAAGAGTAAAAGATTTAAACATGACTCTCCAATTAAGCGGCAGAACAATACTGCCCAAAACCCAAACAAAGTGCATGGGAAAGAAAAGGGATGAGCACAGAACTTAGCTAAAGAAAACGAAGTAGAAGAAGCAAAACCCAAGTTTGAAGAGCATCCAAATGACCAGCACATCAAAGACTCCACCACTGGAAGAGCCAAAGTAGACACTCACGAGTGTACGGCATTTTTATCAAACCTTAACTTCAGGGCAAGTAGAGATTCTCTCGCACTTCAGAGAGAGTTTGCTTTTTATTCTTTTTTAACGCTGGATAGGCAAATACAGAGAGATAATTCTGATGGTTTTAACTTTTTTTCAGGCAACTTCTGAAGATCTGAAAAAAATTCTTTAGCGATGTTGGTGGGGTTGAATCTATTTGAATTCTATAGGACAAGTTCACTGGAAAGTCAAAGGTATGACTCACTTTCTCTCACTCATTATTTGTCAATGTTCTTTGTGCTTTATGCTTCAAATGAAAAAGAGGAAGCTATCCACTAGACCTTCCATGTGCACATTAGTCTTATAGTCAAATCCATATTTAACATTGTCGGACCTTTAAACTTCAACATATGTATGCATAATATGGACTGTACCACAGAAATTAGCCCTAAGAAACTAATTTTAATGCTTCAGGGAGATCAGCATGGCTGATGCTTCATGGAGATAGAAACTCAATTGGAACTTGTCCCATTGTCTTTGATCAAATTTCTCAAGGGTGCTCACTGAAACTTCAATTTGATTTCTTCCTTTCATGCAGTCAATAAATCATTTAGTTCTTACGCTTTTGGTTTTAAGACGAAAGTCCTTTCCAGAGATGATTATGCAGTCTCAAATAAACCTGCAGAAGTGTTGAATTCCATGATTATGGTAAAATTACTTAATTTTCTAAGTATAAAGAGTCCAACTGTCTAAGAGGATATTTTTTCATTTTGCTAGCAAGTGATATGCTTAGGAGACTCAACCATAGTCCCATATAGATTTACCCATATTCCAGCTTGCCTTTAAACTGTAGAGCATCTGTTTGGGCCTCGCATATGTGGATTTTGCCGATAATGCTGTAACAACTGCTGAAAACTAGTACAATGCATGCATAATAACAATATAAAATTGGGCCCCAAAAATTTTCTTTTCATTATAATTCATATGTCTTTTATACACAAAGAGTACTGTTTACAAAAATTCGTTTTAAAAGACAAAACAGGGGAAACAGTGTAGCTATTTCTCTTCGCTTGCCGACGCCCCTCCGACTGCATCATCACCTAGATCCTGCATCCACAAAGGAAAATAATGGGGTGAGCACAAAATAATGCTCAGTAAGTAAAACCCTCTATCTGTCTGTCCCCGTGTGTATAACTCTTAATTCTTTCCTTATACTATTTCTGATTCTATCTCTGTTTCTACTAAACATCATGGCCTCATCTTACCGGAGGTACAGCCGGATGGCGTTCACACAGCACCATCTCACTCTCCATGACTATCGGGTGGAATTCACACAATACCAACCCATTCTTAGTGACTACCGAGTGGGGATCACAAAGCACCTACTCGGTTTTTCCTAACTATCGGGTGGAGATCACCTAGCATCTACCCGTTCCTCATGATTTTTGGGTAACGATCACCAAGCATTAACCCGTCTCTAGTCACTATCGGGTGATGGTCACAAAGCATCAACCCACTTCAACTAAATGTCGGATGATGATCACAAAGCATCAACCTATATATCTCTTAACTAACCGGGTAGGGATCACAAAGCATCTACCCGTTTCTACTACTTATCGGGTGACGATCACAAATCATCGACCCATCCTTGAGGGCTATTCGGGTGGTGGTCACAAAGCATCAACCCGATTCCCTTAATTGTCAGGTGATGATCACAAAGCATCAACCCATCTATTCTACTCTTCTAATTCACTCTATTCTAGCATTTTTATTCTCTCTACCCTTAGAGTAGTTGTATTCACCAAGCTCTCTACTCATAGAGTAATTGTATACCCAAAGTTTCCTACTCTTTCTTAGGTCACTTTTCAATGCATATAATAATGCAAATGGATGGTTCATCTCCACTAATGCACTTATGAAATGCCAACATGCAATGTTGCAAGAATTAAGGTTCACTACTCAAACTCAAACCTCTACTAGGCATTTCATCAAACAACTCAAGTGCATCATAAAACTCTACTATAGCAATGATTCTAAATCTTTCTCTAACCATCCAAAATGGGGAAAAACCCCTTCACATAACCATAAAACCTGTCAAAGAAAGCACTTCCAAAAAGGGATCCATAACACCCCTTCAATTACATCTCAAACTACCTTTCCAACCCAACAACTCATTTCTCATATTTGCAAGGTATAAACATTCACAAAGCATGGAAATCTCTATTTAAACCTCCATACATGGCATATCACATGTATATCACATACATACATCATTTCTATCAAAACCCTAATCAAGAAAATTCTTAAATCTCAACTTGGGTTGGGATTTACTTACCTTGTTATGGAGAGACTTCACCAACTCTTCCTTTCACTTGGTTTGCTTGACTTTTTCTCTACTCTTAACCAAAGGAACAAAAACCCTCAAACTTCAATACAAACTAAAACTCACAAATCACACAACTTAAGTAGGAATCCTTACCTTAGGAAGCCTTAGGTTGATTTTCTACCCCAAATCACTTCAAAAACCCCTTGGAACTCTTTGATCAAAAGAAAGAAAAGTTGAGAGGAGCAAGGATGGAGAGTTGCGTTTTTGAGAAGAAGAATGAGGGGTTTGCTTACTCTTAATTCCTTTTAATGAACTTTATACCAAAGCATTCCCATTTTGCCCTTACTCTTCTTTGGGAATTCCATCTATATCCTTTGATTCATTACAAACTCACCCCCATATCAACATATTCTCCATGAAAAATCCTTACAATTAACTCCCCACTTTTCCTGCTAATTAGGGGTAGAATGGTCAAATTGCCCTTAGGGAAGAAAATATCTAAAACTCAACAAACATTTTAAACGGTATGTCGCCGCGCGGGGAAAACTTCGCCGCGCGAAACGCCCGCAGAGTTTCCCGTGGTTTCAACACATCTTCGCCGCGGCAAGATTCTCCGGCCCGAAGCTTGGCACACTAAACTTCTTCTATTTTCAACCAATTTCAGGGAAAGCATTCAACACAACACTCAATCAAATAATATTACCAAAAACCAACTCAAATAAGAGCGAAAGAGGAAACAATAACTACGTACCTCAGGTGGGGTGTTACAAATGCACACCTTGCTGCAGCTGTAGGAAAGACAAAAAATGTTTCTTGAGAAGAAGATAAGCATTGCAAGAACGAATCCGAAGCAAAAGAGAAAGGATTCTGCTAGTCATGGGGCCTCTGGAGAACATGGTAGGCTAAGTGGAATTATGTTTTATCTTTGTTATTACTTGTGTGTGTTTGTTTGTGTGCAATGCAGTCTATAGACGTTTGCATGTTTGTGTTTCCCACTTCTACCTTTTATTTTCTTACTCCTTTGGGTTAAATGGTAGCGCAAAGTAGTAATAAGACTTTCAGGGGGTCTAGAGCGCCACACTGTGTTGCTAATAAATGTAGTGATAGCATTCAGCTAAAGGGGAGGAACACATTTGCAATGCCAAAAAATGTCAGACCACTTTGTGTCTCGTCGACAAATCCAAAAGTCGGGGAAGTGGAAGATGAGAAGCCGAAGTCAAATAATGAGTTCAGAGAAATGTTCCTCAAGAAGCGAGGTTTGTTCCTGGGGTCCATGTTACATGTTAACTAGAATAGCACAGTAATTGACAAACTTCTCTTTCTTATAAAAAACGTAAGGTTTTGCTGCATGCACCCAAAGAAAGCTCTCCATGTCACAACATCTGGTTCCATATTCCATCTCATGTATTAACTTGACTCCTTGATCGAGCTTCCCAGCCCTTCCAAGAAGATCAATTACGCAGCCATAATGCTCATTTTCTGGTTCAATCCATAAAGCTTCCTTTGGAAATAATACAACCCATCTTATACAAGCCCTGCATGACTACAAGAAAATAGAACACCAAGAATTGTAATATAATTTGGTTCTAACCCTGAGGCTTTCATCAACTCAAACAATTTCAGTGCCTTTCAGCTGTATCCGTTCTGTACCAACCCTACAATCATGGTTCTCCAAAAAATCACATCCCTCTCTACCATCCGATCAAAAACGGACTTTGCATCTACCAAGCCACCACACTTGCAATACATATCCAAAAGCGCATTGTTAAGTATCAAATCTTGGTCATACTTCAATACATGAACATGGACTTGCGTCCCTAATTCTAACAGCACTAATCTAGTATGCGCCCTCAAAACACTCATTAGCGTGGCTCGATCCGCCACAAAACCCATCCCTCTTCATTCTCTTGAAAAGGTTCAAAGCCTCATCACCATCACTATTCTGAGCAAGCCCTCCAATGATTGAGTTCCAAACAACCAAATCTCCGGTCACCATCTCATTAAAAACGCACAGGTGCATTCTTCAACTCACCCCATTTTGGCATAAACATCAATCAAAGCACTCAACAAACACATCGTAATCCAAACCAACTTTAATTATTCCACAATGAAGCTTCCTAAGATTGAGTAAACAAACACAAGATCTCAAAACGGAAGAGTAGGTGTACATATTTGGTCTAACACCTTTTCAAAGCATCAAAATAAAGAACTTAAACACCTTGTCATTCATCTTAGCATTACAATAAGCCCATATCATTGTTGTCCAAGAAACAACGGTTCTCTCAGGCATTTTATCGAACAATGTTTTAGCGTCCTCCAAGAGGTTAAACTTCATGTACATATTAGTCAAAATGTTGATTAAAAACGTTTTGGGTTCATACCTTTTTGATAAGACGTGGCTGTGAACGAGTTTGCCTTCTCGAACAGCGCCACGGGCCAAGCAACACTTGATGAGCTTAGAGTAGGTGATGGAATCAACATGAAGGCCGTGGATTTGCATGGCATCCATAGCTTTGATGGCTCTTGGGAGGTCTCTTTGGTAGCAGAATCTGGTGAAATCATCAATCAAAGCTGATGGGTTGAGCGCTTTACTAGAAGAATCATTCGGTGTGGAAGTATAACATCTAGAAAGTGAAGTTCTTATGCATTTCAAACTTTGAAATGGCTTTCATGGCATTTCCTAGTTAAAGAACCTATATTTTCTTTTCCTTTTATGATTATAATTGAAACTTGGAACAACTGAACTGTCCATTTATGTTCAACAGAAAACTCCAAGTGGGTATGTATATGTATAACAATAAAACTATGCTTACTCACAATCTTACTAACCATCTTACTATCCTGATAAATATAACGGCATAGTACGGGTACTATACGCATAGTACCTGTTAGAGTAGATGCCCTAGAGCCAATCAATTATTGTGGAATTGACTCTTTGTAATAATGTTCATTAATCAATAATAAAAAGGCATTTTTATTCTATATCGCGTAAATCATTATTATTGCAATATGTATTGATATATGTCCTTAGAATGGTAGAACCGTGACGAGGGTATCAAGTGTTTCAAATCTTGATAGTGAGAACCCTATGAGCACATATGGTGGCCATTCTAAAGCGTCCGTAGCCCCATATTATTCAAGTAAGGGCACGATAATACGGTAAGGCTATCATAGTGTTGAACGACCTCGCGAAAGGCGTGGTGATCTCACTTGTCAAGGTTGTTCGGTGACAACTCGGTGCAACACATGGGTGCTTGTTCAGAGGCGGATATACCACGGGCAAGTTCACGATCGACCCTACCGAGGATTCCATATGGATGGTAACCCCAGTGTCTATGGAACAAATCCTCTAACGAATGGTGGTGCATGTGATCCTTAGACTTGAGATCACCGGAGTGCCTTGTGCACCGATTGGTACAGTTTGACGCTAGCCTAACGCAGTTCTATTCAGAGCTCACAAGACGGTGGTGATTGGCTATATCAAGGAGTGTATCAAGACTATGGTGGATTGATAAAGGATTCATCACTCCCGGGTGCGGGAGAAGTTATCTCACGGCGCAATTCAGTATATGGCAATGACACTAAAACTGTGGCCACAGTGGGATTGAGTTGTTGCTCTATCCGTATTATAATACGGGTCATTGGTCCAGGGCCGAATATATAATATCGAGTAACCGAAGGTTGACACTATTTCTATGCCTTCGTCTCGTCGAGATAACATATGATGAAAGGATCGTATTATACGGTAACCATATCGCTTGATGGTAGCTACTTTGTTTGAATCCCGAATCTATCCTGGGTGGCCATGATGCCTTGCTAGGGGCCAATCTTGGTCTGTGTATTAGTGAGACGATTAATTGGTGTTAATCGCGATACTATACACTACCGGTATGATGAGGAGCCTATGGGTCACACACATAGAAGATAATTTAAGAGCCAAGAAGAAAGAAGGGCGTTTTCGTCCTTTTTTAGGCGAAAAGAGGGTATTTTGGTAATTTCACTTGCAATTAAATTTGCTGAGGTCGTAGCCTTTTATTTAATTTGTTAAAAAATTAAATAAGTGAAATTACGGTTAAATGTGTGTTCGCACATATTTAATTAAATCATCATTATTGATTAAATGTTAATTAAATATTAATTGATTTTAATTAAGATAATGATGAATTAAATTAAAATATCAAATTGGGAGTGTTTGGCAACATGGGGTGTTTGGGTTGGAGCCCAAGCCCATTCCATGTGGGAATAGGGCAACTTGGTTTGCCTATAAAAGGAATAGTATTTGTTGTTTTATAATATTAATTGATTTTGCCTTTGAAAACAAACACACATATCAGCCCCTTTTACACTCACTCCCATGCCACTTTCATCTTTTGATTGAAAAATCAAATACTGATTTTTCTTCTTGATTTCTTAAGGCCAAGGAGGATCTAGCAAATCCCTCCTTGGTTCTTGTTGATTGTCTTCGTGTGGACCTCTACGGTTCGATCCTACACTTGGATCGGTAGCAAACACATTCAGGGACAACATTGGTGGAGCCTCCAAACGTGGGTATGAATCTAAACATTTGGATTTATTTTTCTGCAGATTCTCATTATGCATAAACTGTAAAATCTGTGCCTTGATTTTGGGTTCTAAGGAACGATCCGTGGTTGTAAATTTTTGTTTTTCCGCTGCGCAACCGGGTCGTTTCCTAACAGTGGTATCAGAGCCTAGGTTACTAGATTTACAGTTATTGAATGGTTGATTACATGTGTTTGTTGATAACATGTTGCCTTGATGAATCTGCCATGAAAAACCCAGATTTTGTTAAAACTGAAAAATCTGTAAATCCACTGTTGAATGATTGATTCAAATGATAAACTGGTTTAAAATGTGTTGATGAATGTTATATTGGTTGGTTAATATCCTGGTTGAACGTATGTGCGTTTGATTTGATTTGGATTAGTGTTTATACACAAAAAACTGCAAAAAACGCGCCTATGCACCCAATTGGGGATTTCCCCGGGCGGGCCCAGTTTACAGCCGCCGGCAAGTCCGCTAGACTCTTTGCGCGCGAAGATAAAACCTTCGCCGCGGCTGGCGGCTGACCTAATTTAAATCCGAAGATAAAACCCGCGCGGCGAAGGATGTATCTTTTCAATTCTGTATTTTTGCAAGGGGACTAATCTACAGTTTTTAATAACCTATAAAGCCAATGTACATTCTACACATTTAAGAGGGTAATTAGTTAATTAACCCACCCAATTCAAAAATTGATTGTTTTTGAAATGTATGCTTTGTACTTGTTTGTATATTGCATGGTGCGCGGTACATGAGCCTTAGATCTAAGGGTGAATGTTTTAAATTATTTTGGGTATGTATGGCTGTAAAATTTTTTTTAAATAGGGCCTGCGTGTCCTGCCTTCTCTCTTCTTCTTAATGTACATTCTTTTCTCATCTCATTCCCCTCGAATGTAAATCGAGGTTTCTAAATTTGTGGATGTAAAATTAGTTTAATATTAATTTTATTGTAAATTTAGAATGATGCTTTTGTAATGTACCTGGAGACGAAGCGAAGGACGAGGCAACCATACTTGAAGACTCAAGATATTTGTTACAGATCCCTAGGTGACCCACCCGATCCCTCTAGGCTCGAGGAGATCGGGTTTTAGTTAGGCCATGTACCGGCACGTTTAATATTTTGTTTAGAATGCATGCTAAGGTTGAATGTTGAATAACATGCCAAACAATGTCATTCTAACAAAGATAATAATCTGATGAGACATTAAATAACAAACCCTCAACTAAGTATATTAAGTCACGAATGCCTTCCATCACCATGGTTTTAATCAAACCACGTCGCTGAAACCTTGTTTGCCAAAGCCCGGGAAGGGTACACTTCTACCAAAGTGGGAGGTTAAAATTCATTGGAGTTTTCCTTAATGGTGATGGGTCGACTTAAAATGACGGTTTTGCTTGTTCGCCAAAGCGAAGGTTGATAAACACGTCCATAGGCAAAGTAGCAAGACATATATTATGTGTACGTGGTGACATGTAGTGTCCACTCTACTGATACTGAGAATCACACTTGAGGACAATGGTTGGAGCCATTGAATTGTGTGATTGGCTTGTTGGCTTTTTCACATTTGAGGTTGATAGTGGGAGCTATCAATTGGTGTGGAATTAAGTTTGTTGGCCTACCTAATCAACCCATTTTTGGCTTGTTCGCCAGCGAAGGTTTGAAATGGGCGGATGGGATCTCACTAGGAAAGCCAACGGGCTTTCCCTGAGTTAATAGTGAGGGCTATTGGCTTGAGTAAAATAGTGGGAGTATCATTTAATAAAAGACCATATTAAATAATAATGAACTTTATAATAACTTTATCTTTTCTGCAATTGTAGATTCACCGAAAATGAGTATTATGAACTGCGACCCGATAATCGAAAAAGAAAAACAGGTTGGATGGATCCAATTTCTCGATCGGGATCGTAATCTTCGGATTATACTTAAGTCGAAAAGAAATTGTATATCCTTGAAAAGCCATACATGGCTGAGCCTGATCCTGATGCCACTTAGGAAGTTAAGGAAACTTATCAAAAGTTCCTTGATGATGCTGATAGCGTACAATGCTTGATGTTAGCATCGATGACACCTATGCTGCAAAAGCAACATGAGAATATGGATGCTTCTTCCATAATTCTACACCTCAAGGAGCTTTATGAAACAAATGCTCGACATGAGAGGTACAAGGTGTCGAAAGCACCTGCTTTGGGGAGTCGTCGGACCGAGGGTGCCCTTGTTGGTCCTCATGTGCTCAAGATGATCGAGCACATTGAGAGGCTTGAGACTTTGGGATGTGGCTTGATGCAGAATTACAAATGGATTTAATTCTGCAATCCTTGCCTGACTTCTTATGCTCCGTCATAATGAATTTCAATATGAACACGATGGAGAAAACCCCGGCCGAACTTCGAACATGCCGAGGATCGCAGAAAGCGACTTGAAAAAGTCCAAGCCTGTTTTACTGGTTGCTGCTAGTAAAGCAAAGGGTAAGGCGGCAAGGGTAAGGACCAAGGCCAAACCCAAGCCCAAGCCCGAAAGGACGAGGTTGCTCTTGGGCCCACGAGTGGCATACGAAAGGGCAAGGTAGTACGCTTCTTTTGTGGCAAGCCCAGCCTGGAGGAAACTGCGAAGGCTTTCCTCGTAAGCAAGAAGAAGTCGATGCTACGACTTCGGGTACTTTCATGATTGAGATTAACTTCTCTCCCTCAACATCTTGGGTCATGGACACAGGGGATGGTACTCACATTTGTACCTTGATGTGCGGGGACTAAGGCAGTAGAGTGCTCGCCAAGGGAGAGGTGGATCTACGAGTTGGAAATGGAGCACATGTGGCTACATTAGTGTAGGGACTTATTGTTTATCTTTGCCTACGGGCTTATTATTGGAACTACATAATCTGTTATCACGTACCTTCTATTTCTAGAAATATTATTTCAAGATCCGTTTTGGATAATATGGGGTATCATTTTGAGATATCTAATGGATTGTTGTCCTTTAGTTTGAATGGTATTCTATTTGGAATTGCAAGGTTACATAATGGATTATATGTTCTTGATTTAAACAATAAAGATATTCTCAATATAGAAACAAAGAAAGCTAAGCATAGCGATCAAAACCAAACATATCTCTGGCATTGTAGATTGTGTCATGTTAATAAGACTCGCATTGCAAAACTTCAAAGGGATGGAGTTTTGGCCCTTTTGACTTCCAAACATTTGAGGTATGCGAGTCATGCCTTTTAGGCAAGATGACCAAGTCTCCTTTCACAGACAAAGTGAAAGGGCTACCGAATCGCTTAGGCATCATCCATAGTGATGTATGTGGTCCACTAACAAAGCTTGAAGCCGAGGTGGATATTCATACTTCATCACATTTATCGATGATTTCGGAGATTTGGTTATGTCTACCTTATGAGACATAAATCAAGCCTTTGATAAATTCAAGGAATTCAGGGGAATGAAGTACAGAATATGTTGGGCAAAAGTATTAAAAGCTCTTCGGTTGGATCGAGGAGGTGAATACTTAAGCTCTTTTCCCCTTTTCGAGTACCAAGGAATGTGGGATAGTATCACAACTCACCCCTTCTTATACACCCCAACACAATGGAGTGTCAAAAAGGAGGAATAGGACCTTACTTGACATGGTTAGGTCCATGATGAGTTTTTAGTGATTTACGCATCGCTCGGGTTATGCCCTAGAGATCGCGACTCACGTTTTAAACCGTGTGTCAAAGTTCGTAGATAAGACTCCATATGAGCTATGGAGTGGGCGAAAGCCCAACTTGTCTTATCTAAGGATTTGGGGTTGCGAAGCTTATGTTAAGAAATTAATCACTTGAACAAGCCGGGCCCAAAATCCTCGTAAATGTATATTTGTGGGGTATCCAAAGGAGACCAAAGGATACTATTTCTACCACCCAGAAGAGCGCAAAATTTTTGTTGCTCGATCTAGTGTCTTCCTAGAAAAGGAACATTTTCTAAGAAGTACTAGTGGGAGAAAAGTAGAACTCGATGAAGTTCTAGAACCACAAGATATACTAGACGAAGGACGGGATGATGTGCCACAAGGAGTGGTTGAGCATCATGAGGAGGTTACTCCACAAATTGTGGATCAAAGTAAACCACCTCAGGTAGCACAGGAGCTACGTAGATCTGGGAGAGTACGCCATGAGCCCGAGAGATACGGTTATCTCGTGACTCAACATGGTGACGTACTAGTCTATCAAGACGATGAACCCGTAACCTACGAAGACGCTTATATCGGATCCGGATTCCATTAAATGGCTTGAAGCCATGAAATCGAGATGGACTCCATGTACCGTAACCAAGTGTGGTCTCCTGGTGGAACCACCGGGAAGGGGTAAAACCTATAGGGTGTAAATGGGTCTTCAAGAAGAAGATCGACATGGATGGCAACATGCATACTTATAAAGCACGGTTGGTTGCCAAAGGTTTCAAACAAATTCATGGCATTGACTATGAAGAAACCTTTTCGCTTGCTGCCATGATTAAATCCATCCGGATTATGCTTGCAATTGCCGCATATCATGACTATGAGATTTGGCAAATGGATGTCAAAATCGCTTTCCCGAACGGAAACCTTGGGGAGGAGGATGTGTATATGACACAACCCTGATGGTTTCGCTTCTTGATAGTCAAGTTAATAAGGTATGCAAGTTGCGAGATCCATTTATGGACTCAAGCAAGCTTCAAGGAGCCGGAACATTCGCTTTGATGAGGCCGTAAAAGAATTCGGTTTTATCAAAAAACGAAGATGAGCCCTATGTTTACAAGAAAGTGAGTGGGACGCAAGAGCATTCCTAGTGTTGTATGTCGATGACATACTTGATCGGGAATGATATACCGAACTTGCACGGTAAAGACTTGGTTATCCAAGTGCTTCTTCCATGAAAGACTTAGGGAAGCATCCTACATCCTTGGTATAAAGATCTATCGTGATAGATCGCGTGGTTGCTTGGCCTAAGTCGAAGTGCATATATTGACAAAGTACTAACGATTCAATATGGAAGAATCCAAGAAAGGATTTCTTCCGATGTCACATGGTGTTTATCTCTAAGGAATTGTGTCCTAAAACACAAGATGAGAGAGATAGGATGAAGAGGGATCCCATATGCATCAAGAATTGGATCCATCATGTATGCCATGCTATGTACTCGGATTGATGTCTCATGTGCTTTGAGGACTTGTAGTAGATATCAATCGGATCCGGTGAGCGTCATCGATGGTCACAAGAATATTCTTAAGTACTTGAAGAGGACTAAGGATATGTTCTTGGTTTATGGAGGGAAGATGAGCTCACCGTAAAGAGGATACGGTGATGCTAGTTTCCAGAGAGGACAAAGACGATTATCGATCGCAATCAGGGTTTGTATTTTGTCTCAATGGCGGTGCAGTGAGCTGGAAGAGCTCCAAGCAAAGCACTGTAGCGGACTCTACAATGGAGGCTGAGTATATTGCATTGTCGATGCGCGGAAGAGGCGATCGATTAAGAAGTTCGTCATTGAACTTGGTGTGGTTCCTACGATTGTTGATCCTATAGACATCTATTGTGACAACAATGGAAGCAATTGCTCAAGCTAGGGAACCACGGTCTCATCAGTCCAGGACACATACTGCGACGATTCCATCTCATCGAGAGATAGTTGAGAGGAAAGACGTGCATTAGTAAAGTGCATACGATGACAATCTCGCAGATCCACTGACAAAGCCTCTGTCGCAGCAGAAGCATGAAAGGCACTTGAAATCATTTGGTATTAAATACATGAATGATTGGCTATAGTGCAAGTGGGAGATTGTTAGAGTAGATGCCCTAGAGCCAATCAATTATTGTGGAATTGACTCTTTGTAATAATGTTCATTAATCAATAATAAAAGGCATTTTATTCTATATCGCGTAAATCATTATTATTGCAATATGTATTGATATATGTCCTTAGAATGGTAGAACCGTGACGAGGGTATCAAGTGTTTCAAATCTTAATAGTGAGAACCCTATGAGCACATATGGTGGCCATTCTAGAAACGTCCGTAGCCCCAGTATTATTCTGAAGTAAGGGCACGATAATACGGTAAGGCTATCATAGTGTTGAACGACCCTGTCGAAAGGCGGATTGATCTCACTTGTCAAGGTTGTTCGGTGACAACCTGGTGCAACACATGGGTGCTTGTTGTAGGCGGATATACCACAGCAAGTTCACTGGACTGACCCACCAGAGGATTCCATATGGATGGTAACCCCAGTGTCTATGGAACAAATCCTCTAACGAATGGTGGTGCATGTGATCCTTAGACTTGAGATCACCGGAGTGCCTTGTGCACCGATTGGTACAGTTTGACGCTAGCCTAACGCAGTTCTATTCAGAGCTGTCAGTACGGTGGTGATTGGCTATATCAAGGAGTGTATCAAGACTATGGTGGATTGATAAAGGATTCATCACTCCCGGGTGCGGGAGAAGTTATCTCACGGCGCAATTCAGTATATGGCAATGACACTAAAACTGTGGCCACAGTGGGATTGAGTTGTTGCTCTATCCAGATTATAATACGGGTCATTGGTCCAAAGCCGAATATATAATATCGAGAGTAACCGAAGGTTGACACTATTTCTATGCCTTCGCCTCGCCGAGATAACGTATGATGAAAGGATCGTATTGTACGGTAACCATATCGTTGACAAGTAGCTACTTTCTTGAATCCGAATCTATCGGGTGGCCATGATGCCTTGCTAGGGGGCCAATCTTGGTCTGTATTAGTGAGACGATTAATTGGTGTTAATCGCGATACTATACACTACCGGTATGATGAGGAGCCTATGGGTCACACACATAGAAGATAATTTAAGAGCCAAGAAGAAAGAAGGGCGTTGCCTTTTTTAGGCGAAAGGGTAATTTTTATTTTGGTAATTTCACAAAGGCAATTAAATTTGCTGAGGTCGTAGCCTTTTATTTAATTTGTTAAAAAATTAAATAAGTGAAATTACGGTTAAATGTGTGTTCGCACATATTTAATTAAATCATCATTATTGATTAAATGTTAATTAAATATTAATTGATTTTAATTAAGATAATGATGAATTAAATTAAAATATCAAATTGGGAGTGTTTGGCAACATGGGGTGTTTGGGTTGGAGCCCAAGCCCATTCCATGTGGGAATAGGGCAACTTGGTTTGCCTATAAAAGGAATAGTGTTTGTTGTTTTATAATATTAATTGATTTTGCCTTTGAAAACAAACACACATATCAGCCCCTTTTACACTCACTCCCACGCCACTTTCATCTTTTTGATTGAAAAATCAAATACTGATTTTTCTTCTTGATTTTTAAGGCCAAGGAGGATCTAGCAAATCCCTCCTTGGTTCTTGTTGATTGTCTTCGTGTGGACCTCTACGGTTCGATCCTACACTTGGATCGTAGCAAACACATTCAGGGGACAACATTGGTGGAGCCTCCAAACGTGGGTATGAATCTAAACATTTGGATTTATTTTTCTGTAGATTCTCATTATGCATAAACTGTAAAATCTGTGCCTTGATTTTGGGTTCTAAGGAACGATCCGTGGTTGTAAATTTTTGTTTTTCCGCTGCGCAACCGGGTCGTTTCCTAACAGTACCTATACTATGCCGTTATATTTTTTAGGATTGTAAGATGGTTAGTAAGATTGTGAGTAAACATAGCATTACTCATATATATAATTCTTAAATTCTTTGCCTAATGAGAAGGGGCTTTTTTTAAAGCCCCCATGTGTTTGGTTATTTTTATGAGTGTCTGTTGGTTTTGGAAATGAGACCGTAACCCCTGTATGTTTGGTCTTTTTCTAGTGAGCAGCCGCTGCTTTAAGATATACACCTTTAACCCCGTGTGTTTGACTTTTTTTGCAGTGACCACCTTTTGGTTTCGAAAATGTCATCAATTCACCCTAAAACTTTATCAACAATTTCACCCAGGTTCTGCTTCATGACCATAGTGAGGTGAATGTCTATCAATTGTTTTGAGTTTTAACATTTAGTTGATTTTATAGTTTCTATGTGTTTGTCTATGAGTTTCATTCATGAAAATGAAAAACCTTGTTTGGAATTGGGATCCCCTGGTTGAGTTTTGTCGGACACTGATATGGATTATTTAATAGTATGTCTCTTGCTGCCATAATATTGGACAAACTAAATTCAAGTAATACTTTACTACCATAGAATGTAAATTCTACCAATCGCGTCCTTGCTTGATTGTGATGGTGTGCCTTGGGGAATCTTTTGCAAATTCAATCTCTCTCTTTTCTTTTCTTCTTGACTAGCTTTACGTGCTGCTAAACATGACATAGCAAACAAACCTATTTTTTGGGTGTGATAAATCTTAAGCCTAATATGCATGCCAAATGCTTGTGATCTGACGGCCTTATTTTCACCTTGTTGTAGTTTCTAAACCAAGCTAAAAACCTGAAAGAGATTGACATTTACGAATCCATAATTAAAGCTTATGGATCTTATGTTCATCACACAAAGGAAGAAGTCTCAAGAGATGAGTTGTAATAAGCAACCAGCACAGTGCATTCCTAATTCTCTCAAGTCATCATGATCTCAATTTTGGCCTCTTTGTAACAGATGGGAGTTGAGGTCAATAGATGTCCCTCTGATGTATCAATAAATAAGGAAGCAATCTGGTATGAGGACCAATTATATGTGTTATTTGCTGAATGAAACGGTGAAGGATTTTGCTTTTGCAACAGCATACTAGTAATTGTTTTATCATTTCATTCCAATCTGCATATAATATTCATTTGATGACCGAAACATGGTAGCATCAGGAAACATGGTTCAATAGAATGTTCGCGAACGGATTGATCAGTTGAACGTATAATGTTCGTGAGCATAATCGAACGAAAAGCCCATGTTCGAACTCAATCGAACATATTATCGAACAAATATCGAACTGATCACGAACAATGTCGAACAGTTATCGAACGAACATCGAGTTGTTTGCGAATTGTTCAGTTTGTTTGTAGCCCTACTTAGAGCTATAATTTTTTTTTCTCTTCTAATTGATTCCATCTATTATTGAAAGTATAGTCTCTAATGAACTTCAAATCCGACTTCGCTGCCTTGTGACGCACCTCTAATAATAGTCTGTAATAAACAACATAAAAACTGATCTTATAAATGAAGAAGTTTTAACTAGAAAGGGATATGGACCTAATGTTGCAATAAAATACTTAAATCAGATGGTATTGCAAGAATAAAGTAGTCAACGAATTTCTTAATCTTTATCAAGACAAGATTTTAGAATGAATTAGGCTTAATGTGATTATAAATGACAATTTGTTAACTTGCATTTTCATTGGACTTTGCAAGAATGGATGTGCTTCAAAAGAATTGGAAATGTTTCGTACTTTAGTAAATAATATCGATTTTGGTATATTTAAAAGTTTGAAGAACAAATAGAAAAAAAAAAAAAATTATATATCATTGTAAATTAAATACAAAGTTCAATAGTATAATTTATTTAAATCTTATAATTTTATTTAAAAAAAGGTAAAATTGAATACTTATATAAATTGGTTTGTTTGATCAACTAGATAAATTTGGATTTAGTTGAAAACCACCTCAAACCGAAAAACACCTGAACGTGGATTCACATTTTTAACCTTCAATTTTCGAAATCATAAAGGTGGTTTGAATAGGAAAGATCGATACTTGACATAAGTTTGCAATTTTGAAAACCTTAAAGGTTGTTTGTGAAATTTGTCAAAACGTTTCTCTTTAATGCATTTGCCTTTTGCAATGACCTTACTTGGGAAAAAACGACCCACGAAAACACTCTTCAATTCATACATGGCTTTGAGATTCAAATCCACATTTCGTACATCTTCAATCTCTCAAAACCCATCTTCGAAAGTTAATGTTTTATTTTTGTTAGCTCGCTTACACAACCCCACATCTTCAAGCTCCAAAAATGAAGTTTCGTATTCTTTCAAAAAAACCCCTTGAACGATCGTCACTTGCTAAATTCCTCGAAGAAAATTGTCGATCAGGTTGCTTTACTCTGAATGAAGCATTGTACTTTTTTTATTACATGATTAATTCGAAACCCCTTTCTCCAATTTCATCATTCACTACTTTGTTTAGTGCACTAGCTAAGAAGAAGCATTATTATGAAGTGATTTCACTATATCAGCTGTTGAATTCAACTGGGTTGTCTCCGGATTTTATGTCTTTGAATATTTTGATGAATTGCCTCTGTAATATTGAAAGGGTTTCTGATGGTTATGCAGTTTTTGGGGTGATTTTGAAGTTGGGTTTTAGCCCAAATACCATGATATTTACTTGTTTGATTAAAGGTCTGTGTGCAGAGAGAAAGAAATCTCTTCGAGCGTGCTATAATGGTTTGAATGTTGCTGAAGGCAGTAAAATATGGGAAGCATATAGGGAATTTGAGCAAGCCATTCTCCATACCATAGATGAGATTAGCATTAAGGTGAGAATTTATAACATATATATTAGAAAATTTTTAGAAAATGTGCCTAAAGGGGATGCATTCTATTAATCAATTTACTTGATCATTTAAAGTCTTATTCCATCCTACTGGTTTGGTATTATGGTTAATAATGCTTTTGTGGGTCTTCCTTTATATTTCCTAGAACCATGGCTCAAGTTGCTTGTCCTGTTTATTTTAGAAACCCTTTTTCTTCTTTTTTTCATCTATGTATAGTTCAAAAATTTTGTTCTTTCATTTCCCTATGAAGTGCTACGTGCCAAGAAAAAGTTTCTGTTTTCAAAATTTACATTTGGAAAATTACTGCTTTTTGCAGGAAAAAGAAAAACAGTTCGGCGCATCCAAGTATATTTCACCATCGCTTGTCTGCTCCCTTGCTAACTTGAGTGCAATCCTTCTTGCCTACAAGTCTTAGGGAGGTGGAACTGGGCAGCTCTCGGATATTGAATCGTGATTTAGATGGGATTCCTTCTATTGTTGCCTCAGCGTACCAAAAGGCATTGGAGATGTATAATGCTTGAGCTGATTTTGAAGAATAGATTGCAAGGCAGGATATATCTGACTCCGAAAAATTTCAACAATTCACGGTATATGGCATTTACTATCAGATATTGTTTTAGATAGCCAAATGATAATGCAGGGTTCTTATATGATACCTTAATAATTTAGGTTAAATGGTAACTCGATATGATAATAAAGTGTAGAGGCCATGATTTGAGTCTCCCATCTATTACATCCTGCTATATTTGGGTTGGTCTTTCTGTTTGAATTTGGACTTGGTTTCTGTAACATGTGAAGTTGCCTCATTACGAGTGAATATCATTGTTGTACCCTTAGCTTTTCAAGCTTAAGCTTTTAGGTCAAGTTGTTTATCAACAAAGTTGCTGTTGAAATTTCATAATAATTTCAATTTCTTATTGTCTTTCTTGCTTCTAATATAAGTAATCAGTTTATGTAAACTTTGGATCTTCTCTTCTTCTTCTTCTTCTTTTCTTGAGGGTGGGGGGTTGTATAAGAACTTGCAATGTGGCAATAGGTTACCTTTTTTTTTTTTTTTTTTTTTTTTCCCTTCGTTGAAGTGTTAATGCTATTATTTTAATTTGAAATTTTTTGCAGATCTACTTGAAGTTTGAATAGTCTTCTGGAGATCCAACCTCGTGTTCAACTTCTATGAACGTGCTATTACCGAAGTTTCGTATCAAGTGATCTCGGCTTGGTTATACTCGCTATTTGGATAAAACCTTGAAGGGTTCACTCATATTTTCTCTTTTGAATTCTTTATGTTCCAGGTATTTGTAATTTTAGCAATTAATCATCTCTTTTTCCTTCAGGTAGGAAATATTGTGCGAGATGTTCATTCCAGGGCTAGGAAAAATTGTCCTTGGGTCGCTGATCTTTGGGTTCGATCTTTGCTCGCTTTGGAACATTGCCGTGCACCTGAGAAAGAGATATCTACTGTAAGTTTCAGTTGTTACCCCTCATCTGCTGAGAATTATGAGAGATTGTTATAAGTAGCTTAAAAGCAATGAAGTTTCACAAACTTTAGTGTTGGAATTTCATTCTGCTCCTTTTACAGATACAGAGGTTTACTCTTGTTTAAAAAGCTTTTTACATCATATTCAGGTCTTTGACAAGTCCCTTCTATGCACTTTTTCGACCATTGAGGAGCTAAAGATATCTTTTCTCTAATTTGCAGGCTTGACTTACTACTGTTTGTAACTTGTTATTATTTCATCTACATTTTATGCATTAAAGATCTTTCTTAATTGGATCCTCTTTGTTTCAGTGCCTAAAGTTATTCCTCACTCGAGTGGATGGTTTAAGACGAAGAATCCTTTTGCCTGAAGCAAAGAGGATGCACTGAATTTTTCATTGATAAGGGAAACCTTTCAGGTTCGCATATGTGTACTGCTCATTTTTCCTAGTTAAAATTGGTTTTACTTGATGTCAAGAATTTGAAGCTTCTCAAAGACATTTGTAGATGCTCTATTCATGGTGAATTTTAGATGAAGAAAGTGTGGACCTTGTAGCTAGTCTACTCTTTTAGGGTCCAGGCATAGATCTCTTACGAATGTGTATCAAGTGCTTCTACCCTTAGATTCTAAAGAAATGTCTTTTAATTTACTTCATTTAGTGTGCTATTATAGTACCATTATGACCACTTTATGTAGAAGTTACAGTGCATAACTCTCGATACTCCAAGATGGCTTTTGCTAATTGGCAGATTGTTACCTTTGTTAATTGTTTTGTCATGGAATAGTGTCCTTTACTAAAAAATTTCTAATTCAACATTGGAGTTGCATGCATGGAAGGTATCTTTATGGATCTATGAATTTATAAAATTTGCATGTCATGTTCGACTGGTACATTGTTGTTGTATAATGGTTGTTTTCAATATTTGCGTTTGTAAACAATTAGCCTAATGTCTCTTTAGTGTACTATCAAAATTCCAGGCCTTGTATGATTGGATGTATTATATATACTTGAATACTTAACTGTGAAGTTTCTTCCTTTCAGCCGGCGTCTGATTACTTATCTCAACAAATGAAGAGTACATATGGTTTGCTGTATTTGTACGCTTATTGGGCTCATTTGGAGCTAAATTTAGGAAAAGACCAAGCTGCAGCTCAAGGCTTTTGGGAGAGCCTGGTTTGGCCCATTCATCTTTTTCTCTTTCTTATCCTGTATAGTTCAATATGATTGATTTATGATTCATCTTTGTATTTTTTCCGTATAACTTGCTTTTTGTTTGTGCAGCGGATCAATGTTGGAAGGCTGGCAAGGTTATTTAGCTATGGAAATTGAATTAGGACATTTAAATGAAGCTAGGTCCATCTACAGGAGATGCTACAGTAAAATATTTGGTGGGACAGGTTCAGAGGTATAATTCTTTTACATTACTTGCTTTCAATTATTCTAGATTGATTTATGGACAGGATTTGAATTTGAAAGTTTTTAAATTGGTTTTTTCCTCCTTCCTTCTCATTTTTTTTTTTTTTTGGAAAATTGTTTCTTTTAGTATTATACGATGCAGCTTTATTTAATCAATTGATATTTGTCATCTGCAATGCAAACATTTCTATCTTTATTCTCTTTTTGTTGCTGATGGAAGTTGAAACTAGACAAATGGCTTAAGTCAAGGTTGTTAAAATGTTGTTTATCAAGGAGGACAATTTATGGAGATCTTTTGAACTCTTAACATAGAATCATGCTCTGCAGTTTAGAATATTTTTAGAAAGTAGCCTTACAATAGGTCAACCTGTTACTTGGGCACCAGAATCACAATGGTTTAATATGTCATTTTGAATAATTTTTCCAAATCATACGTAAATGATATATGACAGTATCTATAGGGATCATGCTAGTTGAAAATTGATGACGTTTATTTTTTTAACTTCAAACTTTAGAGTTACTGATACTCTAATGAAATTATGGCATATATGAAGCAATCACATTTAAACCATAGGTAGCAGAGTAGTTTTTGAAACACAATAGGCTGATATCTTTTTCCACTTGACTTATTTTTTCCAATATGTTTGAAGAAAAGTTTCTTAATTCAAGCTTTACTTTCCGAGTTTCATGTCAAAATATGCTATAGGTTAAATAAAACTTATTGATGTAAATAATTTATATGACCTATCATAAAGTCATCTAAGTTCTCTCTTTTCTATGATCAATTTAGGGTTTAGTTTGATAAAGTTAACCTTGTTATTTTCATCTTATCTTGATTGGCCTTACTATATTTAATCGGATTGTTTCCCAACTCTCTGCTCCCGCTCCCGCTCCCCTTCATGTTATATGATCTCATTGATGATCTCACTACATCATCTAAAGTTACCGACAATTCTTGCTTCTTGATTTTATGATATTGAAGATATTGTTTTGGGTCCACAACTCCAGGGTGACTTTCTTCAATTGTTATGTCTTGCCTTTTGGATTTGTTGATATATTCTTTTCCTAAAAAACAGAGTTATTCAGGACATATGCCACAACTGGTTGCGTTTTGAGAGGGAACACGGGACACTTGAAGATTTTGACTACGCTGCACAGAAGGTACACATTCCTGCTGTAGTTTTAATTTATTTGTTTTAAGTGCCAATTAATCACGTATTTCTTTTTTCAGTCCAATGTGTATGATGCATTTGCATTGTTATTGAGAATTAGTATGTATAGATTTATTAAAAAACAATTGAAGTGTTTAACTAATGATATTTTAGCTGGCTGCGATGTCCACCTTATCTAGTAACAATATGTGTTTGACTAAAATGTGCCACGTTAGCAGTTGTCTTTGATGACCTCAAATGATGTGCTTGTAAATGAGTTGTGTTTATGTGCCTCTGTACATATTATGAACTCTTTGCTTCTCTCTTGTCAGAGCTTAAATACTACTGATGGATCATTGCCTATCTGTTTAAATTTTTAGTTTAAGTGATAACTTAATAAAGTATTGTAGCAAGGTGGTCTACACAGTCTTGTGTTTAAATCTCTCTATGAGATTTGGGCCAGTTTTGTTTGTGATTAAAAAATAATTTTAAAAAACTAAGATACAATTAAAAATTCTAAAAGTTTTATCTCAATATTTTAAATATTTGAAAATATGTTTGATATTCAAAAATTGTTTTTGAAGTTAAAAACTATATAAAGACTGAGAAATGATATTTTTCTTGTTTTCTAATTTTACACTAATTTTTAGGATTATATGCAAAAACATTGTTTTGAAAACATTTCAACTTATTTTAACAAAAACGTATTTCATAAAATTCTTTATGGTCCTTGTTTTCGAAAATAAAACACTATTTAAAATTTATATCAAATTAGCTCTTATTTAGATTATAAATTTGTATTTGTATTTATGTTGTATTTATGGTTGTGATTGTGGGTGTTCAACACACGAGATTGTGTTAAATTTTAAGTATGGTTGTTGGATGCTTAACTATCAATTTATGCTTTTAGGTCAAGTTGTTATGTAACATTGTTAAAGATGTCACTGAATTATGATACATCTGCTTAGTATTTATTGAATGTATGCAATCCTTGCTATTTTAACTCAATGCGTGAAAATGCTTGTCTTTGTTCCCTTTCGCAGGTTACACCCCGCTTGGAAGAGCTGCAATTATTTAGGTTACAGAAGGAGGCCAAATCTGTTCTTGAACTAATAGATCAGAAAGAGAAGTCACATAAGAAAAGTGTTAATGGAAAGAGAAAAACAGATTTGAACATGACTGACGAACAGTCTCCAGCTAAGCGGCAGAACAATTCTACCCAAAACCCAAACAAAGTGCATGGGAATGAAAAGGGACAAGCATAGAACTTAGCTGAAGAAAATGAAGTAGAAGCAAAACCCAAGTTTGAAGAGCATCCAAATGACCAACACATCAAAGACTCCCCCACTGGATGAGCCAAAGGATACACTGACAAGTGTACTGCATTTTTATCAAACCTTAGCTTTAGGGCAGGTAGAGATACTCTCGCATTTTCGAGAGAGATTGCTTTTTATTCTTTTTTAATGCTGGATAGGCAAATATAGAGAGATAATTATGATGGTTTGAAATTTTTTTCAAGCAACTTCTGAAGATCTGAAAAAATTCTTTAGCGATGTTGGTGGGGTTGAATCTGTTTGAATTCTGCAGGACAAGTTCATCTGAAAGTCAAGGGTATGACTTTGTTTCTGTCGTTCATTATTTGTCAATGTTCTTTGTGCTTTATGCTTCAAATAAAAAAGGGGAAGCTATCCACTGGACCTTCCATGTGCACATCAGTCTTATAGTCAAATCCTTATTTAACATTGCCTGACCTTTAAACTTCAACATATGTATGCATAATGTGGACTGTACCACAGAAATTCGCCCTAAGAAACTAATTTTAATGGGACTAGGGATCAGCATGGCTAATGCTTCAGGGAGATTGAAACTGCTAAATGTAGTGTATTCTCTTTGATCAAATTTCTCAAGGGTGCTCACTGAAACTTCAATTTGATTTCTTCCTTTCATGCTGTCAATCAATCATTTAGTTCTTATGCTTTTGGTTTTAAGATGAATGTCCTTTCCAAAGACAATTATGTAGTCTCAAATAAGCCTATAGAAGGGTTGAATTCCATACTTATGGTAAAATTGCTTAATTTTCTAGGTATTGAATTCCATAATTATTAGGTCTGTTCAAATCTGGATATCTGATCCGAATGGCCTTATTTCTGATCCGATCCAGATTTTCGAATCAGGATATATCCCGATCCGAATCCGATATAAAATATGTGGATATCCGGTTTTCTGGATATCCAATTTTCTAGATCGGATAACTGGATATCCGAAATCTATCCGAATTTTAGAAAATTATTATTAAAAATTTAAAATCAAATAATTCTTCTAATAAAATTGAAATTAAAATGCATGATTATCAACAAATTAATCCACAACTTGTTTAATGCCAACTTAACACAGAATCTATTACCCAAATTACAATTACAAATTTAATAAAAAGACAAACAAAACAGCCAACTTAATGCTAATACATTTCTTTTTTATCTTCATGCCAACTTCATCATACTGACTTCACTCTATTTCCTTCCTGGACTGAATTGCGAGCAGAGTTCTTCATATTCAAGTTAATTAACAATAATACAACAGCAAACAACTTGAAATTATGTAATGAACAAAAAGGAATTGGATCTTATTGTAAGGAAAATATAACTACATCACAAATCTAACAGGGAAATTATATCCATTAAACTTTGTACAGAATAAAAATAATTAAACAAAAAGCAAAGAAACGAGGTTTGTGTTGATAATTCAAAGTAAAAATGAAAAGTAAATAGTTATGGGCTGTAAAGAGAGATGGAAGGTAAAAGAAGAGATGAGATATGGAGATGAATATGAATATGATTATTTGTACTTACAATCGATTTGGGGCTTCAATTAGGGATTTAGGAAAGGAATTGACTATTTGGGGCTCCCTGATTCCAATGTTGATGACGATCTTGGCTTTGATGGTGGAAGGAGTGAGTGAAAGAGATGGCGATGGTGAGTTGGTGATTGTAAGTGAAGACTGAAGAATGAAGATGGCGATGGTGAGTTTGTGACTATCGAGAGAGAGAAATTGAGTTTGAGTTAAATTAAAATTGTAGGGTTATTTGAAATTTGAAAGGGGTGTGCATAAAAATAAAAATAGCGTAGTTTTAGTAAAAATCGATACGGATATCCGCTTTTTTAGCAACCCCGATGCGGTATCCGATCCGAATATTAGGATTTTCTAAAATTATGATCTGTATTCTATTCGAATTTTTGGATATCCAATTTTTTTTTGGATCAGAGCAGAGTGGATCCGAATTGGATATCGGATTTTTTTGAATAGCCCTAATAATTATGGTAAAATTGCTTAATTTTCTAAGTATAAAGAGTCTAATTGTCTAAGAGCATGTTTTTTCATTTTGATGGCAAGTGATATGCTTAGGAGACTCAACCATAGTACCATATAGATTTACCCATATTCCAACTTGCCCTATGTTTGGAACCATTGCATACTAATTTATAATATCCTCTAGTCGATTTTTGAAGGGACTGGCATATGGGGATTTTGCCGGTGATGCACACCTTATTGCAGCTATAGGAAAGAACAAAGAAATGTTTGTTGGGAAGAAGAAAAGCATTGCAAGATCAAATTTGAAGCAAAAGAGAGAGGATTCTACTGGTCATGGGGCTCTGGAGAACATGGTAGGCTAAGTGGAATTAGGTTTTATCTTTGTTATTACTTGTGTGTGTGTGTGTGTGTGTTTATGTGCAATGCAGTATATAGACGCTTGCATGTTTGTGTTTCGCACTTCTACATTTTATTTTCTTACTCCTTTGTGTTAAATGGCAATGCAAAGTAGTAATCAGACTTTCCAGGGGTCTAGAGTGCCACACTGTGCTGCTAATAAACGTAGTGATAACATTCAGCTGAAGGAGAGGAACACAATTGCAATGCCAAGGAACGTCAGACCACTTGGTGTCCCCTCGACAAATTCCAAAGTCGTGGAAGTAGGAAGATGGGAAAGGAAGTGAAGTCAAATAATGAGTTCGAGAAATGTTCCTTAAGAAGTGAGGTTTGTTCCTAAGGTTATATGTTAACTTGAATAGCACAGTAATTAGCAAACTTCTCTTTCTTATAAAAAACATAAGGTTTTGCCTTAATATGTTTCTGTAAACACAATTATGACCCATGTTGACCTTTGGACTTTGACGGGCGCTTTGACGCGTTTTATCCTTGATGGGCGATTTGACCTCGCTTGATCCTTGGCTTGACCTGCTTTACTGGTTCGTAACTTTTAAAGGGCCCTTTTGCTGTAGCTTTGAATATCCGATTCGCCATTTTTTTGACGTTTTAGAGGGGAAATGTGGATGTATGACCTATGTCAGTGGCACCCCAAATGACATTTTCGTCCCAAATTAGTGTCGTAAATGGCTACCGAAAACACTCAAACGATAATTTTAACCGAAACTTTAAACTAGCATAACTTTGCAACCGTAACTCCGTTTTTGACAAATAATATATCTTTGGAAAGCTTTTTTCAACAAGGATTCCAATGACATCAAAATTGAAAATAGATTATATTTATAATAAAAGTTATGCTTGATTTACAATATAGGTTTTAATTGGAAAAATCTCAATTTCATGCAATATTCTTTAAATTTGACATAAACAATTTCATGCTAGGCAGAGATTCAAATAAATGCTCTGATACCAAAGGTAAAACATTTATATTCCAACATTTATATAAAAGTTCATAATATAATCAATTATAAACATGTTAAATACTGATGAAGTATTGCGGAAGTAATTTACAAACCTCCAACCATAGCAATTGTTGTTTTAGTCTTCTTGCTTCTATCACTTCATAATACAGAGTTTTTACTGACTGCAATTTTCCAGAGCGATAATTTTTGGGAATCAAATGAATTAATTGCATCAAAATGGGGACCTGTAAACTCTCCCATTATAAATGCAGTTGTCTTTCCATCAAAGACAACTGCCCAAGAGAAACAACCACATGTAATTGCTCAACAGTTACCCATTTACTTTATATTAAAGGTGTAGGACCAATTCAATTAAAGAATTCTAATATAATTAAAAATTCTAACATTCTTCCACTTGGTCTAAACTTTTATTATATAATCCACAACATAGGAGTTGTATATTTTGTATGTTTAATCAGAAAAATAAAAATTACATGAATATAGCGGTAAGTCCCTTTTAAACAAGTATTACCTTCCATATATTATTATGCAATTTTTCTCTTTCTAAATAAATGCCTAAATGTGGAATATTACTTTATGAACAAACCTCAAATGTTTGTTCCAGGTCCTCCAGAATGTTTGTTTGTCTCTAACCAAAATGTATACAACTTAAAAGAGAAAACAAACTAAATTACAAAGTTTCAAAGAATGAAAATATTACCTCTCATAGTGACAAAGCGGGACATAGTCCCATTAGAACTACATGATCCTTCAACATCTTTGTGATCAGTAATCATCTGCTCGGTATGTATGTGTTCAATGAGCACTTTTTTTGCTTTAATGTGCTCCCTTATTGCTAAGTACTTAATGTCGATGTGTTTACTTCGACTTCCATTCTTATTATTTTTAGCAAAGAATATAGCAGCTGAATTGTCACAATACAACCTTATTGGCCTAGAGATAGACTCAACAACTCCAAGCCCAGAAATGAAACTTCTTAATCAAATACCCTGTGTAGTGGCCTCAAAACAGGAAACAAACTTAGCTCCCATGGTAGAAGTGGCAACGAAAGATTGTTTGACACTTCTCCAAGATATAGCACCTCCGGCTAGCATAAAAACATATCTGGACGTTAATTTCTGGGAATCAACACAGCCAGTGAAGTCTAAGCTTGAAAATCCGACGACTTCTAAAATGTCAAACTGTTTATAAGTAAGCATGAAACCTTTAGTTCCTTAAAGATACCTCATGACCTTTTTTGCAGCTCTCCAATGATCCAAACCTAAATTACTTTGATAGCTTCTTAACATGCCAACTATAAAAGCAATTCAGGTCTAGTACAGACTTGAGCATACATTAGGCTTCCAACAGCTAAAGCATAATGAATAGTTTTCATTTATTCCTTTTCAATCTCAAGTGTAGGACATTGGTTCAGATTAAACCTGTCACCCTTAACAATGGGTTCAACATTGGGTGAACAATCCTTCATCCTAAATCTCTCAAGAATTTTATTAATATAGGCTTCCTGAGATAGTCCCAAAACATGTTGAGACCTATCCCTATGAATTTTAATGCCAATGACATAAGACACCTCATCTCTATCCTTCATACTAAAATATTGAGAGAGATTGTTTCATCTCATGCAGCAAACCCAAATCATTGGTTGCAAGTAGAATATCATCTACATATAACACAAGAAAGATGATTATACTCCTACTGACCTTGTGGTATATACACTGATCCATGGCATTCTCTACAAAATCAAATGAGGAGATAACAGAGTGAAATCTTAAATACCAATGTCGGGAGGTTTGTTTAAGTCCATAAATGGACTTCTTAAGCTTGCAAAACAAATGCTCACCATCACTTGAAATGAACCCATCAGGTTGTTTCATATAAACCTCTTCCTCCACATCTTCATTGAGGAAAGCTGTTTTCACATCCATTTGATTTAAATCTAAATCGAAATGGGCAATTAATGCCATTATGATGCTGAAGGAATCATTTTTAGAAACTGGAGAAAATGTTTCTTTATAATATATCCCTTCCATTTGTGTGAACCTTGGTAACAAGCCTAGCCTTGTATCTCTCAGTGTTGCCTAATGAATCTCTTTTGTTTTTAAATACTAATTTACAACCAATAGGATTCTTTCTAGTAGGCAACTCAACAAGGTCCCAAACTTTATTATTCTCCATAGAATTCATCTCGTTAATCATGACATTATACCACTATTGAGATTTATTACTGTCCATAACTTGTAAAAATGTGTCTGGGTCATCCTTAACACCTATGTCACAGTCAGACTCTGGCATAGACACTACATAATCAGTAGGAATTGTTGATTTCTTTGTTCTAGTAGATCTCCATAATGTTGTATCAATAGTCTCTTGTTGAGATTGTTGCATAACTGGTTATTCCTCTTGTAGCAGAGGTTGTTCAAAATGATCTTCTAAAACAATCTCATCAGAACGTGGACTTTGATTGATTGTTTCCTCATTGTTCACCCTATTTGGATGAACAACCAATCTTTTTCTTGATGTAGAAGCGTTAGTTGAAACATCAATTTTCTCAAGGACTAAGTCTCTGATTTGATCACTCCCACTGACCACGTCATTTTCAAGAAATTTGGAATTTCTTGATTCTACAATTCTACTGGAATGGTTCGGACAATAAAACTTCTATCCCTTGGATTTTTCCGCATATCCAATAAAATATGCACTAATAGTCCTAGGATCTAACTTCTGTTCTTATGGATTATAAACTCTAACTTCAACTGGGCAACGCCAGATCTGTAAATGACTTAAACTTGGTTTCTAACTTTTCCATAACTCGAATGGCGTTTTGGGAATCGTCTTAGTTGGAACTTGGTTTAATATATACGCTGTAGTTTTGAGAGCTTCAATCCACAAATAATGAAGAAGTTTGGAGTTACTTAGCATACTCCGTACCATATCCATTAATGTTCTATTTCTCCGTTCTCCTACACCATTCTGAGATGGTGTGCCCGGCAAGGTGTATTGAGCCACAATACCTTGCTCTTGAAGAAATTTAGCAAATGGACCAAGTGTTTCTCATGTACCAATGTATCTACCATAATATTCACCACATCTATCAGATCTCACGATCTTAATTTGTTTTCCACATTGTTTCTCTACTTCCGCTTTATATATTTTGAAAGAATCCAACACTTCATCCTTGTGATAAAGAAAATAGAGATACATATATTGTGAGTGATCATCAATAAAGGTGATGAAGTATTTCTGACCACTAGAGCTCATGTCAGGGCAACAAATATCAGTGTGTATGATCTCTAAAAGTTCAGAACTCTTTCTAGCACCTTTCTTGGATTTGTTAGTCTGCTTTCCCTTAATGTAGTCTACACAAGTATCAAAGTTAGTAAAGTCGGGAGTTTCAAGAACTCCAACAGTTACCAACCTTTTAATCCTATCAATGGAAATGTTTCCTAATCTCCTATGCCACAAAAAAGAAGAGTTTTCATTCATAATAGTAAGTTTAATACCAGTATTAGCATGTGAAGTCATAAGACTATAAGGAAAATATATTTTTAATATCATTCTAAATTAAATCCAAAATTCAATAGAATATTTATTGAAATCTTATAATTTATAAATAAAAAAGGTAAAAAAAAATTCCAATTGATGCATTGCATTTTGTTTGGTCGACTGGATAATTTTGGATTCAGTAGAAAACCAACTCAAAACTCAAACCGAAAAGCACCTGAAGGTTGAAGGTGGATATACATTTATAACCTTCAGGGGGCTAAGTGAACAGTTTTCGAAATCATGAAGGCTGTTTATGAAATTTGTCAAAACAATTTCTCTTTAATCAGTTTAATGCATTTGCATTTTGCAACAAAAATGCAGTTACACTACCTCACAACCGACCCTCAAAAAACACTCTTCATACATGGCCTTGAGATCCCTATTTCGTTCGTCTTCAATCTCTCAAAACCCATCTTTAAAAGTTAATGTTTTATTTTTGTTAGCTCAATTACACAACCTCACATCTTCAAGCTCTGAAAATGAAGTTTTGTATTCTTTGGAAAAACCCCTGGAACGATCCTCACTTGCTAAATTCCTCAAAGAAAATTTGCAATCAGGTTGCTTTACTCTGAATGAAGCATTGTACTTTTTTTATTACATGATTAATATGAAACTCATTTCTCCAATTTCATCATTCACTACTTTGTTTAGTGCACTAGCTAAGAAGAAGCATTATTATGAAGTGATTTCGCTTTACAAGCTGTTGAATTCAACTGGGTTGTCTCCGGATTTTATATCTTTGAATATTTTGATGAATTGTTTCTGTAATATTGAAAGGGTTTCTGATGGTCATGCTGTTTTTGGGGCAATTATGAAGTCGGGTTTTAGCCAAAATACTATGACATTTACTTGTTTGATTAATGGTCTATGTGTAGAGAGAAAGATTATGGAATCAATGGAATTGTTTAAGAAAATAATTGTTGTTGGTTGTAGGGCTAATGTGATCACTTGAAACACTTTGATTGGTGGATTGTATAAAAAAGAGAAAATATGTGTTGCCATTAAGTTTCATGAAGAGATGGTTAATGGGAATAAAGAATTTGGTGTTATTTGTAGGCCAGATGTTGTTACTTATAATACTATAATTGATAGTCTTTGTAAGGCTGGATTGGTTGAGAAGGCTAGACAACTATTGTTGAAGCATATGATTCAGAGAGGTGTGGTTCTTGACATTTATACTTACAGCATTTTAATAAACGGTTATTGCTTGGCAGATAGAATTGGTGATGCAAGGGAGTTGTTTGATTCTACAACTAGAAAAGGGTATAGGCCTAATGTTGTTTGCTACACTACTTTAATCAATTGGTATTGCAAGAATAAAGAAGTCAATGAACCTCTTAGTCTTTATCAAGAGATGATTTTAGAAGGAATTAGGCCTAATGTGATAACATATGACACCTTGTTAACTGGCTTTTTTCTTATAGCTAAGGTGAAAGATGCACGGAATTTAGTTGGTGAGATGTGACTTAACGATGCTTTTCCTAATTCCTGGACATATAGCATTTTCATTGATGGGCTTTGCAAGAACGGATGTGTTTTGGAAGCATTGGAAATGTTTAATGCTCAAGTAAATAATAAGATTACAATTAGCATTGAAGGTTTTAATTCCCTCATTGATGGCTTATGTAAAACAAAGAGATTAGGAACTGAATTTTCCATTGATAAGGGAAACCTTTCATACTATTTAAAATTTATATCAAATAGGCTCTTATTTAGATTATAAATTTGTATTTGTATTTATATTATTTTTATGGTTGTGATTGAGGGTGTTCAGCGCACGAGATTGTGTTAAATTTTAAGTATGGTTGTTAGATGCTTAACTATCGATTTAAGCTTTTAAGTCAAGTTGTTACGTAACATTATTAAAGATGTCACTGAATTATGATACATCTGCTTAGTATTTATTGGATGTATGCAATCCTTGCTATATTAACTCAATGCGTAAAGATGCATGTCTTTGTTCCCTTTCTCAGGTTACACCCCGCTTGGAAGAGATGCAATTATTTAGGTTACAGTAGGAAGCCAAATCTGTTGTTGAACTAATAGATCAGAAAGAAAAGTCACATAAGAAAAGTGTTAATGGAAAGAAAAAAACATATTCAAACATGATCGACTAAGCGCTGAAAAATACTGCCCAAAACCTAGAAAAAGTGCAAGGGAAAGAAAAGGGACGAGCGCAGAACTTAGCTAAAGAAAACTAAGTAGAAGGAAAACCCAAGTTTGAAGAGCATCCAAATGACCAAACATCAAAGACTTCGCCACTGGAAGAGCCAAAGTATACACTAACGAGTGTACCGCATTTTTGTCAAACCTTAACTTTAGGGCAAGTAAAGATTCTCTCACATTTCAGAGAGAGATTGCTTTTTATTCCTTTTTAATGTTGGATAGGAAAATACAGAGAGATAATTCTGACGGTTTTGATTCTTTTTCAGGCAACTTCTGAAGATTTGAAAAAATTCTTTAGCAATGTTGGTGGGGTTGAATCTGTTTGAATTCTATAGGACAAGTTCACCGGAAAGTCAAGGGTATGACTCTGTTTCTCTCATTCATTATTTGTCAATGTTCTTTGTGCTTTATGCTTCAAATGAAAAAGGGGAAGCTATCCACTGGACTTTCCATGTGGACTGTACCACAGAAATTAGCCCTAAGAAACTAATTTTAATAAGACTGGGAGATCAGCATGGCTGATGCTTGAGGGAGATTGAAACTACTAAATGCAGTATATTTTCTTTGATCAAATTTCTCAAGGGGGCTCACTGAAACTTCAATTTGATTTCTTCTTTCATGCAGTCAATAAATCATTTAGTTCTTATGCTTTTGGTTTTAAGATAAATGTCCTTTCCAGAGACGATTATGCAGTCTCAAATAAACCTGCAGAATGTTGAATTCCATAATTATGGTAAAATTGCTTAATTTCTAAGTATAAAGAATCTTAACTGTCTAAGAGCATATTTTTTTCATTTTGATAGCAAGTGATATGCTTAGGAGACTCAACCATAGTCCCATACAGATTTACCCATATTCCAGCTTGCCTTTAACTGTAGAGCATCTGTCTGGGACCGTTGCATACTAATTTATAATATCCTCTAATTGGTTTTGAAGGGCCTAGCATATGTGGACTTTGCCGATGATGCACACCTTGTTGCAGCTGTAGGAAACAATAATCAAATGTTTCTTGGGAAGAAGATAAGCATTGTAAGATCAAATCCAAAGCAAAAGAGAAAGGATTCTGCTAGTCATGGGGCCTTTGGAGAACATGGTAGGCTAAGTAGAATTATGTTTTATCTTTGTTATTACTTGTGTGTGTGTGTTTTTGTGTCCAATGCAAGTCTATAGACATTTGCATGTTTGTGTTTCCCACTTCTACATTTTATTTTCTTACTCCTTTGAGTTAAATGGCAGCACAAAGTAGTAATCAGACTTCAGGGAGTCTAGAGCGCCACACTTTGCTACTAATAAAGGTCGTGATAGCATTCGGCTAAAGGGGAGGAACACATTTACAATGCCAAGGAACGTCAGACCACTTGGCGTCCTCTCGACAAATCCAAAAGTCGGGGAAGTGGATGATGAGAAGCCGAAGCCAAATAATGAGTTCAGAGAAATATTCCTTAAGAAGTGAGATTTGTTCTTGGGGTTACATGTTACATGTTAACTAGAATAGCATAGTAATTGACAAAATTCTCTTTCTTATAAAAAACGTAATGTTTTGCTTTAATATGTTTCTATAAACACAGTTATGACAAAAGATACCTGCTTGAGGACAAAAAATATATGTGCTATTGAGATCAATCTATAGCAGTACCCTTCTTGTAAATTTTCTTCTAGATATGCCAAAGTTTATACCCATTTTATTCAAAAAGGGTAAAGTTATAATATGTTTCCTATGGAACATATATTTCATCCAATTTGTGATGAGGATAGCCTCAATACCTTACCTCAAGATTCAGAGAAATTTTAGCCAATTAAATGGTGAGGATAGCCTCAATATCTTCATGATTCTATTGGATGCTTTCATAAAAATTCTTAGAGAATCTAGAATGAGGTGTTCACTTTGTACATGTTAGATCATGAATTAGTACCAATCTTCAAAAGATATCTAATTGTTTTAAGCAAGTCCTTGAGAAGGTTTAATTGATCTATGAATTATGTTTCATTTTTCATTTCCTTTATGTATTAGGACACTTTTTCTTATTGATGTTGAGTAGGTGTACATTTGATGTGATCTTCATGATGTTGTTAAATGAGGGTATGAATAATATGATACAACTGCTTTGCAAATGCAGAGTTCTCTGCAAGATGAAATTTAGACAAAACTTTTCATTTTTAATGCAACATCAATGCAAAGTTTTGTAGACACTAGAGTAAACGCCGCCCACACACCCCCCCAAGTCAAATATCCTCTAAATATCCCTCAATGAGAATCCCGGGGATACATGTCTGGAGAACAAGTTGTATTTGGAAAAAAAAACTTGTGTAAGGATAATAATAATAATAATATCCAAAACATGCATACAAAATGTACGCAGGATCCAAACTTATAATTTTAAAAACTTTAAGAATTTATCCAGAAGTTACACTATCAAAATATATTTATAAGGTGGAGGCTTCCAAAGGTGTTTCACAAACATTTATTATTTACATTATTTACATCAAGATGACAATAAATCATCTCCCCTCACGTGTAGCCCCATTGTCTCTAGCATCCTTCACTTCTGGTCTACCTACAAAGCAATCAACAATGAAAGGGTAAGCGCTACTCGCTTAGTAAGGACTGGTCCGTTTCATTCTAAATGTGTTATTTTTTACATCTAGGTATGCTTCCATTTTCTTACTAATTCATATGCTTTTCATCATTTTATCCCATGGCTATATAAACTTTAATGTGTACACATACAAATAAGCATGTAAACATAGTACACACACATCACATGTCATGATATAACATCTAAAATAATCTTATGTGAGTATAAATCATCTCATGATGTAAATAACATCATAACTCATGTAATGCAACTAAATGCATATGAACAATTTAACGTCTAGCCGATCGAACTTTTCTTAGCATCTTAAGCACTTCATATCATCTACCTCAAATTCATCTAGAGCTCATATCATCAGGAGGCGTGCTTACACATTATTTAGCATCTAAAGCATATATTCATCTTTCCTCAACTGGTATATGAGGATATGCTTACGCATTTTCCATCATGTCTATATGCATCTCTATCATGCCTATATGCTATCTCTAACATCTTATGGCATGTAAATACATATTTTTGTGAGCTTAATACTTTGAATTCATCTATGGATTATCAATCCATTTACATTACCTCTTGCTCACATACATCATCTTAAAACATGTATTACATTGCATCTTCATGCCATTTCATAACATTAATCATGCATTGACATCATAACCATGTATATCTTTCAAAGATCATCTAACTAATGGGTAAACATTAGTACATGGCATAATTACAATAATACATTAATAATCAATTCATGATTATAAGAATTGATCATGTTAAATCTTAAACTTTAATAACCAGAAGTTTATACTTCTATCCATTTTCTATCCATTTCTACAATGAATTGGCTCTTGGAACATAAAAGTTGTAGGGTTATCTCTTAAATTTCTAGTGCTTCAAGAATCATCTTATTTCGATTTTTATAACTAAAGTTATGGTAGAAATACTGAAGCATGTTTAACATAACCCCTAGATCAACTATGCCACATCAATTCATATTGACAAGTCCGAATTTTTCATATTAAACTATGCCACATCAATTCATATTGACAATTAACCAATAGATCAACTTATGGATCAAATAAACCTCCCCTTAGTAGTCCTTAACATCTTAAAGGAAGTGTAAAATCTCATTCCTATAATCATCCATTATTGTTATAACATTGTAAGCTAATGCAAACAACACATCAACACTTCTAATAGCAACCATTCAACACCATGTGGCCTTCAATACTACAAGTTTTGCCATAATCAGAATCCACACTTCATTTTCTTCAATCAAACATAACAACTCATAAAACATAAATAGCAATAACTTCATGTATAATGAATTCAAGGCAATAAATAGAATAAATGAGTTCAACTACACTTGCAGTTAACTAATTCTATGCCCTAAAGCCTTAATTTAAGGTTTCATAAAAATCTGCAAACCCTAGCATAATCCCTAAAGTCATGAGAGGTTCTTCCTTACCTTTTTAAAAGAATTCCTCTAACAAATCCTTTGCCTTTGTCTTCTTTTACACCTTAATCCTACATATATAACATTATACCTCAACATCTACTTCAAATCTTCAAATCACATCAAAACTAGGGTTTTTAATCCTTAACTTAAACCCTTAAACTTGAAGATCCAAGCCTCCTATCTTGTTCTCCTTGAAAAATTATGCAAAACTCCTTTAAAACTTAGAGAGAGAAGGCTTGTTTCATGAAAGATTTGAGAGAAAATGGAAGAAAGTTTGAAGAAATGCTGTCTCCCTTGGCTTGAACGAATTTCCTTTCATTTATAGGAAAATATTTCATTTATTTTCCAAAATTAAACTATTGACCAAATTATTTTAATTGTATAACTCATAAGTCCTTAATTCTTCATATAAGGGCATTTTAGTCATTTCACACTAAACATAATTAGTACTTAATTAATTTCATTAAATGCAATTAAGCCTACTCATCCTTAACTTTTTCAATGCTTATCCATAGGCAAAATGACTATTTTGCCCTTAATACCTTTCTATGGATAATTGATTCATACCATTCCAAATGAATTACCTATTTTGCCCTTAGTTAGACTTTATGTTTTTTTAACATAAAATTATCATCTAAAGGACTATTTTGAGTTAGGAACATACCTTTGACATCTTGGGTATCATATTTAGATGGGTCAGTTTTCTTTTCTTTTCTTTTTTTTCTTTTTTTTGGGGGGTTTGTTGTTGTTGGGGTTATAAATAAATTAATGTTGTCTTTGCTCATGTGACTAAACAGTGGGAAAAAGAACTTATCTATAAATATGCAAAAACTTCTGGCATTTGCAGGAAGCCAAAGAAGCACTAAAACCAAAATTTTACTCATTTTCTGCATCAGGTTTCTAGGGTTTTTCTTATACGCATCAGAGACTAATTTTCCTTTTTTCTTTATTCCTTTCATCATCAGAAATGTACTATCTTCTTTGCACTTTGTTGTGTTGATAATCCAAGGATTATACTATTTTTATTTAGGCTTTTAGGCCGGATTTTAGATACTTCTTAGTTCATTTATGCCTGAATTGCTACTTAATTCTTTACATTTTATGTTTCAGGCCAAAATGGACATTTTGAGCAAATAATGAGCGAATTGGAGTTTCTGGACTCAGAATAAGCAAATCTCATAAGCTGGGAGAGTTCTGAAGTAGAGTGAAGCACTATGAAGCTTGTTCCCATGGGAGAGCATCGAAGATCAAAGATTCAAGCAAAGAAGCAAGCGGAGGGCAATTATGTAATTTTAGAATTCTTCATGAAGATTCGCCGTGGCGAAGTTTGTTCTTTGCCGCGGCAAAGGGAGTTACATACGAGAGTCAATTTTTACTTCTGATAGTCCATGGGTGAGTCCGGTGCAAGTGGTTTCGAAAAAGGGAGGTATCACAGTGGTAAAGAATGAGTGCAATGAATTGATACCAACTAGGATGGTCACGGGCTAGAGAGTGTGCATTAACTACCAAAAATTAAATGAAGCGACAATGAAGGATCATTTTCCACTTCCTTTCATTGATCAGATGTTGGAGAGATTAGCAAGGCATGCTTATTACTGTTTCTTGGATGGTTATTCATGATATAATCAGATTGTCATCGCTCCTGAAGATCAAGAGAAGACGACTTTTACTTGTCCCTATGGCACCTTTGCTTACCGAAGGATACCCTTTGGGTTGTGTAATGCACCAACCATATTTCAGAGATGAATGATGTCGATCTTTGGAGATATGGTGGAGCGGTTTATAGAAGTCTTCATGGATGACTTCTCTGTTTTTGGTTCGTCCTTTGATAATTGCTTATCTAATCTCTCTTTTGTTTTTCAGCGATGTCAAGAGACGAACTTGGTGCTCAACTGGGAGAAGTGCCCATCATGGTCCAAGAAGGAATAGTGTTTGGTCATAGAATTTCAAAGGATGGAATAGAAGTGGATCGAGCAAAGACAGACATGATTGAGAAGCTGCCACCACCCTCCAATGTTAAAGCACGAAGTTTCTTGGGGCATGCGGGGTTTTATAGACACTTCATCAAGGATTTTTCTAAGATCTCTAAACCCCTTTGTAATTTATTGATTAAAGATGTTGCTTTTGATTTTAATGATGAATGCATGCATGCCTTTCAAACTCTAAAAAAGTTATTAGTGTCTACACCTATTATTGTAGTTCCCGATTGGGGACTACCATTTGAATTGATGTGTGATGCTAGTGATTTTGCACTAGGAGTAGTGTTAGGACAAAGGAAAAACAAAGTGTTGCATGTAATTCAGTATGCTAGCAAAACACTCACTGATGCACAATTGAATTACAGCACCACTGAAAAAGAATTGTTGGCTGTGGTTTTTGCTTTTGATAAATTTCGTTCATATTTGCTAGGTGCCAAGGTGATAGTCTACACGAACCATTCAGCACTCAAGCACCTATTGGCAAAGCAAGAAGCAAAACCTCGGCTAATAAGATGGATTCTATTGCTACAAGAGTTTGAGTTAGAGATACGAGATAAGAAAGGGTTAGAAAATGTGGTGGCGGACCATTTGTCAAGGATTACAACCAATTCAGGGAAATGAAAAAGAAACCCAAATCAGAGAAACTTTCCCGGATGAGAAATTGATGAGAGTGGAGGAAGCACCGTGGTATGTAGATTTTGCAAACAACTTCTCAGCGAGAGTGCTCCCCATCGGTGTGACCTTCCAACAAAAGAGGAAGTTTTTCTCAGATTTGAAATACTACTTCTGGGAAGAGCCATTTCTTTATAGACACTGTGCTGATCAAATGATACGTAGGTGTGTTCTGAAAGAGGAAATGGAGAGTATTCTAAGGCATTGTCATGAGAGGGAAGTAGATGGCCATTTTGGAGGAGCTAGGAGAGCAGCCAAGGTTATTTAATCTAGGTTTTACTGGCCAACCCTTTTCAAGGATTCTTTCTGGATGGTTCAGGAATGCGACCAATGTCAACAAAGTTGGAATATTTCAAAGCGAGATGAGATGCCACTAAACAATATCCTTGTTGTTGAGTTGTTCGATGTATGGGGAATTGACTTCATGGGTCCTTTCCCAAATTCTTATGGGAATATGTACATATTGGTAGCGGTGGACTACGTATCAAAATGGGTGGAAGTAGTTGCATTGCCATCCAATGATGCCTAAGTGATGGTTAATTTTGTGATAAAGAACATTTTCTCAAGGTTTGGAGTACCACAAGCAATCATTAGTGACGGAGGATCACATTTTTGCAACAGGCAATTGGATGCACTTTTGGGGAAATATGGGGTGAAACATAGAGTTGCAACACCCTACCATCCACAGACTAGCGGACAAGTGGAACTGTCAAACAAAGAACTAAAGGGAATCTTAGAGAAGATAGTCAATGCATCGAGGAAGGATTGGTCACGGAAGTTGGATGATGCATTATGGGCCTACTGCACTGCATTTAAGACTTCGATTGGTATGTCTCCATTTAGGATGGTCTATAGGAAGGCATGTCCTTTGCCAGTAGAACTCGAGCATAAGGCCTATCAAGGTGAAGCTCAACATGGATTTACGAGCTGCTAGGGAAGAAAGGATGCTGACTTTGAATGAACTCGATGAGTTCCATCACGAAGCTTATGAGAATGCTAGGATGTACAAGGAAAAGACCAAGAAGTAGCATGACAAGCATATCAAGAAGAAGAACTTTGAAGTGGGTCAGAAAGTGTTGTTGTTTAATTCTAGACTTAGGCTTTTCTCTGGAAAACTTAGGTCTAGATGCTCCGGACCCTTCATAGTTACAAAATTTTACCCATTCGAAGCGGTGGAGGTGTCACATGAAGAAAAAGGCACATTTAAGGTCAATGGCCAGAGGTTGAAGCCATACATCAATGGAGTGATGAGTTGCAAGTCAATTCCCCTCCGGCTTGACATTCTGACATGAGAACTTGAGAGAGTCGAGCTTTCTGACTATAAACAAGCGCTCCTTGGGAGGCAACCCAAGTGTTTTCATTTGTTGTTGTTTATTTATTGTTTTGTAGTTATGTAGTTTTCGTATAATTTTAAGATGAAATCTAATTTGTGTGTTTTTGGGTGTTTCAAATGAATTATCGAATCAAGGCAGAAAATGGAATTTTTCCAGTTTTTGTAACGCCCCGCTTGAGGTACATAGTTAAGATTTGCTGTATTCATTGATTCGATTTTAATTGAGTTTGTATGTTGAGTGTTTGCCTTGAAATTGGTTGAGTTTTGAGGACTCTTAAAATTGCAGTCTTCAACGGGGCGAAGAATAGTCTTCGCCGTGGCGACGTTGGCTTGAGTAAGGCGGTGTCGGTTTTGTAATTTTTCGCCGGGGCAACGGAAGTTTCTTCGCCGTGGCGACGAGCCAGTTGAGAAGTTTCTTAAGGATTCTAGAGAATTCTTCCTTTGGGGCATAATGACCATTCTATCCCTAATTAGTAGGAAAAGTGGGGAGTAAAATGTAAGAAAATTTAGTAGAGAATGTGTTGGTGGTAAGGGTGTATTTGCAAAGAATCAAAGGATATAGATGGAAGTTCCAAGGAAGAGTAAGGGCAAAATGGGAAATAATGGTTATTATATGATCTAAAAAGGATTAAGTGTAGAGAAAAACCTTCATTTCACCCATTTCCACCACCTCTTCCATTCTCTATTTTCCTCTCAAATTTCCTTCAATCTTCCAAGGATTTCTAAGGACTTTTTGAGTAGTTTTTAGTAGAGTTTTAATCTAAAGTATCCTAAGGTAAGGATTCTTGCTTTAGATGAGAGTTTTAGTATGCTTTGGTTAAAGTCTTATGTTGTTGTTGTTTAAAGTTGTAGAGAGAAATCAAGCTACCAAAGGAAAGGAAAAGTGTTAGAGAAGTTATTTCCTCACAAGGTAAGTAAATCCAAACTAAATTGAGATTTAAAGAATTTATTTGAGTAGAAATTGTGTATGTATATGTATGTATTATGCTTGCTGAAAAAATTGGGATGGTATGAGTATGTATCTATGTTGATATGAATTTAACTGAGTTATGAGAAGTGTTGTGATTGCATGATGATGAGTTGACTTTGATTGAAGTTGGAGGGAGTTTTAAGAAAACCCTATGGGAGTGTTTTGCCTTGACAGGAAACTAGAGTGTATGAGGGAGTTTTCCTCCCATTTTGGCTGATTAAAGAGAAGAGTAGAGTTATAGATAAGTAGAGCTTTGGTATGCACATGAGTTGTTTGAGGAAATGCCTAACTGAAATCTGCCCTATCACAGCCATGACTTTCTAAGGGAATTTTGAGCATCTTACGGATTGAACTGAGCTGAGACCAAAACATCAAAGTTGTAGCCCTGTTTTTAAACTTTAAAACGAGACCAAAACCGTAGCAATCCAATGTGTATAACGCAAGTTATGCCCTTTTTAGTGCAACCTATGCAGAATGACTATTTTGATGCGTTATTGCATTTGGCATTTTATAAGTGCCTTAGTGAGAAAAGAGTAAAGAGAAAGAGAGAATGAGCATTAGAGAATGAAGAGAAAATAGAATAGAGTAGGTTGTGCGATGGGGAACCTGTGAGTAATTGGGTAGAGTATTCCCACATGTACGCCGCATCGAGAGAGCGGCATGAGTATGAGAGAGAAAAGTGGTGTAGCCCGTGAGAGTGCATGCGGATGAGGGCTATACCCGAGTACCCAAGAGAGAGAGATTATACACTCACATGGCCAAGGGTTCTGAATCCATGCATAATCGAGTCCGATCGGCTAGAATGAGTAGAAGTCACGTAGAGTGGGAGCGAGTCCCGACCGTGCCTCCAGTAAGATGAAGCCGTGACTACTAGAGAGAGTTAGTAAAAAGAGTTATGAGAAAGAGAAACTAGAGAGAAGTATAGAGAGAGAGTAAATGAGAATTGTAAGGAAAGAATTAGAGAGAAAGAGTTAGGGGGATAGATGAGTAGAGGATTTACTTACTGAGCATTAGTTGTGCTCACCCCGCTGTTTTCTATGTTTTGCAGGACCTAGGTGAGGATGCAGTCGGAAGGGCGTCGGCAAGTGAATAGATATGGCTACACTATCCACCTTGTTTTGATGTTTTTGTACACGATACAACTTTTTGTATAAAGAATATATATGCTTAATAAAAGAAAAATTTGGGCCCAACTTTTTATACTACTTTATATGTATTTTATTATGTACATGTTTTATGAGTATTTGAGTAGAAAGCGGCTGTTACATTTTTCGTATCAGAGCCGAGATTTTGGGATTTGACAGTGCGCCATTCTCATCGCCACGACATCCGATAGCCGACTGTGTAAGTTAATTCTTTCCTTACGTTAAGTGTGTTCCTAAATTGATCAAGTATGGTTGTTTTGTAGATAAGGCGTAGTAACAGGAGAAAGGGTAAGAGTGTGATAAACGAGGGAGAATCCTCTAACCCACCAGAACCAACTCCCCTTACCCTTGACGAGATGATGATTCGAACAATTGTACAGCAGGTATTAGCGGAGAGTCAAGGAAGAGTTGGTCAGGAGAGAACCGAGACCCCCAATAGGGTACCGCCCACAAGACCCGAGCGAGAAGGGCCGGTGTTAAAGTAGATGCCCTAGAGCCAATCAATTATTGGAGAATTGACTCTTTGTAATAATGTTCATTAATCAATAATAAAAGGCATTTTATTCTATATCGCGTAAATCATTATCATTGCAATATGTATTGATATATGTCCTTAGAATGGTAGAACCGTGACAAGGGTATCAAGTGTTTTAGATCTTGATAGTGAGAACCCTATGAGCACATATGGTGGCCATTCTAGAAACGTCCATAGCCCTAGTATTATTCTGAAGTAAGGGCACAAATAATACGGTAAGGCTATCATAGTGTTGAACAACCCTGTCGAAAGGTATTGACTGATCTCACTTGTCAAGGTTGTTTGGTGACAACCTGGTGCAACACATGGGTGCTTGTTGTAAGTGGATATACTGTAGCAAGTTCACTAGATTGACCCACTAGAGGATTCTATATGGATGGTAACCCTAGTGTCTATGGAACAAATCCTCTAACGAATGGTGGTGCATGTGATCCTTAGACTTGAGATCACCGGAGCGCCTTGTGCACCGATTGGTACGGTTTGACACTAGCCTAACGCAGTTCTATTCAGAGCTGTCAGTACGGTGGTGATTGGTTGTATCAAGGAGTGTATCAAGACTATGGTGGATTGACAAAGGATTCATCACTCTCGGGTACGGGAGAAGTTATCTCACGGCGCAATTCAGTATATGACAATGACACTAAAACTATGGCCACAGTGGGATTGAGTTCTTTGCTTCATCCAGTTATAATACGAGTCATTGGTCCGAGGGCCGAATATATAATATTGAGAGTAACCGAAGGTTGACACTATTTCTATGCCTTCGTCTCATCGAGATAACGTATGATGAAAGGATCGAATTGTACGGTAACCATATCGTTGACAGGTAGCTACTTTGCTGAATCCGAATCTATCGGGTGGCCATGATGCCTTGCTAGGGGCCAATCTTGGTCTGTGTATTAGTGAGATGATTAATTGGTGTTAATCGCGATACTTTACACTGCCGATATGATGAGGAGCCTATGGGTCACACACATAGAAGATAATTTAAGATCCAAGAAGAAAAAGGGCGTTTTCGTCTTTTTGGGTGAAAATGTATTTTGGTAATTTCACGGTGCAATTAAATTTGCTGAGGTCCTAGCCTTTATTTAATTTGTTAGAAAAATTAAATAAGTGAAATTCTGTTTAAATATATGTTCGCATATATTTAAATAAATTATCATTATTGTTAAATGTTAATATATATATTAATTGATTTTTAATTGAGATAATGATAAATCAAATTAAAATATCTAATTGGGAGTGTTTGACAACATGGGGTGTTTGGGTTGGAGCCCAATCCCATTCCATGTGGGAATAGGGCAACTTAGTTTGCCTATAAAAGAAAACGTGTGTGTGAAATTAAACAAGGGTTTTTTATTAGTTCATTTTCAATTAAAACAAACACACACAACAGCCTATGCACATTCTCCCACGCCACTTTCACCTTTTGATTGAAAAATCAAATACTTCTTTTCTTTTGATTTCTTAAGGCCAAGGAGGATCTAGCAAATCCCTCACTGGTTCTTGGTGGTTGTCTTCGTGTGGACTTCTTGGTTTGATCATATACTTGGATTAGTAGCAAACACGTTCGGAGACAATATTGGTGGAGCCTCCAACGTGGGTATGAATCTAAACTTTAGATTTATTTTATTTTATGCAGATTCTTGATATTATACATAAACTGTAAAATTTGTGCCTTGATTTTGGGCTTTAAGGAACGATCTACGGTTGTATAAAATTTTGTTTTTCGCTGTGTAGCTGGGTTGTTTCCTAACAGCCGGTACCTCAGACAGTATAGACTTGGGTTGATCCGATTCAGGGGCTTGCAAACCAGCATCAGCCACCAGCGTTTAGGGGTACTAGGGATCCGTTAGAGGCAAAAGAGTGGTTTAAGTCCGTAGAGCGGACGGCGGCACTGTTTCCCATGACTGATAGAGAGGATCAGATATGCCAGTTTTTTATTTAAGGGAGATGCCTGAATTTGGTGGGAACTAATGGAAGAGACTCATGATATGACCTTGATGACCTGGGAAGAATTATGAAGATTGTTTGAGGCCGAGTACTGAACAGAAGATCGAGTACATGAGAAAGTCCAAGAGTTTATTCATCTGAGGCAGGGGACTAGCACCGTGAAGGAATATTCAGTAAGATTCAACTCCCTTGCCCGCTTTGCACCCGGAATAGTGTATACACCGAAGTTAGGGAGAGATAAATTTGTGCAAGGGTTAAGATTAGATATTGCCCGAGATATTATGACAGGAGCCGAGCCCCCTCATACCTATAGTGAAGCTCTAGCACGGGCTTTAAGGCCAGAGATATATGTAAACAAATATCTAGCAGAAGGATTATCCCCAGTGGTACCCAAGGTACCATCCATTACCTTACAGAGGGAGAGAGTAGATGTTACAAGGATGTAACAACTGCTGTAAACTAGTACAATGCATGCATAATAACAATAGAAAATGGGCCCAAAACTTTACTTTTATTATAAGTAAATAGTCTTTTATACACAAAGAGCATCATTTACAGAAAGCCATTCTAAAAGACAAAAACAGGGGAAACAGTGTAGCTATTGCTCCTCGCTTGCCGACGCCCCTCCGACTGCATCATCACCTAGATCCTGCATCCACAAAGGAAAATAACGGGGTGAGCACAAAATAATGCTCAGTAAGTAAACCCTCTATCTGTTTGTCCCCATGTGTAATTCTTTTAATTCTTTCCTTACACTACTTCTGTTTTCTGTTTCTACTAGACGCCATGGCCTCATCTTACTGGAGGTACGACCGGATGGCGTTCACACAGCACCATCTCACTCTTCATGACTCTCGGGTGGAGTTCACACAGCACCAACCCATTCTTAGTGACTTCAGAGTGGGGATCACGAAGCACCTACCCGGTTTTCGTAACTATCAGGTGGAGACCACAAAGCACCTACCCGTTCCTCATGACTTTTGGGTGACGATCACAAAGTACTAACCCATTCCTAATCACTGTCGGATGATGATCACAAAGCATCAACCCACTTCTAATAAATGTCGGGTGATGATCACAAAGCATCAACCCCTTTCTAATAACTAACCAGGTGATGATCACAAAGCATCCACCCGTTTCTAATCAACTATCGGGTGATGATCACAAAGCATCAACCCATTTCTAATAGCTATTCTGGTGATGATCACAAAGCATCAACCCGATTCTCATAACTGTCGGGTGATGATCACAAAGCATCGACACATTTCTAATACTCTTCTCATTCACTCTACTCTAGCACTTCTCATTCTCTCTACTCTTAGAGTAGTTGCATCCACAAAGTTCTCTACTCTTTCTTAGGTCACTTCTTAATGCACAATTAATGCCTATGGATGGTTCATCTCCACTAATGCACTTAGGAAATGCCAACATGCAATGTTGCAAGAATTAAGGTTCACTACTCATACTCAAACCTCTATTAGGCATTTCATCAAACAACTCAAGTGCATAATAAAACTCTACTATAACAATAATTCTATGTCTTTCTCTAACCATCCAAAATGGGGAGAAACTCCCTCACATAACCATAAATCCTACCAAAGAAAGACACTTCCAAAAAGGATTTCTCAATATCCTTCAATTCCATCTCAAACTACCCTTCCAACCCACAACTCACTTCTTATATTTGAAATGTATAAACAATCACAAGGCACTAGTAATCTCCATTTAAGACTTAATAACATGGCATATAACATGTATATAACATACATACATGATTGCTATCAAAAACCCTAATCAAGAAAATTCTCAAATCTCAACTTGGGTTGGGATTTACTTATCTTGTTATGGAGAGATTTCAGTAGCTCTTCCTTTCACTTGGTTTGCTTGACTTTCTCTCTACTCTTAAACAAATGAACAAAAACCCTCAATATTCAATATACTCAAAAACTCACAAAACTTCACAACCAAAGCAAGAATCCTTACCTTAGGATGCCTTAGATTGATTTTCTACCCCAAATCACTCCAAAAGCCCTTTAAAACTCATTGAACAAAAGAAAGAGAAATTGAGAGGAAGCAAGAGAGGAGAATGGCGATGGAGAAGAAGAATGAAGGGTTTGCAATGACTTAATTCCTTTTAATGAACTTTATACACAAGCATTCCCATTTTGCCCTTACTCTTCTTTGGGAATTCCATTTATACCCTTTTATTCATTACAAACACACCCCCATAACAACATATTCTCCATGAAAATTCCTTACATTTTACTCCCCACTTTTCCTGCTAATTAGGGGTAGAATGGTCAAATTGCCCTTAGGGAAGAAAATATCTAAAACTTAACAAACATTTTGGTTGGCCCGTCGCCGCGGCAAGGAAGCTTCCGTCGCCGCAGTGAAACTGTCCAGCAGCTTCCCGTGGCTTCAACACCTCTTCGCCCCGGCAAAGCATGGAACACTGAACTTCTTCTATTGCAACCAATTTCAGGGCAAGTATTCAACACACCACTCAAACAAAGGTCAACCAAACAATAATACTAATAAACCAACTCAAATAAGAGCAAAAGAAGAAACGTAAGCTACGTACCTTCAAGTGGGGCGTTACAATTCTTCCCCCCTTAAAAGAATTTCGTCCCCTAAATTCATACAAATAACTCTAGAAAGCGATTCTGCATGTCCCGTTCTACTTCTGAAGTGGCCTCTTCCACTTTGTGATTCCTCCAAAGGATCTTCACTAACGGAACACTCTTGTTCCGAAGCTCTTTAACCCTTCGATCTAAAATCTGAACTGGACGTTCTTCATATACTAGATTCTCTGTTACTTCAACGTCCTCTACACTCAGGATGTGGAGGGGATCACTTACATATTGCTGTAGCATCGAGACATGGAAGGCATCATGCACCCTGTCCATACTAGGTGGTAGTGCCAATCTGTAGGCCACCTTTCCCACTCGTTGCAAGACCTCAAATAGACCTACATATCTCGGTGCTAACTTCCCTTTGCTTCCGAAACGCATTACACACTTGTAAGGGGAAACTTTCAAAAACACTTTGTCGCCCACTTGGAATTCCACCTCTTTCCTCTTCAAGTCGGCATAACTCTTCTGTCGATCCTGGGCTTGTTTCATTCTATTTCTGATTAACCTCACATCTTCTACCAGTTTCTGAGTCATCTCTGGCCCAAGAGCGGTACTCAACTCATCTTTTTCACCTACTTCATCCCAATGGAGCGGAGACCTATACCGTCTACCATATACAGTGTCGTAAAGCGCCATTCTAATTGTAGACTGATAACTATTGTTGTAGGCAAATTCCACTAAGGGTAACATCTCATGCCAGGATACTCTATAATCCATGCAACAGGCTCTCAACATATCCTCGAGCACCTGATTCATTCTCTCGGTTTGGCCATCCGTCTAAGAATGGTAGGCAGTACTGAAAGCTAAATGGGTACCCAAACTCCTCTGTAAACTCGTCCAGAAGGCTGAAACAAATTTGGAATCTCTATCTGACACTATTGTCTTGGGCACACCATGCAATCTGACTATCTCCTTGAGGTAAATCCGAGCCAACTGATCTACATTGGTGCTCTCCTTTACAGGAAAGGAAATGGGCTAATTTGGTTAATCTATCCACAATCACCCATATAGCATTACACCCTTTCTATACTCTGGGGAGACCCGTGATAAAATCCATCGAAATGCTCTCTCATTTCCACTCTGGAATACTCAATGGTTGAAGTAACCCTGACGGTCGTTGGTGTTCCACTTTCACTTGCTGACAAGTTAGACATTTAGCTACAAAGTCTGCAATGTCTTTCTTCATACCTAACCACCAATAGCCTTTCTTTACATCTTGATACATCTTGGTTGCTCCCGGATAAGCGGTGTATGGCGTGTCATGAGCCTCCATAAGAATTTTCTGTTTCAACTCCTCATTCGGAGGAATGCACAACCGCTTCCTGAAATAGAGGACGCCATCACTCACAAAGAACTCGGATGTCTTGCCCTCAAGCACTTGCTGAATTATTTTCTGACACCACTTATTGACCACTTGCTTCTCTCTAATTTCCTTCAGTAAAGAAAACTGTACCTCTAGACTGACAATTCTTCCCGGAACCACTTCAATCTGTTCCTTAGACAATTCTTCTATTAACTCTTTCTGCTTGGTAAGCCGGAATAAATAGGCTTTTCTACTCAAGGCATCGGCTACTACATTGGCTTTTCCCGGTTGATACTTGATCTCACATTCATAATCTTTAACCAGTTCTAACCACCTTCTCTGCCTCATATTCAACACCTTTTGAGTGAATAAGTACTTTAAACTCTTATGATCGGTGTAGATATTACTCTTCACATTATAAAGGTAATGCCTCCAAATCTTTAAGGCAAAGACCATGGCTGCCAATTCTAGGTCATGCGTAGGGTATCTGGTCTCGTACTCCTTCAGTTGACGAGAAGCATAAGCTATAACCCACCCTACCTAAGCGCATCGTGGGCGCCAAGAATCCTATGAGAGAGGCATCTGTAAAAATGTCATAATCTACACCCTCTTGTGGTAACACTAAAATAGGAGCTGTTGTTAACCTCTTCTTCAACTCTTGGAAGGTTTCTTCACATGTTGACCAGACAAAAGGAGTTTTCTGTTTGGTAAAAGTCTCACGATTTATAGCCAAGGCGAATCCCGCTACAAATCGCCGATAGTAACCTGCTTAACCTAAGAAACTCTTGATTTCTTTCACTGTTCTCGGCTTCTACCATTCAAGGATTGTCTGCACTTTACTCGGATCTACCGAAATCCCTTCCTTCGACACGGTATGACCCAGGAATATCACGGTATGACCCAGGAATATCACTTGATTAAGCCAAAACTCACACTTAGAAAATTTAGCACACAACTTCTTTTCTCTCAACCGCTGCAACACTAATCTCAAGTGTTTCTCATGCTCTTCCCTTGACTTTGAATAAATCAGGATGTCGTCAATGAAGACAACAATAAACTGATCCAAATACTCATGGAATACCCTGTTCATCAAGTCCATAAAAACTGCTGGGGCATTAGTCAAGCCAAAAGGCATAACTACAAATTCATAATGCCCATATCTTGTACAAAAGGCAGTTTTAGCCACATCTTGCTCAACCACTCTTACCTGATGATACCCGTACCTCAAATCAATTTTGGAGAACACTGCCGCTCCTTTCAACTGATCAAAAAGGTCATCTATCCGGGGTAGCGAGTACTTATTTTTCACTGTAATTTTATTCAGTTCCCTATAATCAATACACATCCTTAGTGATCCATCCTTCTTTTTCACAAATAGGATTGGAGCTCCCGAGGGAGAATGACTCGGTCGGATAAAGACTTTATCTAAAAACTCTTGGAGTTGCTTCTTTAATTCTTGAAGCTCAGCTGGGGCCATTCGATAAGAAGGGGCTTTAGATATTGGTGCTGTCCTTGGTGCTAGTTCGATACTAAATTCTACCTCCCTTTCTGGAGGCAAACCCGGTAACTCTTCTAGAAACACATCCAGAAAGTCTCGAACTACTGGCACCTTCTGAATCTCTAGTTGTGGAACATTGCCACTCTGCACTACATGGGCAATATATCCTGAACACCCTTTTCTCAACATCTTCCTAGCTTTCACACTACTAATCAGCATGCTCAACTGATGGCCCTATCCAAAACTAAACTTATCTCCACTATCGAGATTAAATCTCGCCTTCTTTTTCCGACAGTCAATCTCTACTCCATATCTCCCTAGGAAATCCATGCCCAATATCACATCAAAGTCGGGCATATCAAAAACTATTAAGTCAACTGTTAACTCTCTACCCTAGATCACCATGGACTCTCTTAACAAAATCTCTTGAGTCAGAACACTAACCCCATCGGGTAACTCTATCTTAATGGGTTGAGTCACTCTAATAGGTTTCAAACCTAATCTCTCGGTCATCCCGTAAGATATAAACGAATAAGTGGCTCTTGAATCAATTAAAGCATATAAGGAGGCCGAATGAAATAATAAGCCGACCGAATGTTGGTGATGGGTAGCCTCTGCTTCCCCCTGTGCCACAATAAACACTCTGGCATTCGCAGTACCTCCTGAACTCTGAGTGGTTGGTGGAAGAGGAGCTTTACAATCTCTCATCATGTGCCCTGGCTATCGGCACCTATAACACACTCTCTGGTCCCTCAGACATTCTCCTGGGTGATTCCTCCCACATTTAGGGCAAAGAGGAAACCCTTCCGTCCGGGGCCGCTTATTCTTCCACTCTCTTATATTCTATCTATACTGAAACTTCTTCTTCTGATTCTTCATGTCTTTATCTTTTACACCCTCATGTTTCTCTCTCTGGGGAGCAGAGGGTGGCTCACTTGGTCCTCCTGTCGAGGAACCTACTGGGAAATTTTATTCTCAAAAATCTCCACCTTCATTGCCCGCCTCAAAGCCTCACTATAATTTCGAGGAGGGTTGGAACTTGTCATTATATCCCGGGCTATCTCCAGCTTCAACCCGTGCACAAACTTATCCCTTCTTAAGGCTGGAGTACTAACTATTCCTGGTGCAAACCTTGCAAGAGAATTGAATTTCACCGAATACTCTTTCACGGCACTAGTCCCTTGCTGTAAGCTGATAAATTCTTGGACCTTCTCATGAACTTGGTCCTCTGTTCTATACTCGGCCTCAAACTCTTGCCTAAACTCTTCCCAAGACATTGCTGTCACATCATGAGTTTCTTCCATTAATTCCCACCAAATTCGGGCATCACCCCGAAACAAGAAACTCGCATACCGGATCTTCTCCCGGTCTGACATGGGAAATAAACCCGTGGCTCGTTCTACGGACCCAAACCACTCTTCTACTATTACTGGATCCGTAGTACCCTTAAACTCTGAGGGTTGATGTTGACTAGAAAGACCGTAAATCGGTTCAACTCTGCTCTGTACTGGGGGAGGTACCGGTTGTCCTCTTTCGACATGCGCAACTGGCGGTACCTGTACGGGGGTTTCAACTCTCCCTTTGGTTTCTGCCATGACTTGCTGTATAATTCCCTAAATTCTAGCTTCATCCAAGGGAGGGGGCGTAGACTCTGGTGGGTTAGAAGGTTCTCTTTCATTCACCACACTTTACCATGATTCCGATAACTACGCCTCATTTACAAAATAATCACACCAATGAACTCGAGAAACAATTACTGTAAGGAAAGAATTAACTCACACAGTCGGTTATAGGACGTCGTGGCGATGAGAATAGTACACTGTTCAATCCCAAAATCTTTGCTCTGATACCAAAAATGTAACAACTGCTGAAACTAGTACAATGCATGCATAATAACAATAGAAAATGGGCCCAAAACTTTACTTTTATTATAAGTAAATAGTCTTTTATACACAAAGAGCATCATTTACAGAAAGCCATTCTAAAAGACAAAAACATGGGAAACAGTGCAGCTATTGCTCCTCGCTTGCCGACGCCCCTCTGACTGCATCATCACCTAGATCCTGCATCTACAAAGGAAAATAACGGGGTGAGCACAAAATAATGCTCAGTAAGTAAACCATCTATCTGTTTGTCCCCATGTGTAATTCTCTTAATTCTTTCCTTACACTACTTCTGTTTTCTGTTTCTACTAGACGCCATGGCCTCATCTTACCGGAGGTACGGCCGGATGGCGTTCACACAGCACCATCTCACTCTTCATGACTGTCGGGTGGAGTTCACATAGCACCAACCCGTTCTTAGTAACTACCAAGTAGGGATCACGAAGCACCTACCCGGTTTTCGTAACTATCGGGTGGAGACCACAAAGCACCCACCCGTTCCTCATGACTTTAGGGTGATGATCACAAAGCACTAATCCGTTCCTAATCACTGTCGGGTGATGATCACAAAGCATCAACCTACTTCTAATAAATGTCGGGTGATGATCACAAAGCATCAACCCACTTTTAATAAATGTCGGGTGATGATCACAAAGCATCAACCCCTTTCTAATAACTAACCGGGTGATAATCACAAAGCATCCACCCGTTTCTAATAACTATTGGGTGATGATCACAAAGCATCAACCCATTTCTAATAGCTATTCGGGTGATGATCACAAAGCATCAACCCGATTCTCATAACTATCAGGTGATGATCACAAAGCATCGACCCATTTCTAATACTCTTCTCATTCACTCTACTCTAGCACTTCTCATTCTCTCTACTCTTAGAGTAGTTGCATCCACAAAGTTCTCTACTCTTTCTTAGGTCACTTTTTAATGCACAATTAATGCCTATGGATGGTTCATCTCCACTAATGCACTTATGAAATGCCAACATGCAATGTTGCAAGAATTAAGGTTCACTACTCATACTCAAACCTCTATTAGGCATTTCATCAAACAACTCAAGTGCATAATAAAACTCTACTATAACAATAATTCTATGTCTTTCTTTAACCATCCAAAATGGGGAGAAACTCCCTCACATAACCATAAATCTTGCCAAAGAAAGACACTTCCAAAAAGGATTTCTCAATATCCTTCAATTCCATCTCAAACTACCCTTCCAACCCACAACTCACTTCTTATATTTGAAATGTATAAACAATCACAAGGCACTAGTAATCTCCATTTAAGACTCAATAACATGGCATATAACATGTATATAACATACATACATGATTGCTATCAAAAACCCTAATCAAGAAAATTCTCAAATCTCAACTTGGGTTGGGATTTACTTACCTTGTTATGGAGAGATTTCACTAGCTCTTCCTTTCACTTGGTTTGCCTGACTTTCTCTCTACTCTTAAACAAATGAACAAAAACCCTCAATATTCCATATACTCAAAAACTCACAAAACTTCACAACCAAAGCAAGAATCCTTACCTTAGGATGCCTTGGATTGATTTTCTACCCCAAATCACTCCAAAAGCCCTTTAAAACTCCTTGAACAAAAGAAAGAGAAATTGAGAGGAAACAAGAGAGGAGAGTGGTGATGGAGAAGAAGAATGAAGGGTTTGCAATGACTTAATTCCTTTTAATGAACTTTATACACAAGCATTCCCATTTTGCCCTTACTCTTCTTTGGGAATTCCATCTATATCCTTTGATTCATTACAAACACACCCCCATAACAACATATTCTCCATGAAAATTCCTTACATTTTACTCCCCACTTTTCCTGCTAATTAGGGCTAGAATGGTCAAATTGCCCTTAGGGAAGAAAATATCTAAAACTTAACAAACATTTTGGTTGGCCCGTCACTGCAGCGAAATTGTCCAGCAGAGGCTTCCCGTGTTTTCAACACCTCTTCACCGCGGCGAAGATTCTTCTTCGCCCCAGCAAAGCATGGAACACCGAACTTCTTCTATTGCAACCAATTTCAGGGCAAGTATTCAACACACCACTCAAACAAAGGTCAACCAAACAATAATACTAATAAACCAACTCAAATAAGAGCAAAAGAAGAAACGTTAGCTATGTACCTCAAGTGGGGCGTTACAAAGGAACAGAGATGTAAGGGCCAAGAAGAAGTTTCAACCCAAGAGGAATAAGAGAGACTAGCAGAACAAGCGGCCTAGGACAGAAGGGTTTCCCCCTTGTGCTAAATGTGGGAGGAACCATTCAGGAGAATGTTTGAGGGACAGAAATGTATGTTACAAAGTGCTGGCTGACCAAGGCATCTGATGAGGGATTGTAAAGTTCCCCTTCCACCAACTCCTTTTCCACCTGTGGCTCAGACTTCTAGAGGTACCAATGCTAGAGTTTTTATAGTGGCACAGGGTGAAGCCGAGGCCAGTCCATCATCTGTAACTAGTCAGTTGTTATTTCATGCTTTGTTTCCTTATATGCTTTAATTGATTATGGGGCTACCCATTCTTTTATTTCTCTTAGAATGATCGAAAGATTAGGTTTAAAACCTATTAGAGTGAGTCAACCTATTAAGATAGAGTTACCTAATGGGGTGAGTGTGTTAACTCAAGAAATGTTATTAGGAGAATCCGTAGTGATCCATGGACGAGAGTTAGTAGTTGATTTAATAGTTTTTGATATGCCTGACTTTGATGTGATATTAGGCATGGATTTCCTAGGGAGGTATGGAGTACATTGATTGTCGGAAGAAGAAAGCGAGATTTAATCTCGATAGTGGAGATAAATTTAGTTTTGGAGATGGCCATCAATTGAGTATGTTGATTAGTAGTGTAAAGGCAAGAAAGATGTTGAGGAATGGGTGTTCTAGATATATTGCCCATGTAGTACAGAGTGGTGATGTTCCACAGCCAGAAATTCAGAGGGTGCCGATAGTTCGAGAATTTTTAGATGTGTTTCCGAAAGACTTACCAGGTTTGCCACCGGAAAGAGAGGTTGAGTTTAGTATTGAACTTACACCAGGAACAACACCCATATCTAGAGCCCCTTACCGAATGGCCCCAACAAAGCTTCAGGAACTAAAGAAGCAACTCCAAGAGCTTTTAGATAAAGGTTTTATCCGACCGAGTCATTCTCCTTGGGGAGCTCTAATTCTGTTTGTAAAGAAGAAGGACAGATCACTACGGATATGTATTGATTATAGAGAGTTGAATAAGGTGACAGTGAAGAATAAGTACCCGTTACCTCGGATAGATGATTTGTTTGATCAGTTGAAGGGAGCAGCAGTATTCTCCAAGATTGATTTGAGGTCAAGGTACCACCAAGTAAGAGTGGCTGAGTAAGATATAGCTAAGTCTGCTTTTCGTACAAGGTATGGGCACTATGAGTTTGTAGTGATGCCGTTTGGCTTGACGAATGCCCCAGCCATTTTTATGGACTTGATGAACAGAGTATTCCATGACTGTCTAGATCAGTTCATCGTGGTGTTCATTGATGATATTCTGGTTTATTCCAAATCGAGAGAAGAACATGAGGAACATTTGAGAATAGTGTTGGGACGATTAAGGGAAAAACAGTTGTATGCAAAATTTTCTAAGTGTGAGTTTTGGCTCGATCAAGTAATATTTCTAGGCCATACTATGTCGAAGGAAGGGATTTCAGTAGATCCGAGCAAGATAAAAGTAATCCTTGAATGGCAGAGGCCGAAGACAGTAAAAGAGGTCCGAAGTTTCTTAGGCCTAGCAGGTTACTCTGACGTTGAGGGGCGATTTGTTGAGGGGTTGCCCGATTGGCTAACGATTGGCGCTCTTACCAAAGCGAGAAGACTCCTTTTGTATGGTCAGAAGCTTGTGAAGAATGTTTCCAAGAGTTGAAGAAGAGGTTAACAATAGCTCCCGTGTTAGTGTTGCCATAGGAGGGTGTAGATTATGACATTTTACGGATGCCTCTTTGCAAGGACTTGGTGCTGTGTTAATGCAGTTAGGTAGGGTGATAGCATATGCCTCTCGGTAATTGAAAGAGTATGAGATGAGATACCCTGCGCATGATCTAGAGTTGGCAGTAGTGGTCTTTGCTTTAAAGATTTGGAGGCATTATCTTTATGGTGCCAAGAGTAATATCTACACCGATCATAAGAGTTTAAAGTATTTCTTTACTCAAAAGGAGTTGAACATGAGACAGAGAAGGGGTTAGAGCTGGTTAAGGATTATGAGTGTGAGATCAAGTATCAACCGGGGAAAGCCAACGTAGTAGCCGATGCCTTGAGTAGAAAAACTTATTTGTCTCGGCTCACTAGGCAAAAAGAGTTAATAGAAGAGTTTTGTAGAGAGCAAATCGAAGTGATTCCGGGAAGGATTGCCAGGTTAGAGAGTCAGTCTACTTTATTGGAGGAAGTTAGAGAAAAATAAGTGGCTGATGAGTGGTGTCAGAAAGTAGTGCAGCAAGTGTTGAGGGCAAGACAGTGGAGTTCCACTTAGTTGATGATGTCCTTTATTTCAGAAATCGGTTATGCATTCCTCCGAATGATGAGTTGAAAAAGAGAATTCTTTTAGAGGCTCATGACACACCGTACATTGCTCATCCTGGAGCAACCAAGATGTAAAGAGAGGCTATTGGTGGCTAGGTATGAAGAAAGACATAGCAGAGTTTGTAGCTAAATGTCTAATATGTCAACAGGTGAAAGCAGAACACCAAAGGCCGTCAGGATTACTTTAGCCACTTAGTATTCCCGAATGGAAATGTGAGAGTATTTCAATGGATTTCATCACAGGTCTCCCTAGGGTACAGAGAGATTATAATGCTATATGGGTGATTGTGGATAGATTAACTAAGTCCGCCCATTTCCTTCCAGTAAAGGAGAGTGCCACCTCGGATCAATTGGCTCAAATTTATGTGAAAGAGATAGTCAGGTTACATGGTTTATGTAAAACCCCCCCTCCAGTCAGGTATCCTTTGAATATCCCTCAATGAGAATCCCGAGGATACATGTCTGGAGAACGAGTTGTATTTAGAAAAAATCTGTGTAAGGATAATAATAATAATATCCAAAACATGCATATAAAATGTCACGCAGGATCCAAACTTATAATTTACAAACTTTAAGAAATTATACAATCAAAACATATTTATAGGGTGGAAGCTTCCAAAGGTATTTCACAAATATTTATCATTTACATTATTTACATCAAGATAAAAACATCGAGATGACAATAAATCATCTCCCCTCACGTGTAGTCCCGTTGTCTCTAGCATCCCTCGCTTCTAGTCTACCTGCAAAGCAATCAACAATGAAAGGGTGAGCGCTAATCGCTCAGTAAGGAATGATCCGTTTCATTCTGAATGTACTATTTGATCTTTATTTAAACATATTTATTAACACATCACTTATCTTTTACATCTAGGGATACTTCCCCTTTTATTACTAATTCATATGCTTTTCATCATTTTATCCCATGGCTAGATAAACATCAATGTGTACACATACAAATAAGTATGTAAACATAGTACACACACATCACATGTCATGACATAACATATAAAATCATCTAACATGAGTATAAATCATCTCATGATGTAAATAACATCATAACTCATGTAATGCAACTAAATGCTTATGAAACATTTAACGTCTAGCCGATCGGACCTTTCTTAGCATCTTAAGCACTTCATATCATCTAGCCTCAAATTTCATCTAGAGCTCATATCGGCGTGCTTACGCGTTATTTAGCATCTAAAGCATATATTCATCTTTCCTCAACCGATATACGAGGATATGCTTACGCGTTTTCCATCATGTCTATATGCATCTCTATCATGTCTATTTGCATTTCTAACATCTTATGGCATGTAAATACATATTTTGGTGAGCTTAATACTTTTAATTCATCTATGGATTATCAACCCATTTACATTACCTCTTGCTCACATACATCATCTTAAAACATGTATTACATTGCATCTTCATGCCATTTCATAACATTAATCATGCATTGACATCATGACCATGTATATCTTTCAAAGATCAGCTAACTAATGGGTAAACATTAGTACATGGCATAATTACAATAATACATTAATAATCAATTCATAATCATAAGAATTGATTATGTTAAATCTTAAACTTTAATAACCAGTTTATGCTTCAGGCCATTTTCCATCATTTCCTCAAACGAATTGGCTCTTTGTATAAACATAAAAGTTATAGGTATGTGTCTTAGCTTTCTAATGCTTCAAGAATCATCTCATTTCGATTTTTATAACTCAAGTTATGGTCGAAATACTGAAGCAGGGTTAACAAAACCCCTAAGCCCAGTAAATCCGAATTTTCATATTTACTATGCCACATCAATTCCTATTGACATTAACCGATAGATTAACTTATGGATAAAATAAACCTCCCCTTAATAGTCTTTAACATCTTAAAGGAAGTGTAAAATCTCATTCCCATAATCATCCATTATTGCTATAACATTGTAAGCTAATGCAAACAACACATCAACACTTCTAATAGCAACCATTCAACACCATGTGGCCTCCAATACTACAATTTTTGCCACAATCAGTATCCACACTTCATTTTCTTCAATCAAACATCACAACTCATAAAACATAAATAGCAATAACTTCATGTATAATGAATTCAAGGCAATAAGTAGAATAAATGAGTTCAACTACACTTGCCATCAACTAATTCTATGCCTTAAAGCTTTAATTTAAGGTTTCATAAAAATCTACAAACCCTAGCATAAACCCTAAAGTCATGGGAGGTTCTTCCTTACCTTTTTAAAGACTTCCTCCAACAAATCCTTTGCCTTTGACTTCTTTTACACCTTAATCCTACATATATAACATCATACCTCAACATCTACTTCAAATCTTCAAATCACATCAAAACTAAAGTTTTTAATCCTTACCTTAAACCCTTCTAATTGAAGATCCAAGGCTCCTATCTTGTTCTCCTTGAAAAATTAAGCAAAACTCCTTTAAAACTTAGAGAAAGAAAGCTTGTTTCATGGAAGATTTGAGAGAAAATGGAAGAAATGTTGAAGAAAGGCTCTCTCCTTTGGCTTGAACGAATTTCATCTCATTTATAGGAAAATATTTCATTTATTTTCCAAAATTATGCAATTGGCCCAATTATTTTAATTGTATAACTCATAAGTCCTTAATTCTTCATATAAGGGCATTTTGGTCATTTCACACTAGACATAATTATTACTTAATTAATGCCATTAAATGCAATGAAGCCTACTCATCCTTGACTTTTTCAATGCTTATCCATAGGCAAAATAACCATTTTGCCCCTAAGCCTCTCTATGGATAATTGATTCATACCGTTCCAAATGAATTGACTATTTTGCCCTTAGTTAGATTTTATGCTTTTTAACATAAAATTAACATTTAAAGGACTATTTTGAGTTAGGAACATACCTTTGACATCTTGGGTATTACAGTGTACCCAAGATCATAGTGTCAGACAAGGATTCCAGATTTGTCGCAGCTTTCTAGGTGAGTTTACAGAGGAATTTGGGTACCCGTTTGGCATTCAGTACTGCCTATCATCCTTAGATGGATTGCCAAACAGAGAGAACAAATCAGGTGCTTGAGGATATGTTGAGAGCCTGCTGCATGGATTATAGAATGTCATGGCAGTTACCGTTGGTGGAGTTTGCCTACAACAACAGTTATCGGTCTACGATTAAGATGGCACCTTACGAGGCTTTGTATGGTAGATGATGTAGGTCTCCACTACATTGGGATGAGATCGGTGAAAAAGATGAGTTGCGTACCGCTCTTGGGCCAGAGATGACTCGGAAGATGATAGAGGATGTAAGATTAATCAGAAAAAGAATGAAGCAAGCCCAAGATGGACAAAAGAGTTATGCCGATTTAAAGAGGAAAGAAGTGGAATTTCAAGTGGGTGATAAAGTGTTTCTGAGAGTTTCCCCCTATAAACGAGTAATGCGCTTCGGGAGCAAAGGGAAGTTAGCACTGAGATATATTGGTCCATTTGAGGTATTACAACGAATTGGAAAGGTTGCCTATAGATTAGCATTACCACCTAGTATGGACAAGGTACATGATGTTTTCCATGTCTCGATGCTGCGGAAGTATGTAAGTGATCCCTCCCATATCCGGAGTATGGAGGACATTGAGTTAACAGAGAACCTTGTGTATGAGGAATGTCCAGTACATATTCTAGATTGAAGGATTAAAGAACTCCGAAACAAGAGTATTCCGCTAGTGAAGATCCTTTGGAGGAATCACAAGGTAGAAAAACCAACATGGGAGGTAGAACGAGACATGCAGATTCGCTTCCTGGAGTTATTCGTGTGAATTTTGGGGACGAAATTCTTTTAAGTGGGGGAGAATTGTAACGCCCCGCTTGAGGTATGTAGTTAAGATTTGCTGTATTCATTGATTCAGTTTTAATTGAGTTTGTATGTTGAGTGTTTGCCTTGAAATTGGTTGAGTTTTGAGGACTCTTAAAATTGCAGTCTTCGCCGTGGCGACGTTGGCTTGAGGAAGGCAGTGTCGGTTCTGTAATTTTTCGTCGGGGCGACGGAAGTTTCTTGGCCGCGGCGACGAGCCAGTTGAGAAGTTTCTTGAGGATTCTAGAGAATTCTTCCTTTGGGGCATAATGACCATCCTACCCCTAATTAGTAGGAAAAGTGGGGAGTAAAATGTAAGAAAATTTAGTAGAGAATGTGTTGGTAGTAAGGGTGTATTTGCAAAGAATCAAAGGATATAGATGGAATTTCCAAGGAAGAGTAAGGGCAAAATGGGAAATGATGGTTATTATATGAGCTAAAAAGGATTAAGTGTAGAGAAAAACCTTAATTTCACCCATTTCCACCGCCTCTTCCATTCTCTATTTTCCTCTCAAATTTCCTTCAATCTTCCAAGGATTTCTATGGACTTTTTGAGTAGTTTTTAGTAGAGTTTTAATCTAAAGCATCCTAAGGTAAGGATTCTTGCTTTAGATGAGAGTTTTAGTATGTTTTGGTTAAAGTCTTATGTTGTTTTTGTTTAAAGTTGCGGAGAGAAATCAAGCTACCAAAGGAAAGGAAAAGTGTTAGAGAAGTTATTTCCTCACAAGGTAAGTAAATCCAAACTAAATTGAGATTTAAAGAATTTATTTGAATAGAAATTGTGTATGTATATGTATGTATTATGCTTGCTGAAAAAATTGGGATGGTATGAGTATGTATATATGTTGATATGAATTTAACTGAGTTATGAGAAGTGTTGTGATTGCATGATGATGAGTTGAGTTTGAATGAAGTTGGAGGGAGTTTTAAGCAAACCCTATGGGAGTGTTTTGCCTTGACAGGAAACTAGAGTGTATGAGGGAGTTATCCTCCCATTTTGGATGATTAAAGAGAAGAGTAGAGTTATAGATAAGTAGAGCTTTGGTATGCACATGAGTTGTTTGAGGAAATGCCTAAGTGAAATCTGCCCTGTCACAGCCGTGACTTTCTAAGTGAATTTTTGGCATCTTACGGATTGAACTGGACTGAGACCAAAACATAAAAGTTGTAGCCCTGTTTTTAAGCTTTAAAACGAGACCAAAACCGTAGCAATCCGATGTGTATAACGCAAGTTATGCCCTTTTTAGTGCAACCTATGCAGAATGACTATTTTGATGCATTATTGCATTTGGCATTTTATAAGTGCCTTAGTGAGAAAAGAGTAAAGAGAAAGAGAGAATGAGCACTAGAGAACAAAGAGAAAAGAGAATAGAGTAGGTTGTGCGATGGGGAACCTGTGAGTAATGGGTAGAGCATTCCCGCATGTACGCCGCATTGAGAGAGCGGCATGAGTATGAGAGAGAAAAATGGTGTAGCCCGTGAGAGTGCATGCGGATGAGGGCTATACCCGAGTACCCAAGAGAGAGAGACTATACACTCACATGGCCAAGGGTTCTGAATCCATGCATAACCGAGTCCGATCGGCTAGAATGAGTAGAAGTCACGTAGAGTGGGAGCGAGTCCCGGCCGTGCCTCCGGTAAGATGAGGCCGTGACTACTAGAGAGAGTTAGTAAAAAGAGTTATGAGAAAGAGAAACTAGAGAGAAGTATAGAGAGAGAGTAAATGAGAAACTACTTTATATGTATTTTATTATGCACATGTTTTATGAGTATTTGAGTAGAAAGCAGCTATTACAGTTTTCGCCGCAGCAAAAAAACTGACGAAGCACATTTTGCAAAATTTGGAATTCAGAAAGTCCCAGACTTCTTCGCGGCGAAGTATTTATTTCGCCGAGGCTATGAGCCTCTGTATTTTTCCACCGCGGCAAAGAATTTGGTTTCATCGTAGCGAAGCTTGTTCTTCGCCAAGGCGATGAGCGTCTGTAATTTTTCTTCGTGGCCTTGACTGGGTTTTAAAATTTTTGTTTTGAATTTAAGAACTTCGCCGCGACGAAGTCTGCTTTTTTATAAATATCAACGCAACTTTTCATTTTCAACGCAAAAACTTTAAACACATTTGAGAGCAAATTTTCCCACCTTCAATTTTGAGCCTTTCCAGTGAACTTCCATCACTTCTTCTAACTCCTAAACTCTCCCAAACACAAAATCAACTCATTTTAGCAAGGATTTCTGTGAAAAATTGCTAAAAATTTTGGAAACCCTTGGTTTCCAAAATTTGGGGATCTTGCGATCTGGGTCGAAATCGGTGAAATTGGTGGTGAAAGCATCTTGGGATTGGTAAGATTTCAAGCCATCCAAACTTTAAATTAACCAATTTTGATTTTTAGAGTTGAATATGAGATTTGATTGTTGAGTTGAGTTTTGGGATTTTCGTGAAGTTTATGTTTTGATTGTGATTAAGGAAGTGTGGATCATGAATTGTGTGATATTGAGGAGTTTGGGTTTTGAATTTTGGAGTGTTTGGTTGAGTTTGGAAGAATCGAAGTTTGGGGGTCTAGGTGCAAAATTTTTGAAGTGTTGTTTTTATTGTAGGATTGATTATGGTTGTTTGTAGGGCATTTAGGGTTGAATTTTTAGGTTGAATTGTTGAGTTGATTGGTAGTTTGAAAAAAAAAATGCCGCTCAAAGTGTTGTCCAAGGGGAAAGGAAAAGGAAAAAAAGTGGACAACCGATTTGTGAATGACAAGGCTCGGAAACGATATGAAGGGGCAATCCAAAGGAAAGATAAAAGATTTATTCCTGAGCGTGGATTGACCGCGAGCTAGGCTACGGATTGGAGTCGAGGGAGATGTTGGGAATTATTTATGAATGCACCTGCACATGCAGCCGTAGAGCCAATAGTGCCATAGTTTTATGCCAACCTCCCAGAGTGTGAATCTGGTCCTGTGTTTGTGAGGTGTACTGATGTGGCATTTAATGCGAAGGTCATCAATGATTTTTATAACCTGCCTAAGATTGACCGTAAGGATTATGAGGATTTTAGGAAGACACAGTTTGAGGATGATATTATTCTTCTGGTCATTACAAAACCGAACACCACTTGGGAGATTTCAAAAAAGGGTAGGAAGAGCATCAAGGGAACTAATTTGACACCGGTAGCTTGGTTGTGGCAATACTTTATTTCTACGAGGATGATTCCGAAGATGCACTATAGTACGGTGACTTATGAGAAGGCATTATTGCTCTATTCTATTGCCACAGGAAAGAGAATGGATGTGGGACAAATTATCCTGAAAAACATTTAGCATGTAGCCAAACCAGGGCGAGGGAGTTACCCTTTCCCACATCCCATTACAGAGTTGTGCACTCGAACAGGCGATGAGGTAGCTGATGATGAGCCACTTATCCATGTTGCCCCAATTCTCAACTCAGACTATTATCACAAGCATCTTGAACGTCTAAACAATGAGCAACCCAGTGTAGGGACAAAATGACAGAGAACCACACAAGACACTGCCACATCATCTAGTTCCACAGCCACTATGAGGGAAATGATGCAGCAGATGATGGGTCAGATGAAACAGATAAAAAAACGTCAGGATTGGCTGGCAGAGCAGACCCAGATGATGTGTGAATGCAGAAAAGTAGCTTCACCAAGCTGAACGTTGATACTTTGGAATTCTAATGGGCTGACTGGGATTCAGATGAATGGATGGGCTTCAACTCAGAAGAGGAAGCTATTGAGGGAGAGGAGGATGCTGAAGAATGAACCTGAATAGTTGTTTTTGTATTTTACTTTTGTTTGTTTTAGTTGTTTTCGTATTTTCATTTCGAACATTAAACTAATTTGCTTTCTGTTTTGGATTGTTTAAATTTTGTTTTAGTTTCCTAGTGGTTGAAAAGGCAAGATTAGGGTGTAATATTTTCACATTAGTTAGTGAACTTTTCTAACATTGTGGACACCACAGTTTTTCAATTGTTTTTTAGAAGTTGGTGATGAAAAAGCCAAGGACCGGGTGTGCATGCTGTTGTTCAGAACTTCAACTTCACGGATTAATCAGGGAACTATCTCATACCTTTGTAGATTTCCGTTTTTCTATTCTTAAATTGAGCATTATGTGACATTGGGGACAATGTCATCTTTAGTTTGGGGGTAGGAAAAATTTCAAATTTTTTATTTGTGTTTATTTTATTTTCATGTTTTGTTGTGTATGTCAATGATGAATTGTATAAATCGATGATGAGAATAGGGTTGTTGGGATTTTATTGTTAAAAAATGTTAAGCATTGCTTCAAGTTTATGTTGATTGACTGAATTTTGATTGAGGTTTGTTGAGTGGTTCAACCACCATTTTCATTTATTTCGGCATGCTTAGATTCATTTTATGTGGTTAGGTAAAGTTTTGATAATGTTGGTGGACTCTAGAACCTAGTAGAGAAATGCTTGAGGCGAAATCCTAGGAATAGACATTGTTGAGGAAATGATTTAGGCATTTTTCGGAACGTTTGAGCCTTTCCAACTGACCCATGAATAAATCTTTCTCTAGTCACCCATTTGAGCCTTATGAGATCATCATTGCTTTATTTTCCTTGCAAACCAAAAAAATTGTCCAATCCAATTACCCTAAACACTTTATCATACCCTTTAGGAGAATCTTGGACCTAATGCAAACACAAAGAAAAGAGTTGTGAGAAGGGCAAGAAGAATAAGAGAGGTATTTAACCTCAAATTGAGATTGTTGTTATTTGAAAAAAAAAAAAATTATTTCGAGAATTGCATTACAATAGCAAAAATAAGAATTTTTCATGGTTGAAGGTTGTTAAATGGTTGACATGTTGAGTGATGGTTGAGAAAGGAACTGGGAGTTGGATTAAGTCTTAGTGTTTGCTTTAAGGAAACCAAGTTCTCTTGTTTGTTTATCCTTTCCTTTCCTTCGGAGCCCACTACCTGAGCCTAACGCTACAAGCTTGCAAAGACCTTTTGATACTTGGCGATGTTTAATCCTCATTAGTGGAGAGTAGTTCGATATTTAGGCTTATGGAGTCTGCCGCCATTTGATAAACTTTGCATGTTTGCATAAAATAATCCGAGAAGTCAGAAGGTGGATTGAAGTGGGGATCATCTACTCGGGGGACCAATAGAGAAAGATAGTCGATGCAACTTATAACTTCTTGGAGTGTTGAACATTTTTCTAGTAATAACTTTTCAACAACCTTTGAGACTTGTATAAATTCTAGGCAATTCGTATGTTGAGTTGAGTCTAATTTTTGTTTGTTCATTTCCAGTTTTGTTATGTTGTGTTTTGGTTGTTTATTGTTTTCTTTCTTTGAGTTTTGTACCTGATGCTCGGGGATGAGCATGTCTTTAGTTTGGGGGTATTTGATAATCTGAGGATTATACTGTTTTATTTAGGCTTTTAGGCTGGATTTTAGATACTTCTTAGTTCATTTATGCCTGAATTGCTACTTAATTCTTTACATTTTATGTTTCAGGCCAAAATGGACATTTTGAGCAAATAATGAGCGAATTGGAGTTTCTGGACTCAGAAGTAAGCGGATCTCAGAAGTTGGGAGAGTTCTGAAGCAGAGTGAAGTACTATGAAGCTTGTTCCCATAGGAGAGCATCAAAGATCGAAGATTCAAGCAAAGAAGCAAGCGGAGGGCAATTCTGTAATTTCAGAATTCTTCATGAAGATTCGCCGCAGCAAAGTTTGTTCTTCACCCTGGCGAAAGGAGTTACGTACAAGAGTCAATTTTTACTTCGTCGCCACGGCGAAAGTTTGCAAATTCCAGTTTTCTCTAAAACGCACAGTTTCATTTTAGGTAAAGTCTTAGGTTTTTGGGTGAACTATAAAAGCAAAACTTTGCCATTTTGAGAAGGTTGGTCGTTTTTAGTCTAGAGCAGCTTATTTTCATTTTCCTTAGTTTAGATTTGACAAATTTTGGGTTGAAACGTGAGAAGATTTGGGGTTGAATCTTGTGGATTCTTTAACTAGGGGAGATCTCTTGTCTTTTCTCTCGTTTCAATATGTTGAACCTTGTGTTTATTGTTTTTCTTGCTATGTATTTTGATTTAGCTATGAACTAACCCATTTTGGGTTAGGGTTTTGATGTAATTCGGATTTCCATGCATTGAGCAATTGATTTTTGTTATTTTCATATGCTATTGCATGGATTGTGTGGTTATTCTGATTTTATTGCTTTTATTTGATGAACATGATGAGATTGAGAAATGAGTCATGTTAAGCTTCTTGGGTAATCATCATTGTAGTATTGAATGCTAGAGATAGATTTGAGAATCAATGAAATTCAATCTAGGATTCCATGTGCTTAATGAGCTTAGAACTATTAATCTTCAATTTGTTGGGTGCGAAAGTTTAATAGGGAAAAGTAGGAAAACATAGCTTGAGAAGGTATGTTTTACAATTTAGAGAATTCGATTTACAATCAATGCATGTGAATATGGAAATAGCATAATTCGTAGGTTTAATCCAAAGAGTCCAAATGAAGTCAAAACCCTATCCGTTTGTTTGCATTGATATTACCTTGTTTTTAATCTTGCTTTCATAATTTAGCTTTGAAGATTTAGCAAATTTTTGTTTTAGTTTTAAGTTTAATTTTCTCCCATTAATCCAAACAAATTCGATTGCTCCAACTTGAAAACAGTAGAAAACTTAGTGTTTAGTAACCAATCCTCATGGGAACGATACTCACTCATCACTTTATTACTTTCTGTGACTAGTGCACTTGCTATTTATGCATGTTATAGTAACAACGCATCATGTGTAACACAAATGCAATGATTTCTTTTTCTGAAAAGATAAAAAGACAGTAATGTATGTATAATATAATAAAGAAAAACTTATAAGTTTGTGTTATGATACCTGTCAAGAAGAGAACGAGAGAACTATAGAAAGTATTACTAGTATGTATTTAGGTCTTGCAGAGTAAGATAATCTCTTCTTTTATAGTGACAATATATATATTTTGGTTTTTTTAGATTGATTGTGTATATATATATAGAAATTAAAAAGAATGTTGGAGGGGTGGAGTGGGGGGACCTGGATCCAAATAGAATTTAGAAGAAAAAGAGAGAGAGAGAGAGAGAGAGAGAGAGAGAGGTAGTTCATGCATATGTTTAAGCAATTAATCACGCTCACATCTGTTCCGATTCCGTCACAGTCATTCGGATCACTCACGTTGATGCATTTTTTGGCATCAACAATTATCAACTTAATACCTCAACCATTATTTAAATTCAACATACAATATATATATATAGTATGAATATTAAATAATGTATTCATCATATTTTATGGTTTAATTAAAAGAATAAGAGATTGGCTAATTGGTCAAACAAGAATTTAATTAGGTGATAAAAAAAAGATGGCTTGGTAATTGCATCAATGTTTAAAAGAAAGTGAGAGTTGAATGATGAAACAGTATGACTGTCTTCTCTCTAAAGTTGTATGCTTTATTAGTCACTTTTATCTTTCAGCTAGATGGCCATTCTGGTTTTGCATGGAGATTACAAAACACTAAACTCCAAGAAAATAAAAATAAAGAGATCATAATAAAGCAATATTCCCCAACTATTTTTTTTTTGTTATCCTAATTAATTAATCAACTATCAAAACAAGAGGATCGAAATGTTAAAAGAAGTTTGAAATTTATTCTCTGATGGTCCCTTTTGTAAACATTTAACATCAAATTCCAAACCCTAAGAAATTGGTTAACGTATAACAAACTTTGGAATGACAAGAAACTCTAAATTTCATTTTAATTAAAACAAGAACCTTTCGCACGTTTGAATATCTTTATAATAAGGATTTCATTTATCGGCAATAGTTGACGCTTAACTACTACAAGTTAATATTAAAAGACAAAATTTTTTAGAGAATTTTGAAAATTGAAAATTTTTCTTTTTATATTTATTATCTGTGTTTCTTAAAATGCAAATAATCGACACTTGAGAATTTTTATATATACATCTTTTTCTTTCTTTACTCTAGTTTCAATATATACTAGAACAAAATCCTTAAAATTTAAGCAAAGAATAATACCTATTGCACTTAAAATATTCTCCTTTTGATATAAACTCCAAACGTATGTTCTTTTTTTTTTTTTTTTTCCTCTTCCAAATTTAGTAAAATGTACACTTCATATATATATAATATAAACATAATTTTTTAAGGAAAAAAATTGAAAGTTAAATATTTTACACTTTTTACATAAATGTACATACATACATACATACATCGACTACTTCAACATTATTGGGCCACACAGACGCATTAGAGGGTCCTGGTAAAATGTGTGATAACAATCGTAGGACAAATTACTTTATTATAAACAAGAGGTGAGAAGTATTGAAATAATATTGACTCTGCTAGACATAGACTATTAATTTGGTGAATCAAGGTAAATCACGTATATCTCTTTTTTTGTTTTACTGTTTGTGATTGTGTGTTTGCGTGTTATATTGATTTCATATTTGTCTCTATTTCATTCATATATATAAACAAATATTTTTCAAACCCTTAATTTGGTTTCGATCCAACTCTTTTTCTCGTAATTTATTTTTTTAATAATTTCATTATAAAAAATGTACCAAATTCTCTCAATGGTGAAGTATTGTGTAAAAGCAAAGGTTCACTTTCAATCTTTTGCTTTGAATCTCATGCTTTGGAGAATGTTCTTTTGAGTTGGTGAATAATTAAATTGAATGGGGTCCTTTTCATTTTTATTATTAATTTATATTTATTTATATGTGTGTGATCTTTAAGGCTTTAAGGGTTTGGTTGTAAAACAAGACAAATATGTTGAAGTGGTGGTGGGAATATTCCCAACGGCTAGCTCCTATTGTCTTTGCTTTTTGTTTCGAAAATTTAAAAGGAAGAAAATGAAAATTCTATAAATCTATGATGAGGGTGAGGGTTCCAAAGCCAGAAAGCTATCATACTCTAACCAATGTCAAATTACATTTATTTTTGTTCTATCATTCCTGAAATTGACTTGCCGAAGCTTTGATTTTTGAATTGACACCAACACTCATTCTCATGTATTTAACAATTAGTTGATTATCAAATGAGTTGGTTTTATTGAATTGTAGATGAAAATAAAAGTCTTATTAAAAATAGAAATAAGAGTATTAAAGTTTATTAAAAATAAAATTTCTTATATTATATTATTACCCATAAATAGGAGGATGATGGAAGTATTAATTGCATGTTCTGAGAGAAAGATGAACAACAAAAGATATGAGATATAAATGGGTTGGTTAAACACCAAGAATAAATCTGTGTTAACATTACTAGCTAGTGGTAGAATGACGAGATGGGTCATCTCAAACCACATCAAATACTTGTCTCTTTTGTATTGTATGATTTTATTTATATTGTATTAATTTTAATGTTTGATTCTGTTATACAATCTCCTTCTGTAATGTTAACCACTATTATATTCTTATAATAGATATAGCTCATGGCATGTAAATGTCTCTCTTTATAGAACTCAACTTGATATGTTTCCTAAATATTACAAGTAAGAGCTGTCTAATGATTGAAATTGGGTGGATAATGTTTGTAGATGAATAAGATAATAAGCTTGTATGGTGTCGGTTGGTAGTATAAAGGTGACGTCTAATTAGATATATATTTTTAGTACATTAGACATGATGCACATGGAATAATTAAATACAGAAAACCTCATACTCGTGACAAATCTCTAGATTTCTTTTGCATAATTTATTTACATTAATTGGTTGAATGAACAGTAACAATGAACAAGAAAGTGAAGAAAAGTGAGAGAAAATGAAAGAAAATTTTGAGAAGAAAAAGTTTGTTATACTTCCTTAACTAAAACAATCGCACAATTAAGTTTTTATACACTTAGTGTTATAATAAAAAGCTCAACTAAATGTAATGGAATACCAACCAAATAATAGTCAACTAAGTCAACCAATATTAGTCAACTCAAGTCAACATTTTGCTTTGTTTCATATACTAACATCCTGCCATAAATCAAAATTCCTTGAAATCTAGTCTTTGATTAATTTCAAATCCTAACATCCTGCTATAAATTAAACTTCCATTATTGCTCTACTCAACCAAGTTAATTAACAAGAGCCTTTTCATAAGTTGAAGAAGCAAGCCAAATAAGCTAAACAAAGATTTGCAGAGCAAATAACTTCAGCATTGCAAAATTCATTCTGCAAAGGGCTGAGAATTGATCGTGCAAAAAGCTGAAAAATTTTAAATGCCACTCATTTTGCAAAGAGTTGAGAACTTATTCTAAGAACTTATTGTGCAAAGAGCTGAGAACTGCAAATGCATGATTTTGTACTGACTACTAATTTTCTCAGTACTAGCCACTAGACTTTATCTTGAGTAAGTGGTAAGTGTGGCTTTCACTGTTTGCTGAGCAAGCAAAACTCATATTGCTGCACTTAATCATTATTTAAAACTCTATACTAGCTACTAAAACCACCAAGTTTGTAGCAAAATAACCAACTATCTTGCTTTGCAAAACTCTGCACTGACTACCAAATGATCGAAGCCATCGAACTGATCAAGGCTATCATTAGATTGTAACAGCCTGAGTATTAGATGTTGAGCCAACTGAGCTGGAAGAAGGTGGAGGTTGTATGGTTAGTTTGTGTCTTAGAGTTTCAAACCTAGAGGCTAGCAGAGCCTTTGTAAAGATATCTGCTTTTTGATGTTCAATGGGCACATATTGGACTTTGAGATTGTGAGAAGTAACCTATTCTCTAACATAGTTGGAATCTCCGATAAGGAAAGGCCAAGTTTAGAAAACAAGCTACAAAACCATGCCAATTCAGTGGACCCTTGAGCAAGTGCTCTATACTCGGCTTCAGTGAAAGAAAGGGCCACAACTTTCTGCTTCCTAGAAGTCCATTGCAGTAGGTTAGTGCCAAGAAAAACATAGCAGCCACTTGTAGACCTCATGTCCTCAATGCTACTAGCCCAATCAGCATCGGTATAACATTTTAGGTTGAGTCTATGACTTTTAGTGAAGAGAAGTCCATAGTTAGAGGTACCTTTAAGATACCTAAGCAATCTTTTACAAGCCTGCCAGTGGTTCTGTGTAGGGGCTTTGAGAAATTGGCTTAGTTTGTTAACACAACAGGCAATGTCAAGCCTGAGGTAATGTCAAATACTGAAGGGCTCTTAATGTACTCCTATATAGAGCTCTTAATGTACTCCTATATAGAGCTGCATTTTCATAAAGATCACTATATTCTAAAGTTAACTGTGCCAATAGCCATTAGAGTAGTACATGGTTTGCAATCCTGCATATTAGTCTTTGTTAAGAGATCTTTGACATATTTTCCTTGATTCATATGATGATAGGATGTTGTTCTAATAATCTCAAAGCCGAGAAAATTTTGCTTTTTATGTGTCGGGTAGTGTCAGTGCCGTCGGTTGGCACGACCTACTGCTAGCTCTAATCACCCATAAACTTATTATATGCATATTTCCATCTGAATTTATGATATGCATTATTTTGTTTTCAGAAAAAGGATTCGGAAATGAAGAGTTTTCTTTCAAAGAAAAATATGAAATACTATAATAAAATGAATAATTATAACATAAAAGAAAAATCTATTTACCTTTTGTCTTGTTTCTATTTTTGTTATTATATATTTAGTTTATGGTATTAGATCATTTATCAATTATTAGTTTTAATGTATCATAAATGAACTAATAAAGTAAACAGTTAATAATAATAGTTTTAGTACCATATATTAGACATTAAAAATACAGAATCAGAGAAAATGTATAATATATCTCTAGTCTATTAATATCAATTTATAAGAAATAATTCAAATAATTGTACCATAATCACATAGACATTATTTTCAAAAAAATATAAGTAAAGAAAAAATGTTTTACAAAATCATATATTCAGTGAGTATTTTTGGGGCATCACAGGATCGTGCTGAACAATGATTTTCATTTGAGGTTGGGTTCATGCAATAGTTTCATTTTGCATGTCATGCCGCATGTAATGATGTAAACTACATGAGGATTATCACCCATAGACTTATTATAAGCATATTTCCATTTGATTTTATGATATGTACCATTTTGTTTTCAGAAAAAGGATTTGGTACTAAAGAGTTTTCTTTCAAAGAAAAATATGAAATACTATAATAAAATGAATAATTATAACATAAAAGAAACAATTATTTACCTTTTGTCTTGTTTCTATTTTTGTTATTATATATTTGTCAAGAAAAAATAAGTCCTAATTAATAAATATATTTTTTAAATAATTAGACAATTTTTGGTTTACTACCCTGTCACCTCTGAGGTTTGGAAACTAACAATTCTACCGCTAATGGAATTTTGTTCCAATTAATGATGGTGCAAAGGATTAGAAAGACATTTTTAATAGACGGTTATCCTTTTTTACATTCGAGAAATACAACAATACCAAAATAATTTGCCTTCTTTTCAAAATGGATACTATGTAAGATAATTTTCCTAATAAATTTAAGATCTTAATTTAGTTTATTTTCTTATTTTATTTTACTTGTTTTCTCTATTTTTTTTCCTTATGTTATGCCAAAGGAAAATAGGACTAACTAATTTTATGTAATGCCTACACCGAGATACGTAGCTTTACTTATGCCCTTATACCTTTAGTTGAATTTTGTTAAAGTTATCTTGAACAAGTGTGAAGAAAATGGTCTTTTCACTCATAATTAGTTGAAAAAGTGGGGAGTGAAAAAAGATAGAATTTCATGAAGAATGCAATAAAATGAGGGCATTATGGTAATTGACTAAGGGACAAAAATGAAATTTTATAGAACGTGAAAGGGTAAAATGGGAAACTATAAATAATATTTTGTTATATCAAGAGTTGAAGAATAAAACCCTAACCATTTCTTCTCCTCCATTCACGCCACTTACCACCCAAGTCCTCTCAAATTTCTTCAATCATTTTTCAAGGAAATTCATAGATCTTAGTTATTTTTAGTGGAATTTCAATCTCAAGCATCCTTAGGTAAGATCCTTGCACTAAGATATGAGATTTAATTTTTAAAGTGTTGAATTCTTATGATTTGTATTCACAGGAGTTAAGAGAAAAGGAGTTGTGTCAAGGAAGACTATTAAAGTGTTGGATTGCTCACATCTAAGGTAAGTAAATCCAACCCTAATTATGATTGGAATAATATTGTGTAGGCAATTTCTTTTATGCATGTATGTGCTTATATATGAAGAATTGTTGATGGAATGGATGTTGAATGATGGTTAGAATTTATCCATGAGAAGTAGTGTTTGCTTACTTGATGTTTGATAAGAGTTTGGATGAATTATGGAAGAATTGGAGTCGAATTTATGGAGTGTGAATCCTGGACAGGTTTGACATTAATCTTAGTGTGTTTTAGTCCAAATTTTGGTGGCTTAGAAGAGAAGTAGAAGTGTAACCAAATTAGAGTTGATGTGTGCATATAAATTGTTTTATGAAATGTCAAACAAAAGTGCATGTACGAATATGATTATTTGTTATCTTGAGATGAGTTTGTAGATGGTAGAGAATGACATGTTTACATTCTATATTGCATTATTGCATCAAAACATGTGAATTTAGAAAGAATAATAAACATGAGCCCATCTACATGCATACATACTCATAAGAGCATTAAAGAGCAGTATTGAACATTAAAGTTAAAGAACAAATAGAAAGAAATTAGAAATATTAAAGAAGTTCAAATATGAAATTTTATTTAAAGAAGTGTAAAAAGGTAAAAGAAGAGAAGATTGTTGCGACGGGCAACCTGTGAGTGACATAGCCCCACATGCACACCGCCTTTAGTGAGCGGCCTCAGAATCAGAAAGAAGAATTGTACAGTCCGTTAGAAGTGATGTGGATGAGGATTGTACCCAGAATTAGAGAATACACTCACACGGTGAGGGTTTCAAATGCATGCCTCAACCGAGTTTAATCGGCAAGAAAGAAAGAAAAGAAAAGAAAAGAATAGAAAGAAAGAATAGAAAAGAAAGAAAGACTAGAAAAGAAAGAAAGAAAGAAAGAAATACAAAGAAAAGAAACATAAAACAAAATAAGAAAAATAGAAAAACAGAAAAGAAAATGCACATCCTATGCATTTGTGCATTTGCATCATACCTATGCATGATACCATGCCTACTATTATGAGTAGTGAGAAATAAGAATAGAGAAAGAACAGAGAAGTGTGATGTAAGGAAAGAAATTCAGAATGTGAACAATGGAGAGAGAAGAGGAGCATAGCGGGTTTACTTACTGGGCAATTAGTGCTCACCCCATTGTTTTCAATGTTTTTGTAGGTAGTAGGTAAGATGTGGTCACTTGGCATGTCAAGAAGCGGAAGGGTTTGGCAACACTGTTGAGTGATGTTTTGTGACTTTATTATATTATATAAAGATTTGTATATAAAGAAAAATTAGTTATGGGCCCATTGTTTTATAATCATCAACAAGTATATTTTCTTATATATATTTAGTGAGTTTTACTGTTATTTTACGAGTATACTAGCTAGAGAAATAGTATTACATTTTTGGTATCAGAGCAAAGGTTTTGGGATTTGACAATGTGCCTCTCCCGCCGCATTGACATTCCGTAGTCGATCGTCGTAAGTTATATCTTTCCTTACTTGTAGTAGATGAGTTAATTGAGTTGACTAAAAATGTTGGTGTTATGTAGATGAGACATAGAACTCGAGCAAGCAATAAGAAGGCAATGAGTACGGGTGAACAGTCCAACCCTTCAGAATCTACTCCCCATATCCTTGATGAAGAGAGGATCTGTAGTATTATACAGCAAGTCTTAGTAGAGAATCAGGGAGGCTTTGTACCGGAGAGAGTTAAGACCCTAGTTATTGTACCGACCCCCTGAGAGGAGATAGAGAGGCCGGTACCCCCATGGTGCAGAATCATATTGAGCTAATATATGGGTTACCTAGTCAACATCAGTCGTCAAAATTCAAGGGTACAACAGACCTAATAGTGGCAAACGAGTGGTCTAGATCAGTGGAGCATACGACGACACTTTTCCCTATGACAGACCAGGAGAAGATTCAGTATGCAAGCTTCTGTTTAAGGGTGATGCCTGTATATGGTGGGAATTGATGGAGGATACTCACGATATAGCCTCGATGACTTGGGGAGATTTCAGAAGATTGTTTAAGGCAGAATATATAACAGTTGATCGAGTTCATGAAAAGGTTCAGGAGTTTATCAATTTGCAACAGGGGATTAGTTCAGTGAAAGAATATTCGGTGAAATTTAATTCCCTGGCAAGGTTTGCGCTAGGTGTAGTGAGTACACCAGAATTGCAGAGAGATAAGTTTGTGCATGGGTTGAAACTAGAAATAGCCCGAGATGTGATGGCCGGTGCCCAGTCTCCTCAGACATATATTGAAGCTTTGAAATGAGCCTTACAAGTAGAAATATTTGTGAATAAGCTAACCCCAGCAACTCCATCAGCAGTAGCCCCTAGTGTTCCACCTTTTGCTCTATAGAGAGATAGAGCTGATGCCCCCACTAATAGAGAGGTGCAAAATAAGAAAATATTTCAACCCACAAAGAACATGAGGGATTGGCAGAATAAAAGGCTGAAAACTGTTGAAGTTCCCTAGTGCCAGAAGGGTGGAAGAAATCATTATAGGGAGTGTCTTAGAGATTTGGGCCAAAATGTATGCTATAGATGCTGGCAGCCAGGGCATATGATAAGAGATTGCAAAGCCCTTCCTACACCCGCAACACAGACACCTAGAGGTACTAATGCTCAAGTGTTTACAATAGCTCAGAGTGAAGCTAAAGCTACCCCATCCGTAGTTACTGGTTAGTTATTATTTCACTCAGTTCCATTTTATGCATTAATTGATTCTGGAGCCACACATTCATTTATTACATGGGATTTTAGAGAGATTAGGTTTGAAACCTATTATAGTGGATTGTCCCATTAAGATAGAGTTACCAGATGGTGTTAGTGTGGTAACTCAAGAGATGCTTCCAAGGGAGTCTGTAGTGATCCATGGAAAAGAGTTGCCAATGGATTTTATAGTGTTTGATATGCCCCATTTTGATGTTATTTTGGAGATGGATTTCCTGGGGAGATTTGGAGTAGAGATTGATTGTCCGAAGAAGAAAGCAAGATTTAATCTTGATGATGGTGATAAGTTTAATTTTGGCGAGGGTCACCAGCGTAGTATGTTAATTAGCCGTGTAAAGGCCAGAAAGATGCTAAGAAAAGGGTGCTTATGGTATATTGCTCATGCAGTGCACAGTAATGATGTTCCACAACCAGAGATTCAAAATGTACTAGTAGTCCGGGAGTTTTTAGATGTATTTCCGAAAGATTTGTTGGGTTTACCTCCGGAAAGAGAAGTAGAATTCAGTATTGAACTAGCACCAGGGACAACACAAATTTCTAAAGCCCTTTACCGGATGGCCTCAGTTGAACTTCAGGAATCGAAAAAGTAGCCTCAAGAACTCTTAGACAAGGGTTTTATTCGACCTAGCCATTCTCCATAGCATGCTCCAATTTTATTTGTGAAGAAGAAAGATGGATCTCTATGGATGTGTATAGATTACAGAGAGTTAAATAAAGTGACAGTGAAGAATAAATACCTGTTACCTCACATAGATGATTTGTTTGATCAGCTGAAAAAAGCAGTCGTGTTTTCAAAGATTGATTTGAGGTCGGGTTATCTCCAAGTAAGGGTTGCAGAGCAAGATAATGCCAAGAATGCTTTTTGGACCAGATATGGGCATTATGCCCCAACAGTCTTTATGGACCTAATAAACCGGGTGTTTCAAGATTGTCTTGATCGATTCATAGTGGTGTTTATTGATGATATCCTGGTTTATTCTACGATAGAAGAGGAGCATGAAGAACACCTAAGATTTGTGCTACAGCGATTGCGAGATAAGAAGTTGTTTGCCTTATTTTCTAAGTGTGAGTTTTAGCTAGATCAAGTTATCTTCCTAGGCTATACCATCTCAAATGAGGGTATATCAGTGGATCCAAGTAAGGTAAAGGCAATTTTGGAATGGCAACAGCCAAAGATAGTAAAAGAAGTTTGAAGTTTCTTGGGGCTAGCAGGCTACTATAGGCTGTTTGTAGCAGGGTTTGCTTAGTTGGCTAAGCCGCTACAGCTCTCACCAAACAGAAAACACCTTTCATATGGTCGAATGCTTGTGAAGAAAGTTTTCAAGAGTTAAAGAGAAGATTGACCATAGCTCATATTTCTTGTGTTATCACATGAGGGTGTAGATTATGATATTTATACAGATGCCTCATTTCAGGGACTTGGTGCAGTATTGATGTAGTTGGGTAGAGTAATAACCTACGCTTCTTGACAGTTAAAAGAGTATGAGATGAGATACCCTACGTATGATCTAGAGTTAGCTGTTGTAGTTTTTACATTGAAAATATAGAGGCATTATTTGTATGGAGCAAAGAGTAACATTTATACGGATCATAAAAGCTTGAAGTACTTCTTCACCCAAAGAGAGTTAAATATGAGGCATGGGAGATGGTTAGAGCTGGTAAAGGATTATGATTTTGAAATTAAGTATCAACCTAGAAAACAAATGCAGTAGCTGATGCCTTGAGTAGAAAGGCCTACTTGTCTCAACTCACAAGACAGAAAGAGTTATTGGGAGAGTTGATAAAGGACCAAATAGAGGTGATACCGGGAAGGCTTGCCAGGTTAGACATTCAGCCTACTTTGATAGAAGAGATTAAAGAAAAACAAGTTGTTGATGACTGGTGTCAGAAAGTAAGTCAACAAGTGATTGAGGGCACGATATCATAATTTCACCTGTTAGATGGTGTCTTCCGTTTCTGGAATCGTATATGCATTCCCCAAGATATTGAGTTGAAGAGAAAGATTCCTATAGAGGCTCATGATACACCATATACTGTTCATCTTGGAGGAACCAAGATGTATCAAGATTTATAGAAAATTTATTGGTGGCCAGCTATGAAGAGAGATATTGGAGATTATGTGACTAAGTGTTTGGTTTGTCAACAGGTGAAAGCAGAACACCAAAGACCATCAAGTTTGCTTCAGCCACTCAACATTCCTGAATGGAAATACGAAAGCATATCAATGGATTTTATCATAGGCCTTCCAAGAGTTCAACGGGGGTTCATTACGTTTATTGATGATCACACTAGAGTATGTTGGTATACTTGATGAAAAACAAGTTTGAAGCAGGTCAATTGTTCAAAAACTTTCATTCTATGGTTGAAACTTTGTTTTTTGAAAAAATCCAGGCTTTATGGACTTATAATGGTAAGGAATATTTTCACTCTATCCTAGGAAACTACCTATTACATCACGGGATTATACATCAAAGCTCTTGTGTTAATACCCCTCAACAAAATGGGATAGCTGAAAGAAAGAATAGGCACCTATTAAAGGTAGATAGAGTCTTAATGTTTACCATGAATGCACCTAAGTATTTTTGGAGTCATGCGATTGTAACAGCTACATATTTGATAAATAGAGTACCTACTAGAATTCTTGATTTTCTTACACCTCTTGAGACTTTGCTAAAGATCTTTCCTAGTTGTAGGATCCTAAATACTTTACCCTTAAAGGTGTTTGGATGTACTGCTTTTGTCCATGTTATGTCTCCTAATAAAGGAAAGCTAGACTCTAGGGCCATTGAATGTATCTTGCTTGGATATTCTCCCACACAGAAAGACTATTAGTGCTATTGTCCTATAAAGAGAAAAATATATGTCTCTAGTGATGTTACATTTTTTTAGTCACATCCATTCTTTCCCACTTCCCTTCAGGGGAGAATTTGAGAGATTGTGAAGTCCTTCGTGGGAAGTAGTGTTACCCTTACAACCACACTTGAGTCAGTCTCAGTAGTCTCCCAATCCAGGTCAAAGTTCAAAGTCACCTAGTTTCCTATAGGTTAGCCTAGTCCTATAAGAATGAGTCAGTCTCCTAGTCAGCCTAATTCTTTATGTTCCTATAGGTCAGCCTAGTCCCAAAAGTATGAGTCAGTCTCATAGTCAGCCTACCAATTTAGGTCCTACTCTAACTATATAGCCCACTCTTGGTAAACCAAACTCTTAGGAAAGATTGGAACCAAGGGGAGGTCTGAAGAGATTAAATTAGTCGGGTCTTCAATGTTATTCTCGAAGAACTGACTATCAAAGTGGAAGGAAACCTAATGATCTGCATGAGCAATCATCCCAACTAGAAGAAACCAGTGATTCACAGTCACAAGGTAAGGAAGAACTATCTTCTGATCAGTCTAAATCAGAGCATGATGATTTACATTTACCTATTACACTAAAGAAAGGTGTTAGATCTTGTACGTTGCATCCTATTGCTAAGTATATGGCATACGATAACTTGGCGAATGATTTTTTTGCATTCACCACTAATCTCTTAGCTGTGAAGGTTCCAACACCGATACATGAGGCATTAGGGGATGAAAAGTGGAGGAATTGAAGACTGTGATAGAGGAGATGGAGGCTCTTGAGAAAAAACAAGACTTGGGAGCTTGTGAAGTTTACCTAGAGGGAAAACAACTGTGAGGTGTAAGTGGGTGTTTACTATTAAGTATAAGGCAGATGGAACAATTGAAAGGTATAAGGCAATGTAATATCCCACTTGAGGTACGTATTTAAGATTTGTTGTATTAGCTAAAAGTTTATTGTTTTAACTTAAATTGAGTTGTATGTTGAGTTGGTTGAATTGTTGCCTTGAAATGGGTTGAGTTTTGGTGAAGTTGAAAATTCAAACTTCGCCGAGGCGAAGAAACTTCGCCGCGGCGAGGAGGAGAAGTGGCATTCGGGTAGGTTCTGCCCAATTTCGCCGAGGCGACGAAAAATTCTTCGCCGCGGCGAAGAGCCTAAAACAAAGATTCTTGAGTTTTCTAGAAAATTCTCCTTTTGAGACACAATGACCATTCTACCCCTAATTAGTAGGAAAAGTGGGGAGTAAAATGAAAGGAAATTTAGTAGAGATTGTGTTTGTATGGGGGTGTAGTTGTAAAGAATCAAAGGATATAGATGGAATTTTCAAGAAAGGACAAGGGCAAAATGGGAAATGAAGCTTATAATATGAACTAAAAAGAGTAAAGTGTAGAGAAAGCCCTCATTCATCTTCATTCCACCGCCTCTTCCATTGCCCATATTCTCTCAATTTTTCCACCCAATTTTCCAAGATTTCTAAGGTTTTTAAGAGGGATTTTGAGTAAAGGTTTCATCTAAAGCTTTCTAAGGTAAGAATTCATGCTTTAGATGTAAATTTTCTTGTATTTATAGTGAAGTCTTATTGTGTTGTTGCTGTCCTTGTGGGTGTTTTGAGTTGTAGAGAAGAGATAAGCCAACAAAGGGAAGGAGAAGGTGCTAAGGAACCCATCTTTGCACAAGGTAAGTAAATCCAACCAAGTTGAGTTATGACTAAGCTTTGAGTAGAGACTTATTTTAATTATGTATGTACATGGTATATCTACTGAAAATTGAGATGAGAAGTGTGCTTAGTCTTAGTAGTTGGGATTGATTAAATATGAGAAGTGTTGTTGATATGTGTATTGAGAATGGAGTTTGAGATGAAGTTTGAGAGATGTTGTGTAATCCTTTTTGGGAGTGTTTTCTTGACAGGGATTATGAGTAATTGAGGGAGTTTTTCCCCAATTTGGATGACTAGAAAAATGAAGTTTAGTAGTAATTTTCGTAGGGTGTTTATATGCACATGAGATGTTTGAGGAAATGCCTAAGTGAAATCTGTCCTGTCACTGCCGTAACTTTCTGAGTAGTTTTTGAGCATCTTACGGTTTGAACTGGGCTGAGATCAAAACAGAGAAGTTGTAGCCCTGTTTCTAAGCTTTGAAACGAGACCAGAACCGTAGCAATCAGAGGTGTATAATGAAATTTATGGTCTTTTTAGTGTGACCTGTGCAGAATAACGGTTTTGAGGAAATCTTGTAGTTGGCATTTCATTAGTGCATTAGTGAGCATGAACTAGTTCTACACAATTGTTTATGCACTTAAGCAGTAAGATGTAGCTTGATATATAGTAGAGAATATGAGTATAAGTTCTTTAAGAGTTAAGAGTTAAGAGAATAGAGTAGGTTGTGCGATGGGGAACCCGTGAGTAATGGGTAGAGTATTCCCGCATGTACGCCGCATTGAGAGAGCGGCATGAGTATCAGCTAGAGAAGTGGTGTAGCCCGTGAGAGTGCATGCGGATGAGGGTTATACCCGAGTACCCGAGAGAGAGAGAGATTTTATACTCACATGGCCAAGGGTTCCGAATCCATGCATAACCGAGTCCGATCGGCTAGAACGAGTAGAGGTCACGTAGAGTGGGAGTGAGTCCCGGCCGTGCCCCCGGTGAGATGGGGTCGTGATTTATGAAAGAGTTATGAGAAAAGAGTTTCTAAGAGAAAGAGAAAGAGGAAAAGAAAGATGTACCCAAAGAGGTATTGAACGAGGAATTGTAAGGAAAGAATGAAAGAGAGAGTTACGGGGATAGCTTGAGTAGAGGATTTACTTACTGAGCATTATTTTAGTGCTCACCCCGTTGTTTTTCCATATTTTGCAGGACCTAGGTGAGGAACACTGTCGGATGGATGTCGGCGTGCGAGGAGGAGTGGTTCCACTGTCCCTGATGTTTTGATGACTTTTGTATACGTTATATATATTTTGTGTAAAAACGTATATGTTTGTAAAGAGTATGTATATATGTTTAATAAAGAAAAATTTGGGCCCAATTTCCTTATGTTATTTTATATGTATTTCTTTACAAAGTTTTTGAGTAGTAGTGGCTATTACATTTTTGGTATCAGAGCCGAGATTTTGGGATTTGACAGTGTGCCATTCTTCTCGCTACGACGTCCGATAGCCGACGGTGTGAGTTAATTCTTTCCTTACGTTAAGTGTTCTTTTGAATTGATCAAGTATGGTTGTTTTGTAGATGAGGCGTAGTAACAGGAGGAAGGAAGGGTGGCGGGTGTACTGCATGAGGGAGAATCCTCCAACCCACCAATCGACTCCCCCTACCCTTGATGAGACGAGGATTCGTGCCATAGTACAGCAGGTTTTAGCGGAGAGTCAGGGGAGAGTAGTTCGGGGAGAGAACCGAGACTCCCAAATAGTACCGCCTCCAAGACAAGAGCAAGAGGGGCCGGTACCTCAACCAGTACAGACTTCGAGGTGATCCGATTCAGGGGCTTGTAAATCAAAACCAGCCGCAAGCATTTAAGGGTACAAGGGACCCACTAGAGGCAGAGGAATGGTTTAAGTCCGTAGAGCGGACGGCATTGTTTCCCACTAGGCATTGTTTCCCCTGAATGATCGAGAGAACATCAGATATGCTAGTTTCTTGTTCAAGGGAGATGCCCGCATATGGTGGGAATTAATGGAGGAGACCCATGATATAACCTCGATGACTTGGGAGGAATTTAGAAGGTTGTTTGAGGCCGAGTACCGAACAGAAGATAGAGTACATGAGAAAGTCCAAGAGTTTATTTACTTGAAGCAGGGGACTAGTACGGTGAAGGAATATTCCGTAAGATTTAACTCCCTTGCTCGTTTTGCACCCGGAATAGTGTATACCCCGGAGTTGAGGAGAGACAAGTTTGTGCGAGGGTTGAGATCGGATATTGCTCGAGATGTAATGACAGGAGTCGAGCCCCCTCATACCTACAGTGAAGCTTTAGCACGTGCTTTATGGGCAGAGATCTATGTGAACAAGTATATTGCAGAGGGATTGGCTTTGACAGTACCTAGTGAGCCATCCACCACCTTACAGAGGGAGAGAGTAGATGTTACAAAGAACAGAGAAGTAAGGGCCAAGAAGAAGTTTCAACCAAGGAAGAATAGGAGAGATCGGCAGTTTAAGCGACCCAGAACAGAAGGGTTTCCCCCTTGTGCTAAGTGTGGGAGGAACCATCCGAGGAGTGTTTGAGAGTGAGTGAGATCGGAGAATGTGTGTTACAAATGCGATGGAGAGAGTAAAGCTGGCCGCCGGAATTCCTATCCCAGTGCGAATGCCAGGGGAGTTTGTTTGTGGCGAGGTGGCAGGAGGTCCATCGTTATGGCGTGATTATTATTTCTGCATTTCTTTATATGCTTTGATTGATTCGGAGCCACGCATTCTTTTTATTTCTCATGGAATAGAGATTAAGCTTGAAACTGTTAAAGTGAGTCAGCCCATTAGGATAGAGTTGCCTGATGGAGTTAGTGTGTTGACTCAAGAGATGTTGATAGGAGAGTCTGTAGTGATTCATGGTCGAGAGTTGGTAGTTGACTTAATAGTCTTCGATATGCCCGACTTTGATATAATTTTGGGTATGGATTTCCTAGGGAGGAACGGAGTAGAAATTGATTGTCGGAAAAAGAAAGCGAGATTTAATCTCGATAATGGAGATAAATTTAGTTTCGGAGAGGGCCATCGATTGAGTATGTTGATCAGTAGTGTAAAGGCGAGAAAGATGTTGAGAAAGGGGGTGTTACGGATACATTGCTCATGTAGTACAGTGGTGATGTTCCACGGTCGGGGAAATTCAGAGGGTGCCAATAGTTCGAGAATTTTTTAGATGTGTTTCGGAAGACTTACCGGGTTTGCCGCGAAAAGAGAGGTTGAGTTTAGTATTGAACTTGCACGGGAGCAGCACCTATATCTAAAGCCCCTTATCGAATGGCCCCGTGAGCTTCAAGAGTTAAAGAAGCAACTCGAGGAACTTCTAGATAAAAGGTTTTATCCGACCGAGTCATTCTCCCTGGGGAGCCCCAATTTTGTTTGTCAAGAAGAAAGACGGGTCACTACGGATGTGTATTGATTATAGAGAATTGAATAAGGTGACAGTGAAGAATAAGTACCCGCTACCTCGAATAGATGACTTGTTTGATCAGTTGAAGGGAGCAGCATTATTCTCCAAGATTGACTTGAGGTCAGGGTACCATCAAGTAAGAGTGGCTGAGCAAGATGTGGCTAAGACTGCTTTTCGTACAAGGTATGGGCATTATGAGTTTGTAGTAATGCCGTTTGGTTTGACTAATGCCCCAGCCGTTTTTATGGACTTGATGAACCGGGTATTTCATGATTGTTTGGATCAATTTATAGTGGTTTTTATAGATGATATCCTGCTTTATTCTAAGTCGAGAGAAGAGCATGAAGAACATTTGAGAATAGTGCTTTGCAACGGTTGAGAGAAAGGCAGTTGTATGCTAAATTTTCGAAGTGTGAGTTTTGGCTCGATCAAGTGATATTTCTGGGCCATACAGTGTCGAAGGAAGGAATTTCAGTGGATCCGAGTAAGATAAAAGCAATCCTTGAATGGCGAGGCCGAAGACAGTAAAAGAGGTTCGAAGTTTCTTAGGCTGGCCGGATTTTCTGACGATTTGTTGAAGGGTTACTTGATTGGCTAAACCATTGGCGACTCTTACCAAACAGAAGACTCCTTTTATATGGTCAGAAGCTTGTGAGGACTGTTTTCAAGAGCTAAAGAAGAGGTTAACAACAGCTCCAGTGTTAGTATTGCCTCAGGAGGGTGTAGATTACGATATTTATACAGATGCCTCTTTGCAAGGACTTGGTGCTGTGTTGATGCAGTTAGGTAGGGTAATAGCGTATGCCTCTCGGCAATTGAAAGAGTATGAGACGAGATACCCTACGCATGACTTAGAGTTAGCAGCCGTGGTCTTCGCTTTAAAGATTTGGAGGCATTACCTTTATGGTGCCAAAAGTAATATCTACACCGACCACAAGAGTTTAAAGTACTTCTTTACTCAAAAGGAGTTGAATATGAGACAGAGAAGGTGGTTAGAGCTGGTTAAGGATTATGAGTGTGAGATTAAGTATCAACCAGGGAAAGCCAACGTAGTAGCTGATACTTTGAGCAGGAAAGCTTACTTGTCCCGGCTTACCAGACAGAAAGAATTGATAGAAGAGTTGTGTAAGGAACAGATTGAAGTGCTACCGGGAAGGATTGCTAGATTGGAGGTTCAGTCCACTTTACTGGAGGAAGTCAAAGATAAGCAAGTGGCCGATGAGTGGTGTCAGAGAATAGTTCAACAAGTGCATGAGGGCAAGGTAACGGAGTTCCACTTGCAGGATGGTGTTCTCTATTTCAGGAATCGGTTTTGTATTCCTCAGAATGATGAGTTGAAGAAGAGAATACTTACGGAGGCTCATGACACACCATACACTGCTCATCCTGGAGCAACCAAGATGTATCAAGATGTAAAGAAGGGTTACTGGTGGCCAGGTATGAAGAAGGATATTGCAGGGTTTGTAGCCAAATGTTTGACTTGTCAACAGGTTAAAGTAGAACACCAAAGGCCATCAGGGTTGCTTCATCCACTTAGTATTCCAGAGTGGAAATGGGAAAGTATTTCGATGGATTTTATCACAGGTCTCCCGAGAGTTCAGAAAGGGTATAATGCCATTTGGGTGATTGTGGACAGGTTAACGAAGGCCGCCCATTTCCTTCCAGTAAAGGAAAGTACCACCTCAGATCAGTTGGCTCAGATCTACGTGAAAGAGATAGTCAGATTGCGCGGTGTGCCCAAGACAATAGTGTCGGACAGAGATTCAAGATTTGTTTTAGCTTTCTGGACTAGTTTGCAGAGAAATTTGGGTACTCGTTTGGCATTGATCTGACCCTATCATCCTCGAGAGATGGTCAAAGCGAGAGAACGAATCAGGTGCTTGAGGACATGTTGAGAGCTTCTTTGTATGGATTATAGAATGACATGGCACGAAATGTTACCTTTAGTGGAGTTCGCCTACAACAACAGTTATCAGTCTACAATAAAGATGGCGCCTTACGAGGCTTTGTATGGTAGGCGATGTAGGTCTCCACTACATTGGGATGAGATTGGCGAAAGGAGTGAGTTGAGTACAGCTCTTGGGCCAGAAATGACCCAGAAAATGATAGAGGATGTAAGATTAATCCGAGGCAGAATGAAACAAGCCCAAGATAGACAGAAGAGTTATGCCGACTTAAAGAGAAAAGAAGTGGAGTTCCAAGTGGGTGATAAGGTATTCTTGAAAGTTTCCCCTTATAAGCGAGTAATGCGCTTCGGGAACAAAGGGAAGTTAGCACCAAGGTATATTGGTCCATTTGAAGTATTGCAACGAGTTGGGGAAGTTGCCTACAGGTTAGCACTACCACCTCATATGGATAAGGTGCATGATGTCTTCCATGTCTCAATGCTGCGAAAGTATGTAAGTGATCCCTCCCACATCTTGAGTATAGAAGAAGTCGAACTTTTAGAGAACCTTGTGTATGAGGAGCGCCCTGTACAGATTTTAGATCGGAAGATTAAAGAGCTCCGGAACAAGAGTATTCCGTTAGTGAAGGTGCTTTGGAGGAATCACAAAGTAGAGGAAGCCACATGGGAGACGGAACAAGACATGCAGGAGAGGTACCCGGAGCTATTCGTGTGAATTTCGGGGACGAAATTCTTTTAAGGGGGGGAGAATTGTAATATCCCACTTGAGGTACGTATTTAAGATTTGTTGTATTAGCTAAAAGTTTATTGTTTTAACTTAAATTGAGTTGTATGTTGAGTTGGTTGAATTGTTGCCTTGAAATGGGTTGAGTTTTGGTGAAGTTGAAAATTCAAACTTCAGGCGAAGAAACTTCGCCGCGGCGAGGAGGAGAAGTGGCATTCGGGTAGGTTCTGCCCAATTTCGCCGAGGCGACGAAAAATTCTTCGCCGCGGCGAAGAGCCTAAAACAAAGATTCTTGAGTTTTCTAGAAAATTTCTCCTTTTGGGACACAATGACCATTCTACCCCTAATTAGTAGGAAAAGTGGGGAGTAAAATGAAAGGAAATTTAGTAGAGATTGTGTTTGTATGGGGGTGTAGTTGTAAAGAATCAAAGGATATAGATGGAATTTTCAAGAAAGGACAAGGGCAAAATGGGAAATGAAGCTTATAATATGAACTAAAAAGAGTAAAGTGTAGAGAAAGCCCTCATTCATCTTCATTCCACCGCCTCTTCCATTGCCCATATTCTCTCAATTTTTTCCACCCAATTTTCCAAGATTTCTAAGGTTTTTAAGAGGGATTTTGAGTAAAGGTTTCATCTAAAGCTTTCTAAGGTAAGAATTCATGCTTTAGATGTAAATTTTCTTGTATTTATAGTGAAGTCTTATTGTGTTGTTGCTGTCCTTGTGGGTGTTTTGAGTTGTAGAGAAGAGATAAGCCAACAAAGGGAAGGAGAAGGTGCTAAGGAACCCATCTTTGCACAAGGTAAGTAAATCCAACCAAGTTGAGTTATGACTAAGCTTTGAGTAGAGACTTATTTTAATTATGTATGTACATGGTATATCTACTGAAAATTGAGATGAGAAGTGTGCTTAGTCTTAGTAGTTGGGATTGATTAAATATGAGAAGTGTTGTTGATATGTGTATTGAGAATGGAGTTTGAGATGAAGTTTGAGAGATGTTGTGTAATCCTTTTTGGGAGTGTTTTCTTGACAGGGATTATGAGTAATTGAGGGAGTTTTTCCCCAATTTGGATGACTAGAAAAATGAAGTTTAGTAGTAATTTTCGTAGGGTGTTTATATGCACATGAGATGTTTGAGGAAATGCCTAAGTGAAATCTGTCCTGTCACTGCCGTAACTTTCTGAGTAGTTTTTGAGCATCTTACGGTTTGAACTGGGCTGAGATCAAAACAGAGAAGTTGTAGCCCTGTTTCTAAGCTTTGAAACGAGACCAGAACCGTAGCAATCAGAGGTGTATAATGAAATTTATGGTCTTTTTAGTGTGACCTGTGCAGAATAACGGTTTTGAGGAAATCTTGTAGTTGGCATTTCATTAGTGCATTAGTGAGCATGAACTAGTTCTACACAATTGTTTATGCACTTAAGCAGTAAGATGTAGCTTGATATATAGTAGAGAATATGAGTATAAGTTCTTTAAGAGTTAAGAGTTAAGAGAATAGAGTAGGTTGTGCGATGGGGAACCCGTGAGTAATGGGTAGAGTATTCCCGCATGTACGCCGCATTGAGAGAGCGGCATGAGTATCAGCTAGAGAAGTGGTGTAGCCCGTGAGAGTGCATGCGGATGAGGGTTATACCCGAGTACCCGAGAGAGAGAGATTTTATACTCACATGGCCAAGGGTTCCGAATCCATGCATAACCGAGTCCGATCGGCTAGAACGAGTAGAGGTCACGTAGAGTGGGAGTGAGTCCCGGCCGTGCCCCCGGTGAGATGGGGTCGTGATTTATGAAAGAGTTATGAGAAAAGAGTTTCTAAGAGAAAGAGAAAGAGGTAAAGAAAGATGTACCCAAAGAGGTATTGAACGAGGAATTGTAAGGAAAGAATGAAAGAGAGAGTTACGGGGATAGCTTGAGTAGAGGATTTACTTACTGAGCATTATTTTAGTGCTCACCCCGTTGTTTTTCCATATTTTGCAGGACCTAGGTGAGGAACACTGTCGGATGGATGTCGGCGTGCGAGGAGGAGTGGTTCCTCTGTCCCTGATGTTTTGATGACTTTTGTATACGTTATATATATTTTGTGTAAAAACGTATATGTTTGTAAAGAGTATGTATATATGTTTAATAAAGAAAAATTTGGGCCCAATTTCCTTATGTTATTTTATATGTATTTCTTTACAAAGTTTTTGAGTAGTAGTGGCTATTACAGGCAAGGCTAGAGGAAGGGGATTTATGCAAACGCAAGGAGTAGACCATGAGGTGACCCTTTGCTCCGGTGGCTAAGTTGAATACTATCAGGGTGCTTGTCTCTTACAACAAATCTAAGCTGGCCTTTACAACAACTAAATGTGAAAAAACATGTTTTTGAATGGTGAACTTGCAAATGAGGTATACATGGAAATACCACCAGGGTTTGAAGGGAGTGGAAAGTATAGAAAAGTGTGCAAATTGAAGAAATCATTATATGGCCTAAAACAGTCTCCACGGGCCTGGTTTGAAAAATTCATAAAGGCTATTAAGAGGTATGGTTTTACCCGGGGGCAGACTGATCATACATTATTCCTTAAAACCTCTGTACGTAAGATTACTATTCTAATTATTTATATAGACGATATTATTATTACTGGAGATAGTTTTGAAGAAATGGAGGTTGTTAAGAAGATTTTTGCTCGGGATTTTGAATTGAAAGACTTGGGGAAGTTGAGGTATTTTCTTGGTATGGAGATTGCTAGAAGTAAAAAGGGAATTTCAGTTTCACAAAGAAAATATGTGCTGGATGTACTGAAGGAGATAGGTATGCTGGGTTGCAAGCCAGTTAAGACTCCCATTGAACCAAATTTGAAATTTGAGGAAATGAGTTGTGATGCTCTGGTTGATAAAGGTAGGTATCAAAGGTTGGTTGGGAAGTTGATATACCTATCTCATACTAGACCTGACATAGCCTTTCCGGTGAGCGTAGTGAGTTAACATATGCATAACCCACAAGAGAAACATTTTGGGGCTATGAGTAGGATTCTAAGGTACCTTAAAATGACCCTTGGAAAGAGGTTGTTTTTTGGTAAAAAGAATGAAAGGAAAGTAAAAGCATTCACGGATGTGGACTGGGCTGGTTCTGTGGATGATAGAAGATTGACCTTAGGTTATTGTACTTTTGTTTGGGGAAATTTAGTAACCTGGAGAAGTAAGAAGTAGAACGTGATAGCTAAAAGTAGTGCTGAGGCTAAGTTTCGTGCTATGGCTCATGGGATTTGTGAACTAATATGGCTAAGAAAAATCTCAAGAGAGCTTGAAATCAAAAGTGCGGAGCCTATGAGGTTGTACTGTGACAACAAGGTTGCGATTGGGATAGCACATAATCCAGTGCATCATGATAGGACCAAGCACGTTGAAATAGATAGACATTTCATCCAAGAGAAAATAGAAGATAAGCTGTTGTGTGTTACCTACTTGCCCACAAGTCAGTAGACAACATATATTCTTACAAAAGGGAATTTGCCCTAGGCAGGTTGTTTGTTAATCTAGTTTCCAAGCTGGGAATGATAAATATCTATTCACCGGCTTGAGGGGAGTGTAGGATTTCTAGATTAGAATATGATAAATTTAAGAGTTATCTAAGTCTTAACTAGTTTAAGAGATTGAAATAAAAAGATTATCAGGATTTGTTTTCTCCTTATTTCTATATGAGACTTGGGCCAGTTTGGTTTGTCATTCAAAAATAATTTTGAAAAATTAAGTTACAACTAAAAATTTTAAAGTTTTATCTCTAAATTTTAAATATATGAAAATATATTTTGTATTTTAAATCTCTTTATGAGATTTGGGCGAGTTTGGTTTATGATTCAAAAATAATTTTAAAAAACTAAGTTACAATTAAAAATTTTAAAAGCTTTATCTCGGGTATTTTAAATATTTGAAAATATATCTGGTATTAAAAATTGTTTTTGAAGTTAAAAACTATATAAAGGCTGAGAAATGATATTTTTCTTGTTTTCAAATTTTACACTAATTTTTAGGATTATATGCAAAAACATTGTTTTGAAAACATTTCGACTTATTTTTATAAAAACTTATTTTCATAAAATTCCTTATATTCCTTGTTTTCGAAAATAAAACACTATTTAAAATTTATAACAAATAGGCTCTTATTTAGATTATAAACTTGTATATGTATTTATGTTATATTTATAGTTGTGATTGTGGCAGTTCAACGCACGAGATTGTGTTAAATTTTAAATATGGTTGTTGAACTCTTAACTATCAATTTAAGCTTTTAAGTCAAGTTGTTACGTAACATTGTTAAAGATGTTACTAAATTATGATACATCTGCTTGGTATTTATTGAATGTATGCAATCCTTCCTATTTTAAATCAATGCGTAAAGATGCCATTTCTCATATTACACCTCGCTTGGAAGAGCTGCAACTATTTAGATTATAGCAGGAAGCCAAATCTGTTCCTGAACTAATAGATCAGAAAGAGAAGTCGCTAAGAAAAGTGTTAATGGAGAGAGTAAAACAGATTCAAACATGAATGAAGAATAGTCTCGGCTAAGCGCGAAAAAATACTGCCCAAAACCCAAAACAAAGTGCATGGGAAACAAAAGGGACGAGCACATAACTTAGCTGAAGAAAACGAAGTAGAAGAAGCAAAACCCAAGTTTGAAGAGCATCCAAATGACCAGCACATCAAAGACTCCACCACTGGAAGAGCCAAAGTATACATGACGAGTGTACTGCATTTTTATCAAACCTTAACTTCAAGGCAAGTAGAGATTCTCTCGCACTTGAGAGAGATTACTTTTTATTCTTTTTGTATTTGGACAAGCAAATACGAGAGATAATTCTAATGGTTTTAAATTTTTTTTAGACAACTTCTGAAGATCTGAAAAAATTCTTTAGTGATGCTGGTAGAGCTGGATCTGTTCGAATTCGGCAAGACAAGTTCACCAGAAAGTCAAGGGTATGACTCTGTTTCTCTCATTCACAATTTGTCAATGTTCTTTGTCCTTTATCCTTCAAATGAAAAAGGGGAAGCTATCCACTATACCTTCCATGTGCACATTAGTCTTATAGTCAAATCCTTATTTAACATTGCCTGACCTTTAAGCTTTAACATATGTATGCATAATGTGGATTGTACCGCAAAAATTAGCCCTAAGAAACTAATTTTAATGGGATTGGGAGATCAACATGGTTGATGCTTCAAGGAGATATAAACTGCTTATTGCAGTCCATTCTTTTTGATCAAATTTCTCAAAGGTGCTCAATGAAACTTCAATTTGATTTCTTCCTTGCATGCAATCAATAAATCATTTAGTTCTTAAGCTTTTGGTTGTAAGATGAATGTCCTTTCCAGAGACGATTATGCAGTCTCAAATAAACCTGCAGAAGCGTTGAATTCTGTAATTATGGTAAAATTGCTTAATTTTCTAAGTATAAAGAGTCTAACTGTCTAAGAGCATATTTTTTCATTTTGCTAGCAAGTGATATGCTTAGGAGACTCAACCATAGTCCCATACAGATTCACCCATATTCCAGCTTGCCTTTAAACTTTAGAGCATTACCGTCACATACTAATTTATTATATCCTCTTATTGATTTTTGAAGGGCCTTGCATATGTGGATTTTGCTGATGATGCACACCTTGCTGCAACTGTAGGAAAGCAACTGTAGGAAAGAACCAAAAAAATAAAAAAAATAAAAAATTCTTGGGAAGAGGATAAGCATTGCAAGATCAAATCCGAAGCAAAAGAGAAAGGATTCTGCTGGTCATGGGGCCTCTGGAGAACATGGTAGGCTAAGTGGAATTATGTTTTATCTTTGTTATTACTTGTGTGTGTTTGTTTGTGTGCAATGCAATCTATAGACGTTTGCATGTTTGTGTTTCCCACTTCTACCTTTTATTTTCTTACTCCTTTGGGTTAAATGGAAGCGCAAAGTAGTAATTAGATTTTCAGGGAGTCTAGAGCGCCACACACTCTGCTGCTAATAAACATAGTGATAGCATTCAGCTAAAGGGGAGGAACACATTTGCAATGCCAAGGAACTCAGACCACTTGGTGTCCCCTTGACAAATCCAAAAGCTGGGGAAGTGGAAGATGAGAAGCCAAAGTCAATTAATCAGTCAGAGAAATGTTCCTTAAGAAATGAGGTTTGTTCCTGGGCTTACATGTTACATGCTAAGTAGAATAGCACAGTAATTGACAAACTTCTCTTTCTTATAAAAAACCATAAGGTTTTGCCTTAATATGTTTCTATAAACACAATTATGACAAAAGATATCTCTTGGAGGACGAAAAATATATGTGCTATTGAGATCAATCTATATCAGTACCCTTCTTGTAAATTTTCTTCCAGATATGTCAAAGTTTATACCCATTTTATTCAAAAGGGTAAAGTTCTAATATGTTTCATGTGGAACATATATTTCATCCAATTTGTGATGAGGATAGCCTCAATACCTTACCCCAAGATTCAGAAAAATTTTAGCCAATTAAAAGGCGATCAAGTTCCTTTTTATGTGACAAATGACCAACGGTATAGGATCCAACAAGATCATGGAAACTATTATGGGTTGGAGGTCTATTCTTGGTCTAAAATAACATTGAATACTCATAGTGCAACTGTTAGGTTCTTTGCTTTTCTGTACCTATTGATTCTATTCTAGCGGAGAATCCATTTTACTATTTATCATAGACAAAAATCCTAATGCAGAAAGATGGACCAATAGAGTGTTAGGAAACGACCCGGTTGCGCAGCGGAAAAACAAAAATTTACAACCACGGATCGTTCCTTAGAACCCAAAATCAAGGCACAGATTTTACAGTTTATGCATAATGAGAATCTGCAGAAAAATAAATCCAAATGTTTAGATTCATACCCACGTTTGGAGGCTCCACCAATGTTGTCCCTGAATGTGTTTGCTACCGATCAAAGTGTAGGATCGAACCGTAGAGGTCCACATGAAGACAATCAACAAGAACCAAGGAGGGATTTGCTAGATCCTCCTTGGCCTTAAGAAATCAAGAAGAAAAACCAGTATTTGATTTTTCAATCAAAAGATGAAAGTGGCGTGGGAGTGAGTGTAAAAGGGGCTGATATGTGTGTTTGTTTTCAAAGGCAAAATCAATTAATATTATAAAACAACAAACACTATTCCTTTTATAGGCAAACCAAGTTGCCCTATTCCCACATGGAATGGGCTTGGGCTCCAACCCAAACACCCCATGTTGCCAAACACTCCCAATTTGATATTTTAATTTAATTCATCATTATCTTAATTAAAATCAATTAATATTTAATTAACATTTAATCAATAATGATGATTTAATTAAATATGTGCGAACACACATTTAACCGTAATTTCACTTATTTAATTTTTTAACAAATTAAATAAAAGGCTACGACCTCAGCAAATTTAATTGCCTTTGTGAAATTACCAAAATACCCTTTCGCCTAAAAAAAGACGAAACGCCCTTCTTTCTTCTTGGCTCTTAAATTATCTTCTATGTGTGTGACCCATAGGCTCCTCATCATACCGGTAGTGTATAGTATCGTGATTAACACCAATTAATCGTCTCATTAATACACAGACCAAGATTGGCCCCTAGCAAGGCATCATGGCCACCCGATAGGTCGGATTGACAAAGTAGCTACTGTCAACGATATGGTTACCGTACAATACGATCCTTTCATCATACATTATCTCGGCGAGGCGAAGGCATAGAAATAGTGTCAACCTTCGGTTACTCTCGATATTATATATTGATTTACGGACCAATGACCCGTATTATAATCGGATAGAGCAACAACTCAATCCCACTTTGTGGCCACGATTTTAGTGTCATTGCCATATCTTGAATTGCGCGTGAATAACTTCTCCCGCACCCGGGAGTGATGAATCCTTTATCAATCCACCATAGTCTTGATACACTCCTTGATATAGCCAATCACCACCGTACTGACAGCTCTGAATAGAACTGCGTTAGGCTAGCGTCAAATTGTACCAATCGGTGCACGAGGCACTCGGTGATCTCAAGTCTAAGGATCACATGCACCACCATTCGTTAGAGGATTTGTTCCATAGACACGGGGTTACCATCCATATGGAATCCTCTGGTGGGTCGATCCCAGGTGAACTTCTTTGTGGTATATCCGCTCAACAAGCACCCATGTGTTGCACTAGGTTGTCACGAACAACCTTGACAAGTGATCGATCCACCGCCTTTCGGCGGGGGTCGTTCAACACTATGATAGCCTTACCGTATTATACGTGCCCTTACTTGAGAATAATCTTGGGGGCTACGGAGCGTTTCTAGAATGGCCACCATATGTGCTCATAGGGTTCTCACTATCAAGATTTGAAACACTTGATACCCTCGTCACGGTTCTACCATTCTAAGGACATATATCAATACATATTGCAATAATAATGATTTACGCGATATAGAATAAAATGCCTTTTATTATTGATTAATGAACATTATTACAAAGAGTCAATTCCACAATAATTGATTGGCTCTAGGGCATCTACTCTAACATATAGCACTATTAAGTTTGTGTACTGAAACAACAATGGCCTTGCATCTCATGCTTGTGGAAAATGTGAAAAAATTTCTTTGGTCTGGAAATGGTCTGAGAAAGAATATGAAGAATACCATCTGTATGCTCGCCTGATTAAAATTTCCGCACACATACATTCATTTTGTTATGCATTTTGAATGAATATCCATATCTCATATGATTATGTTTGTTTCACTTAGACTCTTCATGATTCTATTGGATGCTTTCATAAAATTTCTCGTAGAATCCAGAATGAGGTTTTCACTTTGTACATGTTAGATCATGAATTAGTACCAATCTTCAAAAAAGATCTAATTGTTTCACTTCCTATTTTCAGAATGGAATATTTACATAATCCCCATGAATAGGATTAAATGTTATTCCATGGTATTTGTATGATATTCCTTCTTAATTTTAAGCGAGTACTTGAGAGGATTTGAGTGATCTATGAATTATGTTTCATTTTTCGTTCCTTTTATGTACTAAGTCACTAAGTGCGAGATTCCCCCGGCGACCATTATTAACTTATTCTCCCATGGGCTCTTTCCCATGTCCCCTCCTGGAATCAGCTTGCTTGTCTTCTAACCTCGCGCCCATGAGTTTCATATTTGGAATTTGGTAACCCCTTTCTCATATTTGGAAGGGGTATTTATACAAGTTTACACCAAAGGAAGTAGAGAGGAATTCGAGATTGCCATCAGACTTGGTAAGCAATTTCATGATTTTAGTGATTGTGTCCTAAGATTGCACAAATATTGATTCGTTCTTATCCCTCTTGAGATGTTCGAGATAAGGCTTATCCATTAGTTTGTCAAACAGCTGTATTGGATGGTTGCGATGAGGTTATGCTGAGTCGGACTTCAAGATTCCATGACCTTGAGATCACGTCGATCTACTGATTTTTGGGCAATTGAGACTTTCAAGCTTACGATAAAAATCACACACAACAGATATTAAAGTAGAGGTCATGATTTGAATCTCTCATGTATTACATCCTACTGTATTTGGGTTGGTCTTTCTGTTTGAATTTGGGCTTGGTTTATGTAACATGTGAAGATGCCTCTTTTTTAGCTTAAGCTTTTAGGTCAAGTTGTTTTTCAACAAAATTGTTGTTGAAATTTCGTTATAATTCAATTTCTTGTGGTATTTCTTGCTTTTAATATAAGTAATCGGTTTATGCATGCTTAAAGTTAAAGGTGGAAAAGTAACCCTTTGGCCCGGCGGCGCGGCGGGAGCATGTTTAGCAGTTTTGGCGGCAGGCTCAACCCCCGCCAACAAAGCGGGAGCCAGGGTTAGGCCCGCCAATTAAAGGGAAAGTTCTTGGCTTAGGCCCGACTTGACCTTAACCGGGTTAGGGTTACGCGGTCGGCAGGTTGCTTGATTTTTTTTGTGTTTTTTTTGTTTTTTGTTTTTTTAATTTATCTTTTCAAATAAATAATTATAAATATAATTGTTTTTTAGTTAACTTTTCAAATATCAATAATTCAATTCAATTCAATTCAATTTTTTTTTGTTAACATTTCAAATATTAATTCAATTTTAATACAATAAAATTGTAATATAAGAAAAATTAGACTTATTCATTTATCAAAAAATAAAATAAGAAATTACAATAATTACGAGGACGACTTCTAGAACCACCGGGCGCTGTTGGAATCGACGCCATATTTTGAGGTGTATCGGATTACGAGGCCAGGGATTGGGGACAGCGGGACTATTTGAATCTCCCCTGCATTCATAGTAAAATCAGCGGGACTAGGACTAGGATAATAGTTTTCTTCCTCATTGAAATTGATGGGAGAGAAATATCTATCCATTGTAGACTTGTAGTTGAAAAAAAAAAATGATGTAGAAGAAATAAGAATTAAAGAAAGAGATTTGGAATATGGAAATTGGAAATATGAATTGAAAATTGCAAAACCTAATAAAAATTAAAATAAGAGCAAATTGATAACAAAAATATTAAGAGAATAAATGAATAATTGAGAGTTGAGAGTTGAGAGAATAGAGAAAATGAGAAAATGAGAGAATTTGAGTTGTGAGAAAAATATGAGAGTTTAGGTCCAATTTATAAAAAAAATAGGGAAAGAAAATGACGAAAAAGACCCCTCCAACGGCTATAAAACGGCTAGATTTCAAGGGTAAAAGTATAATTAAAAAAAATAAAAAATATTAATAATTTTTTTTTTTTTTTAGGAACCAACCTTGGGCGGGTTGCGAGGGCCTCTTCCAAAGAGGCCAAAATAGTAACCCGGCGGGCCGCGGGTTACCATAGTGTAACCTGGCCCGCCCGGGGGTGGCTGGCGGGTTGGGCTCAACCCGGCCCGCCATGAAGGCGGGCCGGTTTGAGCCCTCTTTTTTACGGGCCGGGTTAGGGTTGGCCCGCCTAACCCGGCCCATATTTTCCACCTCTACTTAAAGTTAAATGTTTTGCACTTAAATAATATTTTCATAAAGGAGATTAAATTAATAGTAATAATTTTGATTAAGCATTATTGAAGTTATAAAAGTAGTTGTGTTCTCAATTGACGTAAGAAAATTTTAATCAATAAGCAAACACTGATTATAAATGTTTAATATTAAAATTCATGGATTCCCTTGAAATTAACTTGGCTTCTATGAGCATCGTGATTAAACATGATTAAAATTATCTCATAAAATTTGTAGTTCATATGATTAACATAAAAACAAAGAGGAGAAGATGGAAAATTTAATCAATAAACAACAAACGAATGTTAAATAAATACATAATGATCCTTCCACTACCATTGAATAAGAGAAATTAATTGAAAGAATTAGCGTGTCAAAACATTGAGAGAAAAGTTCAAGATTTTGTCTCATATTTCATTAATTATGTTGCAGAATATGATGCGTTGAAAAATTAGAATAGAAAGTCTTATAGTTATAAAAATTTTCTCTCTTCTAATTGATTCCATCTGTTATTGGAAGTATAATCTCTAATGAACTTCAAATCTGACTTCGCTGCCTCGTGGCGCACCGCTAATAATAGTCTCTAATAAACAACATAAAAAGCGATCTTATAAATGAAGAAGTTTTAACTCGAAAGGGATATGGACCTAATGTTGTTTGCTACAATACTTTAATCAGATGGTATTGCAAGAATAAAGAAGTCAACGAAGTTCTTAGTCTTTATGTAGAGAAGATTTTAGAAGGAATTAGGCCTAATAGAAAAGATGCACAAAAATTAGTTGGTGAGATGCAACTTAATGGTTTTACCTTATTCTTGGACACAAAGCATTTTCATTGATGGACTTTGCAAGAATGGGTGTGTTTCGGAAGAAGTGGAAATGTTTCATACTTTAGTAAATAATAAGTTTGCAGTTGACCTTGAAAGCTTGAATTCCCTCTTTGATGGATTATGTAAAACGGGGATATCTAAAACTGCTCGGTAGCTATTTTAGAAATTTCTCTCGTTGAAAGCCTAGTACCAAACATTGTTGTCAGAAATTTTGTAACTGTTTTTAGAATTTAGTTTTGGTGGATACCATTGTTTCCAAATTTTACAAGCAATTGGGGTCATAATAGAGATTACAATGTTATAAGAAGTACATTCATAACAGAAGCTCTTTACTGAGATAGGTGTATGTGCGATTGTCTAATCACTTTATATGTGCTGATCATATATGTTAAAGTATAGTGCACGTTGTGGATAAGCTAACGTAGAACGTTACAATATTATTATAAAGTGTTAAGGACATCAAGTCAACTCATTTGAGCTTCACTATAATTACAGAAATTCACTTAAGATTTTTATTATTTTATAAATTTGATTATTTTTACTATATTAAACCTCAAGGCTGCCAATATAACTCAATTGTATAATACAAAACTACTAATTATATTAAACTATGCATACTATTATTTTAGTAATATAGATATTTCAGCAATATAATTAGCGTGATAATCTTATTAATATGATAACGAAACATTATTCATGTAACTTCTAAAAAGTAAAAAACAATATCCCTTGAATTTTTAATATATCACATTCGATTATGTGAAATATCGATTTTGGTATATTTAAAAGTTTGAAGAACAAATAGAAAAAACAAAAATTTATATATCATTATAAATTAAATACAAAGTTCAATAGCATGATTTATTTAAATCTTATAATTTTATTAAAAAAAAAGGTAAAAAAAATTCTAATTGAATACTTATATAAATTGGGTTGCATTTTGTTTGATTTTTGGATTTAGTAGAAAACCACCTCAAACTGAAAAACACCTGAATGTGGATTTACATTCTTAACCTTCAATTTTTGAAATTATAAAGGTGGTTTGAATAGGAAAGATCGATACTTGACATAAGTTTGCAATTTTTAAAACCTTTAAGGTTGTTTGTGAAATTTGTCAAAACATTTCTCTTTAATGCATTTGCCTTTTGCAATGATGGAAAAAAGGCTCTTCATACATGGCTTTGAGATTCAGATCCACATTTCGTTCATCTTCAATCTCTCAAAACCCATCTTCGAAAGTTAATTTTTTATTTTTGTTAGCTCACTTACACAACCTCACATCTTCAAGCTCCAAAAATGAAGTTTCGTATTCTTTCAAAAAACATGTCGAATGATCCTCACTTGCTAAATTCCTCGAAGAAAATTGTCGATCAGGTATTACTTTGAATGAAGCATTGTACTTTTTTTATTGCATGATCAATTCGAAACCCCTTTCTCCAATTTCATCATTCACTACTTTGTTTAGTGCACTAGCTAAGAAGAAGCATTATTATGAAGTGATTTCACTATATAAGCTGTTGAATTCAACTGGGTTGTCTCTAGATTTTATGTCTTTGAATATTTTGATCAATTGCTTGTGTAATATTGAAAGGGGTTCTGATGGTTATGCGGTTTTTGGGGCGATTTTGAAGTTGGGTTTTAGCCCAAACACCGTGACATTTAATTGTTTGATTAAAGGTCTGTGTGTAGAGAGAAAGTTAATGGAATCAATGGAATTGTTTAAGAAAATGATTGCTGTTGGTTGTAGGCCTAATGTGATCACTTGCAACACTTTGATTGGTGGATTGTGTAAAACAGGGAAGATAAGTGTTGCCATTAAGTTGCTTGAAGAGATGGTTAATGGGAATAAAGAATCTGGTGTTATTTGTAGGCCAGATGTTGTTACTTATCGTACTATAATTGATGGCCTCTGTAAGGCTAGATTGGTTGAGAAGGCTAGACAAGGAACATATGATTCCGAAAGGTGTGGTTCGTAACATTTATACCTACAACATTTTAATAAACAGTTATTGCTTGGCAGATAGAACTGGTGATGCAAGGGAGTTGTTTGATTCTATAGCTAGAAAGGGGTATAGGCCTGATGTTGTTTGCTACAATACTTTAATCAATTGGTATTACAAGAATAAAGAAGTCAATGAAGCTCTTAGTCTTTATCGAGAGATGATTTCAGAAGGAATTAGGGCTGATGTGATTACATATAACACGTTGTTAACTGGCTTTTTTCTTATAGCAAAGGTGAAAGATGCACGAAATTTAGTTGGTGAGATGTGACTTAACGATGCTTTTCCTAATTCTTGGACATATAACATTTTCATTGATGGACTTTGCAAGAACGGATGTGTTTTGGAAGCATTGGAAATGTTTAATGCTCTAGTAAATAATAAGTTTGCAGTTAGCATTGAAGGTTTGAATTCCCTCATTGATGGATTCTCCAAAACAGGGAGATTCAAAACTGCTTGGAACCTATTTCGGAAATTTTCTCTTCATGGAAACCTAGTGCCAAATGTTGTAACCTATAGCATTTTTGATCAATGGGGATGTGTAAAAATGGACAAGTGGAAATGGCAAATGAGTTGTTGTTTTATATGGAGGCAAAAGGTTGTGCTCCAGATGTAGTCACATTTAATACGCTTATGTTTGGTTTCCTCAGGAATAATGAGATACCAAAAGTTGTTAAACTCCTTCATAAGATGGCGGAGAAAAAATGTGAAGCCCATTGAATGTACAATGTCCTTGGTCATGTAGTTACTAATGAAGGCCGAAAACTATAGGGAATGTTTGAACAAGCTTCCTCAATTTCCGGTCCAAAAGCGAAATTGAAGTTTACTTGATAAAACTTTAGTGAGTATTAAACTTTTTTTCAGAGCAGAATCCTGCAAAAGTTCATCCAACTGCCCAAATGCTCTATATTTACGGTAAGCATAAGGTTTAGTAAACACTTTTATCTGTTTGAATTTGATAGGAATGGTGATAGGATGATTGAGAATGACAGTTTTCTTGATCAGACATATGATACATGATCTGTCACTATTGTAAGTACATATACTGGAGGTGGCAGCATTGCAGGTTGCGTTGGGATTTGCACATGTAGTAGATCTTAAGGGTTTGAGGATTATTTTTGGTGTAAATTTCAGTAAGCAAAAGTTGTATATGAGGAATTGTGGAATGGTTCTTACTTCAACTAGGACAATAATGGTAGCCGCTCAAGTTCATCTATTCAAGCTAATCAGTTTATTGGACAATGGTATGTTATAATAATTAACTTCATTCATTGATGTTCTCAATTATCCAGGCCTGATAAATCTTGATTTATTTATAGTGTTTCACATGTTTCTATTTCTCATTTTTAGTTCAGATTTGATGAGACTAGAACTTACCAAGCTTGTCTCTAATGTAGTTATGCACGAGCATGTGCTGCTCTTTCAGCAATTAGTTGATGAAGACATGCAAAAAGAGCATTAGAGAAGGTTTTTCACTAGAATATCTTAAAGAATATGGATGCAGAACAGGGGCCGGTCAATGGGATCTACCTATTGGAATAGTTAAAATGACAACATTGCAGTCAAGAAAAATATGGTCTGGTGTTAGATATGCAGTTGCTGTATAACGATGATCGTGGAGATTTGGTCGATATGGGATTTCAAATTGCCATTGAAATCTATGAAGTAGCATGGTCTGAAAATGCTCTCGTGTAAGAACCCCTAAGTTTATTTAAAGTTGTTATCTTATAGCTTAGTTAATAGGCTGCTAACTAAGGTATGAGTTTGTGCTTTTTAGATCTAAATCTATCTCAAATCTATATAGATTTCATTTCATCATCCGTTTTGTCAGTTCATTTTTTTTTTTTTTTGGTGGATGTACCGTTTTACCATTTTCTAGTAGATTCTTGATGTTGTGAAATGTTGGACAAAATTGCGGTAGTTATAATGTCTAGTAGATAATATTTTTTCTCCTTAGGTGATGGAGGGGGAGAAGAATGTCATAGATAGATAATATAGGATTCTATATAGGGTGATAGAGAGAAATTAATAGGTTAAGAGGGGAAATCAAGAAAGGGATACCAACGACTCAAATACTCGATCTTAAAATGTAGAAGATAAGGACTAAATACCCATTTGCGTCCTTCCTTTACGTCTTGCATCGTTAGGTTACTGCCTTGAGGATAAATTTCTGCCAACTACAATTGGAAACTTTACATTCTGCATAATTTACACTAAAAAATATCTGCTCGAGAACCATTTGTTCCTGATAATTGACAGACTCATTGTTGTTTTCTGCGTAGTTATTTTTTCTAAACTCTAGAAGCTTGGACCACCATTGATTGTTTTAGAGCACTAAATTACATGCATTCGTTGGCCATATCAGCAATGGACTCTTACAAGGCCAAAACCTTGTAGGAATGGGATGAAACCAACAATAAATGAAGAATGTCTAAATAGATATCATGCAGGATTCTGCAAAGTTGCCCACCTCCCAAAGGTATTGGATGAGAAAACACATAAAGGTTTTTTACAGTCACTGTTGTATTACACTTGCAAGAAGATGTTTCCATAATTGATTGGTTCTTGTGACTTATTACTGTTATGCAATTTTATGTACAGTTAATGAGTTGTATTTTAAAAGAAAACATTTGAAATGTTTATGTAAATTATATTGTTAAACCATTAGTCATCCAATTCTTGTAACTATTTTCAAAACTTATTTTTGATGGGTACCATTGTTTCCGAATTTTGCAAGAAATAAAGGTCATAACAAAGATTACAATGTTATAGGTACTAGGAAGCACATTCATAACAAAAGTTCTTTATTAAGAGGGGTGTATGCTTGACTGTTTAATCACTTGATATGTCTTGATCATATCGTTAATGTATCAATTAACATTTATTATCAGTTCAGTAGTAGTTATTAGTTTTATTGTATCAGATCAATTTTTTGTTTTACAATATTAGAACAATTATTAGTTCATGGTATCAGTTCATTTATCAATTATTAGTTTTAATGTATAAGAAATGAACTAATAAAATAAACAGTTAATAATAATAGTTTCAGTACTAGATGTTAGGAAACGACCCGGTTGCGCAGCGGAAAACAAAATTTTTACAACCATGGATCGTTCCTTAGAACCCAAAATCAGGGCATAGAAAATTACAGTTTATATTTATAAGAATCTGCAGAAAAATAAATCCAAATGTTTAGATTCATACCCGTTTGGAGGCTCCACCAATGTTGTCCCCTGAATGTGTTTGCTACCGATCCAAGTGTAGGATCGAACCGTAGAGGTCCACACGAAGACAATCAACAAGAACCAAGGAGGGATTTGCTAGATCCTCCTTGGCCTTAAGAAATCAAGAAGAAAAACAAAATGTTTGTTTTTCAATGGAACAGTGAAAGGGGCGTGGGAGTGAGTGTAAAAAGGGGCTGCTGTGTGTTTTTTTTCAAAAGGCAAAATGAATTAATTCTTAAATCACACAAACACTATTCCTTTTATAGGCAAACCAAGTTGCCCTATTCCCACATGGAATGGGCTTGGGCTCCAACCCAAACACCCCATGTTGCCAAACACTCCCAATTTGATATTTTAATTTAATTCATCATTATCTTAATTAAAATCAATTAATATTTAATTAACATTTAACAATAATGATGATTTAATTAAATATGTGCGAACACACATTTAACCGTAATTTCACTTATTTAATTTTTAACAAATTAAATAAAAGGCTACGACCTCAGCAAATTTAATTGCCTTTGTGAAATTACCAAAATACCCTTTCGCCTAAAAAGACGAAAACGCCATTCTTTCTTCTTGGCTCTTAAATTATCTTCTATGTGTGTGACCCATAGGCTCCTCATCATACCGGTAGTGTATAGTATCGCGATTAACACCAATTAATCGTCTCACTAATACACAGACCAAGATTGGCCCCTAGCAAGGCATCATGGCCACCCGATAGGTCGGATTCGAAAAGTAGCTACATGTCAACGATATGGTTACCGTATAATACGATCCTTTCATCATACGTTATCTCGCGAGGCGAAGGCATAGAAATAGTGTCAACCTTCCGGTTACTCTAGATATTATATATTCGGTTTACGGACCAATGACCCGTATTATAATCTAGATAGAGCAACAACTCAATCCCACTTTGTGGCCCACGTTTTAGTGTCATTGCCATATCTTGAATTGCGCCGTGAGATAACTTCTCCCGTGCGGGAGTGATGAATCCTCTGTCAATCCACCATAGTCTTGATACACTCCTTGATATAGCCAATCACCACCGTCTTGTGACTCACGAATAGAAGCTGCGTTAGGCTAGTGTCAAAGCTGTACCAATCGGTGCACAAGGCACTCGGTGATCTCAAGTCTAAGGATCACATGCACCACCATTCGTTAGAGGATTTGTTCCATAGACAGGGGTTACCATCCATATGGAATCCTCTGGTGGAGGGTCGATCCGGTGAACTTGTTGCGGTATATCCGCCTACAACAACACCCATGTGTTGCACCAAGTTGTCACTAAACAACCTTGACAAGTGAGATCGATCCTTGCCTTTCGGAGAGGTCGTTCAACACTATGATAGCCTTACCGTATTATCTGTGCCCTTACTTCAGAATGATACTGGGGCTACGGACGTTTCTAGAATGGCCACCATATGTGCTCATAGGGTTCTCACTATCAAGATTTGAAACACTTGATACCCTCGTCACGGTTCTACCATTCTAAGGACATATATCAATACATATTGCAAGAATAATGATTTACGCGATATAGAATAAAATGCCTTTTATTATTGATTAATGAACATTATTACAAAGAGTCAATTCTACAATAATTGATTGGCTCTAGGGCATCTACTCTAACACTAGATAGTAGACATTAAGAATACAGAATCAGAGAAAATATATAATATATCTCTAGTTTATTAATATCAGTTTATAAGAAATAATTTAGATAATTATACCATAATTACAGAGACAATATTTTCAGAAAAGTATAAGTAAAGAAAAAATGTTTTACAAAATCATCTATTCATTGAGTATTTTTAGGTCAACACAAGAATTGTGTTGAGTAGTGATTTTCGTTCGAGATTGGGTCCACACGACAGCTTCATTTTACATGCCATGCTGCGTGTAATGATTTATACTGCACGAGGTTTACCACCCATAGAGGTGGTGGTGGGCCGTGCCGTGTCTAAAAATTCAAAGCCCATCGTGCCGCGAGCCGTGCCATACCAAGGCTTGCATAGTTTGCACCCTATCTTGCCGTGCTGGCCCACGAAATTTGAAAGCCCATGGCACGGCCCGTTAATATCGTGCCATGCTTTGGGCCGTGCCATGGGCTGGCCCACATGCTTTGTAAAAGTATTTAATTTTAATATTTATAAATAATGGTAATTTTGATTTATTATTAATAATTATTTTTAAAATATTTTATATGTTATATTTAGTGACATTTTGTATTTATATTAATTAAAAATATATAATCATTATGAAATATAATAAAATAATCAAACACTGAAATATTAATTGAATTTCAACACTTTTTATTACTTATAAGTTATAATTATAAATTACAAACACAAACTTAGAAATTAGGATTAATAACTATTATGAATCTTCATTTTCATTAATATCTAAATTCTTAAAATCTTCAAATATATCTTCAACAACACGATTTTGAAGCTTGAAATCTACCGCCACCCAATCTTTCATACACATAATGGCTTCAACAGCAATTTTATTAATTTATTAATTTTTTTTTTTTTTTGGTGTATGCCGTGCTGGTCCATGGGCTTTTTTTAAGGCCCACGGCACGACCCACATATTTTCGTGTCGGGCTGTGCTGTGCTTTTTTTCGTGTCGTGCCTTATCGTGCTATGCTTTTTTTTGTGCCGGGCCATGCCGTGTCGTGGGTTAACATGACCCACCACCGGCTCTAATAACCGATAGACTTATTATATGCATATTTCCATCTGAATTTATGATATGCATTATTTTGTTTTCAGAAAAAGGATTCGGTAATAAAGAGTTTTCTTTCAAAGAAAAATATGAAATACTATAATAAAATGAATAATTATAACATAAAAGAGAAATCTATTTACCTTTTGTCTTGTTTCTATTTTTGTTACTGTATATTTAGTTTATGGTATCAGATCATTTATCAATTATTAGTCTTAATGTATCATAAGTGAACTAATAAAGTAAACAGTTAATAATAATAGTTTCAGTACCATATATTAGACATTAAAAATACAAAATCAGAGAAAATGTATAATATATCTCTAGTTTATTAATATCAGTTTATAAGAAATAATTCTGATAATTGTACCATAATCACATAGACATTATTTTCAAAAAAAATATAACTAAAGAAAAAATGTTTTACAAAATCATCTATTCAGTGAATATTTTTGGGCATCACAGCATCGTGTTGAACAATGATTTTCATTTGAGGTTGGGTTCACGCGACAGTTTCATTTTGCATGTCATACCGCATGTAATGATGTAAACTGCATGAAGATTATCACCCATAGACTTATTATACGCATATTTCCATTTGATTTTATGATATGTACCATTTTGTTTTTAGAAAAAGGATTTGGTACTAAAGAGTTTTCTTTCAAAGAAAAATATGAAATACTATAATAAAATGAATAATTGTAACATAAAAGAAACAATTATTTACCTTTTGTCTTGTTTCTATTTTTGTTATTATATAGTTGTCAAGAAAAAAGAAGTCCTAATTAATAAATATATTTTTTAAATAATTAGACAATTTTTGCTTTACTACCCTATCACCTCTAAGGTTTGGAAACTAACAATTTTAGCGCTAATGGAGTTTTGTTCCAATTAATGATGGTGCAAAGGATTAGAAAGACTTTTTTAATAGATAGTTAGCCTTTTTTACATATGAGAAATACAACAATACCAAAATAATTTGCCTTCTTTTCAAAATGGATACTATGTAAGATAATTTTCCTGATAAATTTAAGACCTTAATTTAGTTTATTTTCTTATTTTATTTTACTTGTTTTCTCTATTTTTTTTCCCTTATGTTATGCCAAAGGAAAATAGGACTAACTAATTTTATGTAATGCCCACACCAAGGTACGTAGCTTTACTTATGCCCTTATACCCTTAGTTGAATTTTGTTAAAGTTATCTTAAACAAGTGTGAAGAAAATACTTCAAAATTTCATTAGGGGTAAACTGGTCTTTTCACTCATAATTAGTTGAAAAATTGGGGAGTGAAAAGAGATAGAATTTCATAGAGAATGCAATAAAATGAGGGCATTATTGTGATTGACTAAGGGACATAGATGGAATTTCATAAAGTGAAAGGGTAAAATGGGAAACTATAGATGATATTTTGTTATATCAAGAGTTGAAGAATGAAACCCTAGCCATTTCTTCTCCTCCATTCACGCCACTTACCACCCAAGTTCTCTCAAATTTCTTCAATCATTTTTCAAGGAAATTCATAGATCTTAGTTTATTTTTAGTGGAATTTCAATCTCAATCATCCTTAGGTAAGATCCTTGCACTAAGATATGAGATTTAATTTTTAAAGTGTTGAATTCTTATGATTTGTGTTCATAGGAGTTAAGAGAAAAGGAGTTATGTCAAGGAAGACTACTAAAGTGTTGGATTGCTCACATCTAAGGTAAGTAAATCCAACCCTAGTTATGATTGGAAAAATATTGTGTAGACAATTTCTTTTATGCATGTATGTGCTTATATATGAAGAATTGTTGATGGAATGGATGTTGAATAATGGTTAGAATTTATCCATGAGAAGTAGTGTTTGTGTACTTGATGTTTGATAAGAGTTTGGATGAATTATGGAAGAATTGGAGTAGAAATGAAATTGTCGTATGAACCCAACCTCAATGGTTTAGATCTGTGGAGCATATACTAGCTAGAGAAAGAGTATTACATTTTTAGTATCAGAGCAAAGGTTTTGGGATTTGACAGTGTAACGACTCCATTCTTATAAAAACATGCATAGTAAAAGTAAATGTAAAAATAACATAAAAAGTTGGGCCCAAAATTTTCTTTCATTAAACATACGTATTCTTTATACAAATATATACAAGATTTGTAACATATGTGAAAACTATCAAAATAGGGTGGACAGTGTAGCCATTTCTCTTCGTGTGCCGATGTCCATCCGACTGTGTCCTCATCTAGAACCTGCAAAACATAGGGAACAACTAGATGAGCACAAACAATGCTCAGTAAGTAAACCCCTGAACTCAAATATCTCCATAACTCTTTCTTTAATATAACTATCTAATTTCTCTTTCTCATAACTCCTCTCATAACTCCTTTATACTAACTTTCTTTCTAGTAAGTCACGGCCCCACCTGACCGGAGGCACGGTTGGGACTCGCTTCCACTCCCTGTGACTTCTACTCATTCTAGCCGATCGGACTTGGTTATGCATGGATTCGGAACCTTTGGCCATGTGAGTGCATAGAATCTCTCGGGTAAACTCGGGTATAGCCCTCATCCGCATGTACACTACGGGCTACACCACTTCTCACTGCCGGGCTTGATGCGGCGTACATACGGGAATACTCTACCCGTACTCACAGGTTCCCCATCGCACAACCTACTCTATTCTCTTATTAAGCACTACTCTAGCTTTTACTCTATAGTGCTCATTCTCTCATTCTCTCTACTCTTAGAGTAGTCTAAACTCAAAAGTCTCTACTCTTTCTCTACTCTCTTTTCTAATGCATAAGTAAAGCATAGTTAATGCACATCAATGACTCATACTCATTAATGCATTTATGAAAAGTAACTATGACATGTAGCAACAATTAAGGCTTTCTACCCTTACTTATGATTCTCTTGAGCATTTCATCATACAACTCATGTGCATAAACAACTCTACTCTAACTCTAGCTTTTCTCTTTTCTTTAATCAACCAAATGGGAGAAAACTCCCTCATAAGCTCTAAATTTCCTGTCAAAAGAAAAACACTTCCATAAGCTTGCTCAAAACTTCCTCCAACTTCTATCAAACTTAACCCAACATCAAGCAAATAAAACACTTCTCATAACTCAATCATAACTACTAATCTCATTCAACAATTAAGTGAATACACATACATGTATATAACTCTACTCAAAAGAGTTCTTAAATCTCAACTTAGGTTGAGTTTACTTACCTTATCAAAAATTAGCTTCTTTAACACTTCTCCTTTCCTTTGGGAGCTTGCTTTTCCTCTACAACTTAACCAACAATCACAACATGAGACTCTAATCAAAACATAATAAAACTCTTAACTTAAGCAAAAATCCTTACCTTAGGAAGCTTTAGATTAAAACCCTACTAAGAGTTACTCAAAAAGTCCTTGGAAGATTGAAGGAAATTTGAGAGAGTTTGGAAGAATGAAGGAGGCGGTGGAATGGGAAAATGAAGAGTTCTCAAAGACTAAACCCTTTTAAATATCTCTTAATAACTCATTCTTCCCATTTTGCCCTTACTCTTTCATGAAAATTCCATCCATATCCTTTGATTCCTTACTAACACACCCCCATACTAACATGTTCTCCTTGAAATTTCCTTACAATTTACTCCCCACTTTTCCTGCTAATTAGGGGTAGAATGGTCAAATTGCCCTTAGGGAAGAGAATATCTAAAACTTAACAAACATTTTGGTCGGACTGTCGTCGCGGCGAGGAAGCTTCTGTCGCCGCGGCGAAAATGTCCAGAACATTTCCCTGTGGATTCAACAGCTCTTCGCAGCGGCGAAGATTCTTCTTCGCCCCGGCGAAGCTTGGCACACTAAACTTCTTCTATTTTCAACCAATTTCAAGGCAAGTATTCAACACAACACTCAAACAAAGGTCAACCAAACAATATTACCAAGAGACCAACTCAAATAAGAGCAAAAGAAGGAACAATAACGACGTACCTCAAGTGGGGCGTTACAGACAGTGTACCTCTCCCGCCGCATTGACATTCCGTAGTCGACTGTTGTAAGTTATTTCTTTCCTTACTTGTAGTAGATGAGCTAATTGAGTTGACTAAAAATGTTGGTGTTATGTAGATGAGACGTAGAACTCAAGCAGGCAATAAGAAGGCAATGAGTACGGGTGAACCTTCCAACCCTTCAAAATCTACTCCCCTTGTCCTCGATGAAGAGAGGATCCGTAGTATTATACAGCAAGTCTTAGTAGAGAATCAGGAAGGCTCTGTACTAGAGAGAGTTGAGACCCTAGTTATTATACTGACCCCCGAGAGGAGAGAGAGAGAGAGAGAGAGGCCGGTACCCCACGTGGTATAGAATCGTATTGAGCCAATATATGGGTTGCCTAGTCAACATCAGCCATTAGAATTCAAGGGTACGACAGATCCAATAGTGGTAGACGAGTGATTTAGATCTGTGGAGCATACGACAACACTTTTCCTTACGACAGACTGGGAGAAGATTCAGTATGCAAGCTTCCTATTTAGGGGTGATGCCCATATATGGTGGGAATTGATGGAGGATACTCACTATATAGCCTCGGTGACTTGGGGAGATTTCAGAAGATTATTTGAGGCAGAATATATAACAGTTGATTGAGTTCATGAAAAGGTTCAGGAGTTCATCAGTTTGCAACATGCGACTAGTGTAGTGAGAGAATATTCGGTGAAATTTAATTCCCTGGCAAGGTTTGCGCCAGGTGTAATGAGTACACCAGAATTGAGAAGAGATAAGTTCATGCATGGGTTGAAACCAGAAATAGCCCGAGATGTGATGGCTAGTGCCCAGCCCCCTCAGACATACAGTGAAGCTTTGGAACGAGCCTTACGGGCAGAAATATTTGTGAATAAGCTAGCCCTAGCAACTCCATCAGCAGTAGCCCCTAGTGTTCCACCTTCTGCTCCATAAAGAGATAGAGTTGATGCCCCCACTAATAGAGAGGTGCGAAATAAAAAAGATTTCAACCCTAAGAAGAACATGAGGAATTGGTAGAATAAAAGGTCGAGAACTGTTGAAGCTCCCGAGTGCCAGAAGTGTGGAAGAAATCATTATGGGGAGTGTCTTAGAGATTTGGGCCAAAATGTATGCTATAGATGCTAGCAACTGGGGCATATGATGAGAGATTGCAAAGCCCCTCCTGCACCCGCAACGCAGACACCTAGAGGTACTAATGCTCGAGTGTTTATAGTAGCTCAGAGTGAAGCTGAAGCTAGCCCATCTGTAGTTACTAGTCAGTTATTATTTCACTCAGTTCCCTTTTATACATTAATTGATTCTGGAGCCACACATTCATTTATTACACATGAGATTTTAGAGAGATTAGGTTTGAAACTTATTATAGTGGATTGCCTCATTAAGATAGAGTTACAAAATGGTGTTAGTGTGGTAACTCAAGAGATGCTTCCAGGGGAGTCCATAGTGATCCATAGAAAAAAGTTGCCAGTGGATTTTATACTGTTTGATATGCCCGATTTTGATGTTATTTTGGGCATGGATTTCCTAGGGAGATTTGGAGTAAAGATTGATTGTCGGAAGAAGAAAGCAATATTTAATCTTGATGATGGTGATAAGTTTAATTTTGGCAAGGGTCACCAACGTAGTATGTTAATTAGCAGTGTAAAGGCCAAAAAGATGCTAAGAAAAGGGTGCTTCGAGTATATTGCTCATTTAATGCATAGTAATGATTTCCCACAACCAGAGATTCAGAATGTCCCAGTAGTCCAGGAGTTTTTAGATGTATTTTCGAAAGATTTGCTGGGTTTACCTCCAGAAAGAGAAGTAGAATTCAATATTGAACTAGCACTAGGGACAACACCAATTTCTAAAGCCCCTTACCGGATGGCCCCAGCTGAACTTCAGGAATTGAAAAAGTAGCTTGAGGAACTCTTAGACAAGGGTTTTATTCGACCTAGCCATTCTCCTTGGGGTGCTCCAATTTTATTTGTGAAGAAGAAAGATGGATCTCTATGGATGTGTATAGATTACAAAGAGTTAAACAAAGTGACAATGAAGAATAAATACTTGTTACCTCACATAGATGATTTGTTTGATCAACTGAAAAGAGCAGTCGTGTTTTCAAATATTGATTTGAGGTCGGGTTATCACCAAGTAAGGGTTGCAGAGCAAGATATTGCCAAGACTGCTTTTCGGACCATATGGGCATTATGAGTTTCTGGTGATGCCTTTTAGGTTAACCAATGCCCCAGCAGTCATTATGGACCTGATGAACCAAGTGTTTCAGGATTGTCTTGATTGATTCACAGTGGTGTTTATTGATGATATCTTGGTTTATTCTAAGACAGAGAGGGAGCATGAAAAACACCTAAGATTTGTGCTACAGCGATTGCGAGATAAGAAGCTATTTGCTAAATTTTCTAAGTGTGAGTTTTGGCTAGATCAAGTTATCTTCCTGGGCCATACCGTCTCAAAGAAGGGTATATTAGTGGATCCAAGTAAGGTAAAAGCAATTTTGGAATGGCAGCAGCCAAAGACGGTAAAGGAAGTTAGAAGTTTCTTGGGGCTAGCAGGTTACTATAAGCGGTTTGTAGTAGGGTTTGCTCAATTGGCTAAGCCGCTTATAGCTCTCACCAAATAGAGAACACCTTTCATATGGTCAAATGCCTGTGAAGAAAGTTTTCAAGAGTTAAAGAGAAGATTGACCACAGCTCCTATTCTTGTGTTACCACAGAAGGGTGTAGATTATGATATTTATATAGATGCCTCATTTCAAGGACTTGGTGCAGTGTTGATGCAGTTGGATAGAGTAATAGCCTATGCTTCTTGACAGTTAAAAAAGTATGAGACGAGATACCCTACGCATGATCTAGAGTTGGCAGTTGTAGTTTTTGCATTGAAAATATGGAGGCATTATTTGTATGGAGCAAAGAGTAACATTTATATGAATCATAAGAGTTTGAAGTACTTCTTCACCCAAAAGAGTTGAATATGCGGCAAAAGAGATGGTTAGAGCTGGTAAAAGATTATGATTGTGAAATTAAGTATCAAGCTAGAAAAGCCAATGTAGTAGCTGATGCCTTGAGTAGAAATGCCTACTTGTCTCAACTCACAAGATAGAAAGAGTTATTAGGAAAGTTGATAACGGACCAAATAGAGGTGATACCGAGAAGGCTTGCCAGGTTAGACATTTAGCCTACTTTGCTAGAAGAGATAAAAGAAAAACAAGTTGTTGATGAGTGGTGTCAGAAAGTAAGTCAACAAGTGATTGAGGGCAAGATATCAGAATTTCACTTGTTAGATGGTGTATTCTATTTATGGAATATATGCATTCCCCAAGATGCTGAGTTGAAGAGAAAGATTCTTGTAGAGGCTCATGATACATCATATATTGTTCATCCTAGAGGAACCAAGATGTTTCAAGATTTTAAAAAAAGTTATTGGTGGCCAGGTATGAAGAGAGATATTGGAGATTATGTGACTAAGTGTTTGGTTTGTCAACAGGTGAAAGCAGAACACCAAAGACCATCAAGTTTGCTTCAGCCACTCAACATTCCTGAATGGAAATGGGAAAGTATATCAATGGATTTTATCACAGGCCTTCCAAGAGTTCAAAAGGGGTTCATTATGTTTACTAATGATCACACTAGAGTATGTTGGGTATACTTGATGAAAAACAAGTTTGAAGCAGGTCAATTATTCAAAAACTTTCATTCAACAGTTGAAACTCAGTTTTGAGAAAAAAAATCCAAGTTTTTCAGACTGATAATGGTAAGGAATATTTTCACTCTATCCTAGGAAACTACCTATTACATCACGGGATTGTACATCAATGCTCTTGTGTTAATACCCCTCAACAAAATGGGATAACTGAAAGAAAGAATAGGCACCTATTAGAGGTAGCTAGAGTCTTAATATTTACCATGAATGTACCTAAGTATTTTTGGAGTCATGCGATTTTAATAGCTGCATATTTGATAAATAAAGTACCTACTAGAATTCTTGATTTTCATACACCTCTTGAGACTTTGCTAAAGATCTTTCCCAGTTGTAGGATCCTAAATACTTTACCCGTAAAGGTGTTTGGATGTATTGCTTTTGTACATGTTGTGTCTCCTAATAGAGGAAAGCTAGACTCTAGGGCCATTAAATGTATCTTGCTTGGATATTCTCCCACACAGAAAGACTATTAGTGCTATTGTCCTATAAAGAGAAAATTATGAGTTCAGAGAAATGTTCCAAAAGATACCTCGACAATTCTAAAAGCCAAGGAAGTGCAAGATGAGAAGCCGAAGTCAAATAATGACTTCGGAGAAATGTTCCTTAAGAAGTGAGGTTTGTTCCTGGGCTTACATGTTACATGCTAAGTAGAATAGCACATTAATTTACAAATTTCTCTTTCTTATAAAAAACGTAAGGTTTTGCCTTAACATGTTTCTGTAAACACAATTATGACAAAAGATACCTCTTTGAGGACAAAAAATATATGTGCTATTGAGATCAATCTATATTAGTACCCTTCTTGTAAATTTTCTTCCAGATATGTCAAAGTTTATACCCATTTTATTCAAAAGGGTAAAGTTTTAATATGTTTCCTGTGGAACATATATTTCATCCAATTTTTGATGAGGATAGCCTCAGTACCTTACCCCAAGATTCAAAGAAATTTTAGCCAATTAGATGGCGATCAAGTTCCTTTTTATGTGACAAATGACCAATGGTATAGGATCCAACAAGATCATGAAAACTATTATGGGTTGGAAGTCTATTCTCGATCTAAAATAACATTGAATACTCATAGTGCAACTGTTAGGTTCTTTGCTTTTCTGTACCTATTGATTCTATTCTAGCGGACAATCTATTTTACTATTTATCATAGACGAAAATCCTAATGCAGAAAGATGGACCAATAGAGCACTATTAAGTTTGTGTACTGAAACAGCAATGGCCTTGCATCTCATGCTTGTGGAAAATGTGAAAAAATGTCTTTGGTCTGGAAATTGTCTGAGGAAGAATATTAAGAATACCATCTGTATGCTCGCGTGATTAAAATTTCTGACACATTTATTCATTTTGTTGTCTGTTTTGAATGAATATCCATATCTCATATTATTATGTTTGTTTCACTTAGACTTTTCATGATTCTATCGGATGCTTTCATAAAATTTCTCGTAGAATCGAGAATGAGGGTTTCACTTTGTACATGTTAGATCATGAATTAGTACCAATCTTCAAAAAATATCTAATTGTTTCACTTCCTATTTTCATAATGGAATATTTACATAATCCCCATGAATAGGATTAAACGTTATTCCATGGTATTTGTATGATATTCCTTCTTAATTTTAAGCGAGTACTTGAGAGGGTTTCAGTGATCTACGAATTATGTTTCATTTTTCGTTTCTTTTATGTACTAAGTCACTAAGTGCGAGATTCCCCCCGGCGACCATTATTAACTTGTTCTCCCATGGGCTTTTTCCCATGTCGCCTCCTGGAATCAGCTTGTCTTCTAACCTCGCGCCCATGAGTTTCATATTTCGAATTTGCTAACCCCTTTCTCATATTTGGAAGGGGTATTTATACAAGTTTACACCAAAGGAAGTAGAGAGGAATTTGAGATTGCCATCAGACTTGGTAAGCAATTTCGTGATTTTAGTGATTGTGTCCTAGGATCACACATATATTGATTTGTTCTTATCCCTCTCGAGATGTTCGAGATAAAGCTTCTCCCTTAGTCTGTCAAACAGCTGTATTGGATGGTTGCGACGAGGTTATGCTGAGTCGGACTTCAAGATTCCATGACCTTGAGATCACGTCGATCTACTGATTTTTGGGCAATCGAGACTTTCGAGCTTACGATAACAATCACACACAACAGATATTAACGTAAAGGTCATGATTTGAATCTCTCATGTATTACATCCTGCTGTATTTGGGTTGGTCTTTCTGTTTTAATTTGGGCTTGGTTTATGTAACACATGAAGATGCCTCTTTTTCAGCTTAAGCTTTTAGGTCAAGTTGTTTTTCAACAAAATTGTTGTTGAAATTTCGTTATAATTCAATTTCTTGTGGTATTTCTTGCTTTTAATATAAGTAATCAGTTTATGCATGCTTAAAGTTAAATGTTTTGCACTTAAATAATATTTTCATAAAGGAGATTAAATTAATAGTAATAATTTTGATTAAGCATTATTGAAGTTATAAAAGTAGTTGTGTTCTCGATTGACGTAAGAAAATTTTAATCAATAAGCAAACACTGATTATAAATGTTTAATATTAAAATTCATGGATTCCCTTGAAATTAACTTGGCTTCTATGAGCATCGTGATTAAACATGATTAAAATTATCTCATAAAATTTGTAGTTCGTATGATTAACATAAAAACAAAGAGGAGAAGATGGAAAATTTAATCAATAAACAACAAACGAATGTTAAATAAATACATAATGATCCTTCCACTACCATTGAATAAGAGAAATTAATTTCCAACATTCATATAAAAGTTCATAATACAATCAATTATAAACATGTTAAATACTCATGAAATATTTCGTAAGTAATTTACAAACCTCCAGCCATAGCAATTGTTGTTTTAGTCTTCTTGCTTCGTCACTTCATATTACAGAGTCTTCATTGTCTGCAATTTTCCAGAGCGATGGTTTTTGGGAATCAAATGAATTAATTACATCAAAATGGGGACTTGTAAACTCTCCCATTATAAATGCAGTTGTCTTTCATGCATCAAAATGGGGACTTGTAAACTCTCCCATTATAAATGCAGTTGTCTTTCCATCAAAGACAACTACCCAGGAGAAGCAACCACATGTAATTACTTAGCAGTGACCCATTTACTTTATATTAAAAGTGTAGGACTAATCCAATTAAAGAATTCTAATATAATAAAAATTCAAACATTCTCCCAATTGGTCCAATCTTTTATTATATGATCTACAACATAGGAGTTGTATATTATGTATGTTTAATCAAAAATATAAAAATTACATGAATCATAGCAGTAAGTCCCTTTTAAAGAAGCATTACCTTCCATGTATTACTATGCAATTTTTCTCTTTCTAAATAAACGCTTAAATGTGGAATATTACTTTATGACCAAACCTCAAATGTTTGTTCCAGGTCCTCAAGAATGTTTGTTTGTCTCCAACCAAAATGTATACAACTTAAAAGAGAAAACAAACTAAATTACAAAGTTTCAGAGAATGAAAGTATTACCTCTCATAGTGACAAAGCAGGACATAGTCCCCTTTGAACTACATGATCCTTGAACGTCTTTGGTGGCATGCCTTTTGTTAGAGGATCAGTAATCATCTACTCGGTATATATGTGTTCAATAAGCACTTCTTTGGCTTTAATGTGCTCCCTTATTGCTAAGTACTTAATGTCGATGTGTTTACTTCGACTTCCACCCTTATTATTCTTAGCAAAGAATATAGCAGCTGAATTGTCTCAATACAACCTTATTGGCCTAGAGATAGACTCAACAACTCCAAGCCCAGAAATGATACTTCTCAACAAAATACCCTATGTAGTGGCCTCAAAACAGGAAACAAACTTAGCTCCCATGGTAGAAGTGGCAACAAAAGATTGTTTGGCACTTCTCCAAGATATAGCACCTTTGGCTAGCATAAGCATAAAACCTTTAGTTCCTTGAAAATACCTCATGACCTTCTTTGCAACTCTCCAATGATCCAAACCTGGATTACTTTGATATCTTCCTAACATGCCAACTGCAAAAACAATGTCAGGTCTAATACAGACTTGAGCATACATTAGGCTTCCAACAGCTGAAGCATAAGGAATAGTTTTCATTTGTTCCTTTTCAATCTCAAGTGCAGGACATTGGTTCAGATTGAACCTGTCACCCTTAACAATGTGTTCAACACTGGGTGAACAATCTTTCATCCTAAATCTCTCAAGAATTTTATTAATATAAGATTCCAGAGATAGTCCCAAAACATGTTGAGACATATACCTATAAATCTTAATGCCAATGACATAAGACATCTCACCTCTATCCTTCATACTAAAATGTTGAAGAGAAATTGTTTCACCTCATGTAGAAAACCCAAATCATTGGTTGCAAGTAGAATATCATCTACATATAACACAAGAAAGATGATTATACTCCCACTGACCTTGTGGTATATACACTGATCCATGACATTCTCTACAAAATCAAATGAAGAGATAACAGTGCGAAATCTTAAATACCATTGTCGGGAGGCTTGTTTAAGTCTATAAATGGACTTCTTAAGCTTGCAAAACAAATGTTCACCATCACTTGAAATGAACCCATCAGGTTGTTTCATGTAAACCTCTTCCTCCAAATCTCCATTAAGGAAAGCTGTTTTCACATCCATTTGATGTAAATCTAAATCGAAATGGGCAAGTAATCCATTATGATGCGGAAGGAATCTTTTTTAGAAACTAGAGAAAACGTGTCTTTATAATCTATCCCTTCCCTTTGCGTGAACCTTGGCAACAAGCCTAGCCTTGTATCTCTCAATGTTGCCTAATGAATCCCTTTTGGTTTTAAATACCATTTACAACCAATAGGTTTCTTTCCAGTAGGCAACTCAATAAGGTCCCAAACTTTATTACTCGTCATAGAATTCATCTCGTCAATCATGGCATTATACCACAACTGAGATTTATTACTGTCCATAACTTGTAAAAACATGTCTGAATCATCCTTGTAACGCCCACATGGAGGTACGTAATTTAATTTATGCTCTTATACATTTAGTTGATTTTTTGCTAAAGTTATTTTGAGAAAATATGAAGAAAATGCCTTAAACTTGCATTAAGGGTAAAATGGTCTCTTCACTCAAAATTAGTTGAAATTGTGGAGAGTGAAAATAGATAGAATTTCATGGAGAATGCAATAAAAATGAGGGCATTACGGTAATTGACTAAGGGACATAGATGGAATTTAAAGAAAGTGCAAAGGCAATTGAGAAAATGTGAAGAAAATGCTTTAAACTTGCATTAAGGGTAAAATGGTCTTTCCACTCAAAATTAGTTGAAATTGTGGGAAGTGAAAAGAGATAGAATTTCATGGAGAATGCAATAAAAATGAAGGCATTATGGTAATTGACTAATGGACATAGATGGAATTTTAAAGAAAGTGCAAGGGCAAAATGGGAAACTAATATATAATTTTTATGTTATATCAAATTGAAGAGTGAAACCCTATCCACTCTTACCCATTTGCACGCCACTTTCACCTCCATATTCTCTCAAATTCTTCAATTCTTCTTCAAAGGAAATTCATAGGTTTTGTGTGTTTTTGAGTGGATTTTCAATCTCAAGCTTCTATAGGGAAGATCCTTGCACTAAGAAGTGATTTTTAGTTTTTAAAGTGTTGATTTTGATGGGTTATGCTCATAGGATTTAAGAGGAAGAGAGTTTGATCAAAGGAGGTTCTTAAAGGGTTGAATTTGCTCATATCAAAGGTAAGTAAATCCTACCCTAAGTATGCTTTAAGTTATGTTGTGTAGAGAATTTTCTTTATGCATATATAAGTGTTATATGTGGAATTGTTGATGGATTTAGTGTTGAATAATGATTAGAACGTTGCCATGAGAAGTTGTGTTGGCGTAGTTGTTATTTGATGAATATTTGGATGAGATTTGGAAGAATTGAAGTGAGAATTTTGAAGTGTGTATTTTGGGCAGATTTGGTGTTAATTATGGAGGAGTTTATTCCAAATTTTTAGTGGCCTAAAATAGAGATAGAAGTATAGCCAAATTAGTGTTGATTTGTGCACATGAATTGTTTGATGAAATGCTAAAGAGCAGTGCATGTATGAGTATGATTATGTGTTACTTTGGGATGAGTTTGTAGATGGTAGAGAATGACATGTTTGCATTCCATAATGCACGATTGCATTTAAATATGTGAATTTAGAAAGAATTATAAGTTTGAAACCATCTACATGCATACATATTCATAAGAGCAAGAAAAAGCTCTAAAATATGTTAAAGAGAAAATAGAAAGAAAAGAGAATATTAAAGATATTCAAATCTGAAATTTTAGTTAAAAAAGTGTAAAAAGATAAAAAGAAGAGAAGGTTGTTGCGATGGGGAGCCCATGAGTGACATAGTCCCACATGCACGCCACCTTTAGTGGGCGGCCTCAGAATTCAGAAAGAAGAATTGTACAGTCCGTAAGAATTGCGTGTGGATGAGGACTATACCTAGAATTAGAGAATTCACTCACACGGCCAAGGCTCCAAATCCATGCCTTAACCGAGTCCGATCGACAAGAATAGAAAGAAAAAATAGAAAGAAAGAAAGAAAGAAAAAATAGAAAAGAAAGAAAAAGTAGAAAAGCAAAAATAGAAAGAAAGAATAGAAAGAAAGACTAGAAAAGAAAGAAAGAAAGAAAGAAAGAAAATGAAACAGAAAACAGAATAAGAAAAATAGAAAAGAAAATGCATAATTTATACATTTGTTGCATTTGCATCATGAATATGCATAATACCATGCTCATTATCATGAGTAGTGAACAATTAGAAAATTGAGAGAAAAGAAAAAGCAAAGTGAGCAGAGAAAGAATGAGAAAGAAGCAGAGAAAGGACGAGAAAGAAAGAGAGAAAGAATAGAGAATACTCGGGAAATGAGTTGTAAAGAAAGAAAATTCAGGATTTAAGCAACAAAGAGAGAAGGGTAGCATAGTGGGTTTACTTACTGAGCCATTAGTGCTTACTCCATTGTTTTTAATGTTTTGCAGGTAATAGGTGAGTTGCGGTCGCTCGGAACGTCACGTAGTGGAAGGGTTGGGCTACACTATCAAGCTGCTATTTTTGAGAATATTTTGTAAATATTTGTATATAAAGAAAAATTAAATATGGGCCAATACTTTATTACTCGTATAAATATGTGTATTTTCTTATATATATATTTTTTTAATGAGTTTTAGTGATTATTTTACAAGTATACTAGCTAGAAAGAAAGCATTACATTTTTTATATCAGAGCAAAGGTTTTGGGATTTGACAGTGTGCCTCTCCTGCCACGTTGATGTTCTGTAGCCGACCACTGTAAGTTATTTCTTTCCTTACTTGTAGTAGATGAGTTAATTGAGTTGACTAAAAGTGTTGGTTTATGTAGATGAGTTGTAGAACCCGAGGAAGCAGTAGGATGGAAATAGCACAGGTGAACCTTCCAACCCTTCAGAATCTACTCTCTTGTCCTCGATGAAGCGAGGATTCGTAATATTATACAATAAGTCTTAGCAGAAAATCAGGGAGGCTCTATACCAGAAAGAGTTGAGACCCTAGTGATTGTATCGACTCCCAGAGAGGAAAGAGAGAGGCGGTACCCCCAGTAGTGCAGAATTGTATTGAGCCAATTTATGGGTTGCCTAGTCAACACCAGCTGTCAGAATTTAGGGGTGTAGTGGACCCACTAGTGGCAGATGAGTGGTTTAGATCAGTGGAGCATACGACGGCACTTTTCCCTATGACAGACCAGGAGAAGATTCAGTATGCCAGTTTTTTATTTAGAGGTGATGCCCGCATGTGGTGGGAATTGATGGAGGATACTCATGATACAGCTTTGATGACCTGGGGAGATTTCAGGAGATTGTTTAAGGCAAAATATAGAACAGTTGATCAAGTCCATGAAAAGATTCAGGAGTTTATTAGTTTGCAACAGCGGGCTAATTCAGTGAAATTCAATTCCTTAACAAGGTTTGCACCAGGAGTAGTGAGTACACCAGAGTTGAGGAGAGATAAATTCGTGCATGCGTTGAAACCAGAAATAGCTCGAGATGTGATGGCGTGCCCAACCCCCTCAGACCTATAGTAAAGCTTTGGACGAACTTTACGGGTAGAAATATTTGTGAATAAGCCAACCCCGACAACTCCATCAGCAATAGCCCCCAGTGTTCCATCTCCTGCTCCACATAGAGATAGAGCTGATGCCCCCACTAATAGAGAGATGAGAAATAAGAAAAAGTTTCAACCCAAGAAGAACATAAGGGATTGGCAGAATAAAAAGCCGAGAACTAGTGAAGTCCCCAGTGCCAGAAGTGTGGAAGAAATCATTCTAGGGAATGTCTTAGAGATTTGGGCCGAAATGTATTTTACAGATGCCGGCAGCCAGGGCATATGATGAAAGATTGTAAAGCCCCTCCTACACCTGAGCGCAGACATCTAGAGGTACCAATGCTCGAGTGTTTCTGATAGAGGTGAAGCTAAAGCTAGCCCATCCGCGATTCTTGTCGGGATTATTATTTCATTCGATTCCCCTTTATGCATTAATTGATTACGGAGCCATACATTAATTCATTACACATGGGATTTTAGAGAGATTAGATTTAAAACCTATTAGAATGGATTGTCCCATTAAGATAGAGTTACCAGATGGTGTTAGAGTAGTAACTCAAGAGATGCTTCCAGGGGAGTTCGTAGTGATCCATGGAAAGGAGTTACCAGTGGATTTGATAGTGTTTGATATGCCTAATTTTGATGTCATTTTAGGCATGGATTTCCTGGGGAGGTTTGGAGTAGAGGTTGATTATCAGTGAAAGAAAGCAAGATTTAATCTTGATGATGGTGATAAGTTTAATTTTGGTGAGGGTCACCAGCATAGTATGTTAATCAGTAGTGTAAAAGCCAGAAAGATGTTAAGAAAAGGGTGCTCAAGATATATTGCTCATGTAGTGCACAGTAGTGATGTCCCACAACCAGAGATTCAGAATGTGCCAGTAGTTCGAGAGTTCTTAGATGTATTTCCAGAAGATTTGCTAGGTTTACCTTCGAAAAGAAAAGTAGAATTCAGTATTGAACTGGCACAAGGGACTGCACCAATTTATAAAGCCCCTTACCAGATGGCCCCAGCCGAGCTTCAGGGATTGAAAAAGCACCTTTAAGAACTCTTAGACAAGGGTTTTATTTGACCTAGCCATTTTCCCTAAGGTGCTCCAATTTTGTTTGTGACAGTGGGAGTTTGTTAGAGTAGATGCCCTAGAGCCAATCAATTATTGTAGAATTGACTCTTTGTAATAATGTTCATTAATCAATAAAAGGCATTTTATTCTATATCGCGTAAATCATTATTATTGCAATATGTATTGATATATGTCCTTAGAATGGTAGAGCCGTGACGAGGGTATCAAGTGTTTCAAATCTTGATAGTGAGAACCCTATGAGCACATATAGTGGCCATTCTAGAAACGTCCGTAGCCCCAATATTATTCTGAACTAAGGGCACATATAATACGGTAAGGCTATCATAGTGTTGAACGACCCTGTTGAAAGGCAGTGACTGATCTCGCTTGTCAAGGTTGTTTGGTGACAACCTGGTGCAACACATGGGTGTTTGTTGTAGGCGATTACACCACGGCAAGTTCAAGGGTGACCCACGGAGGATTCCATATGGATGGTAACCCTAGTGTCTATGGAACAAATCCTCTAACGAATGGTGGTGCATGTGATCCTTAGACTTGAGATCACCGGAGCGCCTTGTGCACCGATTAGTGTAGTTTGACACTAGCCTAACGCAGTTCTTTTCAGAGCTGTCAATACGGTGGTGATTGGCTGCATCAAGGAGTGTATCAAGACTATGGTGGATTGACGAGGATTTATCACTCCCAGGTGCGGGAGAAAGTTATCTCACGGCGCAATTCGGTATATGGCAATGACACTAAAGCGTGGCCCACAGGTGGGATTGAGTTGTTGCTCTATCCGATTTATAATACGGTCATTGGTCCAAAAAGCGAATAAATAATATCGAAGTAACGAAGGTTGACACTACTTCTATGCCTTCGTCTCGTCGAGATAGCGTTATGATGAAAGGATAGAATTGCACGGTAACCATATCGTTGTGGAGGTAGCTACTTTGCTTTGAATCGAATCTATCGGTGGCCATGATGCCTTGCTAGGGGCCAATCTTGAGTACGTGTATTAGTGAGACGATTAATTTGTGTTAATCGCAATACTATACACTACCGATATGATGAGGAGCCTAAGGGTCACACACATAGAAGATAATTTAAGATGCAAGAAGAAAGAAGGGCATTTTTCGTCTTTTAAGGCGAAAGGGTATTTTGGTAATTTCACGGTGCAATTAAATTTCTTGAGGTAGTAGCCTTTATTTAATTTGTTAGAAAAAATTAAATAAGTGAAATTACGTTTAAATATGTGTTCGCACATATTTAAATATATTATCATTATTGTTAAATGTTAATATATATATATATATATATATATATATATATATATATATATATATATATATATATATATATATATATATATATTTAAATATATATATATTAATTGATTTTAATTGAGATAATGATGGAAATTAAAATAAATCAAATTGGGAGTGTTTGGCAACATGGGGGCGTTTGGGTTAGAGCCCAAGCCTATTAGTATGGGATTAGGGCAAATTGTTTTTTAAATATAAAAGGAAAAGTGTGTGTGATTTTAATTAAGGGTTTTTTCTTTGAAAACCAAAACACCACAGCCACCCTTTGCTTCTCCCACATGATAACACTTTTGAGCCTAAAATCAATTCAATTGATTTTTGTTTTCTTCTTAATCTTGAAGCGAAAGAGGATCTAGCAAATCCCTCTTTAGTTCTTTTGAGATTGTCTTTGTGTGGACTGCGCAGGTTCGATCCTACACTTGGATCGGTAGCAAACGTTCGGCGACAAATTTGGAGGAGCCTTCAACGTGCGTTTGTTTCTCTTAACTCATGTTGAATATTTATGCAGATTTTAATTTAATATAAATTGTTAAAATCATACCCTTGATCTTGGCTCAAGTAAACGATCCTATTATATTATATTTTTGTTTCCGCTGCGTATACGGGACCGTTTACTAACAGTGGTATCAGAGCCTAGGGCACTGATTTTTACAATTTTTATGTGTATGGTTGATAACATGTATTTGATGATAATATGTTGCCATATTGAATCTGTAAATCTGTCTTGAAATATGTTGTTAAGCTGATTAATCGATTAATTTAATTTGTTGATGATCTCTTGGTTTGGTTTAATGCATGATGGATTTTTGTTGAGATCAATGTGTTTGATTGATTGCAAAAAAAAAATCTGGTTAGAGTGTTTTTGGTTGCTGTATGAACAGATCCGGAGCTACAGATCTATGTACGCTTGCCGCGACGATATAATCCCATCACCGCGGCGGTGGGTAAATCGCCGCGGCGATATAACTCATCGCCGCGCGCTATCGTCCCTTTAGACGGCGTTGTATGAGCGCTTCGCGCGGCGATCATAACCCATTCTGCAGGCGATCGTCCCTTCCGGACGTGCGCTGTACCAAAACCAATGCACGCCGCAGCGATCTAACTCATCGCTGCAGCGCGCACTTCCAGGTGTGCAGGGGGTAAAATGCAAAGTTTTAAAACTTTTGGACCAAACGAAAATCTACAAATTATCGGGGGGTAAATTGTAATTAACCCACAAATTTCAGAAATTGATTGTTTTTTGAAATGTATGCTTTGTACTTGTTTGTATATTGCATGGTGCCCGGTACATGAGCCTTAGACCTAAGGGTGAATGTTTTAATTATTTTTGGGTATGTATGGTTGTATTTTTATTAAATAGGGCTGCGTGTCTGCCTTTCTCCTCTTCTCGATGTATATTCTCTTCTCATCTAATTCTCCTCGAATGTAAATCGAGGTTTCTAAATTTATTGATGTAAAGAATTTGTATAATTATTTATTATAAATTTAGAAAGATATTTTTGTAATGTACTTGAAGTCGGAGCAAAAGGCAGGCAACCATACTTGAAGACTCAAGATTTTTATTACGGGACCCACCCCTAGGTGACCCTCGATTCCTCTAGGCTCGAGGAAATTGGTTTTAGTTGGGCCATGTCTAACACGTTTAATTTTTGTTTAGAATGCATGCTAAGGTTGAATGTTTGATAACATGCCAAACAATGTCATTCTAACAAAGATAATAATTTGGTGAGACATTAAATAACAAAACCCTCAATTAAAGTATATTAAGTCACGAAAGCCTTCCATCACCATGGTTTTAATCAAACCACGTTAGTCGAAACCTTGTTCGCCAAAGCGAAGGGTACACTTCTACCAGTGGGAGGTTAAAATACATTGGAGTTTTCCTTAATGGTGATGGGTCGACTTAAAATGATGGTTTTGCTTGTTCGCCAAAGCAAAGGTTGATAAACATGCGTCATAGGCATAGTAGAGCAGTACACATATTGTGTGTACGTGGTGACATGTAGTGTCCACTCTACTGATACTGAGAATCACACTTGAGGACGATGGCATGTACTGTCCATTGGATTGTGTGATTGGCTTGTTGGCTTTCTCACATTTGAGGTTGATAGTGGGAACTATCAACTGGTGTGGATTAAGTTTGTTGGCCTACCTAATCAACTTATTTTGGCTTGTTCACCAAAGCGAAGGTTTGAAATGGGTAGGATGGGATCTCGGTCCACTAGGAAAGTCAACGGGCTTTCCCGAGTTAATAGTGAGGGCTATTGGCTTGAGTAAAATAGTGGGAGCTTTGTTTAATAAAATACCATATTAAACAATAATAATGAACATGGTAATAACGGTTACTTTTTCTGCACTTGTAGATTCACTTAAATTTGAGCAAAATGATCCCAACATCACTACGACAAATCATCGGCCGGGAGAGAAATGGAATGGTGAAAATTTCGTTGTCTGTTATAGAAGTATAAATAATACACTTCAGTCAAGCGATAGATTATACACTATTGAGCAAGCTCTATCACGAACTCCCGATAGTTCTATCCATGAGGCCCAGGTATGTATATGTGAAGCATACACATGATGCAAAAGCGAAATGACTAGATACATTGTGCTTGCATCAATGGCACCATTCTGCGACAGTGCTAGAAAAATGGTTTAGCTTCTATTCTTCATTTTCTTGAAGAAATGAGAAGCATATGGTGTCTCGGTCGTTATTCAGATGTAGGATGGAAGAGGGTACCAAAATTGGCGATCATATACTCAAGTGGATCGAGTGTATGAACAAGCTTGAGATTTTGGGATGTGGACTTAGAGAAGGTTTAGCGATAAACCTAATATTACAATCTTTGCCGGATTCTTATTCTCAATTTGTCTATGACTTTATTGAGGAAGATAAGAAGAATACCCTTTCGAGCTTGGATTTGTTGAAGACTCTTGAGTCGAGGCATGAAAATGTCGAAACATTGGCGTTGGTTGAAGCCAACTCAAGTGAAAAGGAAAGGGCTCAAGTCGATGGAAAGAAGCATTGCGAGAAAGGAAAGGCGTTTGTCCTCATTTGTGGGAATCCCGATCCTTTGGAGAAAACATTGCAAGGCCTTCCTAGCAAAAGGGAAGAAGAATGTTACTTCTTCGTCAGTGCGTTATTGAGATTAACTTCTCCCGTAAACATCTAGTTGACACAAGATGTGGTACTCACATTTGATTGATGTGTAGGAACTACGGTAGAGTAGATTGCTCGCCGAGGGAGAGGTGGACCTACCAGTTGGAAATGAAGCACGTCTTTGCTACATTTCTTTGTAGGATCTTATCGTGCGATTTAGCCAATGAACTTGTTTCTTGGAACTTGTGGATTATTATGGTTTTTCTTCAGTTTCTAGAAATTATATATTTCTGTGTCCACATAGGACAAATGAGAATATTAGTTTACTAATGGATTATTGTCCTTGAGTATAAATAATATTCTTTATAGAACTGTTTCATAATAATATGTTCTTAAGAAAGACAACAAGGATAATCTCAAAATGACTACTATGCCAACTTTTGGCAAGTTGAGCTAAACATACTGAAGGAATGTGGGATAGTATCACAACTCACTCCTCCTTATACACCCCAACACAAAGGAGTGTCGGAAAGGAGGAACAAGACCTTACTTGATATGGTTAGGTTCATGATGAGTTTTAGTGATTTATCTACATCGTTCTAGGGTTATGCCCTAGAGACTGCGACTCACGTTTTGAACCGTGTGCCATCAAAGTCTGTAGATAAGACTCCATATGAGCTATGGAGTGGGCGAAAGCCCAACTTGTCTTATCTAAGGATTTGGGGTTGCGAAGCTTATGTTAAGAAATTGACTTCGAACAAGCTGGGCCTAAAATTCTGTAAATCTATATTTGTGGGGTATCCAAAGGAGACCCAAGGATACTATGTCTACCACCCAGAAGAGCGCAAAATTTTTTATTGCTCGATCTGGTGTCTTCCTAGAAAGTGAATATTTTCTAAGAAGTACTAGTGGGAGAAAAGTAGAACTTGATGAAGTTCTAGGACCACGGGGAGGGATATACTAGGCGAAGGGCGGGATGATGTGCCATAGGAGTGGTTGGCGTCGTAGGGGAGGTTGCTCCACTGACTTGTGGATCAAAGTGAACTACCTCGAGTAGCCCACCAGAGGTCTGGTGATATCTCGTTGGACTCGCATTTGGTTGGTCTGGTGGTGGCCGAAGGACGGGATGATGTGCCATAGGAAGTGGTTGAGCATCATGAGGAGGTTACTCCACAACTTGTGGATCAAAGTGAACTACCTCAAGTAGCACAAGAGCTAAGTAATCTGGGAGAGTACGCCATTATCTCGTGACTCAACATGGTGACGTACTGGTCTACCAAGACGATGAACCCAGAACCTACGAAGACGCTTATATCGGATCCAGATTCCGTTAAATGGCTTGAAGCCATGAAATCTGAGATGGACTCCATGTACCAGAACCAAGTGTGGTCTCTGGTGGAACCACTGAAGGGTAAAACCCAAAGGGTGTAAATGGGTCTTCAAGAAGAAGCGACATGGATGGCAACGTGCATACTTATAAAGCACGGTTGGTTGCCAAAGGTTTCAAACAAATTCATGGCATTGACTATGAAGAAACCTTTTAGCGGTTGCCATGATTAAATCCATCGGATTATGCTTGCAATTGCTGCATATCATGACTATGAGATTTGACAAATGGATGTCAAAACTGCTTTCCTAAACGGAAACCTTGAGGAGGATGTGTACATGACACAACCTGATGGTTTCGTTCTTGATAGTCAAACCAATAAGGTTTGCAAGAATTCTGAGATCCATTTATGGACTCAAGCAAGCTTCAAGGAGCTGGAACATTCGTTTTGATGAAGCCATAAAAGAATTCGGTTTTATCAAGAACGAAGATGAACCCTGTGTTTACAAGAAAGTGAGTGGGAGCGCAGTATCATTCCTAGTGTTGTATGTCGATGACATACAATAGATCGGGAATGATATACCGAACTTGAAGTCGGTAAAGACTTGGTTATCCAAGTGCTTCTCCATGAAGGACTTAGGGGAAACAGCCTACATCCTTGGAATAAAGATCTATCGTGATAGATCGTGTAGGTTGCTCAAACTAAGTCAAAGTGCATAGACAAGTCTTGAACACATTCAGTATAGAAAAATCCAAGAAGGGATTTCTTCTGATGGCATATGGTGTCTATCTCTGTAAGGATATGTGTCTTTAACCACACAATGAGAGAGATAGAATGAAAAGGATCCCACATGCTTTAGCAAGTGGATCCATCTTATATGTTCAGATTGATATCTAATGTGCATTCAGCATTTGTAGTGGATGTCAATCAGGCTCAAGTGAGCAATATGTTATGTACTTAGATTGATGTCTTATGTGCATTCAGCACTAGTAGAAGATATCAACTAAATCCAAGTGAATGACACTGGGTGAGTGTCAATGGACATTCTTAAGTGCTTGAAAAGGGCTTAAGAATATATATTCTTGGATTATGGAAGAAAGATGAGCTCCTTTGTAAGAGAATACGGTGGCATTTATTTCCAAACGAGGGGAATAGGATGATTATAGTTCGCAATTTGGGATTACACATTTTGTCTCAATATAACTGCAGTGAGCTGCAAGAGCTCAAATTGGTGTACTGCAGTGGATTCTACAATTGATGCTAAGTGTACCGCATTTTTAATGCAGCCGTGTAGGCGGTTTGGATCAAGAAGTTCATTACTGAACTTGATGTGATTTCAAGCATTGCTAATCCAGTATAGTTGTACTGCGATAACAATGGAGCCATTGTTGCGGCTGAGGAATCACGGTCTCACCAGTAATCTAAACACTTACTTAGTTGATTCAATCGATCCGAAGGATCGATATGAAAGGAATGTGCGATTTGCGAATACCTACCAACCCACTATTAAAGTTTCTGTTGTAGCAGAAGCATGATGGGCACTTGGGTCATTCAATGTTGAGTGCATGAATGACTGGCTATAGTGCAGGCACTTGGGTCATTCAGTGTTGAGGGCATGAATGATTGGCTATAGTGCAAGTGGGAGATTGTTAGAGTAGATGCCCTAGAGCCAATCAATTATTGTAGAATTGACTCTTTGTAATAATGTTCATTAATCAATAAAAGGCATTTTTATTCTATACCGCGTAAATCATTATTATTGCAATATGTATTGATATATGTCCTTAGGGAGGTAGAGCCGTGTGAGGGTATCAAGTGTTTCAAATCTTGATAGTGAGAACCCTATGAGCACATATGGTGGCCATTCTAGAAACGTCCAGTAGCCCCAAGATTATTCTGAACTAAGGGCACGAATAATACGGTAAGGCTATCATAGTGTTGAATGACCACGATGAAAGCGATGGCCCGATCTCGCTTGTCAAGGTTGTTTGGTGACAACCTGGTGCAACACATGGGTGTTTGTTGTAGGCGATTACACCACAACAAGTTCAACTGGGTGACCCACCGGAGGATTCCATATGGATGGTAACCCCGTGTCTATGGAACAAATCCTCTAACGAATGGTGGTGCATGTGATCCTTAGACTTGAGATCACGGAGCGCCTTGTGCCGATTAGTGTAGTTTGACACTAGCCTAGCGATTCTTTTGAAGTTGTCAATACGGTGGTGATTGGCTGCATCAAGGAGTATATCAAGACTATGGTGGATTGAGGAGGATTTATCACTCCCGGGTGCGGGAGAAAGTTATCTCACGGCGCAATTCGGTATATGGCAATGACACTAAAAGCGTAGCCAGTGGGATTGAGTTGTTGCTCTATCCGATTTATAATACGAGGGTCATTGGTCAAGGCCCTGAATAAATAATATCGAGTAACCGAAGGTTGACACTACTTCTATGCCTTCGTCTCGTCGAGATAACGTATGATGAAAGGATAGGGAATTGCAGTTTAACCATATGTTTGATGAGTAGCTACTTTGAGAATCCGAATCTATCGGGTGGCCATGATGCCTTGCTAAGGGCCAATCTTGGTATGCGTATTAGTGAGACGATTAATTGGTGTTAATCGCAATACTATACACTGCCGATATGATGAGGAGCCTAAGGGTCACACACATAGAAGACAATTTAAGATGCAAGAAGAAAGAAGGGCATTTTCGTCTTTTTTAAAGGCGAAAGGGTATTTTGGTAATTTCACGGTGCAATTAAATTTCTTGAGGTCGTAGCCTTTATTTAATTTGTTAGAAAAAATTAAATAAGTGAAATTACGTTTAAATATGTGTTCGCACATATTTAAATATATTATCATTATTGTTAAATGTTAATATATATATATATATATATTTAAATATATATATATTAATTGATTTTAATTGAGATAATGATGGAAATTAAAATAAATCAAATTGGGAGTGTTTGGCAACATGGGGCGTTTGGGTTGGAGCCCAAGCCTATTCCATATGGGATTAGGGCAAATTGTTTTTTAAATATAAAAGGAAAAGTGTGTGTGATTTTAATTAAGGGTTTTTTCTTTGAAAACCAAAACACACAGCAGCCCTTTTGCTTCTCCCACGGCAGTAACACTTTTGAGCCTAAAATCAATTCAATTGATTTTTGTTTTCTTCTTAATCTTGAAGCCAAAGAGGATCTAGCAAATCCCTCTTTGGTTCTTTTGAGATTGTCTTCGTGTAGATCGTGAGTTCGATCCTACACTTGGATCGGTAGCGAAATTTTCGACGACAAATTTGGAGGAGCCTTCAACGTGCGTTTGTTTCTCTTAACTCATGTTGAATATTTATGCAGATTTTAATTTAATATAAATTGTTAAAATCATACCCTTGATCTTGGCTCAAGTAAACGATCCTATTATATTATATTTTTGTTTCCGCTGCGTATACGGGACCGTTTACTAACAGGGTTATCATCAAGTAAGGGTTGCAAAGCAAGATATTGCCAAGACTGCTTTTCGGACTAGATATGGGCATTATGAGTTTGTGGTTATGTCTTTTAGGTTAACCAATGCCCCAGCAATCTTTATGGACTTAATGAACAGGTGTTTCAGGATTGTCTTGATCGATTCATAGTGGTGTTTATTAATGATGTCTTGGTGTATTCTAAGACAGAAAAGGAACATGAAGAACACCTGAGATTTGTGCTACAACGGTGCGAGATAAAAAAGTTGTTTGCCAAATTTTCTAAGTGTGAGTTTTGGCTAGATCAAGTTATCTTTCTAGGCCATACCATCTCAAAGGAGGGTGTATCAGTGGATCCAAGTAAGGTAAAAGCAATTCTAGAATGGCAACAGTCGAAGACAGTAAAGGAAGTTAGAAATTTCTTAGGGCTAGCATAGGCGGTTTGTAGCAGGGTTTGCTCAATTGGCTAAACCGCTTACAACTCTCACCAAGCAGAGAACTCCTTTCATTTGGTCAAATGCCTATGAAGAAAGTTTTCAAGAGTTCAAAAGAAGATTGACCACAGCTCCTATTCTTATGTTACCACAGGAGGGTGTAGATTATGACATTTATACAGATGTTTCATTTCAGAGACTTGGTGCAGTATTGATGCAGTTGGGTAAAGTAATAGCCTATGTTTCTTGTCAGTCAAAAGAGTATGAGACGAGATACCCTACACATGATTTGGAGTTGGCTACTGTAGTTTTTGCATTGAAAATATGAAGGCATTATTTGTATGGAGCAAAGAGTAACATTTATACAGATCATAAAAGCTTGAAGTATTTCTTCACCCAAAGAGAGCTGAATATGAGACAAAGGAGATGGTTAGAGTTAGTTAAAGATTATGACTGTGAAATTAAGTATCAACCTGGGAAAGCCAACGTAGTAGCTGATGCCTTCAGTAGAAAAGCTTACTTGTCCCAACTCAAAAGGCAAAAAGAATTAATAGAAGAATTGTGCAAAAAACAGTTGAGGTCATACCAAGAAGGATTGCCAGGTTAAAGGTTTAGTCTACATTACTGGAAGAAATCAGAGGAAAGCAAGCTATCGATGAGTGGTGTCAAAAATTAAGTCAACAAGTGCTTGAGGGTAAGATACCAGAGTTCCATCTGTTAGATGGTGTCCTCCGTTTCAGGAGTCATTTTTGCATTCCTCAAGATGATGAGTTAAAGAAGAGAATTTTGACGGAGGCTGATGACACACCATACTCTGCTCATCTTGGAGCAACAAGATGTATCAAGACTTAAAGAAAGGTTATTGGTGGCCAGGTATGAAGAAGGATATTGGAGATTTTGTAGCTAAGTGCCTGGTTTGTCAACAAGTAAAAGCAAAACACCAAAGGCCATCAGGGTTACTTCAGTCGCTTAGTATTCCTGAATGGAAATGGGAGAGTATTTCGATGGATTTTATTACAGGTCTCCCTAGAGTGCAGAAAGTGTTTAATGTTATATGGGTGATAGTGGACAGATTGATCAAGTCAGCCCATTTTCTTCCAGTAAAGGAGAGCACTACTTCAGATCAATTGGCCCAGATTTACATTAAAGAGATAGTGAGACTACATGGAGTACCCAAGACAATAGTATCAGATAGAGATTCCAGATTTGTCTCAGCTTTTTGGACTAGTTTACAGAGAAACTTGGGTACTAGATTGGCTTTTAGTACCGCCTACCATCCTCAAATAGATGGCCAGACAGAGAGAACAAATCAGATACTTGAGGATATGTTGAGGGCTTGTTGCATGGATTACAGGATGTCCTGGCATGAGATCTTACCCTTAGTGGAGTTTGCTTATAATAATAGCTATCAGTCTATAATTAAGATGGCTCCTTACGAGGCTTTGCATGGTAGACGTTGTAGATCTCCACTACATTGGGTTGAGATAGGCAAGAAAGATGAGTTGAATACAACTCTTGGGCCAGAACTAACTCAAAAAATGATAGAGGATGTCAAGTTAATCAGAAGTGGAATGAAACAAGCCTAAGACAGGCAGAAAAGCTATGCAGATTTGAAGAGGAAAGCAGTTGAATTCGAAATGGGTGATAAAGTGTTTCTAAGAGTTGCCCTCTACAAACGGGTGATACGTTTCGGTGGCAAGAGAAAGTTAGCACCAAGATACATTGGTTCATTTGAAGTATTACAGCAAATGGGAAAGGTTGGCTCTACCACCCAGCATGGACAGAGTACACAATGTATTTCATGCCTCGATGCTTCAGAAATATGTAAGTGATCCCTCCTATATATTAAGTATAGGAGATGTGGACTTAGAAGAAAATCTTGTGTATGAGGAACATCCAGTTCAGATATTGGACAGAAAGATTAAAGAGCTCTGGAACAAGAGTATCCCTTTAGTGAAAGTCCTCTGGAGAAACCATAAAGTTTAAGAAGATATATGGGAGGTGGAGCAAGACATGCAAAACCGTTACTTGGAGTTGTTTGTTTGAATTTCGGGACGAAATTCTTATAAGAGGGGGAGAATTGTAATGCCCACAAGGAGGTACGTAATTTAATTTATGCTCTTATACCTTTAGTTGATTTTTTGCTAAGTTATTTTAAGAAAATGTGAAGAAAATGCCTTAAACTTGCATTAAGCGTAAAATTGTCTTTTCCTCAAAATTAGTTGAAATTGTAGGGAGTGAAAAGAGTTAGAATTTCATGCAGAATGTAATAAAAATGAGGGCATTATGGTAATTGACTAAGGGACATAGATGGAATTTTAAAGAAAGTGCAAGGGCAAAATGGGAAAATATATATAATTTTTATGTTATATCAAATTGAAGAGTGAAACCCTAGCCACTCTTACCCATTTGCACGCCACTTTCACCTCCATATTCTCTCAAATTCTTCAATTCTTCTTCAAAGGAAATTCATAGGTTTTGTGTGTTTTTGAGTGGATTTTCAATCTCAAGCTTCTATAGGGAGGATCCTTGCACTAAGAAGTGACTTTTAGTTTTTAAAGTGTTGATTTTGATGGGTTATGCTCATAGGATTTAAGAGGAAGAGAGTTTGATCAAAGGAGGTTCTTAAAGGGTTGAATTTTCTCATATCAAAGGTAAGTAAATCCTACCCTAAGTATGCTTTAAGTTATGTTGTGTAGAGAATTTTCTTTATGCATATATATGTGTTATATGTGGAATTGTTGATGGATTTAGTGTTGAATAATGATTAGAACGTTGCCATGAGAAGTTGTGTTGGCGTAGTTGTTATTTGATGAATGTTTGGATGAGATTTGGAAGAATTGAAGTGAGAATTTTGAAGTGTGTATTTTGGGCAGATTTGGTGTTAATTATGGAGGAGTTTATTCCAAATTTTTAGTGGCCTAAAATAGAGATAGAAGTGTAGCCAAATTAGTGTTGATTTGTGCATATGAATTGTTTGATGAAATGCTAAAGAGAAGTGCATATATGAGTATGATTATGTGTTACTTTGGGATGAGTTTGTAGATGGTAGAGAATGACATGTTTGCATTCCATAATGCATAATTGCATTTAAATATGTGAATTTAGAAAGAATTATAAGCATAAAACCATCTACATGCATACATATTTATAAGAGCATGAAAAAGCCCTAAAATATGTTAAAGAGAAAATAGAAAGAAATGAGAATATTAAAGATATTCAAATATGAAATTTTAGTTAAAGAAGTGTAAAAAGATAAAAAGAAGGGAAGGTTGTTGCAATGGGGAACCCGTGAGTGACATAGTCCCACATGCACGCCGCCTTCAGTGAGCAGCCTCAGAATTCAGAAAGAAGAATTATACAATCCGTTAGAAGTGCGTGTGGATGAGGATTGTACCCAGAAAGAATAGAAAGAAAGAATAGAAAAGAAAGAATAGAAAGAAAGAAAAGAAAGAATAGAAAGAAAGACTAGAAAAGAAAGAAAGAAATAAAGAAAAATTAAAGTATAGAATAATTCTATAAAATACAAATTTTAATGTTTTTAAAGTACTAAAGTAAATTAGCTTTGATCACTTAAGCGATGTAAGATCTCACTTAAGCGATCCTGTATATTTAGCCTTAGTCGCTTAAGTGATGTATGTTATTGCTTAATCGATCTTGTCAAAGGCAAAATAAAGATCATTCGAATATACTGGATCGCTTAAGCGATTTCAGGTCTTGCTTACGTGATCTAGTAAATTTAGCCTTAGTTGCTTAAGCGATCACGCACAAGGCAAAATCAAGATCACTTAAGTGATTCTTTACTTTTAGCCTTGTCGCTAGCGATCAAGTCCAAAGGCGATTCAAGATCACCCCAAGCACATGATCACTTAAGCAATTTAAGGTCTCGCTTAAATAATTATTCACTTTTAGCCTTGATTGCGTAAGCGATGTTGGATCGTTTAAGCAATTAAGTCCAAGGCAGAATCAAGATCGCTTAAGCGATTTTTCACTTTTAGTCAAGGCCATTTTGCTTCTTATCTCCTCAATCTTTTGATATATCATATAGTGCACGTTTGAGTGAGAAATTATATTCCATATTGTGGGTCAACTCTATATTCAATCATAACCATCCATATTTGTGAAATGAGGTACGTTTCTACTAACGTATCACACTCATGACTAATTCAGTAAATTGATTGATTGATTGACTTGACACAATAATTATGTTGATAATATGTATTTTGCCTGTGTTATTTCTTTAGGCAACAGTCAATGCGTCATAGAGGTAATATAAGAAATTTTACTTGCTTAAATCCTTTTTAAAATGGTTGAAAATGAAAAATAATTAATTTTATTTAATACGATATAAATGATGATTTGTTCAAGGTAACAATTAAATTGAAAACGTAAAAAATTGAAAACAACAAGTCTTCAACGGTTGGCCTTGGCAACTCTCTCGATTTCATCAATCTTCTTAATGACATAGTTGGAAATATAAGGACATAAAATTAGTTTAATGCACCACAAAAGAGAAACATAATGATTTCATCAAATCGCTTAAGCAATCTTCTTGTTAGATCTGCAGATAAGAGCGGATCGTTTAAGCGAATTTTTGTCGCTTAAGTGGTCTAGTCTTAACTAGATCAGGCCCGATTTGACAAGGCGACCCCTTAATTGGCACTTTGGGCCAACCCTCTTGCAAATATGACTATCTTGTCTCTTATGGTGCTCCTCCATCTACGCAGTACCCTTCCCAGCCCACTGGTTGGGATGATGACAAGGATCTTAACCCTTACTACAAAAAGGCCCTCAAACACATTCCTCCTCAAATAAAGCCGCCAACCTTTGTTGCGACCCCATGTGCTATGTACACAAGCAGCCCAGGATCCACACCTCCAAACCTCTCTTCCCCAATACTTTCCCTCCACTTACTCCTTTCACAATAGACAACACTTCTCACTCCTGGAAGATTAAGGACCCAAACATTGTCAATCCTCCTGGAAACCCCAAAAAGCTTTCACCAGCAAAAACAATATTAAATTGCAGTCCATGAGAATCTTGTTGCCCAAAATTCTTGTCTTTAACGAATTGAGTCTCAAGTGACTTCCCATCTCCAAAGTCATGAAGACAGTTTGTCAGAATTACGTGGCCGTATAGAATCTTTCCACCAAGAGATTCTTTCCTTCATTTCATATCAGCAAGATTTCTCCCGCCAAGAACAGGAGATCAAGTTTTTAAAAAATCAGTTGTACCATGTAATATCCCACTTGAGGTACGTACTTAAGATTTGCTATATTATTTAAAGGATTCTTTGTTTCAACTTCAATTGAGTTTGTATGTTGTTGTGGTTAGTTGGTTAGCCTTTAATTGAATGGGTATGTTTGCCTTGGTTTTGGTTGAGATATGGTGAAGTTTGGAAGTTCGAGCCCGGGGCGAAGAAGAAACTTTGCCACGGCGATGAGGAGCTGCACCCACTGGTAGGCTCTGCCGGGTTTTGCCGGGGCGACGGATTGTGCTTCGCCGCGGCGAAGAGCCTAACAAAAAGTTTCTTGAGTTTTCTAGAGAATTCTTCTTTTGGGGCACAATACCTTTTTACCCCTAATTAGCAGGAAAAATGGGGAGTAAAATGTAAGGAAATTTAGTAGAGATTGTGTTTAGATGGGGGTGTATTTGTAAAGAATCAAAGGATATAGATGGAATTTCCAAGGAAGGGCAAGGGCAAAATGGGAAATGATGCTTATAATATGAGCTAAAAAGGGTTAAGAGTAGAGAAACCCTTTAGTCCATCCATTTCCACCGCCTCTTCCATTGCCTAATTTCTCTCAGTTTCTCCCATCCAATCTTCCAAGATTTCTAAGGAGTTTAGAGAGCTTTTGGGAAATTTTTGGTAGAGATTTCATCTAAAGCATCCTAAGGTAAGGATTCTTGCTTTAGATGTGAGTTTGCTTATAGTTATAGTGAAGTCTTATTTGGTTGTTGTTGTTTTGAGTTGTAGAAAAGAGACAAGACAACAAAGGAAAAGGAAAAGGAAAAGTGCTAGAGAAGTCACCATTTCACGAGGTAGGTAAATCCTAACTAAAGTGAGATTTGAGAATTTAGTTGAGTAGAGTTGGAGTATGTATATGTATGTTTTATATTTGTTGAGATGAGATGATATGAGAGTTGTAATTATGTATGATTGTTGAATATATTGGATATGAGAAGTGTTTTAATGTGTATTGAGAAATGGAACTTGAGATGAAGTTTGAGAGATATTGAGTAAACAGATTTGGAAGTGTTTTTCTTGACAGGGATTTTGGTTATATGAGGGAGTTTTCTCCCAATTTGAATGGCTAGAGAATGAAGTATAGTAGTAATTTTAGTAGAGTGTTTATATGCACATGAGTTGCTTGATGAAATGCCTAGGTGAAATCTGCCCTGTCATTTTCGTAACTTTCTAAGTGATTTTTGGGCATTGTACGGAATTTAACTGGGCTGAGACCAAAACATCAAAGTTGTAGCGCTGTCTCTAATCTTTAAAACGAGACCAAAACCGTAGCAATCCAATGAGTATAACGTAAGTTAAGCTCTTTTTAGTGTGACCTGTGCAGAATGACTGTTTTGATGCAATCTTGTATTTGGCATTTCATTAGTGCATTAGTGAGTATGCGCTAGTCATACACATTTGTTTATGCACTTAAGAAGTAGCTTGAGACATAGTAGAGAATTTGAGTATAAGCTACTTTAAGTTAAGAGCTAAGAGAAAGAGAGAATGAGCACTAGAGAACAAAGAGAAAAGAGAATAGAGTAGGTTGTGCGATGGGGAACCCGTGAGTAATGGGTAGAGTATTCCCGCATGTACGCCGCATTGAGAGAGCGGCATGAGTATGAGAGAGAGAAGTGGTGTAGCCCGTGAGAGTGCATGCGAATGAGGGCTATACCTGAGAGTACCCGAGAGAGAGATTATTCACTCACATGGCCAAGGGTTCCGAATCCATGCATAACCAAGTCCGATCAGCTAGAACGAGTAGAGGTCACGTAGAGTGGGAGCGAGTCTCGGCCATGCCCCCGGTAAGATGGGGCCGTGACTTACTAAAGAGTTATTAGAAAAAGAGTTCTAAGAAAGAGAAATAGAGAGAAGTACCAAAGAGAAATTGAATGAGGAGTTGTAAGGAAAGAATTAGAGAGAGAGAGAGTTACGGGGATAGATGAGTAGAGGATTTACTTACTGAGCATTGTTTTAGTGCTCACCCCATTATTTCCTATGTTTTGCAGGATCTAGGTGAGGATACGGTCGGATGGACGTCGGTGCCCGAGGGGAAGCGGTTACACTGTCCACTATGTTTTTGATAACTTTTGTACATATTATAATTTTGTGTAAAAATGTAAATGTTTGTAAAGAATATATATATATAAAAAGAAAATTTTGGGTCCAATTTCTTTATACTGTTTTATATGTATTTCATTATACGAGTACTTGAGTAGAAAGTGGTTATTACATACCACATTGAGCGCACTCAAGCCAACCAGCCACCACCATTTGTTTCACCAACTGCACTTTGGACCCCACCACCGGTGGGCCCTTCTTTCGTATTTCATAGCCCCAAGGTTACTCAACCACTCTATAGTACTCCCTTATTCCCTCAAGGGACCTCCGATATGTCTGTCTTTCCACAACTTTCACAAACCCCAAAACCTATGGCTTGGAAACCCAAATCTCCGCCTACAACACCACCTTCACCACCTAAATAGGTTTCTCCTCCTTTACAACAACCTGGAGGATCTACCCCCAAGCCTGGTCCTAATCCTTCTTCTTGTTCTCGGTCCTTCTTCTCAATTTGAAGGATCTCAACCGCCCTCTTCAATGTATGATGTCTCCTTCTTCTAATCCTATTACGATTTTCTCACACATCACACCCTTTCAAATCCTATTCCTATCCGTAATCTCCCCATTCATTACTCCACCATTGGAGTTTCGAAGATTCAAGTTCTTTTGATTCGATGAAAGTTCACCCATAGAATCGACACACCGATCATTTTTATGAATAGTTTCATCAAACTAATCCTCACATCCAAGATCCTAAACCAGATCCTCGCTTGAAAATCCCGATCGTATGGATGATATAGAACAAGTTCCACCTCCTCCCCGCCACGAGAAAATCCAGGCACCAATGATCACTTTATGTCCCTCCCTCATCGAGTCCATGGTTCAATCGGACACTCACCATCCTTCCAAATGGAGAGATAAAATTCATAAAATTTATACCTAGGGATAGACGAGAACTCATAAAGCCTAATGCTACACTTGTCGAGTTCTAGAGGCCATTGTGGCTCGGTTTATGGGCATTTACGACAATTGTAGAATAACCTTGGACTATATCGACAAAGACAAGTAGTCCAAGTCCCCTCTCTTGAACAATTTGTTGGATTTCTACTTCAAGAATTTGTGGGAGACGTCTAATCGCATAGACCAATTAAGAGTAGAATTCTTTAAGCTAAAATGCTACTCTTTTGATCTCAAGGATTTGCAGACTCATTTTCGACGGGCCTCCCTTCGCTTCTATGAAATTGGTGGGCTTGATGACACAAACATCAAGCAGGCCTATCTGAGCTCCATTCCTAAGTCTCTTTCATAGGAAACCCAATGATTGCTTGAACAGTATGGCCTCACCTTGGCCACTGTTACTTTAGGCCATCTTGACCAGTTAGTTGAAAAGGCTCTTCATGAGCTTTGCAACAAATGGAACTTCATCAAACAATTCAAAAGAAACAGTCGAAAATTGAGAAATCGTGCCATAGGCCCGACTTACTTCTCAAATGTTCTCTGGCGTGCTGTTGTAGGCACCTAGAATTAAAACCTAAAAATACACGTAGTAGTGTAAGTCAGGGTCGATCCCACGAAGAGTGTCTAGCCGAGTTTGATGTTATGTGAACAAAGCTGGGGGGTTTTGTGTAAAACAGAAAACGTTCTTAGCAAAAACCAAAAACAAAAAACAAAAACAGTTCAATTCAAAATCAATTAATATAACGAAACTTGGTCTCCGTCAACATCCACCATCGGAATCTCACAACTGATCATTGATGCAAAAATAATCAATTCATACATTGAATATTCACCGTTGGAACTATTTTCCTATCTCTCCTTAATTTTAATTAATTAGGAAACAAGCGCTCTTAATTAATCTTACCACTAAACAACCCTAGACAAGCGCTCAAGATTTAATCTAGTGGCAGCCTTAAGAATTAGAGAGATCGATGAAGCTAAACAACACAAACACAAGCGGTTGTATTTAATTTAGTTGAATGTTCTTCATAAGGTTATTAATTCCCCGACGCACAAATTACTAACCCTAATTGCTTCACAAGTTGGAGGGATCAAACAATTACGGATTTGATATCAAACTTAGCGATAGATTTCAACAAATAATACACTAGTAGGCCTCCTAGTAATTAAATGCATCAATCATGAAAATATGCAGAATAACACTCAATACTCAAACACAAAAAATTGAACACTAAAATAACATAGATTAGATCTCACAGCTTGGTTGATTCCGAGGTCTCCGCTTTATACGACCAAGTTACAAAAGTTTTAGCCGCTCATGGCCATCAACCAAAAAACTCAAAAGAAAAATTCCAGAAGAAGAGAAGAGAGGCGTGGTCCCTCCAAACCTAATCTGATCTCTTTAGCAAAAATCCAGATTTAAGTGTTTGAATCCCACTCAATCTCCTAAAAGAAATATTCTCCTATCCTAAAATAATATTAATCCTAATTTAATTCTAATTGGAAATAAAATAAAATAGAGTCCTAATAAAATAGGAAAGTAGTGTTTCCAGCTGTAATTTTCGTGCAGCATGTATGTCTTCAAAACGTGCAATAATAGACTGACTTGCATAACAAGTCAAAACGCTCCAGGACGTCGGCAATACAGGTGCATCAACTTCAAGCTCGATTACAACCTTTATTCATCCAGTATCTCTAAAACCTCAAAACATGAAAGTTGTAGATATATTTCTTAGCGTTGCACAGAATTTTGAATCATCTCAATCGGAGCTCGGATGAGATAATTATGCCCAGAATACGAAGCAGTGGCGAAACTGTCCGAATTCCCCTAATTAATTCCGTTTTTCAATTAACACCTCCATTTGCTTCCTAAACCAAAATAAAGTAATAATGAGTACAATTAGGAAACAAATACATATAAAAGCCTAAACATTAAGGGGGTTAAATATGACATTTTGCATTCCCATCATTCTCACAAAGATCCTACTTGTCATTGTCCTACCGAGAAGAAGAAGCATTTCAAAAAGTTCAAATCCTTCCACAAGGAGAACCAATCTTTTCCGAAAAAATCTAAGGCCCGGTTCCGCAAGAAACGTAGGACTTATTTTCAAAAAAAGGAAAAGGGCTCTCCAAAAGACCGTCACTGTTTCTTTTGTAAACAGCCTAGCCACTTTGCAAAAAATTGTCCCAAAAAAAAAAGTCTGCTCACCAGTTGATTGCCCTTGATCCGGCTCTTGATGAACATGATCTCGAATCTTTCTATTCTGAAACAGACGAGCAAACCCCTGCCACTGTTTTTGCGATTGATCTTCTAACCATCCCAATAATGGAGGACATTTCCTCATCCGATGGATACTCTAGCAACAGTTCTCTCCAGTTCGGGTTTTTCCCCATGAACCTCTCAGTCCAAGTCCCAATGGTTGAGCTCACCTTGTATCTCCACTCAAAATATGACCGGCCTATCAAGCTTATGGCCCTTTTTGACATTGGTGCTACCTCAACTATCTTGAATCCTGACGTGCTCCCTACAGACTTTGGCGACCCCACATTCGTTGGTTCACTGCTACAAATGGCGGAGATTTGGGTTTCCAAGCCATAGGCTTTGGGGTTTGTGAAAGTTGTGAAAAGACAGACATATCGGAGGTCCCTTAAGGGAATAAGGGAGTACTCTAGAGTGGTTAAGTAACCTTGGGGCTGTGAAATACGGAAGAATGGCCCATCGGTGGTGGGGTCCAAAGTGCAGTTGGTGAAACAAATGGCATGGCTGGTTGGCTTGAGTGCACTTAATGTGGTACAACTAATTTTTTAAAAACTTGATCTCCTGTTCTTGGCAGGAGAAATCTTGTTAATATGAAATGAGGGAAAGAATCTCTTGGTGGAGAGATTCTATACGGCCACGTAATTCTGTCAAATTGTCTTCATGACTTTGGAGATGGAAGTCACTTGAGACTCAATTCGTTAAAGACAAGAATTTTGGGCAACAACATTCTGTGACTGCCAATTTAATATTGTTTCTGCTGGTGAAAGCTTTTTGGGGTTTCCAACAGGATCGACAATGTTTGGGTCCTTAATCTTCCAGGAGTGAGAAATGTTGTCTGTTGTGAAAGGAGTAAGTGGAGGGAAAGTATATGGGGAAGAGAGGTTTGGAGGTGTGGGTCCTAGGCTGCTTGTGTACATAGCACATGGGGCCGCAGCAAAGGTTGGTGGCTTTATTGGAGGAGGAATGTGTTTGAGGGCCTTTTTGTAATAAGGGTTAAGATCCTAGTCATCATCCCAACCAGTGGGCTGGGAAGGGTACTGCATAGATGGAGGAGTACAATAAGAGACAAAATAGTCATATTTGCTAGAGGGTTGGCCTAAAGTGCCAAGGCGAGGGGTCGCCTGTCAACCGGGCCTTAAACTCCTTACAAGAGTTTTCTTCTTTGACTTCTTGTTTCTCTTTTTGTAGTGTTCATCAAACTCGGCATTGGCATAACATCATCACAATCACAAAGATCCCAGTACTCGTGACCAGTAGCGAGGATCCGAGACGGCGTACTGACGGGTGCACCCTCTGTGTCAAAAATAAGCGCGAAACATCATCATACTCGTTGTGGTGGAGGAGAAATGTGAAGAGGAGTGTTGATGAGAAATGATGAAAGGAAACAAGATGGTGTATCTTGTGGAGGAGTTTCCCTTTCATAACGGGTTTCCACTGTTCCATCAAGTAAGGTGCGAAAGGTGCAGGTAGTTGTCTGGATAGGTTGGTTCTTTTCTACAGTAGGATGAAGAGTCTTATAGGCAGTAAGCCACTTTTTTGGCATAAGAGTCAACAATTCGAGCCTTGGAATCTGTCATGGAACATAGGTGCGCTAGGGGCACATTGACTCCCACTTTGAGGAATAGGGCTTTATCTACCAAATCGGGGTCTCGAGGAGGAATAAGATCAAAAGCATGATTCTGAACTCGATAGATCAAGCCGGTAGTGAAGAGTGGCCATATACTCGCTAGTTTTTGGAATTTCTCCAACGACCGAACTTGGCCCTTTAGGGCATCTAATAGAACATTGTCCTTGAGAAGCATATTGAAATTGGGATAAAAGGTAACCATAACAAGTACCGCATTAAGAGTGGTCTCCATGCTACCTATGCGAGCATTGATATATTTAGGAAACCGAGTATCCAAAAGGGCAATGCGAAAGCAAGGTGGGAAGTCCTTTACGGCCATGAAATGTGAGAGTAAGACGAACACCAAATTGAAGGTGCGTGTAGTCTTCTGTAGCCATTGTGTCACCAACTGTGAGGGAAAATTGAGGGGGAAAAACTGTCGGACATGGTGGTAGGTATGCCATCTTTGGTCAAAACAGAACTATATACATATTCCTTTGTATGGTACTTGGGTGGTTTGACTAGGGCTTTAATTTTAGTAGCGTGGTTGAGGGGCTTTTTTGTATGGAGAGGGTATAAGAAGATTATCCAATGGAGTGGAATCCCCTCCTGGGGAGGTAGGACAATTCATAAAGAGACTCTACTTTATCTTTAAAGTCTCATACGTACAAGAGCCGTAGAAGAGCTAGCTGAAGAAGTAGAACTTCGGGGAGTAGAGATGGAAGAGGTACTAGAAAGAACGGGCTTTGTTAACTTTTTACTCATGGTGGATGATCTACATTAGTTCTAACTAAGAAAATATACTGACATGGGAAAATATCCATCCAAATCACAGAGCATGAAGTTTACTTATCTACAGATCTTACGGCAGGTTGCTTGTTTCCTTGCTTCTGATCTATTCAAACCTAATTTTCTGGATCTGCATGTGATTGATTCTAGCAATTGCTTCTTCTGTGGCCGGGTTGCTTGCAAATTGAGCACTTATTCATCCTCTAGGGAACCTCACAGCGAGGGAATATGCTTAACTCTTTTTTCTCCCTTTTCTGTCCTTCTTAAATGGTGAATGGATGATAATGTCAACCAACTTTGGCGACATCACCCATTGCTCTTTTGGAAGAACTGGATATATTATTTCTGAATAAGCCAGCATGTAGTGGTTTGTCATATAAAGAGGGGGGCAAAGTTCCATGTAAATTCTTGAACCAAAATCCAGCTTCCATTGGTGTTTCAATGCTGCTAGTGCATGAGGACAAGGTAAATGTTGAATGTCAAACACTTTACAGCTGCAAGTTTTACTAAAAAGGTTAACTAGGGCATCCGGACCATAGCCATGCATGGTGAATTCTTGAGCATTGAGAGGATAGGCAAACTATGCATTTGACAGTTTCATATGTTCTTGCAATAATTTTTCAACTGACGGAACAAGGGTTACGGTAAAATTATCTAACTCCGTACGACGCTCATGGAACCACCGTGACAATGTCCTCTAGATTGCATCAAAAAGGGCAACAATTGGAAACTCTCTTTCTATTAACAACTTAGAATTTATGGACTCAGTTATGTTCATGGTCATGACATCGAACCTTCTTTCAGGAAAGTAAGGTCTACTCCATCGCTCGAAACCAACATCATGCTCAAGATACTCAGTAATTCTATCATCTTTGATTTGGATTTGCCAAAAGTGCTCTTTAAACTCATCAACTCGTAAAGTTTTCCTGCCATGTAGTATATCTGAAGGAGTCCAACACACTTAAACTTTTATTTTATGTTCTCGCCAAGGTGCCTCATACAGAATCCGTGATGTATTTGAGGGTAAATAGTGGCAATCCCCTTCTTTATAGAGTTGTGCCTATCGGATATTATGCACAACTTGTCACTATCAGGCACTGTAATTGCTGAAAAAACCAAGTCCATGACTTATTGTTCTCAAAGTCAACCACATATCATGCAACGAGATATACGTGATTCTCCCTATCTAGTGCAACTGTGTAGTGACCACCAACAATGTACCTCTGTTTCCCATCAAAAAGCAACCATCAACAGCAACACATTTCTCATGTTTATAAAACCCCTTATAGTAGCACCGTAAGCAACAAAAAAATATTTAAATCTTATATTCTTGTCCCATTTCAAAGTCGTCTTACTACCTTGGTTTGTCAACTCTAGCATATAACGGTATGCTTCTAATACTGCATACCGTGCTTTGGCATGCCCTTCACAAAATCTTGTGCATGTTGTCTCCCTTTCCAGCATTTCCAATAACTAACATCACATCACAACTCTGTGCGCACACGTCTCTGAATGTCCTTGGGAGATGGACCTTTCCCTTCAACAAACTGACTTTTGACAAATTGTCCAATAACATCAGTGAAGGCTTGTCGATGCTCGCCTGAAATAAGTCCCAACCCACATGTGTGCTCATGGGCATATGTGCTAACAATAAATTTTTCGAACTCTGCCAACCTTCTACAATAAACCCGCCACTTGCACTTTCGATCACGACATGCAACTGTCATTACCAATGAATTAGAATTTTTGGTGATGAACTCAAAATTACCTCTCACGGATATTAGTTTTAGCTTCCTCACCACTTCCTCCTTGCTGTCAAATAAATAACTTACCTGCAAATCTGATCCATCAATAAAAACGTGAGGTGATTCACTGCTACCCGCAATTGTTGCCTCTGAACCTACATAAATGACCATAGTGTTCTCTTCCTCACAAACTACACCTTTTACATAATCTGTATTTATAGGAATCTCTACATCTGCGAGAACATGTACGAGGTCCTCCTCGTTTACATTTTCATTTTGCCTCATATGACCAACCACTTTTACAATGTCCTCCTCACCACCCAAATCACCATCTACTCTTGATTTTTAACAAAGAAATCAATGCCCTCGTAGTTAAAATTAAAACCAGCATTCTCCCTACCCAAATCACCGCTTACTCTTGAACCAACTTCCAAAGCTTTATCCACAACTGAAACCATTAAAATCAGCCTCGAACCATTATCACCCACATCATCCATAAATAACTTCACATCTTCATTAGACATTAATACAATATGAGGTACCTTTAAAATTGCAAGAGCTTTGCTTAAAATATACTTCACAACTATATCACTACGTATACCTGATCGCTTAAGCGATCTCCTGCCATATACCAGACTTATAGCAGATCGCTTAAGTGATCTTCTACCATATACTTGATCGCTTAAGCGATCTACCATCAGCTGCATTATACCAGACATACCAGATCACTTAAGCGATACACCAGATTGCTTAAGTGATCCATCAGATCCAAAACACATTTTCAGTCATCTCCACCTACAATCGGTGCTACCACCCCTAGCTACCCACAATATAGGAAAATATTCAACAAATTTCACTCCTTTCAACTTGCATTACACCAAACACAACGTAACAACCTAAACAACTAAATCAAAATCATAACCCAAACCCAATCCATCATTAAACTTTTGTAAATCAAAATTTAAAATGCAAAGAGTTGATACACATACCAGGACGAAATGTTAGGAGGAGGAGGAGGCGGATCTTTGGCGAAAAAGATGTTAATGACGGAGGAAGAAGATAGTGTTAATGGTAGAGGAAGAAGAAGATGTAGAGAAAGGAGGAAGAAGAAGATGTAAACAAAGCTTAAAAGAAATAGCAACCAGGGGAGGTGGTTAATGTGGCGGGAGGAAGAAGAAGAAGGTGTTTGGGTTTGTTTGCAAGAATTTTAGCTTTTTGGGGACATATTATAATTTTTAAAAGATTATACAATACTTTATTACTCATAATTAACCACTAATCATGTTTAATTAACCTTAATCAATAATAAGGCTATTTACTTAACACTTTAAAATTACATGGCCTTTTAATTAAATTTGAACTTTATTTGATCTTTTAATAAAATGACCCCCTCGAAGTGGGTGTTTTAATATATATATATATATATATATATTCTTAAATTTAATTCTTTTTTCCCTAATGAGAAGGGCTTTTTTATAAACCCCTTATGTGTTTGGGTTTTTATTTTACCCTCAATGAGCATCCGTTGATTTCAAAAATAGCACTTAACCCTGTGTGTTTGACTTTTTTTGCAGTGACAACCTTTTGGTTTTTAAAATGTCATCAATTCAACCTTCAAATTTATCAATAATTTCATCAATTTAATCTTAAAAAAGTGTATAAACCTCTTAACATTATTGGTAGATTTTAGATATTAAATTGATTGAATTTGGATGAATGATAAAAAGGTCATCCCCTTCAAACTTAAACATAATAACTTAAATGTCCATAAAAATTAAGGCTTAAGGTCTGTATTTCTGAAACTAACATGTGCTCATATAAAAAAGACCAAACATACAAGATTATAGTCATATTTTGAAAAGGGTAGATCTAAGCTACAGTCCCTTCTTAAGGATTCATTGAATAAAATAAAAGAAACAGAAAGTGATTTTTGTTTTTTAATAGAATGAGAATCAAAACTAAATTTCCTTTTTTTCTTTTTTATGATGAGTGTCCAGACCAGTTTATACGCACCTCTTCCTTTTTTTTATGATGAGTATCTAAACCAATTTATACGCATCTCAATTAATCATTTAGAGTCATAAAACTATCATAAAAGAGTTTCAGTAGTTATCCCTAGTAATAACTGAAGAGAGACTCGAATTCAATACCTCTTAAGTAATGACCTAAAAATCCCTAGATGTCATCAAACATATAGAGATAGTTCCTTTTTTTATCGGCTAAACACACGTGATTTACTATTAAAAAAGAGATAGTTTCTTTTTTGAGCAATACTAGTCTTACAAAGACAAAAACAAAGAGGATATACAAAGACAATTCTCACCCTTCATCTTCATGATTTCTCTCTCTCTCTCTCTTTTTCCGTTTTTTCTTTGTTTTTTCCTTCTTACCGATGTCACTTTGTAGCCCTATTTGTATTGCCTTGGTAAGGATAGCCTTTTTTTTTTTTTTTTATGGGCTAAACACACGTGATTTGCTATTAAAAAAAAAAGTATACGGCTTATTAATCAAAATTATTTTACTTTGTAGAAATGAAATAATTTCTTAAAGATAGTACTTTTTCAAAATAAAAAAGAAAAGAAAATTGTTAGAAGGGAGAAAATAGTTAAAAAGAGAGAGAGAGAGAGAGAGAGAGAGAGAGAGACTGACAAGTGGAAGTAAAACGCAGCGTAAACCAGAGGAGAGGAGAAAAGGGGGTCCATGTGCATCAAGTGAGCAACAGGAGCCAAGAACTCCCCTCTTCTCTGTTCACGCAAAATTCCCCTTTGAATTTCCTCATTTCCCAGCCCCAAACCCTTTGTCACCGAGAAAAAAATATGATTTGGAATTCCCATTTACAGGTTTAGTGTTCCAACTCACATTCAAAACCATGTCTTTGAGAATAAAAGCCGTGGTCGACAAGTTCGTGCAGGAGCTCAAGGAGTCTTTGGATGCAGACATACAAGATAGGATTATGAAAGAAAGAGAGATGCAGAGTTACATCGAAGAACGTGAACGTGAAGTTGCCGAGCGTGAAGCCGCCTGGAAGGCCGAGCTTTCTCGTCGTGAGGTTCTTTTCCGTTCTTAATTTTACTGTTAATCAAATTAATTCTGTTTATTAATACTAGATGCATCAATTGTTTTGCTTACAATTACCAAAGTCATTACCTTTACCTGGGATTTTCTCGGAGTTATATCACTTTTTTCTCTTCTTGGATTAGTTATTTTCTTCATTCTGATTGCTAGTTCATATACCCAATTCAATTTCAGTAAGGGACAGAGGAACGCACTTCGGAATTTTTGAAGATAAATTCAGTTCTCTATTTTTTTTTTTTTTTTTATTTTTTTTATATGTTTGCTTCTCACTTTAAACGACAATTTAGACTCAGTGTTGACACATCCTGATGTGTAGAAACTTTGAGTTGTTATTTTACATCTGTCAGGAAACTCAGTGGCCATAAAAAATGTGTGCTTGTTGTTGAGTTGAAGATTTTTGTATATTTGAGACTATGGAAGTGAGCTTAGGACTTTGTATTTTATGTTGTTGTTTGAATAATCTTTTCACCTGTAGTTTAAGTTTTAAATGTGTGTTGTGATTCTCAAACATTATTCCTTTTCCAGGCTGAGATTGCTCGACAAGAAGCAAGGTTGAAGATGGAGAAAGAAAACCTAGAGAAAGAGAAAAGTGTCCTTATGGGAACTGCATCAAATCAAGATAACCAAGATGGAGCTCTTGAGATTACTGTAGGTGGAGAAAAGTATCGATGCCTCAGGTTTGCAAAGGCGAAGAAATGAGGCTTTACCGCAAAGGGAGTAGAACAAGGATAGATTTCATGATTCTCTGCTATAATGCATTTTTCTTAATCTTCCTCTCCCACTTTTCTATTCATTCAGTTGCATAAATATGTAAATTTAGGTTTGCATTTCAATTAAACTAGAATTGATGATGTCCTTGAGTATGAATTGATTCAATCAAGAAAGAAGGCATATGATTAATGAAATTGAATGGAGTATTATGATCCATTTTTTATTGTCTGCTCATACAAGTCAAGTATCCGGATGGGCCTTACTCTTAATTGTTTGCACATGAAAAAGGTTTTACTTTGTTTTTTTAAAATATATATGTATCACTTTTCTTTAAAAGAGAAATTATATTAGTCATATACTGGAACAACCTTTGCTACAAGGTTTACTTGTGTTATAGGCATTCATCGGATAGTGAGAATTTCTAGCTAATGATCTGTTAGATATATCTGTGCTGGGTTCAGATTCTGAGGAATACTGTGGCTTGACATGGATTCTGGAAATTGTATAACACATATCTAGATTATTTGATTGAAGTGATGTGTATACACATATCTAGATTATTTGATTAAGGCAATGTTTAGAGTGTGCTGCAACTCTAGTAGGACTACTTTGTTATTATTTCTGATTCAACATTCTTGTGATAGTGTGAACAATGATCTGCCTGGGAACTCCTTGTGTTGCATTGTAGAGGTTAATATGACTAGTTTGTGCCCACCTAATTCTCTAAAAGAAGGACAGGGAACAGAGGACAATAGCCAACCAGGCCGAATCATTTATAATTTTTTTGTTTTTTGCACATTGGAATTGCAGGTCTCTGGTTTATCACCACTCAGTCCAGAGCATGAATTCGGGAACACATCTCCCTGTTTTTTCCTTCATTACCAGCTGAAACCTGAGAAATTGTGCTAACATAAATTATAACTTTTGGCATGATTTTAGAGGGTGAGGTTAAATATACCCACAAAATTGTTCTTTACAGCCAACTTGTTAATAATCCCACTATAGTTCAAAACATATGATTTTTCAATCTGTTCACCCTCAAAATCCAACTATAATTATCGTTTTCCTCCAATGTAGTCTAAGGCAGAATTAGCAAACCAGAAATAGAATTGGACTAGCAACATCCTATATGGACTAAAGAAGACAATTCTGGAAAAAACTGCAAAAACATAACAGGATTCATATCTGTCAATGTAACTGAAAAGACTACTAAAAGATAATTCTGGCAACACGCTTGTCTTTGCTCAACTAAAAGATTCAAAGGAGGTAAATGAACAGATTGAAAATAGAAGGTAACTGAAAGATTTGTATTACTACATTAATATTTTAGTAATAAAAATATTTGCTAAATGAAAGTAAATTTGACAGTTATTTAGCATTGATGTAATGGGAAGGGAGTTATGGACAGTTATGGTAACTTCCTGCTCTTTCAGTTACCCCTTAAAAATTCAAATCACTGCAAATCTGCACCCTTTCTTTGCTCAACTTACTAGTTATCAAACTTTAAGTCACTCTATAAACAAATAGCTACTATCACAACTGCAGATTTTTACAACACATAGATAATAAACCAGTAATAGTCTTACAACTCGACGTGGCAGCTAAGTTGGCACTGTTACGCCAGTTCCACCACACCCAAGGCGGAAAATAATTTTGACAAGACCAAAGAAACGGTTGTTCCTTCATAGGGCATGATCTTTCCTTATGAAAGGATGGTTGTTTCTCACGGAAAAAATGGTCTTTCCTTACGAAGGAACAACCATTCCTTATATAAGGAACAACATTGTTTCAAGAAGAAGAAGAGGAGGAAGAGGAGGTTGTTCCAAAGCAAAAAAGAAAAAGAAGAAGAACGTCAAGGAACAAGGTTGTTCCAAGAAGAACAAGGTTGAGTCACTCTATAAACAAATAGCAACAATCACAACTGCAGATTTTTACAACACAGATAATAAATCAGTAATAGTAATAACATGAACCCTGACCTTCATGCTAAATGAGTAATGCAACGCCAACAAAACATTCTCACAAACTTTTCTTGCAACCCCGACGTAGCAGCTAAGTTGGCACCGTCACGTTAGTTCCACCACACTCAAAGCGCAAAGGAGGAGGAGGAGGAGGTTGTTCCAAAGCAATGAAGAAGAAGAAGAAGAAGAAGAAGAAAAACCTCAAGGAACAAGGTTGTTCCAAGAAGAAGAACAAGAAGAAGAAAAAGGTTGAGTCACTCTATAAACAAATAGCCACTATCACAACTGCAGATTTTTACAACACATAGATAATACAGTAATAGTAATAACATGAACCCTGACTTTCATGTTAAATGAGTAATGCTACACCAACAAAACATTCTCACAAACTTCTCTTGTAACCCTGATGTGACAGCTAAGTTGGCACTGTCAGGTTAGTTCCATCACACCCAAGGTGCAAATGTTGATCCCAGAAGAAGAAGAAGAACCTCAAGTAACAAGGTTGTTCCAAGAAGAAGAAGAAGAAGAAGAAGAAGATTGAGTCACTCTATAAACAAATAGCCATTATTATAACTGCATATTTTTACAACACATAGATAATAAATCAGTAATAGTAATAACATGAACCCTAGCCTTCATGCTAAATGAGTAATGCTACACCAACAAAACATTCTCACAAACTTCTTTTGCAACCCCAATGTGGCAACTGAGTTGGCACTGTTACATCAGTTCTACCACACCAAAGACACAAAATGATTTTGACTAGACCATAGAAACAGTCGTTCCTTCATAGGGAACAACCATTCCTTATGAAAAAATAGTTGTTTCTCACGGAAGGAATGATCGTTCCTTACGAAGAAATAGTCATTCCTTATGTAAGGAACAAGGTTGTTCCAAGAAGAAGAAGAAGAAGAAGAAGAAGAAGAAGAACACATTGAAGAAGATGAAGAAGAACACATTTGAAGAAAAAGAAGAAGAAACACATTTGCAGAGGAAGAAGAAGATTACATAATTTTATTTGGCCCCATAAATATAAAAAAAAAAAAAAAATTGGTGTTGTGGGGGGGGGGGGGAATTTTCTTGGCCCATAGGATTGGTCCTAGGGACGGGTTTAGGGTTTAAGGTCCAAGTCTTAAAAATTTTCATTGGTCCCAATCAAGCCCAGACCCGAACCTAGACCCGGTTGGGACCGTCCCTACCCAAGTCTAGTATATATATAGAAAAAAACTTGGTAAGTGCAATTTGTCTATTAAAAGCGTAACTGAATGTTAATATCCGACTTAGCTTCTAGGTTGGAGCAACAAAAGATAATGTTATAAAGACTATTCTTGCAAGAAAAAATAATGATAAACGGTTCACAAGAAGTTTCAAAAAAATTAAGTTATTAGGTTAATGTGATCTTTATGGCCAATTCTATATGAAAAATATGAAAGAGAGAATTGATCTTTATATGGTTTATGACTTCAAATTCCTTTATCTTACATTTAAAACACATTTGTTATTCGTTGTTCATACAAATTGACAATTTTTTATTAAGGCAACTAATATGGCATAAAACACAAAGTTGTTACCCGTTACAATTGAATGATATTTTCTTATAATAAAGAAAAAATAAGTTGTTTATTCAAAATAAAGAAAGTGGTTTACTCAACTATGGTTTTTATCAACTATCAAACTAAAAAAAAATTGTGTACTCTCGATTCTCTCCATCGTTTTGGAATAAATATTATTAAATTATTTTATAAATGAAATTGATTATTTATAAATCAATGGAAAATACTACATCCACATCCTCTTCTCACAACCCCGACGTGGTAGCTTGTCGTTGGTAAGCTTGGAAAATGGGTCATGCCCATTTGCGAGCTAACCAATGACGAGCGGCCATATTGGGGTTGTTCCTCTTCATCTTTGTCTTCATCTTCGTCTTTGTCTTCCTTTTCCTCTTCCTCTTTCTTCTTCAAGGAAGAGGAAGAGAAGAGGAAGAGAAAGAGGAAGAGAAAGAAAAAGAAAAAGAAGAAGAAGAAGAAAAAGAAAGAGATGGAGATGGAGATGAAGAGGAAAAATAAGGAGGAGAGAAATAAGGTACTTGTTATGCCTAAAAAATTAGGGCTAGTATAAGCTTACATCAACAAGCACCAATTAGAGTTCAAGAAGGCTTCGCGCATCCAAGTGCTACCATATTGACCCAAGACATAAAGAATACAACTATCATCAACTTATCAGATTCAGGTTTTATCTATGAGTGACTAAGGACCGCACACCTGTCTAAGCCCTAGATAATTTTAGGATATTTCCTAAGTTATCAGCCAATGGGAGGCAAGGAAGGACTTACATGGCACCTACCCACTTGCATATTTGTAATCATTACCTTGAATTCTTTTACTATAAATAGAGGACTCCCCCTCTCATTTTAGGGATTCTGATATTGAACCCTCATTTTGATTATAATCTTTACTTTCAGAGTAAAGATAACCTACGAGAAAGAGACTGATTTGATATTCTCTTTGAGTACTCAGTTATTGTACCTTTGCTCATTGTTCGTTATACGCGACTGACAGGTTATTCGCAATTATACGAAATCAAGCAAGTAGTAAAGCTCGAGTAAACGAGTGTCAAATCCCAAGAGAACTACCTACCAAGTACCAAACTAGTCTATTTTATTGCTATTTGATGAAACAAAATTTTAAGAATGAATTTAATGAAAAATAAAACAAACTAAAAACTAACCAATAGCAGAATTTTATTAATACTTTGGTAAAAAAATCAATATGACTAAACCTTGGGCACATATTTCACACCAATTTAACCCTATGCATTGACAATTATTACTAACCTAACTAAGCTTATTCTAAAGGCCAAACTCCCTAATATTCCACTAACTTTCTCTCAAACAATTAGTGAATTAACCCTTAAGCAACAACCCAAAATATCTCTAAGTTGGATTTAGAAGCTAAGAGATCATTAAGTTCTATGAAATTTACTAGAGCCTCACAGATCGCGGTAACCTATCTTTAGCGTTCGCTCAATCTATGGTTTTGTTACCTTAGACCAATCAGGTTTCATCTCTTGATCTCAACCCAACCCATAAAATCATTCAATTCTCAGGCCCTTAAGAATTGAAAGCATTACACACAATAATAAAACTTAGAATTAGTGCTCAATTTAAAATCGACAATAATAACAAAAACACATATTCATAAATTGGGCTACATCTTTAGCCCTAGAAAAGGGATTTAGTTCATAATTGTAGTAATAAAAACAACCATTGTATTAACAAACATGAGTTCAAGAAAGAAAAATAGAAAAACTTCTCTAATTGGTGAATGAGAACTGTAGGAATTCCAATCTCCAAAATAGTAGCCGTCTTTTCTCCTTCTCTAATCAATCTAAAAACTAATTAAAGACCCTTATTTATAGTGCTAGGGTTTGTAAAGAATTAAATGTCTTAAACCATTCAGATTTAGACTAGGAGAATACAATAACCCAAACAGGACCGTGATCCATCACTGCGCTGATAAGAAATGGTCGCTACAGCTGATCGTTCTTTCTGTCCCACGAGTCTGGCATCTTCAAAATTTGGCAAAGTTATAAAGACAAACTTTGTAGCCCTATGAATAATATTTCCAACGCCAAAAGAATCATCGAATTCAGATTTCCATAGCTAAACATCAAAGCACGCTCATCTTGAACGATTTCCAGGTTTTACGTTGTATCTTCAATACGTCACAACTTTCTCATTTCAACTCTGATTCTTGCACCATTCATTCCTACTCATCATGAATTCCGTCGACATCATTCTTCTTCATTCAAATATCATTTTTAACCTGAAAATCCTTAAAATACACCCATGATCCCATAAAAGGTATTTATGGAATAATTAACTCAAATTCACATTAAAAACACATTTTTCCGCAAATAATCCAATTGAATCACTAACAAAATATGTATTTTCAAGCTCTTGTGACCCCTTGTAATGTTTCATATATAAAAGAAACAATGGATGTAGGATTCGCTTTAAGCATTTGAACTACTTTAAAAACCGTTTCTCGTTCATTATTCAGTTTTTGTATTTGATTATATTGATCAGCTCTCATAATCATTCACGTGTAATTTCTAAAAACAGCTTAGCATTTTTCATGTGCGAGTCATTGGTGTCAAAATCATATATCAACAGTTTGGCGCTAGAATGAGGGCATGATTTTATATCTGCTCTTCATTCAAAATCTCTGATCACTTAGTTCTACTTGTGAACCAATGACTTGTGGTCTTGAAACCAAGTGAACTAGCACCAATAACAAGGAGATCCCTCGGGTATAGGATAACGTGGTGGATATCCCTATGACCTCTCAGCTCAATCCAGCTGTGATGAATTACTTGGAGAGGTTCAATAATAATCTCCAAATGGTTAGCCGAAGGTTAGATAGTTCGGATCAGTTGTACCACCCAATTCTAACAAGGTTGTGCCACCTCCAAAAACACATGTAGGTCACGCTAAAGCATGGAAACGGGTGAAAGCTCATACCATGCGCACTACAGGGCATAAGAATAAGTGAAAGCAAGTGGCTGACAATGGGCCAAAAGGCTTGAATGCTCCAATGGATACTAGTCTGAAGTAGGTAGAATACCTATAGCTTTGTGACTTAGCGGTATGTCACACCATAAGCCATCTCACACTACATCGCATAGGCACCCCCACAAGAGTGCATGGCATGGAGATTTCCATTATCGTTAGAACAATGGTTCCAACCATCACTGCGAGGGAAACACCCACCATAATAGGTGGTTCTGACCACCTCAGAGGTCAGGATAACTCCCCAACCTGTTCAATGCCTTCACATGGCTCCAGCCAACATGTGCCAAGGTATGCCGAAGGCTCTAGCCAAGGCTCGGAAGAGTTCGATCTGCGGTCTTTCCTTAATTGCAATCGTGGGGACCAAACCCACATTGTAGAAAGTGATCCTCAAGTGGCTCTGCTTCCTCAGATTAAGAAGTTATAGCGAGCTCTAGATCAACTTAGAGCTCAGTAGAATGAGCGAAGGCAGGTCGCTAAGGCGTCTCTCTTTTCTCCAACAGTTTTGACTGCTCCTTTCCTGTCAAGATTTAGAATGCCTGATATGAGCATTTGATGGGAATTTTGTTCCGCAGGATCATCTCTATGAATTTAACGACCTCATGGAGCTTCACCAAGTTTTCAACTCGGCAAAATGTTGCTACTTAGCAATGACTTTGACTACCCATGCTGAGTACTGGTTTAGATCGCTTCCACCAGGATCTATCAACTTGTGGCAGCAGATGAGTTCGTTATTTTTTAGACGCTTCTAGGCTAATAGGAAGTTCTCAATGTTGTTGAGCTCTCTCAACAACATATGTCAGGAGAGGAATGAATCTTTTCAGTCCTACATTGACAGGTTCCATAGGGAGTTGAATAAAGTGGCTAATACACCTAAAGATTCAGTTTGAACTCTTATTATTGCAGGAGTTCACCAGCAAACCGACTTGTGGAAGAAATTGCAATCCGAGGATGATATTTCCCTCACTAGCTTCTACAACCTCACTGAGAAATATCTCAGAATTGAAAATTCAGTGGCTGCTTTGAATCGCCATGACCCCGATCCTTTGACCAGTGCTCCCAGTTAAAGGGAGGAAAACCAGGAAGAAAATAGTAGAAGGCCTAATCGCAAATGGGCTAATGACAATTAGAGAAAGGGAAAGAAACAACACTTTCAGCCTAAGAAATCTTATGCCTAAGTTCCTTATCACAATCATGACAAGAATCAGTATACTCCAGTGAATGCATCAGTATCAACTATTCTGGATAAATCAGAAGAAGCTAATCTGCTCAAAGCCCTAGAGCCTATGAAAAATCCCCATTCTATAAGAAACAGCAAGAAATATTGATGTTATCATCGAGATAATAGGCACCATACCAATAAATGCCGAGCTTTTAAGTAGGCTATTGAAGACCTCATTAAAAAATGGCACTTCAAGGAGTATGTTGATGGTCCAACTCCCATTTGGAAGAAGGATCAAAATGACAATAGGAAGAAGTGACGTGGTCATAAGGGTCTCCATTTCTTGGGGATTATATTTGGAGGACCACACCTCACAGGGAATTCTCGACGTGCTCTGGAAAAGTATGCTTGAGAAGCTCGTCATGATCCCGTGAGTGTATTAAACATGGCACTGCAACCTACTAAGGTGTACATAGAGGAGGAGATTACCTTCTCAGAGAAAGACACAGTGTGATTGCATCACCCTCATGAGGATGCACTCGTCATCGAGACTGAAATAGGTCGGTGCTAGGTCCACATAATGTTACTGGATAATGGGAGCACCGTAAACATCCTATTTCAGTGAGCATTCAAGGAAATGTAATTTGAAGAGGTGGATCCTAAGCTTGCCTCTATCCCTCTATATGGCTTTATTGGGGATCATCTGATTCCCAAGGGAACGATTGCACTTCCCGTCACTTTGTGTGAGACCCACAAAGCGATCAAGGTGACAGAATTTCTTGTAATAGATTGTATGTCCACTTTTAATGGCATATTGGCATGACCTTTACTCTAGAACTTCAAAGCTGTCACCTTCATCTATCATCTGAAGGTGAAATTTCCCACTCCAACAAGGAGTGGGAAAGTCAAGGGGTCTCAGCGTGAATCTCATGATTGCTATGTAAGAGCAATGCAGATGACATGCAAAGGGAAAGAGAAGCCAGTGGGCATTCCTAAACAGGCTATGGTGATCCGCAGGATCAAACTACAGCCAAGTCTAGAGGAAGTAGCATAGATCCTCGTGTTCAGAAGGAGTATTCCCACAGTGGGCCTGTTGAAACTCTATCTGAGATGTCCATCGACCAGAATGAGCCAACTCTTGTGTTGAGAATTGGAAGCAATCTCACCCTCAGCTCGTTACTGATTTAATGAGCTTCCTTAGACAGAATATAGATGTTTTTGCATGGACTCATGTTGACATGGTCGGGATCAGCTTGAATGTATTATGTCATGCCCTCAACATCAATAGTGAGGTCAGGCTAGCTTGCCAGAAAAGAAGAGCCACTGACCTAGAGCGTTATGGTGCCTTAAGGTTGAGGTGGATATTCTCTTCTTAATTGGGTTCATTTGGGGAGGCTCATTACTCGAGTTGGGTCACCAATCCTGTTTTAGTGAAGAAACCCAATGGCAAGTGGCGAACATGTGTTGATTTCACATATCTCAACAAAGCTTGTCCAAAGGACAATTTCCCTTTGCCCAGAATCGATCAGCTCATTAATGTCACTTACAAGCACATGCTAGGGTGACCTACCAACGTTTGGTTTATAGTATGTTTTTCAAGCAGATCGGGAAATTAATGGAGATCTATGTCGATGACATACTAGTCAAGTCACATGTTGCTTCATATTACATAGCTAACCTCGTGGAAATGTTTGATATACTCTAAAGGTATAGAATATAACTTAATCCTCTTAAGTGTTTATTTGGAGTATCCTCAGGGAAATTCCTAGGGTATATGGTTAACCATTGAGGAATTGAAGTCAACCCCGAGAAGATCCAAGCTCTCTTAGATATGAAAAGTCATGCCAATCGAAAGCAAGTTCAGAACTTGAATGGAAGAATAGCGGCTCTCAGTCACTTCATATTGAGAGCAATAGATCGTTGTTTGCCATTCTTTATTATACTCAAGGCTAACAAGAGATTTAAATGGACTCCATAGTGTGAGCTAGCCTTCTAAAGCATAAAAGAGCATCTCAGAAAACCACCTCTTCTGTCCAAGCCTCTGTCGAAGGAAATCTTATTTCTCTCCAACTCTCAGTATGCGGTCAACGCAGCTCTCATTTGGGAAGAAGGTAGAATTTAGTGGCCAGTGTATTACAAGAGCAAATGATTATTGGATGCTGAAACACAGTATCTAAAGATGTAACGATTAGGAAAGCTGCGACCTTACTTCTATGCCCACACCATTCATGTATTAACCAACCACCCACTCAAGCAGGTCCTTTAGAAACCAAAGGCTTTGGGTAAGTTGCTCAAGTGGGCTATGGAACTAAGCCAGTTCAATTTGCATTAAAGACCAAAAGCAGCAATCAAAAGGCAGGCTGTTGCTGATTTTATTTTGAAGTTCTTTTATTAGTCTGATCAAGAATCTGAACAGTTAGCTAGTGAAGTTGTCCAAGAAACTATTCAAAACTTGTCAACCTAAAGTCTCTACATTGATAGGTCTTTGAACAGAAGAAAAATTGGAGCTAGTCTTCTGCTCATTAGCCTTGAGGGAACTCGCATTTATGGAGCCCTTAGTTTTGGGTTCAAAGCTACGAATAATGAGGCCGAATATGAAGCACTATTTGTCAGTTTGTGACTAGCAAGAGAAATAGGGTTAGATATGATCGACATCAGTAGTGACTCTCAACTGGTTGTCAACCAGATTTTGGAAGAGTATCAACCCAAAGAAGAGAATATGATCAGTTACTTGAAGAAAGCCAAGGCCGCACTCGAGCCCTTAAAGCATTATACGATCAGACAAATCCCGAGAGATAGTATTTATATCATGGATGCTTTGGCAAAGATAGCCTTACTGCTGGACTCCGATGCTCTAAATACTATTCCAATCAAGTAGATCGAAGTTCCCAACATCAGCTCATCTAATAGGTCATAGCCGCAACTGAATTCGTTTCTTGGATGACTCTGATTATTCGGTATCTCAAAGATGGGGCTCTTCCTAACAGCAGGACTAAGGCAAGACTCCTGCAAACTAGAGCTGCTCGCTACACTCTCATCGGAGATCAGTTGTATAAATGAGGGTTTAGCACTCCCCTCCTCTGATGTGCAACGGATGATGAAGCTGACTATATCATGAGAGAGATACATGAAGGGATCTATGATAATCACACTATCGTACAATCTCTCTCCAATAAGATTATCCGCTAAAGATATTATTGGCCCCTACTTCATGAAGATACCTTTAATTTTGTGAAGAAGTGTGATAAGTGCTAAAGATTTGCGAACATCCCTCGAGCTCCTTCCCACTAGTTAACGATGATGACCAGTCCTTGGCCATTCTCTATGTGGGGAATTGATCTCATCAGACCCATGCCAACCAATAAAGGTGGCATCAAATATGTAGTGGTCACAGTGGATTATTTCACTAAGTGCGTCGAAGTAGAACCTTTGGTCGCAATCACTACAAAGAAGCTCAAAGACTTCCTCTTCAAGAATACAGTGTGTCGCTATGGGATTCCTCATACACTCATCTCTGATAATGGGAAACAATTTGATAATAAGGAATTCAAGAAGTTTTGTGAAGAGATAGGGATTCATAAGAAATTCGCCTTAATAGCAAGACTGCTGCAAGCTAATGGTCAAGTTGAAGTTGTCAACAAGACTACCAAGCACACATTAAAGGCCAAGCTTAGCGCAGTCAAAGACAATTAGGCCGATGATCTCCTAAAGTTCTATGGGCATATAGAACAACTCTGAGAACCTCTACTTCAGAAACATCCTTCTCGCTAGCATATGACTGCGAGGCAATGGTTCCACTAGAAGTAAGAGATCTTTCACTTTGAAGAGAATTCTACAATGAAATAGACAATGAAGCACTCTTGTATGCAAGTCTGGACTTAGTTGAAGAATACCGCAATGAGGCTTGGTTAGGGATAACTTCCTACCAACAGTGGGCAAAAAGATTCTTCGACTCCAAAGTCAAGAGATGAGACTTTCGGGTTGGTGACTTGGTGTTAAAAGAAGTCTTTCTTGGTATGAAAGAACCAAGTGTGGGGGTATTGGGACCTAACTGGGAAGGCCCATATTGTGTTGCTAAGGTGATACGGCGTGGAACGTATCACCTCAAAAGGCTTAATGGTTCTAAAGTATCGCGAGCTTGGAATGCTGAACATCTTCGCCCTTATTATTAGTAATTTTGAACTCATTTATAGCTTGATCAGTTTTTTACTTGTAAATTTTTCATTGTTGTAAATGCTATGAATAAGATTATCCCAATTCTTCTCGAAGAATCACTTGTGTCGTAATCTCAAGTTTTGCATAATCTTATTGTTTACAATGTTTTACAAGTTTTATGATCAGATATGCTATATTTGTTTTCTAAAGTACTTAAGCTATAAAAGTGTTATCACAAGTGTTCAAAAATTCTTTTATATATTTCAAAGATATTTACAAAAGATGACCTGAAACTACATCAAAAAGATAGTACAAAAGACTTCATTGGAGCAGAGGAGAGAATGATCATTAGTCTTGATTACTAAGATCCCCAACTTTAGTTACCACGACCTTTGGGTTGTTCGGCTCATCACTAACCTCTAGGTCGTTCACTTGGTTTTCGAGGGCCTCTATTTCTTACTGATCGACCTCCAGGGCAGACTCTTGTTTTTCTTGCTCTTCGACCGCAACTGTAGAAGCAAGAGCAACTTGGTATTCCTCAAGGAGGTCGGAGATATCCACGTTAGGATTGTTCGATCGCAAGTTATAAATAGCTTGCAGCGCCTAGTGAGTAACCTTCCTTTCAATTTCGAGGTTTTGTTGCTTCATTTGTTCAATCAGCAAAGTGATTCACCCGTGAGCAAGTTTGAGATCGGTCTGCAATGCCCTCTTCTCTTTCTCTAAGCTTTCCCATAACTCAACTTGAGTATTTTTTGCTGCTTTTTCGCGCTCTGAGCTTGCTTGCAACCAACTCTTTATTAAGCCTCACTACTATTTGTTAGAGCTCCTTGTTGTTGTTATCCATTCTTCTCGAGCTCGGTCTTTTGAAAGTCTACTGCTTGCAAAGCAGAATTCCTTTCAGTCAGATATACATTCATCTGAATGTGGGTAGCCTTTGCCTCTTTGTCTAAAGCTACAAGATCTTGTTTCAGGCTTGCAATCTCCTCCATCTCATGGAGCTGGAAAAGCTAATTTTCATATTGTTGCGGGCCACATTTAGGGTGAGCAAAGACTGCATGGCAAGGAATAAAGAGTTAGTTTTTTCTTAGAAAGCTAAAAAATCGACTTATATGAAAGAGTTCTCAAAGAGAACAAGTCATTTTACTTGACTTTGCATCTAAAGTGTCATGGCCACCAGGTCGGTAGGTCGAGAGGCCACGTCCCTGTCAAGGGTTGTGGCAAGTTGGCATCCTAAAAGGGTGTAAACCACCGGCCGTAAATGGTTTGGTAGTTGCCTTAAAAGATCCAACACGGATTGGTCGAGCCTCGCTGTGGAAGGGACCCCTTCAACCTGTTCCTCTCTTGCTTTGCCCTGAGCGGTCATGGTCGCTCCCTCTTTCCCTTGCAAGCTCATAGAGGTAGTTGAGGTCTTGGGATTGTCCCTTGTAACATCTACTGAAAACTAGTACAATGCATGCATAATAACAATAGAAAATTGGGCCCAAAGTTTTCTTTTTATTACAATTCATGTGTCTTTTATACATAAAGAGTACTGTTTACAAAATGTATTTTAAAAGACAAAACAGGGAACAGTGTAGCTATTGCTCCTCGCTTGCCGACGCCCCTCCAACCGCATCAACACCTAGAACCTGCATCCACAAAGGAAAATAACGGGGTGAGCACAAATAATGCTCAATAAATAAAACCCTCTAACCGTCTGTCCCCGTGTGTGACTCTTAATTCTTTCCTTTTTTTCTAATTCTGTTTCTACTAAATACCATGACCTCATCTTACCGGAGGTACGGCCGGATGGCGTTCACATAGCACCATCTCACTCTCCATAACTATCGGGTGGAATTCACACAGTACCAACCCGTTCTTAGTGACTACCGAGTGGGGATCACAAAGCTCCTACTCGGTTTTCCTAACTATCGGGTGGAGACCACTTAGCACCTACCCCTTCCTCATGACTTTTGGGTAACGATCACCAAGCATTAACCCGTCTCTAGTCACTGTCGGGTGATGATCACAAAGCATCAACCCGCTTCTACTAAATGTTGGATGATGATCACAAAGCATCAACCCACTTATCTAATAACTAATCGGGTAGTGATCACAAAGCATCTACCCCATTTCTAGTACTCATTGGGTGACGATCACAAAGCATCGACCCATCTCTAAGGGCTATTCGGGTGATGATTACAAAGCATCATTCCAATTCTCATAACGGTCGGGTGATGATCACAAAGCATCATCCCAACTATACTACTCTTCTAATTCATTCTATTGTAGCATTTTTCAATGCTCTCTACCCTTAGAGTAATTGTACACACTAAGCTCTCTACTCATAGAGTAATTGCATACACAATTTTCCTACACTTTCTTAGGTCACTTTTCCATGTACAACTAGTGCCTATGGATGGTTCATCTTCACCAATGCACTTATGAGATGCCAACATGCAATGTTGCAAGAATTAAGGTTCATTACTCACACTCAAACCTCTATTAGGCATTTCATCAAACAACTCATGTGCACTATAAAACTTTATCATAGCCATGATTCTAAAACTTTTCCTAACCATCCAGAATGGGGAAAAACCCCTTCACAAAGCCATAATAACCTGTCAAACAAAACACTTCCAAAAAGGGTTCCATAACACCCCTTCAAATCCATCTCAACTACCTTGCCAATCCAACAACCCATTTCTCATATTTGCAATGAATAAACAACCACAAGGCATGGAAATCTCTATTTAATCCTTTATACATGACATATTACATGTACATCACATACATACATCAAGTCTATCAAAGCCCTAATCAAGAAATTTCATAAATCTCAACTTGGGTTGGGTTTTACTTACCTTGTTATGGAGAGACTTCACCAACTCTTCCTTTCACTTGTTTAGCTTGACTTTCCCTCTAATCTTAACCAAAAGAATGAAAACCCCGAAATACCAAAATGAACTAAAACTCACAAATCACACAACTTAAGGAGAAATCCTTACCTTAGGAAGCCTTAGGTTACTATTCCACCCCAAATCACTTCAAAACCCCTTGGAATACCTTGATCAAAAGAAGAGAGAAGTTGAGAGGAGTAAAGATGGGAAGTTGCGTTTGAGAAGAAGAAATGAGGGGTTTCTTTGATTCTAATTCCTTTTAATGAAATATAAACACACTCATTCCCATTTTGCCCTTATTCTTCTTTGGGAATTCCATCCATATCCTTTGATTCATTACAAACTCACCCCTATATCAACATATTCTCCATGAAAATTCCTTACAATTAACTCCCCACTTTTCCTGCTAATTAGGGGTAGAAAGGTCAAATTGCCCTTAGGGAAGAAAATATCTAAAACTCAATAAACAATTTAATCGGCCCGTCGCCGCAGAAGAAACTTCTGTCGCCGTGGCGAAACTGTCCAGAGAGTTTCCCCGTGGTTTAAACACATCTTCGCCGCGGCGAAGATTCTTCTTCGCCCGCAAGCTTGGTACACTAAAATTCTTCGGTTTTCAACCAATTTCAGGGCAAACATTCAACATAACATTCAATCAACTAATATTACCAAAAACCAATTCAAATAAGAGCAAAAGAAGAGACAATAACTACGTACCTCAAGTGGGGCGTTAATATTCTCCCCCCCTTAAAAGAATTTCGTCCCCTGAAATTCATGCAAATAACTCTGGGAAACGATTCTGCATGTCTCGTTCTACTTCCCAAGTGGCCTTTTCCACTTTGTGATTCCTCCAAAGGACCTTCACTAGCGAACACTCTTGTTCCGAAGTTCTTTAACCCTTCGATCTAAAATCTGAACTGGACGTTCTTCATATACTAGATTCTTTGCTACTTCAACGTCTTTTACGCTCAGGATGTGGAGGGGATCACTTACATACTTCCGTAGCATCGAGACATGGAAGACATCATGCACCCTGTCCATGCTAGGTGGTAGTGCCAATCTACAAGCCACCTTTCCTACTCGTTGCAAGATCTCAAAAGGACCTACATACCTCGGTGCTAACTTCCCTTTGGTTCCAAAGTGCATTACCCGCTTGTAGGGGGAAACTTTCAGAAACACTTTGTCGCCCACTTGGAATTCTACCTCTTTCCTCTTCAAGTCGGCATAACTCTTTTATCGATCTTGGGCTTGTTTCATTCTATTTCAGACTAACTTCACATCTTCTACTAGCTTCTGAGTCATCTCTGGCCCAAGAGCGGTACTCAACTCATCTCTCTCTCCTACTTCATCCCAATGAAGCGGAGACCTACATCGTCTGCCATACAAAGCCTCGTAAGGCGCCATTTTAATTGTAGACTGATAACTGTTGTTGTAGGCAAATTCCACTAATGGTAACATCTCATGCCAGGATACTCTATAATCCATGCAACAGGCTCTCAACATATCCTCGAGCACCTGATTCGTTCTCTCGGTTTGGCCATCCATGCGAGGATGGTAGGCGCGATCTTGAATGCTAAACGGGTACCCAAACTCCTCTGTAAACTTGTCCAGAAGGCTGAAACAAATCTGGAATCTCTATCTGATACTATAGTCTTGGGCACACCATGCAATCTGACTATCTCCTTGAGGTAAATCTGAGCCAACTGATCTGTAGTGGTACTTTCCTTTATTGGAAGAAAATGGGCTGACTTGGTTAACCTATCCACAATCACCCATATAGCATTATATCCTTTCTGCACTCTGGGGAGGCCCCGTGATAAAATCCATTGAAATGCTCTCCCATTTCCACTCTGGAATACTCAATGGTTGAAGCAACCCTGACGGCCGTTGATGTTCTGCTTTCACCTGCTGGCAAGTTAGACATTTAGCCACAAACTCTGCAATGTCTTTCTTCATACCTGACTACCAATAGCCTTTCTTAATATCCTGATACATCTTGGTTGCTCCCGGATGAGCGGTGTACGGTGTGTCATGAGCCTCCATAAGAATTTTCTGTTTTAACTCCTCATTTGGAGGAATGCACAACCGATTTCTGAAATAGAGGACACCATCTCTAACAAAGAACTCTGTTGTCTTGCCCTCACGCACTTGCTAAACTGTCTTCTGGCACCACTCATCGGCCATTTGCTTTTCTCTAATTTCCTCTAGTAAAGAGGACTGTACCACTAGGCTGGCAATTCTTCCTGGAACCACTTCAATCTGCTCCTTAGATAATTCTTCTATTAACTCTTTCTGCCTGGTAAGTCGGAAAACATGGGCTTTTCTACTCAAAGCATCGGCTACTACATTGGCTTTCCCCGATTGATATTTGATCTCACAATCATAATCCTTAACCAGTTCTAACCATCTCCTTTGCCTCATATTCAACTACTTTTGGGTGAAGAAGTACTTTAAGCTCTTATGGTCGGTGTAGATATTACTCTTCACACCATACAGGTAATGCCTCCAAATCTTTAAGGCAAAGACCACGGCTACTAATTCTAAGTCATGCGTAGGGTATCTGGTCTCGTACTCTTTCAATTGACGAGAAGCATAAGTTATAACCCTACCTAACTGCATCAGCACGGCGCCAAGTCCCTGCAGAGAGGCGTCGGTATAAATGTCATAATCTACACCCTCCTGCGGTAACACTAGTACAGGAGCTGATGTTAATCTCTTCTTCAACTCTTGGAAGCTTTCTTCACATGCTGCTGACCAGACAAAAGGAGTTTTCTGCTTAGTAAGAGCTATCAACGGTTTAGCCAACTGGGCGAATCCCGCTACAAATCGCCGGTAAGTAACCTGCTAAGCCTAAGAAACTCCTAATTTCTTTCACTGTTCTCGGCTTCTGCCATTCCAGGATTGCCTGCACTTTACTCGGATCACGAAATCCCTTCCTTTGACACGGTATGACCCAGGAATACCACTTGGTTCAGCCAAAACTCACACTTGGAAAATTTAGCACACAACTTCTTTTCTCTCAGCCGTTGCAATACTAATCCCAAGTGTTTCTCATGATCTTCTCTAGACTTTGAGTAAATCAGAATGTCGTCGATGAAGACAACAATGAACTGATCCAAATACTCATGGAATACCCTGTTCATCAAGTCCATAAAAACTGCTGGGGCATTAGTCAAGCCAAAAGGCATCACTACATATTCATAATGCCTATATCTGGTACGAAAGGCCGTTTTAGCCACATCTTGATCAGCCACTCTTACTTGATGGTACCCAGACCTCAAATCAATTTTGGAGAACACTGTCGCTCCTTTCAACTGATCAAAAAGGTCATCTATCCGGGGTAGCGGGTACTTATTCTTCACTGTAACTTTATTTAACTCCCTATAATCAATACACATCCTTAGTGATCCATCCTTCTTTTTCACAAACAGATTGGAGCTCCCAAGGGAATGACTTGGTCGGATAAAGCCTTTATCTAAAAGCTCTTGGAGTTGCTTCTTTAATTCTTGGAGCTCACCTGGGGCCATTCGAGCAAGTTGGGGCTTTAGATATTGGTGCTGTCTCGGGTGCTAGTTCGATACTAAATTCTACCTCTCTCTCTGGAGGCAAACCCGGTAACTCTTCCGGAAACACGTCTAGGAAGTCTCGAACTACTGGCACTCTCTGAATCTCTAACTGTGGAAACATCACCACTCTGCACTACATGGGCAATATACCCCGAACACCCCTTTCTCAACATCTTCCTGGCTTTCACACTACTAATCAGCATGCTCAATTGATGGCCTTCTCCAAAACTAAACTTATCTCCACTATCGAGGTTAAACCTCGCCTTCTTTTTCCGACACTCAATCTCTACTCCATATCTCCCTAGGAAGTCCATGCCCAGAATCACATCAAAATCGGGCATATCAAAAACTATTAAGTCAACGGTTAACTCTCTACCCTGGATCACTAAGGACTCTCTTAACAAAATCTCTTGAGTCACGACACTAACCCCATCGGGTAGTTCTATCTTAATGGGTTGTGTCGTTCTAGTAGGTTTCAAACCTAATCTCTCAAGCATCCCATAAGATATAAACAAATGGGTAGCACCTGAATCAATTAAAGCATATAAAGGATCGCATGAAATAATAATCCGACCCGATAACTGGCGGATGGGTCGCCTCTGCTTCCCCGCCCCGTGCCACGGGTAAAAACTCGGCATTCGCAGCTCTCCCGAACCACCCCGAGTGGTTGGTGGAAGAGGAGCTTTACAATCTCTCATCATGTGCCCCGTGCCCCGCCGCCGGCACCTATAGCACACTCTCTGATCCCTCAGACACTCTCCCGGGTGATTCTTCCCACATTTAGGGCAAGGAGGAAACCTTTCCGTCCGAGGTCGCTTATTCTTCCACTCCTTTCTATTCTGTCTATACTGAAACTTCTTCTTCTGATTCTTCATTTCTTTGCCTCTTACACCCTCATGCTTCTCTCTCTGGGGAGTAGAGGGTAGCTCCTTTGGTCCTCCTGTCGAGGATCCTACGGGGAAGATTTTATTCTCAAAAATCTCCGCCTTCATTGCCCGCCTCAAAGCCTCACTATAATTCCGAGGAGGGTTGGAGCTTGTCATTATATCCCGGGCTATCTCCGGCTTCAACCCATGCACAAACTTATCCCTTCTCAAGGCCGGAGTACTAACTATTCCCGGTGCAAACCTTGCAAGGGCGTTGAATTTCACTGAGTACTCCTTCACAAACGCTAGTCCCTCATCAGAACGATAAATTCTTGGACCTTCTCATGAACTTGGTCCTCTGTTCTATACTCAACCTCAAACTCTTGCCTAAACTCTTCCCACGTCATTACTGTCGTGTCATGAGTTTCTTCCATTAATTCCCACCAAATTCGGGCATCACCCCGAAACAAGAAACTCGCATACCGGATCTTCTCCCGGTCTGACATGGGAAATAAACCCGTGGCTTCGTTCTACTGACCCAAGCCACTCTTCGCTATCACCGGATCTGTAGTACCCTTAAAGCTTTGAGGGTTGATCTGTGGAAAGACCAGTAAATCGGTTCCACTGTTCGCACTCGGGGAGGTATCGTTGCCCTCTTTCGACAAAGCGCGAATCGGGCGCTGTCAGACGGGGGTACAACTCTCCCCTGAGTTTTAGCCATAACTTGCTGTATAATTCCCCGGATTCTAGCTTCATCCAAGGGAGGGGGCGTAGACTCTGGTGGGTTAGAAGGTTCTCCTTCATTCACCACACCTTTACTGCGATTTCGATAACTACGCCTCATCTACAAAAGGATCACACTAATGAACTCAAGAAACAATTACTGTAAGGAAAGAATTACTCACACTCCGGTTAGAGGACGTCGTGGCGATGAGAATAGTACACCTGTTCAATCCCAAAATCTTTGCTCTGATACCAAAAATGTAACATCTACTGAAAACTAGTACAATGCATGCATAATAATAATAGAAAATTGGGCCCAAAGTTTTCTTTTTATTACAATTCAGGTGTCTTTTATACATAAAGAGTACTGTTTACAAAATGTATTTTAAAAGACAAAACAGGGGAACAATGTAGCTATTGCTCCTCGCTTGTCGACGCCCCTCCAACCACATCAACACCTAGAACTCCGCATCCACAAAGGAAAATAACGGGGTGAGCACAAATAATGCTCATAAGTAAAACCCTCTAACCTGCTCGTCTCCCCGTGTGTGACTCTTAATTCTTTCCTTTTTTTCTAATTCTGTTTCTACTAAATACCATGACCTCATCTTACCGAAGGTACGGCCGGATGGTGTTCACACAGCACCATCTCACTCTCCATAACTATCGGGTGGAATTCACACAGTACCAACCCGTTCTTAGTGACTACCGAGTGGGGATCACAAAGCTCCTACTCGGTTTTCCTAACCATCGGGTGGAGACCACTTAGCACCTACCCGTTCCTTATGACTTTTGGGTAACGATCACCAAGCATTAACCCGTCTCTAGTCACTGTCGGGTGATGATCACAAAGCATCAACCCGCTTCTACTAAATGTTAGATGATGATCACAAAGCATCAACCCACTTATCTAATAACTAATGGGGTAGTGATCACAAAGCATCTACCCCATTTCTAGTACTCATTGGGTGACGATCACAAAGCATCGACCCATCTCTAAGGGCTATTCGGGTGATGATCACAAAGCATCATTCCGATTCTCATAACGGTCGGGTGATGATCACAAAGCATCATCCCAACTATACTACTCTTCTAATTCATTCTATTGTAGCATTTTTCAATGCTCTCTACCCTTAGAGTAATTGTACACACTAAGCTCTCTACTCATAGAGTAATTGCATACACAATTTTCCTACACTTTCTTAGGTCACTTTTCCATGTACAACTAGTGCCTATGGATGGTTCATCTTCACCAATGCACTTATGAGATGCCAACATGCAATGTTGCAAGAATTAAGGTTCATTACTCACACTCAAACCTCTATTAGGCATTTCATCAAACAACTCATGTGCACTATAAAACTCTATCATAGCCATGATTCTAAAACTTTTCCTAACCATCCAGAATGGGGAAAAACCCCTTCACAAAGCCATAATAACCTCTCAAACAAAACACTTCCAAAAAAGGGTTCCATAACACCCCTTCAAATCCATCTCAACTACCTTGCCAATCCAACAACCCATTTCTCATATTTGCAATGAATAAACAACCACAAGGCATAGAAATCTCTATTTAATCCTTTATACATGACATATTACATGTACATCACATACATACATCAAGTCTATCAAAACCCTAATCAAGAAATTTCATAAATCTCAACTTGGGTTGGGTTTTACTTACCTTGTTATGGAGAGACTTCACCAACTCTTCCTTTCACTTGTTTAGCTTGACTTTCCCTCTAATCTTAACCAAAAGAATGAAAACCCTGAAATACCAAAATGAACTAAAACTCACAAATCACACAACTTAAGGAGAAATCCTTACCTTAGGAAGCCTTAGGTTACTATTCCACCCCAAATCACTTCAAAACCCCTTGGAATACCTTGATCAAAAGAAGAGAAGTTGAGAGGAGTAAAGATGGGAAGTTGCGTTTGAGAAGAAGAAATGAGGGGTTTCTTTGATTCTAATTCCTTTTAATGAAATATAAACACACTCATTCCCATTTTGCCCTTATTCTTCTTTGGGAATTCCATCCATATCCTTTGATTCATTACAAACTCACCCCTATATCAACATATTCTCCATGAAAATTCCTTACAATTAACTCCCCACTTTTCCTGCTAATTAGGGGTAGAAAGGTCAAATTGCCCTTAGAGAAGAAAATATCTAAAACTCAACAAACAATTTAATCGGCCCGTCACCGCGGCGAAGAAACTTCTGTCGCCGCGGCGAAACTGTCCAAAGAGTTTCCCCGTGGTTTCAACACATCTTCGCCGCGGCGAAGATTCTTCTTCGCCCCGACGAAGCTTGGTACACTAAAATTCTTCGGTTTTCAACCAATTTCAGGGCAAACATTCAACATAACATTCAATCAACCAATATTACCAAAAACCAATTCAAATAAGAGCAAAAGAAGAGACAATAATTACGTACCTCAAATGGGGCGTTACATCCCTCGAGGTCGTCCTCGCAGAGAAGAGTTGATAGGGTTGTAGCCTATCTGGCAATATCCTGAAGCCTTCTGATTCAAATTTAGTTTCATCTTCGGTAGTTATTATTTTTCTCTTATTTGTCTTCATAGTCGTGGTCTTCTTCCTCGATGTAGAAGTAGCAGTAGGCTGGGGAGCTTCTTCACATCACTCAGAGGGTGGTTACCTTTCGGCACCAATTTGTATCCCCCTTACAAGGATATCGCTAGAGGTTGCTCCAACTGGTTCAATTGGATTAATCTCGGGGAATGTGAACCCCCAGGCTTTTTTGTTGTCTTTGCAACCTTCGGTGGCATAGTTGCTGCATAGCATACAGACAAGTAAGCAAATAGAGTTTTCTTTTGCTAAAAAAGACTTAAGAGCTTTTCTATGTAGGAAATACTTACGAGCTAAACCATCCAAATATGCATCAGGACTAAAAAACCCATATTTCTGAAGGTTGGCAGTAGTCACGAGTAGCCTTGCATCGCAACTCTGGTGATGCAATCGATCAAATACTTCAATGTTGCTGCAATCAACTAATGCCGACAATCTAGTTGTTTTGTTTCCTATAAGAAAGCAAAAGGTTCATTAACCTAATATGCTTAGGAAGAGTTAAAGTTAAAAGACAAGCGATTTGGAAATTAAAAGGAAAATTAACTCGATTCCTTAAATTTACAGACTCCATCTTACTCGAAGAAAAAATATTTGGTTTCATAAGCCCCTACGTTGTTGGGGTAACCAAATATGCCTCCCTCAATCGTTGATCACTTGGAGAGGTATTACAAATACTTGTCTTTACTCTTCTTTAAGTAATAGGCGTATCCAAGTTCCTCTATTGTTGGCTCACCAAAGTTGTGTTTGCCAAATGTAATATACATAGCAACTGCCATCATATATGCATTTTTCGTCAATTAAAATGGCACTACCTGGAAGTGGTCGAGAATCGACCTAATGTACGGGTGAAGCAGTATCCTCATTCCACATTTGAAAATTGCTTTCGAGATCATGGCCATTCCCTAGGAAGGATCCTGAACAGTATGTGACCTGTGTTGGAACACGTTTACGTTGATTGCATACTGATCTATTACTTTTTGAACTTCATCCTTCATAACTGTTAATTGTATCACCTTTCCAGGATCCGCCAAGGGGCCCGATGGCTGCGAGCTTCCGGGACCCGCCAAGGCGCCCAGTTGTTGCGAGTTGCCCTCTTTAGCTATTCTCGCCTCAAGGGTGCCCGTTTCCTTTAGAGTGTATAAAGGTGCAACATGTAGGGGTGACTCAAACTCTACATATGTGACCTCGTACGACAACTCGAAAGAGTAAAAGAACCATAGTTTCTCTTCCATAGCCCCCAAAACACTAAAAATTCTTAAGAATGATCTATGCCCTAGGTTTTGACTCGTAAAAGTGTTTCTTTTCAAACACTACCCAAGAATGTTCAACATTTAAACCTATCAGACATCCATACCTGCCATTATTGTAAAAACTAAGATTTTTATAGAAATGAAAAAGAGAAAAAAGGAAGAAATTTCTTGATCTCTTGACTGTTGGGAACAGATGCTATGTTGTAGCATTGAGTAAGCATTAATCGGGAAGAGGATGAACTGATTTTTTGAGTGCAAAAACGCTATTTTTCTCTCAAAAAACTTGAGTTTTGTGAAAAACATAAATGGGCTTTAGGGTTTATAAGGTGGAAGACAACACTTGGTTTCTTTTATAAGCGATGTTTGGGCAAGAACGCGTTTCCAGCCATTGATTGTGACCACGTCTCACCAATCTGCCCGAAGAGTGACCATCACGCTTCATGAAGATCAACTGGTGTTTCTCTTTATTGAAATTATCAAGCATTGGCGTGATTATCTTCTCCACGTTAAATGTGCCCTCATCCGTATTTGATGCTTTAAAAGGCAACAGCATGGCTTGCATTTAGTATTCATGGCTGACACTTACTGTGCGAGACACGTTTGTCAAATAAAGCTTATTTTATTGACCAAGATAGTTGTCAAACGCAATGGATAAAATCTGAGGAGGTCATTCGAATAAGACATTTTTTCCACATGTCAAGCTCGAACACCAAACGAGATGATTCTCAGTTTTTGACGGCAAAATGTTCTAAATGTTTTCAGGTCATGAATGACAGGTAAAGTTCAAAACACATTTTCATAGCACTAATAAAGATCTAGCTCAAGTCGTTAGACTTTGAGAACGATCACGTCAGGTCGCCTATGTAATTCTCGAGACCCATGTCACGATCTACACTTAGTTCGTTGGTCAGATCAAGCCATCAGCCTCTTGTCATTCGTAAATTTGTGGTTGTTCTCAATTGTTAGTTCGAGCATGCACTTCCCAAGAAAAATTAGATCACGGCATAATCATGAAGTTTTCAAGATTCAATTCTTGAACCTTAATAACTGGGGAGCTTCTGTTATGCCTAAAAAATCAAGCTGACATAAGATTACATCAGCAAGCACCAATCAAAGTTCAGGAAGGCTTTGCGCCATCTAGGTGCTACTACGTTGACCCAAGACATAAAGAATACAGTTGTTAACAACTTATCAGATTCAGGTTTTGTCTGTGAGTGACTAAGGACCGCATACATGTCCAAGCCCCAAATTATATGAGGAGATTTCCACTTGCACGACACCTACCCACTTGCAGATTTGTAATCATTACCTTGAATTAGAGGACTCCCACTCTCAGTTTCGGGATTATGATACTAAACCCTCATTTTGACTAAAATTGATCTTTGTATGGTTTATGACTTCAAAATTCCTTTATTTTACATTTAAAACATATTTGTTACTTGTTAGTCATACAAATTGACAATTTTTTATCAAAGCAACTAATATAACATAAAACACAACATATATGTTAGTTGTTACCCATTACAATTGAATGGTATTTTCATATAATAAAGAAAAAATAAGTTTTTAATTCAAAATAAAGAAAGTTGTATCCTCAACTATGGTTTTTATCAACTATCAAATTACAAAAAAACGTGTACTCTCGATTCTGTCCATTGTTTTGGAATAAATATTATTAGAATTATTTTATAAATAAAATTGATGATCTATAAATCAATAGAAAATACTACACCCACAACCTCTTCTCACAACCCCAATGTAACAGCTCGTCGTTAGTAAGCTCACAAAATGGGTCATGCCCATTTGCAAGCTAACTAATGATGAGATGCCACGTCGTGGTTGTTCCTCTTCGTTTTCATCTAACAAGGTAACGAAGAGGAGGAGGAAGAGGAAGAATTGAAAAAAGAAGAAGAATAAGGAGGAGGAGGAGAGAAACAATTTAACGAACAACCACGATTGTTCCTTCAGGAACAAGGTTTTTCCTTAAGGAACATTATTCCTTTTGAAGGAACGGGCATTCCTTCATAAGGGACGATTGTTCCTTTTGAAGGAAAAACTGTTTGTTTCTCATAGTGCCTTGGGTTCCTTGGGTGTGGTGGGAGCTAAAATGACAGTATCAATCTGCTAATACATTAGGGTTGTAAGAAAAAATTGTGAGATTATGTTATAAACGTATCATTTTTCATGCTAAATTGCTTTTGGTGTTCTCAGTCATTTGTTTCAATGGGGCTACTATCAGAGGAAGAAGGGCAACACCAGCTCCTAGTTCTGGTGCATAAGGAATTGTATATCACAACAGAATGAACTCTTTTATATTTAATCTCAAGAACTTTGGTGCTAAAGTTGATGGCCAAACTGAAGACGACAAAGTTTGTTCTCTCTACCCTCTCCTGAAAAAATGATTCAAGGAACCATAGCTCATAAATTTATTTAATTTTCGAATTGAACTTTTGGCTAGTATAGTTTATGAAAGGGGTAGATGTTTGCCTTACTTGTAGATGGTTATTTTCCCTATGCTTTTTACTCCCTGAATCGTATTCATGAGCCTGAAATTTTGCGTAACTTGCTCAAAATTAGCCTCAACATTGGTATCCAATCTTGAGCTTGAGCTTCTAAGTTTGTGCAACAAAACTATTTTATTTTGTTAATTGATACAAGAGGGTAATCATAGAAAATTGAGAAGCAAGGACTGAATACTTCCCTAGGAAATTAGCGAAAATTTGGCCCTCACAATTTAACTGACTACTATAGTGTTTGTGATCTACGCTTTCAAAGCAGCCTGGAAGGAAGCATGTGAGACAACAGGTGATGTAAAACTTTTGATTCCTGGAGGGACATACCTGATTGGCCCCTTGAAGTTTGCAGGCCCCTGTAAAAATGTATCACATATAGCCATTTATTTGAAGGTCAGGTTCTAATTTTCATCAAGTGGTGGAATAACTTTCGTTTTCCCGTCGTGTATAATCCAACTCTTTTTTAGCAAACCCTCTTTTGATGATGTCTGGGAATGAATTTTCAAGGTTATGTGAAGGCAACAACGGATTTATCCAAGTATAGATTTGGTGCTGGATGGGTTGAATTTGGATGGGTGGAGGGACTAACATTGACTAGAGGAGGAACCTTCGATGGACAGGGTGCTAAAGCGTGGCCTTACAATAGGTGCCCTACCAACTTCAATTGCAAACTACTTCCAACTGTATTTTCAATAATATATTACCGTTAAACTTTCAGTTACTTTAGTTCACTGCTTTCCAAATTGTCAATATCTGTAGGCCATATTGGCTTGTTATTCTGAAGATAATATATGTGGGCAAATCAAGTGGCTTTGGGATAGGTGATTTTGGCCCTAGGATATGTACGGCTTGCTTGGTGATGCTTCACCAAAAGCAAAAAAGTAGCCAGACAAGAGTAAAAGCTCATGTGAAACTTTGTTCTTCTTTCAGAATGTGAAATTTGTGGCAATGAATAGGACTGATGTCCGGGACATAACTTCACTGAATAGCAAGTACTTCCACATTGCGCTAGTTGAGTGCAAGAATTTCAAAGGCAGTAAAATTAAAGTTTCAGCACCTGCAAATATTCCAAACACTGATGGAATCCACATTGAGAGAAGCTCTGGTGTCTATTTTTCAAGATCACATATTGGTACTAGGGACGATTGCACTTCTGTTGGACAAGGAAATTCCCAAGTCACTATCAGTAGCATTACTTGTGGACCTGGTCATGGCATCAGGTAAATCTGCATTCTCTAATGGCATTACCTCCAATTATTAGTTATCAAACTCTTTATTATTGAACATATATTTGCAGATGTAGTGTCGGAAGTCTGGAAAGATATCGGAACGAAGGAGATGTAAGGGAACCTGTCGTTAGAGATAGCATCTCGACAAATACCTTGAACGACATTAGGATTAAGACATGGGCTAACTCACCAGGCGGCAGTGTAGCCACCAACATGACATTCGAAAATATTGTGATGAACGATGTGACCAATCCTATTATAATTGATCAGGCATATTGTCCATTCACTTCTTGCCCTGCAAAAGTAAGTTGGTGTATACATTTCAGAAAAATATGTAATCGGGGTTGTCGAAAAGAGGTGATTATTGATAAGTCTGATTAATAATTAAATGCGGGAACCATCGAGGGTGAAGCTGAGTGATATATACTTCAAGAACATAAGGGGAACCTCATCTTCTACAGTAGCAGTCGCATTGGAATGTAGCAAAAGAATGCCATGCCAGAATAAACCTAGAAAATGTTCATTTGGAGCTGTCAATGTCAATGTCATCAGGGGAGAAACAACCCACTTCCTCTTGTAAAAATGTTGAAGCTAATTACACTGGCGCCCAAATCCCTCCCCACCATGTTCTTAGTTATGAGATAACTTTTGTAATGTTGTTTATGCAGTTATGCTCTGCTTATGCATTGGTTTTTTTTTTTTTTTTTTTTTTAATCCATCTATATATATATAGAATTCCTCTATCAAAACTGTTTTGCATTTATGTAAATAATTAATTTTTTTTTTCTGTAAATAGGGGTGTCTAAGCTGGCTCTCAACTAATCCTCTGAAACCCTGAAGTTAAGGATCAGGACTATCTCTAAGAGTCCATATTCGATTAGGCCTACAGTCGAACTGAGCTATTTGCAAATAGTTTGAGCTTGACTCGACTGAAGTTTGTATTCGGCTCGAAATCTGTCGAATAGAACTCAAACTCAAACAATTCGAGTAATGTACGAACCAAGTATCAAACATGGTAGCAATCTACTTGAAAGCTTGCAAACAATTAAAAATTCGTGAATAGTTAATGAGCTGTCAAGCTCTTAGGCTCATGAACAGGTGAAAATTTGCAGGACATTGAACGAACTTTTAAGCTCTGAAGTTCACGAACAATTTAAAATTCGTGAAGCTTTAATGAGCTTTCGAGCTCTGAGGCTCGTGAACAGTGAAATATATATTGATTGTGTATATTAATTATATAGTTATATATATTAATTGCCCATCCAAGATTATTTCAAAAACTTTGATCCTTATTTTAAAATTTTTTCCCTCATTTTAAATAATACTAATAAATACCATTGATTTGTTTGAAAATTTCCATTAGTCCATTATATATTTATTCATTATAATTTATGAATACAGAAAATTATAATAATAGTACTTATTAGTTTTAGCTATGTTATGTACATTAAGGAGAAAATAAATAAATAAATAAATATATGATGTACAATTGCACATATATTCTCAACACTCATTGCTTAAGTATATGTATATAATCATTCTTACCCGTAATAACGAACTTGTAAAATAGATTTATTTATCATAATTCACAAAGAGATTCATTGTTCTTGATCTTGCTTCATCTTAATTATTGAGTGGTATTTCACCCGTAAGCATAACTCATCTGCTAATTTTTCAACATCGGTCAAGATTCGGAGCTCAATTCAATCACATCTTGCTTCATCTTAATTGTTGAGTGCACAATAAAAATGTGAGATATTCAGGTCACACATTCTCTTTTTTTATATAGGATTCCATAAACGTGTAGCATAAATGGGTTTAGTTTATTAAAATGTAAATCAAATTCGAACAACTCAAATAATAATAAAGCTCAAGATCTAATTGTTCTTACATTGCTTATCTATGTGCTAGCTTATATAAGATTATTTTAACAATGGAAATATCTAATTTTCTTAACATTGATTTAAAAAAAAAAAAAAAAAAAAAGAAACAAAAGACTTTCCCTTAACTTACTTTTTTTTGGTTGGATATAATATTATTAATTGAATATAAATTTTATTGATTGTATCTATGCAGAAAGTTTTTCACAAAATCTAGAGAGTTTTTGATGAATTTTATAGGGATTTTATATATATAGGAAAATAATACAACCACCGAAAGTAGTGCACCGAACTTGTGCACTAAATGACATAGTAAAATCCTAACAGTTGATTAATATTAAATTATAATTAATTGACAGTCAGGATTTTACCACGTTATTCGGTACACAAATTCGGTGCATTACTTCCGATGACTGTAGCATTACTCATATATATATATATATACACACTTTGAAGCTTATGAAAATTTGTTGAGATGGAACACGAATTCAAGTAGTTATTCGAGATCGAATTCGAACTCCAATGCAAGCACAAATTCGAGCTCCCCCTCGAACTTGAATTGGAGCCTAGGCTCGAGCTCGAACATGGCTCGAATAACAAATGAACTGAACTCCAACACCCATCAATTCACCGAACTCCAATTCGAATAGGGTCGAGGGTTAACGAATTCGGATTCGAACTCGAACAAATTTTCACGAATCGATCTTGAACCTGAAGGTGTCCAGCTCGGCTCAGCTCATTTGTAGGCCTAAATAATAATTTGACCACTCAACCACCTAGGGTTGGTCGTTAATAATTAAATTAGTTAAAAAATACTATTATATCCTCATAATAATTAAAGTAGTAGAAAATCCCATATCAAAACAAATCCTATTATACCCACATAATAATCAAATTAGTTAATTTTTTTTCATATACCTCTTTTTAGTTTAAATTATATTTAAAACATTTTTTTCAAGAAAGTTTTCTGTGAAATAAGCTTACCACACAATATATATATATTATATATAAAGCATATTCCATTTGCATATGCATGCCCAAGAAGGGAGGGTATATCGTCTTTCCCCTCAACTTGGAATAGAAGATATAGGTACCTTCTTCTATTTTCTTCTTCTTTCGCATCATTTCATTGCTTCAAATAAACCAAACAAAACCCAACATGGAGAGCGCTTCAGAGCTGGTCCCTTTCCCGTTACTTCAAACTCCAATCGAATCCAACTACAGGGCATGCACCATTCCCTACAGATTCCCCTCTGACAATCCCAGAAAAGCCACTCCTTCTGAGATTGCTTGGGTCGACCTCTTTCTCAATTCCATCCCTTCTTTCAAGTAAAACTTTTCCTTCAATTCTGTTGCTTGGGTCGACCTCTTTCTCAATTCCATCCCTTCTTTAAAGTAAAACTTTTCCTTCAATTCTGTTCCTTTATATATATATATATATATATTAAGTTGGGTGTAATTCTAAGTATTTTGTCAATTCTTTGCAATCTCTTTCAGGCAACGAGCTGAGACTGATCCTACTGTCACTGATGCTCCTGTTAGAGCTCAAAAATTTGCTGAAAGGTATTTGTTTTGGTTCTTTCGTGATCTGTCTTTTTCGTGCATCCATTTCATCCTTCGGTCTGGGAAATTAGATGCTCTGTTTGTATAAGTTTCCAGGTTTTGAAAATTGTTCTTTACGTTTTAGAGGTTTCATCTTCTTAAGTATTCTGTACATGGAACTTATGGTAATTAGTTCATCTATGTCATTCATTCTGTGAGTTGCAATTAGTAATTTTAGCATTCCATGTGTTGTCTGAAATATTGATTGCATTAAGGTATGCTGAGATACTTAAGGACTTCAAGAAAGATCCAGAGAGTCATGGGGGCCCGCCTGATTGCGTTGTAAGTCAAGCTTTGGGATGTTTTTTACCACCTTCAAAATGATTTAGCTAAGCGGTGTACTTTGAAGGATCTAAAATTCTTACTACTATTGTGTCTTTTTTTTTTGGGGGGCGGCGGGGGCGGGGATATCTTAGCTTCTTTGCCGAATTCGTGAACAAATCCTTACAGAATTGGGATTCAGAGACATATTCAAAAAAGTGAAGGTAAGTTTTAAAGTTTCGTACTTTCTTTTACATGCCAAACCTGCAAAATGTATATGCCAGTGAAATAAATAACGTTGTAAAAGAAACTGATTGCGATGGCTGAAAATAATTGCTTGGTAGAACAGTTGGACTGAGAACCCTTTTGCCTAATTGCCTATTTGAAAATGTAGATTTTGTCTGGTGTTTGTTCTTAGTTTACGACTTGGTGAACTTGTAAGAGAAGTCAGAGGATTTCTGGGCATGAAAACTGGGGGAAAAAATCAGTGGTGAAGGTTGGGAAAATTATGTGTAAGAGCTATAAACAATACTCTTCTGATCTTTTCAATTGACTGACTGGCAATCTTAGCAGTCATAGAAGAGAAGAAATGAGAGATAATGGAAGGACAGGGGATTTTAAATATTGGTGAGAATTCTATTTTTATTTGTTTTCACACAAAGGCTGATCCTTTTTGTGACAAATAGGATGAAGAGAATGCAAAAGCTATATCCTTATTCGGGGATGTAGTTCATCTTAACGATGCTATTGAAGATGGAGGGAAGCGCCTAGAGAATCTGGTTAGAGGAATATTTGCAGGAAACATATTTGATCTTGGTTCAGCACAGGTAGGTTAATCCTTTATCTTATGGCTTAGAAAATCTTTAAACATTCAATTTTGGTTCTGACAGTTTGTACACTCGTCATACGTAGCTTTTAATTATTAATGCTGTCAAAAACCTGAAAACTTGACCACACACTAGTTTTGGCATTATGTTTTCTATTAAACAGAGGTTTTCATATGTTTTCTCATCTTAGGCACTGATGTTGTTTTCAGCCTTGCTCTTGTATTTTCATCTGTATCATAAAAAGGAAAGACTTAAATAAGAGTCTCTGTTTTCTTTGTTTACACTTTACATTGGGAGTACTCTCTGAATTACTGGTGCATCAATCTCTTTGCTTCTTGACCCTCACCCTGCCTTCTTTTATTTCTGTATTTTGTCGGCCAGTGGTGTTGCCTGTGCCTTAATGTGCTTATTTCTTATCAGAACAAATTGTTAATTTTCATCATTTTGGTTTTGCAACACAAATAGTTTATAGCTGCGATTTGTGTGATATATATGGTTCTGCTCTAAAACGTAAAATGACCCCAGAATAAACTCACCCAAAGAGATGTGCCCTTATTGAAACCCTAACATTATAAGTAGTATGATATAATTGGACTAATAGACAATTGTGATTGTAATACCTATGCTGTGGAGGGCTTGTATTGTTAAAAGAATAATGAAAGATAATCCCAAGGGGTTGCCGGATGGTCAGAGAGATTTGCTCCATTTATTGAGTTATTGGGTTCGAACCTAGGGTCATTTATCACATTATGATTTATCCGATCCTTTGAGACTTTAATGGACCTCAAGGATTAGTTAAGATGCATACAAATTGACATAAAACCCGCAGTTAAAAAAAAATAATTAAAGACTCTTCATCTATGATTATACTATTGTTGATATTCCAACCAGGAGCATCAAGTTGGGTCATTTATTAAGAGCAAGTGTTTTTCTATTGGTTATTTAATGAAACAATGCTCCAGGTCATCCAATAAGAATGAATATTTTTTTTCAAATGTACTTGACCATTCTATACCCTTAGTCATTTAGCTAAAAAACAACTTTGGAATTCCAATGTATCCGTACAACATCGGGCTCCATGGGAAAGCCCAATTTTCAATGATAGATGGGAACTCGAAACCAGTACCAAATACTTCTAGCCCACAATCTACACTTTACATTGCAGCTTGGCTGCTTGTGTTCATATTTAGGGATATTTGTCTGAGTTTATGAAAATTAGTTTATAAGTTAAAATATAAGCATTTGAAATTTTAAGCAATTACATGTTTGGTTAAAATACTTATAAGTGATTGATAAGTAGTTGACGTATTTGATAAAATGTGGTTTATAAGTACATTTTATTATAAAATGATTAAAAATGGTACTACATTATTTTATCAAATAATAAATTATATTAACTTAATTTTTTACTATAATATTATCAAAATAAATGACCAATATCCCAAGCTTTTAGATTCTTTATACAAAATAAACTAATGAACAAATATAATGAATTATAATTATATTCAAAAAAATAAAATTTCAATCAAAATATTCTATTCATGTCTCTATTGAATTATATTAATCCATTCAATTTGCATATGAGAATAACTGCACGATACAAATTTCAGTTGCAATCAAATCACGCATAGCCATCCAATAAACAGTATTTTCACCATTGGTAAAAGCATTATCTCCATCTGACGAGAGTGCTCCATCTCCATTTAATGAAGACATATATGTTTCATTCTCAGCTACTTGAAAAGCCATGTCTGGTGTGTTCTTTTTTCTAATGTAGTTGTGGATTGCCATAGTCGCAAGCACAATATCTCGTTGTGTGTCAATATGGAAGGTAAGCATATCTCTCAAAATAGACCAACGTGCTTTCCACACATCAAAAGTTTGTTCAACAATATTTCTGCACGACGAATGTAGATAATTGAATTTTTCTTTCTTTCCAGTTGGTGCACGTAATTGCCTTGTTCGAGCACGTCGAAAATCTTCCAAGTGATATCTTACATTTTCTCCTTTGTATGGACTCATATATCCCCACGTATAGAGATATCCAGCATCTACCAAATAATATTTGTTGCCCGTTGGATGGGGAAATCCTAACTCTTCTCTGAGGAGTGCCTCAGAAAATATGTGACAATCATGTGCAGCACCTTCCCATCCAGCCAATGCAAATGTAAAACACATATTAAAATCTACTACTGTAAGAATATTTTGAGTAGGATACCCTTTATGTCCAATGTAAGGTATTTCTTCCCCCCGAGGCAATTTAGCTTTCACATGTGTGCCATCTAATGCTCCAATACAATCCTATTAACATGAAAAAATATAAAAATTACTACTTCATACAATTATAATCATGAATCAAATTAATAATAATAGTTTGAAAAAAATATATATTGCGTAATAATCGTTACTTACATCAAAAGGTTTGTATTTTGGATTTTGTGGTTTGTGAAATCCCTTTCCTCCATTGTATTGTGGATGTGGTCTAATAATATCTTTAGCTAAAAGAAGTAAAGCAATCAACACCCTATGAAAATGGTTATGAATGGTTTCACCAGAATGATTAAATATTTCTTGAATCAATCTATTCCCGCAATTATGAGCACAAATCATCAAGAATATGCCTACTTCCTCATATACTGATATCCCTCGTGTGGGCTTCAAACCATATTTATTGGTTGAATCATGACATAAATCAAGGAAGACAGATTTTGTCAAGCGAAAATCTTGATAACAAAGATTTTCATTCCCTTCTAATATTTCTTCGATCAACATGTGACCAGTTCTTATAGAAGTACGACATGCGATTTTATCAATGTAATTTATATAATATAAAATAATGCACTTAATTGTGATCTCACAAATAGTCATCCAACTACGATTTTGTTCTTCCCATTGACTCACCAAAGCTTGTAATTCATCCTCGTTACCGCTATGGCCATCAACCACAAAATTGTAATCAGTAGAAACCAAATTTGAAATATCCCACGGCTCCATTAAACTAAAAAATGAAAAAATAAAAGTCAAATATAACAAAAAATAGAAAATAATAACAAATATCTTCATTGCAATGGTCACTCATCACAATTATCCAAACAAATTTATCATTCAACAAACAAGTTACTTTGTTTGAAACACAATAACATTAATAAAAATAAAAATGAAATGAACAAAGAATCCTAAGGATAAGACATAAAAGAAATAAAAGAAATGACTATGGACTCTTTCCCTCTGACTCCATGTAGTTATACTTCAGCCAATTCAAACGAACTTCATTATCATCATGACAAAAAAAGAGCTCTCTCATATCTTTCTTAGTAAAGAGGTTAGAGGCATAAAAATAAAGAGGACTAGATATTTCAATTCCAGGCATCTTCTTTAGCATATCCATACATTCTGCTATTGTTGGTTCATGTTGCAACGAACTAGAAGATTCGGTAGTACTCTTATCACTAAGTATAGCAATAAGAGAATCTATATTCTCTTTCAATGATGATGCAACCGAGCTTTTCCCTTTCTTCATATTGTTATTGGATCCTCCAATTTTTCTTTTATTAAGAGATGAAGATGGGAATTTGATGGGGACATGTTCAAGTTCTTCTATATTTCTTCCTACCACATCATTGTCATCATCCCTTTCAAAATCAACATCAATTTCTTCATCTTTATTTCCACTCATCCCTAATGATTCACCTGCAAATTCATTTTCAATGTTGAGGGCATCAATTGGGCTAGGTGCCCATGCTCGATCACCAGTGGCAGTAATATCAGAAAACAGAGCATTATAGCGATACCATATTAATGACAAATCCTTGTTTTTAAATTTCTCATAATCTTTATTCACCTGCAATGTTGTTAATTTAGAAAATTAGTGACATTTCAAACAATTAATATCAATTAAAAGAAAACATACATAAAAAAAAGTTGCAACTACCTTTATTTTATCATTCCACCATTCGTCATCAGCAATAATTGTTTTTCTCACATCATCCCAACCTAAACATGTCTCCCCTCTCATCAATTGCTTGAAAAGAGTCCAATCTTTTTTCATGGCATCCCAATGATTTCTCATCTGCTTTCTATTATAATTAATACCAATCCTTTCATTGAATGCCTTGATCAAATTGTTCCATCCAACAGAAGATAAATGACAATTTGGTCGATTTCCTTTTCTAATTTCTTCTTTGCAAAGTTCAATAAAATTAAGGTGGAGCATGTCATCCCATTTTGCTGATACTTGAGATTGTGTTACTTTTGTTGTACTTTTATCCATCTAGAATTTTAGATTGAAAGATGAGAAAACCATACGAAGTCATTCACAAAAAATGAATAAGAATTGCAAAACAAATTCTCTATTGAAGTGCAAACCAATCTATTGAAGGAATATTGAATCAAATACTGAATCAAATATTAAGAAAAAATGGTCCCAATTGGATTGTTTCTAGTGGACATGCCCACACTTGATCATAAAACTATATAATTAATCCATGTTCAACAACATAATAGAAAATAATAAATCAAATTCATCACAAATTCAAAACTTTGAAGAATAAATAACAACAAAATCACAAAATTTCAACACTTAAAAAGCATAATTTCAGTTCAATTAAACTCTAAAACCTTGACTTCAATGTGTAAGTCAAAATCAAGCAAATGGGTTATTGATAGAGACAATAGATGAAGAAAATAGGCGAAATAGTAATAAGGAACAGGGGACTACTGCTCAAAATATTATATTATTTGTAATAGAGTATGAGCATTAATTATAAAGACAAGTATTGGTTACATTGATAATGCTTGTGATATATGGAAGATAAGTATCTGGTGAATTGCTTTTTGTTTGTGCTCTACCACTCTTTCTTGTCAATTATTGTGGTTTCAATCACAGGATTCATTGACTGTGCTATTATAGGCCCACAAAACTTGAGGAATTGGGTGCTGCAGAAAGCAAATTACTTTAGTTGGTATCAGCAAGGACTTGGTGTGTTAATTATGCATTAATACTCTTTTTCTTCGTATTTTATGTATTCCGTGATAGAATTTCTTCGACGGCCTCCTATTGACAAAACATCTAAGCCGATTGAGAATACTGTTAAAGGCTTAAAGCTAATGAAACCTAGAGAGTTCAACGTGCAACTCAAAATCAAGCAAATAGGTCATATCAAATCACTACAAAAATCACACAACGGAACAGAGACAACGATATATTAAATTAAACAAAAAGCTCTAAACCCTAAATTCCACCATTAAACTAAAAAATTACAAGAACAATTAAGGTATTTACCTTGATGAAGAGAGAGCAATGAACCCTAAACCCTTCGTGGAAGAAGATTTTTGCTTCACAAATTGAATACAAACATATAGTAATATGACATATTTCAAATATAAAAACAAGGGTATACTATGGAATTTTAAAATTAAACAAGGTTAATGTGGTAATATACTTGGGGGTCAAACTAAAAAAAAGCTTATAAGCCAAAAAAAAAAAAAAAGTACCTCCCCCTTCAACTTATTTTTTTTGGCTTATAAGCTCAAAAAAGTTATAAACAAACGGGTCAGCTAAATTTTAGAGCTTATAAGCTAGTTTGACCAGCTTATAAGCTTTGACAAACACCCCCTTATATTTAGCCTTTAGCCCACTAATTAATATGTCCTACACAAAGTCCGGAAAAAAAAAAAAAAAAACAAGGTTTAATAAAAGGCCCATCACCTTGTTCATTCCAATCATTATGCAACATTGTCCTATTGAGGCCGAGTCCCTCTAGCAGGCTAATTTGCAGCATCAAAAATTGCCATAGATTGGCCTACCAATTGGATTGCTACTTGGGTTGTGAGCCCATTCACAATTATACTGCTTGCTTCATAATACACCAAGTGAGCAACATATCTTTTATTTCAAGTACTAGTACATTGGTGAACCCTCCATGGTGCTTTTGAGAGGGTTAACAAAACTAATGCTCCTTAATAAACAATATCTAATACAAAACAAAACAAAATTACAGGGATATCATTGACCAACAGCCCAATGTGGTAGGAGGCCCAAAGTGATTTGAACCCAAGAAGTTAATGAATTGAATACCCTATAAGCCCAATGTAATAGGTGACCCAAGATGGTTTGAACCCAAGAAGTTAATAAATTGAATACCCTATAAGTCTAATGTGGTAGGTGGCCCAAAGTGATTTGAACCTAAGAAGTTAATGAATTGAATACCCAATAAACCCAATGTGGTAGGTGGCCCAAGGTGGTTTGAACCCAAGATGTTACTGAATTGAATACCCTATAGGCCCAGTGTGGTAGGTGGCCCAAGGTGGTTTGAACCCAAGAAATTAATGAATTGAATACCCTATAAGCCTAGTGTGGTAGGTGACCCAAGGTGGTTTGAACCCAAGAGGTTAATGAATTGAATACCTTATAAGCCTAGTGTGGTAGGTGACCCAAGGTGGTTTGAACCTAAGCAGTTAATGAATTGAATACCCTATAAGCCTAGTATGGTAGGTGGCCCAAGATGGTTTGAACCCAAGAAATTAATGAATTGAATACCCTATTAGCCCAAGGTGGTTTGAACACAAGAAGTTAATGAATTGAATACCCCATAAGCCCAATGTGGTAGGTGGTCCAAGGTGATTTGAACCCAATAAGTTAATTAATTGAATACCTTATAACCCCAATTTGGTAGGTGGTCCAAGGTGATTTAAACCCAAAAAGTTTATGAATTGAATACACTATAAGCCCATGTGGTAGGTTGCCCAAGGTCGTTTGAACCCATGAAGTTAATGAATTTAATACCCTATAAGCCCAATGTGGTAGGTGGCCCAAAGTGGTTTGAACCCAAGCGGGTAATGAATTGAATAACCCAATGTAATAGGTGGCCCAAGGTGATTTGAATCTAAGAAGTCAATGAATTGAATACCCTATAAGTCTAATGTGGTAAGTGGCCCAAGGTGATTTGAACCCAAGAAGTTAATGAATTGAATACCCTATAAGCCCAATGTGGTTGGTGGCCTAAGGTGATTTGAACGCAAGAAGTTAATGAATTGAAAACCCTATAAGCCCAATGCGGTAGGTGGCCCAAGGTGTTTTTAACCCGGGAAGTTAATGAATTGAATACCTTGTAAGCCCAATGTGATAGGTGGCCAAGGTGGTTTGAACCTAAGAAGTTAATGAATTGAATACCCTATAAGCCAAATGTGATAGATGGTTGTGACGCTCACATCAAGGTACGTAGCTTTATTTATGCCCTAATACCCTTAGTTGAATTTTATTAAAATTATCTTGAACAAGTGTGAAGAAAATTTCCTAAAATTTCATTAGGGGTAAAATGATATTTTCACTCATAATTAGTTGAAAAAGTGGGGAGTGAAAACAAATAGAATAAAATGGAGAAGAAGATAAAAATAAGGGCATTCTTGTAATTGATTAAGAGACATAGATGAAATTTTTAAAAACTGTAAGGGTAAAATGGGAATCTATATATATTATTTTATGATATTAAGAGTTGAAGTAGAGAAACCCTAGCCACTCTACCCTCAATTCAAGCCATTCTCTACCCAAATTCTCTCAAATTTCTTCATTAAATTTCCAAGGAAATTCATAGGATTTTGGATAACTTTTGATAGATTTTCAATCCTAAGCATCCAAAGGTAAGATTCTTGCACCAAGAAGTGAGATTAAATTTTAAAGTTTTGAATTCTTATGATTGTATATGCTTAGGGTTTGAGAAGGAGGGAATTCTACCAAAGAGAGTATAGTGTTTGAGTTGCTCAAATTCAAGGTAGGTAAACCTAATTTGAACCTTAATTTGAGCAAGACTTTGTTGAATAATTTTTTTTGCATGTTTGTATGTGATGGTATGAGAGAATTATTGGCGGTTTTTGATGTTTATTGATGTATAAATTCTAGCCATGAAAAGTAGTGTATGGTTATGTGATGATTTGGTGAAGTTGTGGAAGATTTTTTATTGAGATTTTTGGACTGTAGAGAAGTGATAAATTCAGCCAGGTTTGATACTCAATTTAGTGAGTTTTTAGCTCACAATTTGGTTGAATTAGAGAGTTGTGGAAGTGTAGCCAACATAGTAGTAGCATGTGCATATGAATTGTTTGATGAAAATCCTAAGAGAAAATATGTTACCATGGTTGCCCTGTCAAACCTATGACCTTATGAGTGATTTTTGAGCATCTTACCCATCGAACTGGGTTGAGACCTAAACATAAAAGTTGTAGCCCTTTCTCTAAGCTTTAAAATGAGACCAAGATCATAGCAATTCAATGTGTATAGCTCGAGATATGCCTTCTTGAATATGACTTGTCAAGAATGGCTACCTCAAAAGTACCTCCAATTTATTAGTTATTTTTAGTCTAATACTCTATGATTGATTTTAAGTATGGGAATGTTGTTGGTAGAGAATACTAGTTCCATAATGATATCTTTATATGTCATAATGCATTCTCACATTCTCACATTTGCATTTAGAAAGAATAGCAAAGAATATTTCCATGCACATACACATGTATAAGAATATTAAAGAACAAAGAGAAAGATAGTTTGGATGAATTGTAGAGAATTTATTTTATGCATTTATATGCTTATATATGAAGAATTGTTGATGGAATGGATATTGAATGATGGTTAGAATTTATCCATGACAAGTAGTGTTTGTGTACTTGATGTTTGATGAGAGTTTGGATGAATTATGAAAGAATTGGAGTAGAAATTATGGAGTGTGAATTCTGGATAGGTTTGACGTTAATCTTGGTGTGTTTTATTCCAAATTTTGGTGGCTTAGAAGAGAGGTAGAAATATAGCCAATTTAGAGTTAATGTGTGCATATAAATTGTTTGATGAAATATCAAAGAGAAGTGCATACATGACTATGATTATTTGATATCTTGAGATGAGTTGGTCGATGGTAGAGAATGACATGTTCACATTCCATATTGCATTATTGCATCCAAACATGTGAATTTAGGAAGAATAATAAGCATGAGCATTGAAGAGCAATAATGAACATTAGAGTTAAAGAACAAATAGAATGAAATGAGAATTATTAAAGAAAAGAAATTGAATACTAATTTCCATAAGAAAGATAAAAGAAAAGAAGGTTGTTGCGATGAGGAACCCGTGAGTGACAAGAAGAAAAATATTCCCACATGTACGCCACCTTTAGTGAGCGGCCTAAGAAGAAGAAGAAGAATTTGTACAGTCCGTAAGAGTGCATGTAGATAAGGATTATACTCACTCACACGGCCAGGGTCCGAATGCATGCCTCAACCGAGTCCGATCGGCAAAGAATAAGAAAGAAATGAAATGAAAAAAAATAAGAAAGAAAAGAATAAGAATAGAAAGAATAGAAAAGAAAAAAACAATAAAAAGAAGAAACAATAGAAAGAAAGAAAGAACAGAAAAAAGAAAGAAACAATAGAAAGAAAGAAACAATTAAAAAGGAAAGAAAGAAAGACTAGAAAAGAAAGAAAGAAAGAAATACAGAGAAAAGAAACAGAAAACAGAATAGAAAAACAGAAAAGAAAATGCACATTCTATGCATTCGTGCATTTGCATCATACCTATGCATGATACCATGCCTATTATCATGGCTAGTGAGAAATTAGAAATATAGAAAGAACAGAGAAAGAATAGAGAAAGAACAAAGAAGAATAGAGAGGTGTGATGTAAGAAAAGAAATTCAGAATTTAAGCAACGGAGAGAGAAGAGTAGCATAGCGGGTTTACTTATTGAGCAATTAGTGCTCATCCCATTGTTTTCAATGTTTTTGTAGGTAATAGGTGAGATGCAGTCGCTTGGAACGTCACGCAGCGAAAGGGTTGGGCAACACCGTCGAGTTGATGTTTTGTGACTTTATTATATTTTATAAAGATTTGTATTTAAAGAAAAATTTGTTATGGTCCCATTATTTTATACTCATCTACATGTATATATTTTCTTATATATATAGTGAGTTTTACTGTTATTTTACGAGTATAACTCCCAAGTATACTAGCTAGAAAGAAAGTATTACATTTTTGGTATCAAAGCAAAGGTTTTGGGATTTGAAAGTGTGCCTCTCCCGCAGCATTGATGTTCCGTAGCCGACCGTTGTAAGTTATTTCTTTCCTTATAGTAGATGAGTTAATTGAGTTGACTAAAAGTGTTAGTGTTATGTAGATGAGACGTAGAACTGGAGCAAGCAGTAAGAAGGAAATGAGTATGGGTGAACCTTCCAACCCTTCAGAATCTACTCCCACTGTCCTCGATGAAGCGAGGATCCGTAATATATAATAGCAAGTATTGGTAGAGAATTAGGGGAGATTTATATCGGAGAGAGTTGAAACCCCAGTTGTTGTACCGGCCACTAGAGGAGAGAGAGAGGCCGGTACCCCCGATAGTATAGAATCGTTTTGAGCCTATTTATGGATTACCCAGTCAGCATCAGCCGTTGGAATTCAGAGGTACAACAGACCCAATAGTAGCAAAAAAGGGATTATGTCCGTGGAGCGTACGACGACACTATTCCTTATGACAAACTGGGAGAAGATTTGGTAGGCTAGTTTTATGTTAAAGGGAGATGCCCCTAATAATAGAGAAGTGAGAAATAAGAAAAGATTTCAGCAAAGCGAGAGAGAGAGAGAGCTTGATGAATATTAAACCATCTTGTGAACTTAATATGAACAAGAAACTCAATTAAATGCGGCATTATATAGAGTCTGCAGATTGTAAATTCAGCTCCTAATTGCGTACGAGAGTAGTTATTGTTTCTTGTTTTGGCATTATCGATGGAGGGTTGCCTAATCTTCAGTCTGTCTGTGTTATGGTGATGGGAATGTTTAGAGTTTAATTAATTAAGGATTAGGTTGTTTGAGTTGAGATACAAGATCTGCTATACTTGGGAACTCTTCAGTTTGTCTACTGCTGGCATCTTCATGCGGCAACTAATTCAGTAAGATTATACATAATTAAGGAATAGAGATTACAAGAGAATGAGAATGTAGTTGTTGGGAGTTTATAAATGTTATTGGTGAGCCCTTTATGACAAAGCAGTAAACATAAGTAAAGTAAGATAAGAAATTAACACCATGTTTTCTTTGACAAAAAGCTAAGAATTCTCATTGAATGGACAAAAACCAGCCGATTTGATATAGAATTTAAATACAGTTTTTTGTTATTAAATAAATATAACAAATCATATGAAAATCTGTTTGGTAGAAATAAGTGGAAATGTTTTTAAAAACAAGTCTCCAATACAAACGGTAAAATCATTTCAAATCTATCACTTTATTTCATGAATGAGTTGTCTTTCTTAAAAATATATGATAAAGATTTTTATTAAAATTGAAATTAAAGAGAGATGAAAGAGTTGATATTTCTCACTCTTAGGTAGTTCAAGTGGTAGGATGAGCACTAGGATGTGTGGTTAAGACACACGGTCTCAAGATTCGAATCCCATTGGTTCTCAAGATTTAAATGCGTGATCATCTACCGGCAATTAGTCGAGGCGTGCAGCATGGAGAAAATTTTCATTCTTTAAGGGTAAGCAAAAAATTTTCTCTTTGTTTTACAAAAACAAATCTAAATATTATATGCCATGAGATAATTAAAAAAAAAACTGAAACAAAACACATGGAGAAATGCACTCTATATCACTTAAACTAATAATTTGACATTTTGACATTACTTATCACTCAATATAGTGTAACAATTAAGGCACAATTAACTAAATAATATTCACAAGGTCTACATAATATAAACTATACGATACACGTTGTGACATGATGAAAACACTTTCTTAGTTGTGTTGGTCGTCGCTTTGTAGAGACGAAACAGTAATGTTGGTAGACAAAGAAGAGAGATTTCCGGGTAGAAGGAAACAAAAAGAACATGATTTTGAGGTTGGTTGGGCGTGAAAGAAAGGTTAGTGGTTTGTTTGTTTGAAGTCTACTCTTGCAGCTCCACCGTGGCTTCTATCTATGGCAGCCCTCCGCGTGAAACAGATAAGAGTTTTGGACTTGCACGCGGGCATTGCATCATCCTTACAGGGGACCATCCATTCGCGTGCTCCTCCGTTAAAACCTCTGTAGTACTACTGTACTTATACAAATGGGAAATGAAAATGAAAGCAAACTTTAAGCTGTATGTATATATATAAAACATCTATACAGGATGATCCTCCTCCGCTTGCTTCAAAGTTGAGCTACCCTGTCAAGTCATACTCTAAATTTTTTATATCATATATGTTTTTACTTCAAGATTCCTAGAAATTAGAAAACAAAAAGAGGGTTTATGAGAATGAAACTCACATGTCACAGTATCATTAGTTATCACACACGTCAAATATTGAAGGGGTTGGTATACCAAAACAAATCTAGCAGAAAAAAAGACCAAGAGCAATATTTTAAATATTTGGTATTCAAAAATTGTTTTTGAAGTTAAAAACTATATAAAGACTGAGAAATGATATTTTTCTTTTTTTCTAATTTTACACTAATTTTTAGGATTATATGCAAAAACATTGTTTTGAAAACATTTCAACTTATTTTAATAAAAATGTATTTTCATAAAATTCTCTATAGTCCTTGTTTTCGAAAGTAAAACACTATTTAAAATTTATATCAAATAGGCTGTATTTGTATTCATCTTATATTTATGGTTGTGATTGTGGGTGTTCAGTGCACAAGATTGTGTTAAATTTTAAGTATGGTTGTTGGATGTTTGACTGTTAATTTAAGCTTTTAAGTCAAGTTGTTACGTAACATTGTTAAAGATGTCACTGAATTATGATACATCTGCTTAGTGTTTATTGAATGTATGCAATCCTTGCTATTTTAACTCAATGCGTAAATATGCTTATCTTTGTTCCCTTTCTCAGGTTAGACCCCGCTTGGAAGAGCTGCAATTATTTAGGTTACAGTAGGAAGCCAAATCTGTTCATGAACTAATAGATTAGAAAGAGAAGTCACATAAGAAAAGTGTTAATGGAAAGAGAAAAACAGATTCGAACATGACTAACGAACAGTCTCCAGCTAAGCGGCAAAAAAATATTGTATCATTAAAGTTATAAAGTAGTTGTGCTCTCGATTGACGTAAGAAAATTTTAATCAATAAGCAAACACCGACTATAAATGTTTAATATTAAAATTCATGGATTCCCTTGAAATTAACTTGACTTCTATGAGTGTCATGATTAAACATTATTAAAATTATCTCATAAAATTTGTGGTTCATAGGATTAAGATGTAAAATTTAATCAATAAACAACAAACGAATGTTAAATAAATACATAATAATCCATCCACTATCATTGAATAAGAGAAATTGATTGAAAGAATTAACATATCAAAACATTGAGAGAAAAGTTCCAGATTATATCTTATATTTCTTTAATTCTCTCACAGAATACGATGCGTTGAAAAATTAGAATAGAAAAGTCTTATAGCTATAAAAGATTTCTCTCTTCTAATTGATTCCATCTATTATTAGAAGTATGGTCTCTAATGAACTTCAAATCTGACTTCACTGCCTCGTGGCGCACCTCTAATAATAGTCTCTAATAAACAACATAAAAACTGATCTTATAAATGAAGAAGTTTTAACTAAAAAGGGATATGAACCTAATGTTGTTTGCTATAATACTTTAATAAGATGGTAATGCAAAAATAAAGAAGTCAACGAAGTTCTTAGTCTTTATCAAGAGAAGATTTTAGAAGGAATTAGGCCTAATGTGATTATAAATGACAATTTGTTAACTTGCATTTTCATTGATGGACTTTGCAAGAATGGATGCATTTCGGAAGAAGTGAAAATGTTTCATAATTTAGTAAATAATATTGATTTTGTATATTTAAAAGTTTGAACAACAAATAGAAAAAAAAAATTAAATATAATTGTAAATTAAATACAAAGTTCAATAACATGATTTATTTAAATCTTATAATTTTATTAAAAAAAAGAAAAAGGTAAAATTAAATACTTATATAAATTGGTGTGTTTGATCAACTGGATAATTTTGGATTTAGTAGAAAACCACCTCAAACCGAAAAACACCTGAACGTGGATTTACATTTTTAACCTCCAATTTTGGAAATCATAAAGGTAGTTTGAATAGGAAAGACCGATACTTGACATAAGTTTGCAATTTTGAAAACCTTAAAGGTTGTTTGTGAAATTTGTCAAAACATTTCTTTTTAATGCATTTGCCTTTTGCAATGACCTTACTTGGGAAAAAACGACCCATAGAAACACTTTTCAATTCATAAATAGCTTTGAGATTTAGATCCCCATTTCGTTCGTCTTCAATCCCTCAAAACCCATCTTCGAAAGTTAATGTTTTATTTTTGTTAGCTCACTTACACAACCTCACATCTTCAAGCTCCAAGAATGAAGTTTCGTATTCTTTCAAAAAAAACCCCTTGAATGATCCTCACTTGCTAAATTCCTAGAAGAAAATTGTCGATCAGGTAGCTTTACTCTGAATGAAGCATTGTACTTTTTTTATTACATGATTAATTCGAAACCCCTTTCTCCAATTTCATCATTCACCACTTTGTTTAGTGCACTAGCTAAGAAGAAGCATTATTATGAAGTGATTTCGCTATATAAGTTGTTGAATTCAATTGGGTTGTCTCTAGATTTTATGTCTTTGAATATTTTGATGAATTGCCTCTGTAATATTGAAAGGGTTTCTGATGGTTATACGGTTTTTGGGGCGATTTTGAAGTTGGGTTTTAGCCCAAATATCGTGACATTTACTTGTTTGATTAAAGGTCTGTGTGCAGAGAGAAAGATTATGGAATCAATGGAATTGTTTAAGAAAATGACTGATGTTGGTTGTAGGGCTAATGTGATCACTTGCAACACTTTGATTGGTGAATTTTGTAAAACAGGGAAGATAAGTGTTGCCATTAAGTTGCTTGAATAGATGGTTAATGGGAATAAAGAATCTGTTGTTTTTTGTAGGCCAGATGTTGTTGTTTATACTACTATAATTGATGGTCTTTGTAAGGCTGGATTGGTTGAGAAGGCCAGACAATTATTTTTGGAACATATGATTCAGAGGGGTGTGGTTCCTGACATTTATACCTACAATATTTTAATGAATGGTTATTGCTTAGCCGATAGAATTGGTTATGTAAGGGAGTTGTTTGATTCTATAACTAGAAAGGGTATAGGCCTAATGTTGTTTGCTACACTACTTTAATCAATTGGTATTGCAAGAATAAAGAAGTCAATGAAGCTGTTAGTCTTTATCGAGAGATGATTTCAGAAGGAATTAGGCCTGATGTGATTACATATAACACCTTGTTAAGTGGCTTTTTTCTTATAGCTAAGGTGAAAGATGCACGGAATTTAGTTGGTGAGATGTAACAACTCCATTCTTATAAAAACATGCATAGTAAAAATACACGTAACTATAATATAAAAAGTTGGGCCCAAAATTTTTTTCTTTTATTAAACATATGCATTCTTTATACAAATATATACAAGGTTTGTGACATATGCAAAACTATCAAAATAGGGTGGACAGTGTAGCCATTTCTCTTCGTGTGCCGATGTCCATCCGACTGTGTCCTCATCTAGAACCTGCAAAAACATAGGGAACAACTGGATGAGCACAAACAAGGCTCAGTAAGTAAACTCCTGAACTCAAATATATCCGTAACTCTTTCTTTAATCACTATCTAATTACTCTTTCTCATAACTCCTCTATACTAACTTTCTTTCTAATAAGTCACGGCCCCATCTGACCGGAGGCACGGCTGGGACTCGCTCCTACTCCCTGTGACTTCTACTCATTCTAGCCGATCGGACTTGGTTATGCATGGATTCGGAACCTTTGGCCATGTGAGTGCATAAAATCTCTCGGGTAAACTCGGGTATAGCCCTCATCCGCATGTACACTATGGGCTACACCACTTCTCTTTCTGATACTCTGACCGCTTTATTGATGCGGCGTACATGCGGGAATACTCGACCCGTACTCACAGGTTCCCCATCGCACAACTTACTCTATTCTCTTATTAAGCACTACTTTAGCTTTACTCTATAGTGCTCATTCTCTCTTTCTTTCTACTCTTAGAAGTAGTCTAAACTCAAAAGTCTCTACTCTTTCTCTACTCTTTTTTCTAATGCATAAGTAAAGCATAATTAATGCACATCAATGACTCATACTCATTAATGAATTTATGAAAAGTAACTATGACATGTAGCATCAATTAAGGCTTTCTATCCTTACTTATGATTCTCTTGAGCATTTCATCAAGCAACTCATGTGCATAAATAACTCTACTCTAACTCTAATTTTTCTGTTTTCTTTAATCAACCAAATGGGAGAAAACTCCCTCACAACAATCTAAATTCCCTATCACAATAGAAACACTTCCATAAGCTTGCTCAAAACTTCCTCCAACTTCTATCAAACTCAACCCAACATCAAGCAATTAAAACACTTCTCATAACTTAATCATAACTACTAATCTCAACAATTAAAAGAATACACATATGTATATCAATCTACTCAAAAGAGTTCTTAAATCTCAACTTGGGTTGAGTTTACTTACCTTATGAGAAATTAGCTTCTTTGACACTTCTCCTTTCCTTTGGAAGCTTGCTTTTCCTCTACAACTTAACCAACAATCACAACATGAGATTCTAATCAAAATATAAGAAAACTCTCATCTAAAGCACAAATCCTTACCTTAGGAAGCTTTAGGTTAAAACCCTACTAAAAGTTTCTCAAAAAGGCTCTTGGAGATCCTTGAAAGATTGAAGGAAATTTGAGAGAGTTTAGAAGAATGAAGGAGGCGGTGGAAATGGGAAATGAAGAACTTTCAAAGGCTAAACCCTTTTTAATATCTCTTAATACTCATTCTTCCCATTTTGTCCTTGCTCTTTTATGGAAATTCCATCCATATCCTTTGATTCCTTACTAACACACCCCCATACTAACGTATTCTCCTTGAAATTTCCTTACAATTTACTCCCCACTTTTCCTGCTAATTAGGGGTAGAATGGTCAAAATGCCCCTAGTGAAGAGAATATCTAAAACTTAGCAAACATTTTGGTCGGATTGTCGCCGCGGCGAGGAAACTTGCGCCGCGCGTCGCTGCCCGTAAAGTTTCCCGTGGTTTCAACACCTCTTCGCCGCGCCGAAGCTTGGCACACTACACTTCTTCTATTTTTAACCAATTTCAAGGCAATTATTCAACACAACACTCATACTAATGTCAAACAAACAATACTACCACGACACCCTCTTAAATAAGAGGAAAAGAAGGAACAATAACTACATACCTCAAGTGGGGCGTTACAATTCTTCCCCCCTTAATAGAATTTCGTCCCCGAAATTCATACAAATAACTCCGGAAAGCAATTCTGCATGTCCCGTTCTACTTCCCAAGTGGCCTCTTCCACTTTGTGATTCCTCCAAAGGATCTTCACTAGCGGAACACTCTTGTTCTGGAGCTCTTTAACCCTTCGATCTAAAATCTGAACTGGACGTTCTTCATATACTAGGTTTTCTGTTACCTCAACGTCTTACACTCAAGATGTGGAGGGAATCACTTACGTATTTCCGTAGCATCTAGACATGAAAGACATCATGCACCCTATCCATACTAGGCGGTAGTGCCAATCTGTAGGCCACCTTTCCTACCCGTTGTAAGACCTCAAATGGACCTACGTATCGTGGTGCTAACTTCCCTTTGCTTCCGAAGCGCATTACTCGCTTGAAGGGGGAAACTTTCAAAAACACTTTATCACCCACTTGAAATTCGACTTCTTTTCTCTTCAAGTCGGCATAGCTCTTTTGTCGATCTTGGGCTTGCTTCATCCTGTTTTTGATCAATCTCACATCTTCTATCGCCCGAGTCACTTGCCCAAGAGCGCACTTAGCTCATCCTTTTCACCTACCTCATCCCAATGTAGCGGAGACCTACATCTCCTGCCATACAAAGCCTCGTAAGGCGCCATCTTAATTATAGACTGATAACTATTGTTGTAGGCAAACTCCACCAGAGGTAACATTTCATGCCAAGAAGCTCTATAATCCATACAAGGCTCTCAACATATCCTCAAGCACCCGATTTGTCCTCTCGGTTTGGCCATCCGTCGAGGATGATAGGCATCTTGAACGCCAATCTAGTACCCACGTTCCTCTGTAAACTCATCCAGAAGGCTGAGACAAATCTGGAATCTCTATCGGACACTATTGTCTTGGGCACACCATGTAACCTGACTATCTCTTTAATGTAGATCTGAGCCAACAGATCCGTAGTAGTGCTTTCCTTTACTGGAAGAAAATGGGCTGATTTGGTTAACTGTCCCACAATCACCCATAAAGCATTATACCCTCTCTGGACTCTAGGGAGACCGGTGATGAAATCCATTGAAATACTCTCCCATTTCCACTCTGGAACACTCAATGGTTGAAGCAACCCTGACGGCCGTTGATGTTCTGCTTTCACCTGTTGACAAGTTAGACATTTAGCTACGAACCCTGCAATGTCTTTCTTCATACCTGCCCACCAATAGCTTTTCCTTACGTCCTGATACATCTTAGTTGCTCCAGGATGAGCAGTGTATGGTGTGTCATGAGCCTCCAAAAGAATTTTCTGCTTCAACTCACCGTTCGGAGGAATACACAACCGATTCCTAAAGTAAAGAACACCATCTCTCACACAAAACTCTGTTGTCTTACCTTTAAGTGCTCGTTGAACTATTTTCTGGCACCACTCATCGGCCACTTGCTTTTCTTTCACTTCCCCCAGTAAAGTAGTCTGAATTTCTAACCTTGCGATCCCTCCCGGAATCACTTCAATTTACTCTCTACACAACTCTTCTATCAATTCTCTTTGCTTAGTGAGTCGGGACAAATAGGCTTTTCTACTCAGGGCATCGGCTACTACATTGGCTTTCCCCGGTTGATATTTGATCTCGCACTCATAATCTTTAACCAGTTCTAACCATTTTCTCTGCCTCATATTCAACTCCTTCTAAGTAAAGAAATACTTCAAACTCTTATGATCAGTATAGATGTTGCTCTTTGCACCATAGAGGTAATGCCTCCAAATCTTTAAGGCAAAGACCATTGTTGCCAACTCTAAATCATGCGTAGGGTATCTCATTTCATGATCTCTCAATTGCCGAGAGGCATATGCTATCACCCTACCAAATTGCATTAACACCGAACCAAGTCCTTGCAAAGAGGCATCTGTAAAAATGTCATAATCTATACCCTCCTGCGACAACACTAACACTGGGGCCATTGTTAACCTCTTCTGCAATTCTTGGAAACATTCCTCACAAGCTTCTGACCATACAAAATGAGTCTTCTGTTTGGTAAGAGTTGTTAATGGTTTAGCCAACTGGGCAAACCCTTCCACGAATCGTCTGTAGTAACCTGCCAAGCCTAAGAAACTTCTGACCTCCTTTACCGTCCTCGGCCTCTGCCACTCGAGGATTGCTTGCACTTTACTCGGGTCTACAGAGATCCCTTCCTTTGATACAGTATGGCCCAAGAATATTACTTGATCGAGCCAAAACTCACATTTCGAAAACTTAGCATACAACTGCTTTTCTCTCAACCGTTGCAGTACTATTCTCAAATGTCCCTCATGCTCTTCTCTTGACTTAGAGTAAACCAGGATATCGTCTATGAAAACCACTATGAATTGATCTAAACAATCGTGGAATACCCGGTTCATCAAGTCCATAAAAATTGCTGGGGCATTGGTTAAACCAAACGGCATCACTACAAACTCATAATGCCCATACCTTGAACGGAAAGCAGTCTTAGCTACATCTTGCCCACCACTCTTACGATGGTACCGACCTCGATCAATCTTAGAGAATACTGCTGCCCCCCTCAACTGATCAAACAAATCATCAATTCGGGGTAGCGGGTACTTATTCTTCACAGTCACCTTATTCAACTCTCTATAATCAATACACATCCGTAGCGATCCGTCCTTCTTTTTGACAAACAAAATTGGGGCTCCTTAGGGAGAATGACTCGGTCGAATAAAACCCTTGTCCAAAAGCTCTTGGAGTTGCTTCTTCAACTCCTGAAGCTCTGTTGGGGCCATTCGATAAGGGGCTTTAGATATTGGTGCTGTCCTTGGTGCTAGTTCGATACTAAATTCAACCTCTCTTTCCGGTGGCAAACCTGGTAAATCTTCCGGAAACACATCTAAAAACTCTCGAACTATAGGCACCTTCTGAATCTCTGGGCCGTGGAACATCACCACTCTGCACTACATGCGCAATATATCCAGAACACCCCTTTTTTAACATCTTTCTAACCTTCACACTACTAATTAACATACTCAACCGATGGCCCTCTCCAAAGCTAAATTTATCCCCACTATCGAGATTAAATCTCGCTTTCTTCTTTCGACAATCGATCTCTACTCCATACCTCCCTAGGAAATCCATGCCCAGAATCACATCAAAGTCGGGCATATCAAAGACTATTAAATCAACTGCTAGCTCTCGACCATGGATCACTATGGATTCTCCTAACAACATCTCTTGAGTTAACACACTCACCCCATCAGGTAACTCAATCTTAATAGGTTGACTCACTCTGCTAGGTTTCAAAACTAATCTCTCGATCATCCCATGCGATATAAAAGAATGGGTAGCCCCAGAATCAATTAAAGCATATAAAGAAACAGCATGGAATAGCAACTGACCAGTTATAGTTGATGGATTGGCCTCGGCCTTCACCCCCGAGCCACCGTAAAAACTCGGCATTAGTACCTTTCGGACCGAGCAGAGGAAACGGAGCTTTAAAATCCTTCTTCGATGCCCCCGGCCGACGGCACTGTAACACACATTTCTATCCCTTAAACATTCCCCCGAATGGTTCCTTCCACATTTAGCACAAAGGGGCAACCCTTCGGTTCTGGGCCGCTTGTTCTGCCAATCCCTCCTGTTATTCTTGGGTTGAAACTTCTTCTTGACCCTTACTTCTCTATTCCTTGATGCATCCACCCTCTCCCTCTGCAAAGCAGGAGATGGTTCACTGAGTACCTGTAAAGATGACTCTTCGGCAATGTGCTTATTCACATAAATCTTCGCCCTTAACACCCTTGTTAAAGCCTCACTATAGGTATGAGGAGGCTCGGCCTCCCGTCATCACATCTCGGGTAATATCAGATTTCAACCCCGTACAAACTTGTCCCTCCTCAACACTGGAGTGTACACTATCCCGGTGCAAATCGGGTGAGGGAATTGAATTTTACCGAATACTCTTTCACCGTACTAGTCCCCTGTTTCAAATTAATGAACTCTTGGACTTTCTCATGCACTCGGTCTTCCGTTCGATACTCGACTTCAAACAGTCTTTTGAATTCTGCCCAAGTCATTAAAACCGAGTCGTGAGTCTCTTCCATTAGTTCCCACCAAATTCGGGCATCTCCCCGAAACAGGAAACTAGCATATCTGATTCTCTCTCTATCGTTCATGGGAAACAAGGCCACTATCCGCTCTACGGACTTAAACCACTCTTCTGCTTCTAGCGGATCCCTTGTGCCCTTAAACTCTGACGGCTGGTGCTGGCTTGCAAGCCCCTGAACCGGATCAACTCGATTCGGTACTACTGGAGGTACCGACCCCTCTCGTTACTACTGGAGGTACCGGTCCCTCTCGTTCTTGTCTTGCGGGCTGTCCTCGACCAGGGGTCTCAGTTCTTTCTGGTACAACTCTCCCCTGACTCTCTGCTAACACCTCTTGAACAATATTCCGAATCAATGTCACATCAAGAGTAGGGGGGTTTGGTTCTGGGGGGTTAGAGGATTCTGCCTCATTCATCACCCTCTTACCCTTATTTCGGTTACTACGCCTCATCTACAAAACGACCATACTGGATCAATTTAAGAGAACACTTGACATAAGGAAATAATTAACTTACACAGTCGGCTATTGGACATCGTAACGATGAGAATTGTAATATCCCACTTGAGGTACGTATTTAAGATTTGTTGTATTAGTTAAAAGTTCATTGTTTTAACTTAAATTGAGTTTGTATGTTGAGTTGGTTGAATTGTTGCCTTGAAATGGGTTGAGTTTTGGTGAAGTTGGAAATCCAAACTTCGCCGGGCCGAAGAAGAAACTTCGCCGCGACGAGGAGGAGAAGTTGCACTACGGGTAGGTTCTGCCCTATTTCGCCGAGGCGACGAAAATGCTTAGCTGCGGCGACGAGCCTAGGACAAAGATTCTTGAGTTTTCTAGAGAATTCTTCTTTTGGGACACAATGACCATTCTACCCCTAATTAGTAGGAAAAGTGGGGAGTAAAATGAAAGGAAATTTAGTAGAGATTGTGTTTAGATGGGGGTGTAATTGTAAAGAATCAAAGGATATAGATGGAATTTTCAAGAAAGGACAAGGGCAAAATGGGAAATGAAGCTTATAATATGAACTAAAAAGAGTAAAGTGTAGAGAAAGCCCTTATTCATTTCATTCCACCGCCTCTTCCATTTGCCCATATTCTCTCAATTTCTCCACCCAATTTTCCAAGAGTTCTAAGGGATTTAAGAGGGGTTTTGAGTAGAGATTTCATCTAAAGCTTTCTAAGGTAAGAATTCATGCTTTAGATGTGAGTTTTCTTGTATTTATAGTGAAGTCTTATTGTGTTGTTGCTGCCCTTGTGGTTGTTTTGAGTTGTAGAGAAGAGACAAGTCCACAAAGGGAAGGAAAAGTGCTAAAGAAGTCATCTTTGCACAAGGTAAGTAAATCCAACCAATTTGAGTTTTAACAAGCTTTTTGTGTAGAGATGTATGCATGATAAGTATGTAGTATGATTAATGAGAAAATTGAAATGAGATGAGTAGCTATTTTTGTAGTTGTTGGATTGATTCCATGTATGAGAAGTGCTTTAATGTGTATTGAGATTGGAGTTTGAGATGAAGTTTGAGAGATGTTGTGTGAAGCTTTTTGGGAGTGCTTTTCTTGACAGGGATTATGAGTATTTGAGGGAGTTTTTCCCCAATTTGGATGGCTAGAAAAATGAAGTTTAGTAGTAATTTTCGTAGGGTGTTTTTATGCACATGAGATGTTTGAGGAAATGCCTAAGTGAAATCTGCCCTGTCACTGCCGTAATTTTCTGAGTAATTTTTGAGTATCTTAAGGTTTTAACTTGGGCTGAGACCAAAACAGAGAAGTTGTAGCCCTGTTTCTAAGCTTTGAAACGAGACCAGAACCGTAGTAATCCGAGGTGTATAGCATAAGTTATGGCCGTTTTAGTGTGACTGGTGCAGAATGACTGTTTTGAGGAAATCTTGTAGTTTGCATTTCATTAGTGCATTAGAGAGCATGAGATAGCTCTACACCTTTGTTTATACACTTGAGAAGTAGCTTGAGATTTAGTATAGAATGTGAGTATAAGTTCTTTAACAGTTAAGAGAATAGAGTAGGTTGTGCGATGGGGAACCCGTGAGTAATGGGTAGAGTATTCCCGCATGTACGCCGCATTGAGAGAGCGGCATGAGTATCAGATAGAGAAGTGGTGTAGCCCGTGAGAGTGCATGCGGATGAGGGCTATACCCGAGTACCCGAGAGAGAGATTATTCACTCACATGGCCAAGGGTTCCGAATCTATGCATAACCGAGTCCGATTGGCTAGAGTGAATAGAGGTCACGTAGAGTGGGACTGAGTCCCGGCCGTGCCCTCGGTGAGATGGGGTCGTGATTTATGAAAGAGTTATGAGAAAAGAGTTTCTAAGAGAAAGAGAAAGAGGAAAAGAAAGACGTACCCAAAGAGTTATTGAACGGGGAGTTGTAAGGAAAGAATTAGAGATAGAGAGTTACGGGGCTAGTATGAGTAGAGGATTTACTTACTGAGCATTGTTTAGTGCTCACCCCGTTGTTTTCCTCTGTTTTGCAGGACCTAGGTGAGGACACTGTCGGATGGATGTCGACGTTCGAGAAGGAGTGGCTACTCTGTCCCTTGTGTTTTTGATGACTTTTGTATATGTTATGCATTTTGTGTAAAAATGTACATATTTGTAAAGAATATGTATATATGTTTAATAAAGGAAAATTTTGGGCCCAATTTCTTTATGTTATTTTATATGTATTTCATTATAATCTTTTGAGTAGTAGTGGCTATTACAAGAATGGTACACTGTCAAATCCCAAAATCTTTGCTCTGATACCAAAAATGTAACAACTCCATTCTTATAAAAACATGCATAGTAAAAATACACGTAACTATAATATAAAAAGTTGGGCCCAAAATTTTTTTCTTTTATTAAACATATGCATTCTTTATACAAATATATATAAGGTTTGTGACATATGCAAAACTATCAAAATAGGGTGGACAGTGTAGCCATTTCTCTTCGTGTGCCGATGTCCATCCGACTGTGTCCTCATCTAGAACCTGCAAAAACATAGGGAACAACTGGATGAGCACAAACAAGGCTCAGTAAGTAAACTCCTGAACTCAAATATCTCTGTAACTCTTTCTTTAATCACTATTTAATTACTCTTTCTCATAACTCCTCTATACTAACTTTCTTTCTAATAAGTCACGGCCCCATCTGACCGGAGGCATGGCTGGGACTCGCTCCCACTCCCTGTGACTTCTACTCATTCTAGCCGATCGGACTTGGTTATGCATGGATTCGGAACCTTTGGCCATGTGAGTGCATAAAATCTCTCGGGTAAACTCGGGTATAGCCCTCATCCGCATGTACACTACGGGCTACACCACTTCTTTTTCTGATACTCTGGCCGCTTTATTGATGCGGCGTACATGCAGGAATACTCGACCCGTACTCACAGGTTCCCCATCGCACAACTTACTCTATTCTTTTATTAAGCACTACTTTAGCTTTACTCTATAGTGCTCATTCTCTCTTTCTTTCTACTCTTAGAGTAGTCTAAACTCAAAAGTCTCTACTCTTTCTCTACTCTCTTTTCTAATGCATAAGTAAAGCATAATTAATGCACATCAATGACTCATACTCATTAATGAATTTATGAAAAGTAACTATGACATGTAGCATCAATTAAGGCTTTCTATCCTTACTTATGATTCTCTTGAGCATTTCATCAAGCAACTCATGTGCATAAATAACTTTACTCTAACTCTAACTTTTCTGTTTTCTTTAATCAACCAAATGGGAGAAAACTCCCTCACAACAATCTAAATTCCCTGTCACAATAGAAACACTTCCATAAGCTTGCTCAAAACTTCCTCCAACTTCTATCAAACTCAACCCAACATCAAGCAATTAAAACACTTCTCATAACTCAATCATAACTACTAATCTCAACAATTAAAAGAATACACATATGTATATCAATCTACTCAAAAGAGTTCTTAAATCTCAACTTGGGTTGAGTTTACTTACCTTATGAGAAATTAGCTTCTTTGACACTTCTCCTTTCCTTTGGAAGCTTGCTTTTACTCTACAACTTAACCAACAATCACAACATGAGATTCTAATCAAAATATAAGAAAACTCTCATCTAAAGCACAAATCCTTACCTTAGGAAGCTTTAGGTTAAAACCCTACTAAAAGTTTCTCAAAAAGGCTCTTGGAGATCCTTGAAAGATTGAAGGAAATTTGAGAGAGTTTAGAAGAATGAAAGAGGCGGTGGAAATGGGAAATGAAGAACTTTCAAAGGCTAAACCCTTTTTAATATCTCTTAATACTCATTCTTCCCATTTTGCCCTTGCTCTTTTATGGAAATTTCATCCATATCCTTTGATTCCTTACTAACACACCCCCATACTAACATATTCTCCTTGAAATTTCCTTACAATTTACTCCCCACTTTTCCTGCTAATTAGGGGTAGAATGGTCAAAATGCCTCTAGTGAAGAGAATATCTAAAACTTAGCAAACATTTTGGTCGGACTGTCGCCGCGGCGAGGAAACTTCTGTCGCCGCGGTGAAACTGTCCAGAAAGTTTCCCGTGGTTTCAACACCTCTTCGCCGTGGCGAAGATTTTTCTTCGCCCCGGTGAAGCTTGGCACACTACACTTCTTCTATTTTTAACCAATTTCAAGGCAATTATTCAACATAACACTTATATTAATGTCAAACAAACAATACTACCACGACACCCTCTTAAATAAGAGGAAGAGAAGGAACAATAACTACGTACCTCAAGTGGGGCGTTACATGAGATGCGACTTAACGATGCTTTTCCTGATTCTTGGACATATAGCATTTTCATTGATGGGCTTTGCAAGAACGGATGTGTTTTGGAAGCATTGGAAATGTTTAATGCTCTAGTAAATAATAAGATTGCAGTTAGCATTGAAGGTTTGAGTTCCCTCATTGATGGATTATGTAAAACAGGGAGATTTGAAACTGCTTGGGACCTATTTTAGAAGTTTGGTCTTCATGGAGACCTGGTGCCAGATGTTGTAACATATAGCATTTTGATCAATGGGCTGTGTAAAAATGGACAACTAGAAATGGCAAATGAGTTGTTGTCATATATGGAGGAAAAAGGTTGTGCTCCAAATGTAGTCACATTTACTATGCTTATGTTTGGTTTCCTCAAGAATAATGAGATACCAAAAGTTGTTGAACTCCTTCATAAGATGGTGGAGAGAAATATGAAGCCGATTGAATGTACAATGTCCTTAGTCATGAAGTTACTAATGAAGGCCGAAAATTATAGTGAATGTTTGAACGAGCTTCCTCAATTTCTGGTCCAAAAGCGAAATTGAAGTTTACGTGATAAAACTTTAGCGAGTATTAAACTTTTTTTTGGAGCAGAATCCTACAAAAGTTCATCCGGTTGCCCAAATGCTCTATATTGGTTACGGTATGCAGAAAGTTCAGTAAACACTTTTATCTGTTCGAATTTGATAGGGATGGTGATGGGGATGATTGAGAATGATAGCTTTCCTGATCAGACATACGATACGTGATCTGTCTCTGTTGTAAGTACATATATTAGAGGTGGCAGCATTGCAGGTTGCGTTTGGATTTGCATATGTAGTAGATCTTAAAGGTTTGAGGATTATTTTTGGTGTAAATTTCGGTAAGCAAAAGTTGTATATGAGGAATTATGGAATGGTTCTTACTTCAACTACGACAATAATGGTAGCCGCTCAAGGTCATCTATTCAAGCTAATCAGTTTACTAGACAATGGTATGTTGCAACTGATTAACTTCATTCATTGATATTCTCAATTATCCAGGCTTGATAAATCTTGATTTATTTATAGTGTTTCACATGTTTCTGTTTCTCAATATATATTCGTTTTTAGTTCAGATCTGATAAGACTAGAACTTAGAAGGTGTGTCTCTAATGTAGTTAATCTATTTTTTTAAGTGGCAATACATTTTGGAAGTTTTAATTGCATGTTGTCATCTTTTTCCCTACTTTTTATGGAAAATTAAGTTCTTGCTACTTTCAGTCAGATTTTGCATATATGTGGAATTAGGGGATAAAAACATTAATTTCGTTCTTTGGATTTCCTTAATCTAAGTAATTCTGTAAAATTAAATGACTAGAACTTGTTCTGATGCGGTCTGTCTCACTTTGGTTTGACTGCTTGAGACTTATGCAAGAATATGATCCATCTGTATGTGAATTTTCACCTGATGGTATTGCGAAGGCAAGAAATCTCTTCGAGCGTGCTATAACTGCTGTCGGTTTGCATGTTGCTGAAGGCAATAAAATATGGGAAGCATACAGGGAATTTAAGCAAGCCATTCTCCATACCATAGATGGGATCAGCATTAAGGTGAGAATTTATCATATATATATTAGAAGCTTTTTAGAAAATGTGCCTGAAGGGGATTCATTTTATTAATCAATTTACTTGATTATTTAAAGTCTTATTCCATCCTACTGGTTTGGTATTATGTTTAATAATGCTTTTGTGGGTCTTCCTTTATATTTCCTAGAACCATGGCTCAAGTTGCATGCCCTGTTTATTTTAGTGACTTTTTTTCTTCTTTTTGTCATCTATGTATAGTTCATAATTTTTTTTCTTTCATTTCCCTATGAAGTGCTATGTACCAAGAAAAAGTATCTGTTTTCAAAATTTACATTCGGAAAATTAATGCTCTTTTGCAGGAAAAAGAGAAACAAGTTCAGCGCATCGAAAGTATATTTCACCGTCAGTTGTCTGTTCCCCTTGCTAACTTAAGGTCAATCCTTCTTGCCTACAAGTCTTGGGAGGTGGAACTGGGGACTGCTCTTGTAACGACTCGATTCTTATAAAAACATGCACAGTGTAAATACACGTAACCATAATATAAAAAGTTGGGCCCAAAATTTTTTTTCTCTCATTAAACATATGCATTCTTTATACAAATTTATACAAGGTTTGCGACATATGCAAAACTATCAAAAAGGGTGGACAGTGTAGCCATTTCTCTTCGTGTGCCGATGTCCATCCGACTGTGTCCTCATCTAGAACCTGTAAAAACATAGGGAACAACTGGATGAGCACAAACAAGGCTCAGTAAGTAAACCCCTAAACTCGATTATCTCCGTAACTCTTTCTTTACTCACTGTCTAATTACTCTTTCTCATAGCTCCTCTATACTAACTTTCTTTCTAGTAAGTCACGGCCCCATCTGACCGGAGGCACGGCTGGGACTCGCTCCCACTCGGTGACTTCTACTCATTCTAGCCGATCGGACTTGGTTATGCATGGATTCGAAACCTTTGGCCATGTGAGTGCATAGAATCTCTCGGGTAAACTCGGGTATAGCCCTCATCCGCATGTACACTACGGGCTACACCACTTCTCTTTCTGATATTCTGGCCGCTCTATTGATGCGGCGTACATGCGGGAATACTCTACCCGTACTCACAGGTTCCCCATCGTACAACCTACTCTATTCTCTTATTAAGCACTACTCTCTTATTAAGCACTACTCTAGCTTTACTCTATAGTGCTCATTCTCTTTTTCTTTCTACTCTTAGAGTAGTCTAAACTCAAAAGTCTCTACTCTTTCTCTACTCTCCTTTCTAATGCATAAGTAAAGCATAATTAATGCACATCAATGACTCATACTCATTAATGCATTTATGAAAAGTAACTATGACATGTAGCAACAATTAAGGCTTTCTACCCTTACTTATGATTCTCTTGAGCATTTCACCAAACAACTCACGTGCATAAATAACTCTATTCTAACTCTAACTTTTCTGTTTTCTTTAATCAATCAAATAGGAGAAAACTCCCTCATAAACCCTAAATTCCCTATCAAAAGAGAAACACTTCCATAATCTTGCTCAAAACCTCCTCCAACTCCAATCAAACTCAACCCAACATCAAGCAAATACCACACTTCTCATAACTCATAACTTAAACATAATTACTACTCTCATTCAACAATTAAAAGAAAGCACATATGTATTTCAATCTACTCAAAAGAGTTCTTAAATCTCAACTTAGGTTGAGTTTACTTACCTTATGAGAAATTAGCTTCTTTAACACTTCTCCTTTCCTTTGGAAGCTTGCTTTTCCTCTACAATTTAACCAACAATCACAACATGAGATTCTAATCAAAACATAGGAAAACTCTCATCTAAAGCACAAATCCTTACCTTAGGAAGCTTTAGGTTAAAACCCTACTAAAAGTTTCTCAAAAAGGCTCTTGGAAATCCTTGAAAGATTGAAGGAAATTTGAGAGAGTTTAGAAGAATGAAGGAGGCGGTGGAAATGGGAAATGAAGAACTTTCAAAGGCTAAACCCTTTTTAATATCTCTTAATACTCATTCTTCCCATTTTGCCCTTGCTCTTTTATGGAAATTCCATCCATATCCTTTGATTCCTTACTAACACACCCCCATACTAACATATTCTCCTTGAAATTTCCTTACAATTTACTCCCCACTTTTCCTGCTAATTAGGGGTAGAATGGTCAAATTGCCCTTAGTGAAGAGAATATCTAAAACTTAGTAAACATTTTGGTCGGACCGTCGCCGCGGCGAGGAAACTTCTGCCGCCGCGGCGAAAGTGTCCAGAAAGTTTCCCTTGGTTTCAACATCTCTTCGCCGCGGCGAAGCTTGACACACTACACTTCTTCTATTTTTAACCAAATTCAAGGCAATTAGTCAACACAACACTCGTACTAAAATCAATCAAACAATATTACCACGATACCAACTCAAATAAGCGCAAACGAAAGAACAATGACTACGTACCTCAAGTGGGGCGTTACAGCTCTAGATGCTGAATCAGGTGATTTAGATGGGATTCCTTCTACTATTGCCTTAGCGTACCAAAAGGCATTGGAGATGTATAATGCTCGAGCTGATTTTGAAGAACAGATTGCAAGGTAGGATATATCTGACTTCGAAAAATTTTAACAATTCACGGTATATGGCATTTACTATCAGATATTGTTTTAGACAACTACATGATAATGTTGGGTTCTTATGTGATACCTTAAGAATTTAGGTTAAATGGTAACTTGATATGATATTAAAGTGTAGAGGTCATGATTTGAGTCTCCCATCTATTACATCTTGCTATATTTGGGTTGGCCTTTCTGTCTGAATTTGGGCTTGGTTTGTGCAACATGCGAAGTTGCCTGTTAAAAAGCTGAATATCATTGTTGTGCCCTTACCTTTTCAAGCTTAAGCTTTTAGGCCAAGCTGTTTATCAACAAAGTTGCTGTTGAAATTTCATTATAATTTCAATTTCTTATGGTCTTTCTTGCTTCTAATATAAGTAATCAGTTTATGTAAACTTTAGATCTTCTCTTCTTCTCCTTCTTTTCTTGAGGGTGGGAGTTGTATAAGAACTTGCAATGTGGCAATAGGTTACCTTTTTTTTTTTCCTTCGTTAAAGTGTTAATGCTATTATTTTAATTTGAAATTTTTGCAGATCTACTTGAAGTTTGAACAGTCTTCTGGAGATCTAGCCCATGTTCAACTTCTCTATGAACGTGCTATTACCGAGTTTCCTATATCAAGTGATCTCTGGCTTGGTTATACTCGCTATTTGGATAAAACCTTGAAGGTTTCACTCATATTTTCTCTTTTCAATTCTTTATGTTCTAGGTATTTGTAATTTTAGCAATTAATCATCTCTTTTTCCTTCAGGTAGGAAATATTGTGCGGGATGTTCATTCCACGGCTAGGAAATATTGTCCTTGGGTTGGTGATCTTTGGGTTCAATCTTTGCTTGCTTTGGAATGTTGTTGTGCACTTGAGAAAGAGATATCTACTGTAAGTTTCAGTTGTTACCCTTCATCTGTTGAGAATTATGAGAGATTGTTATAAGTAGCTTAAGAGCAATGAAGTTTCACAAGCTTTAGTGTTGGAATTTCATTTTGCTCCTTTTACAAATATAGAGGTTTACTGTTGTTTAAAATGATTTTTATATCATATTCAGGTCTTTGAGAAGTCCCTTCTATGCACTTTTTCGACCATTGAGGAGGTAAAGATATCTTTTCTCTAATTTGCAGGCTTGACTTACTACTCTTTGATAAAGATCTTTGTTAATTGGATCCTGTTTGTTTCAGTACCTAAACTTATTCCTCACTCGAGTGGATGGTTTGAGACGAAGAATCCTTTTGCCTGGAGCAGAAGAGGATGCACTGAATTTTTCATTGATAAGGGAAACGTTTCAGGTTCGATATGTATACTGTTCATTTTTCCTTGTTAAAATTGTTTTTACTCAATGTCAAGAACTTGAAGCTTCTCAAAGACATTTGTAGATGCTCTATTCATGGTGAATTTTAGATGAAGAAAATGTGGACCTTGTAGCTAGTCTGCTCTTTCAGGGTCCAAGCATAGATCTCTTACGAATGTGTATCAAGTGCTTCTACCCTTAGACTCGGCGAAAAGTCTTTTAATTTACTTCATTTAGTGTCTTTGTTATAGTACCATTATGACCACTTTATGTAGAAGTTACAGTACATAACTCTTGATACTCCAAGATGGCTTTTGCTAATTGCTAGATTGTTACCTTTGTTAATTGTTTTGTCATGGAATAGTGTCCTTTACTAAAAAATTTCTCATTCAGCATTGGAGTTGCATACGTGGAAGATATCTTTATGGATCTGTGAATTTATAAAATTTGCATGTCATATTCAACTGGTACATTGTTGTTGTATAATGGCTGTTTTCAATATTTGTGTTTATAAACAATTAGCCTGATGTCTCTTTAGTGTACCATAGAAATTGCAAGCCCTGTATGATTGGATGTATTATATATACTTGAATACTTAACTGTGAAGTTTCTTCCTTTCAGCGGGCGTCGATTACTTATCTCAACAGATGAAGAGTACAGATGGTTTGCTGCATTAGTACGCTTATTGAGCTCATTTGGAGCTAAATTTGGGAAAAGATCAAGCTGCAGCTGGTGCCTTTTGGGAGAGCCTGGTTTGGCCCATTCATCTCTTTCTCTTTCTTATCTTGTACAGTTCAATATGATTGATTTTTTATTCATCTTTGTTTTTTTTCCGTATAACTTGCTTTTTGTCTGTGCAGCGGGTCAATGTTGGAAGCCTGGCAAGGTTATATAGCTATGGAAATTGAATTGGGACATTTAAATGAAGCTAGGCCCATCTACAGGAGATGCTACAGTAAAAGATTTAGTGGGACAGGTTCAGAGGTATAATTCTTTTACATTACTTGCTTTCAATTATTCTAGATTGATTTATGGATAGGATTTGAATTTGAAAGTTTTTAAACTGGTTTTTTCCTCCTTCCTTCTAATTTTTTTTTTTGAAAATTGTTGCTTTTAGTAGTATACGATGTAGCTTTATTTAATTAATTGATATTTGTCATCTGCAATGCAAACATTTCTATCATTATTCTCTTTTTGTTGCTAATGGAAGTTGAAACCAGACAAATGGCTTAAGTCAAGGTTGTTGAAATGTTGTTTATCAAGGAGGGCAATTTATGGAGATCTTTTGAACTCTTAACATAGAATCATGCTCGCCGAGAATATTTTTTGAGAGTAGCCTTGCAATAGGTCAACCTATTACTCGGGCAGTAGAATCACAATGGTTTAATATGTCATTTTGAATAATTTTTCCAAATCATACGTAAATGATATATGACGGTATCTCTGGGGATCATGCTAGTTGAAAATCCATGACGTTTATTTTTTTAACTTCAAACTTTAGAGTTACTGATACTCTGATGAAATTGTGGCATATGTGAAGCAATCACATTTAAACCATAGGTTGTAGAGTAGTTTTTGAAACACAATAGGCTGATATCTTTTTCCACTTGGCTTATTTTTTCCAATATGTTTGAGGAAAAGTTTCTTAATTCAAGCTTTACTTTCCGAGTTTCATGTCAAAATATGCTATAGGTTAAATAAAACTTATTGATGTAAATAATTTATATGACCTATCATAAAGTCATCTAAGTTCTCTTTTTTCTATGATCAATTTAGGGTTTGGTTTGATAAAGTTAACCTTGTTATTTTCATCTTATCGTGATTGGCCTTACTATATTTAATCGGATTGTTTCTCAACTCTCTGCTCCCGCTCCCATTCATATTATATGATCTCATTGATGATCTCACTACATCATCTAAAGTTACCGACAATTCTTGCTTCTTGATTTTATGATATTGAAAATATTGTTTTGGGTCCACAACTCCAGGGTGACTTTCTTCAATTGTTATGTACTGCCTTTTGGATTTGTTGATATATTCTTTTCCTAAAAAACAGAGTTATTTAGGACATATGCCACAACTGGTTGCGTTTTGAGAGGGAACAAGGGACACTTGAAGATTTTGACTACGCTGCACAGAAGGTACACATTCATGCTATAGTTTTAATTTCTTTTTTCAGTCCAATGTGTATGATGCATTTGCATTGTTATTGAGAATTAGTATGTATAGATTTATTAAAAAGCAATTGAAGTGTTTAACTAATGATATTTTAGCTGGCTGCGATGTCCACCTTATCTAGTAACAATATGTGTTTGACTAAAATGTGCCACGTTAACAGTTGTCTTTGATGACCTCAAATGATGTGCTTGTAAATGAGTTGTGTTTATGTGCCTCTGTACATATTATGAACTCTTTGCTTCTCTCTTGTCAGAGCTTAAATACTACTAATGGATCATTGCCTATCTGTTTAAATTTTTAGTTTAAGTGATAACTTAATAGAGTATTGTAGCAAGGTGGTCTACACAGTCTTGTGTTTAAATCTCTCTATGAGATTTGGGCCAATTTTGTTTGTGATTAAAAAATAATTTTGAAAAACCAAGATACAACTAAAAATTTAAAAATTTATCTCAATATTTTAAATATTTGAAAATATGTTTGATATTCAAAGATTGTTTTTGAAGTTAAAAACTATATAAAGACTGAGAAATGATATTTTTCTTGTTTTCTAATTTTACACTAATTTTTAGGATTATATGCAAAAACATTGTTTTGAAAACATTTCAACTTATTTTAACAAAAACATATTTCATAAAATTCTTTATGGTCCTTGTTTTCGAAAATAAAACACTATTTAAAATTTATATCAAATAGGCTCTTATTTAGATTATAAATTTGTATTTGTATTTATGTTATATTTATGGTTGTGATTTTGGGTGTTCAGCGCACGAGATTATGTTAAATTTTAAGTATGGTTGTTGGATGCTTAACTATCAATTTAAGCTTTTAAGTCAAGTTGTTACGTAACATTTTTAAAGATGTCACTGAATTATGATACATTTGCTTAGTATTTATTGAATGTATGCAATCCTTGCTATTTTAATTCAATGCGTAAAGATGCTTGTCTTTGTTCCCTTTCTTAGGTTATGCCCCATTTGGAAGAGCTGCAATTATTTAGGCTATAACAGGAAGCCAAATCTATTCCTGAACTAATAGATCAGAAAGAGAAGTCACATAAGAAAAGTGTTAATGGAAAGAGAAATCTTGTTTTTTCTTAAGAGCCTCCATCTCCTCTATCACAGCCTTCCTCCACTTTTCATCCCCTAATGCCTCATATATAGGTGCTGCAACCTTAACAGTTGAGAGATTAGTGGTGAATGCCAAAAAAATCATCTGCCAACTTATCGTATGCCATATACTTAGCAATAGGATGCAATGTACAGGATCTAACACCCTTCCTTAGTGCAATAGGTAAATGTAAATCATCATGCCTTGATTTAGACTCATCAAAAGATAGTTCTTCCTTACGTGGTGACTGTGAATCACTGGTTTCTTCCAGTTGGGATGATTGCTCATATAGATCATTAGGTTTCCTTCCACTTTGATAGTCAGTACTTCGAGAATAACATTAGAGACCTAGCTGATTTAATCTCTCAAGACCTCCCCTTTGTTCTAATATTTCCTGAGAGTTTGGTTTATCAAGAATGGGCTATATAGTTAGAGTAGGACCTAAATTGGTAGGCTAACTATGAGACTGACTCATCCTTACGGGACTAGGCTGACCTATAGGAACCTAACCTGAACTAGGCTGACTAAGAAACATACTCATTCTTATAGGACTAGGCTGACCTATAGGAAACTAGGTGACTTTGAACTTTGAGCTAGACTAGGGGACTACTGAGACTGACTCAAGTGTGGTTATGAGCTAGATAAATAGACTTGGTGTATTTTGCAAGTTGACAAGTTTCACACTTAAAAGAAAATAAACTTTTATTTTCGAATAACAATGGGTACAATTTTTGTAAATAAGGTAAGCGAGGGTGTCCTAATCTACTCTTATATTAGCCTATTGGGTTTCAAAAAGTACTCCACTACCTATAGTTTAAAAGTGATTGCTTCATGTATGCCATAATTTCATCACAGTATCAGTAACTCCAAAGTTTAAAGTTAAAAAAATAAACATCTGGATTTTCAACTAGCATGACCCCTAGAGATACTGTCATATATCATTTACGTATGATTTGGAAAAATTATTCAAAATGACATATTAAACCATTGTGATTCTGGTACCTGAGTAACCGATTGACCTATTGTAAGGCTACTCTCTAAAAATATTCTTAGCTGCAGGGCATGATTCTATATTAAGAGTTCAAAAGATCTCCATAAATTGCCGTACTTGATAAACAACATGTTAACAACCTTGACTTAAGCCATTTGTCTGGATTCAACTTCCATCAGTTGGAAAAATAGAATAAAGAAAGAAATGTTTGCATTGCAGATGACAAATATCAATTGATTAAATAAAGCTGCATCGTATACTACTAAAAGCAACAGTTTAAAAAAAAAAAAATTGGGAAAGAAACTAGTTTAGAAACATTCAAATTCAAATTATGTCCATAAATCAATCTAGTATAATAGAAAGCAAGTAATGTAAAAGAATTATACCTCTGAAGTTATCCCACTAAAACTTTTACTATAGCATCTCCTGTAGATGGACGTAGCTTCATTTAAATGTCCCGATTCAATTTCCATAGCTATATAACCTTGCTAGGCTTCCAACATTGACCTGCTGCACAGACAAAAAGCAAATTATACTGAAAAAAATACTAAGATGAATCATAAATCAATCATATTGAACTACACAGGATAAGAAAGTGAAAAAGATGAATGGGCCAAACCAGATCTTAACCAGGCCTCCCAAACACCTAGAGCTATAGCCAAATTTAGCTCCAAACAAGCCTAATAAGCATACAAATGGAGCAAACCATCTGTATTCTTCATCTGTTGAGATAAGTAATCTGATGTGAGCTGAAAGGAAACTGCACAGTTAAGTATTCTAGTATATATAATACATCCAATCATACAGAGCCTGAAATTTTAATGATACACTAACGAGACATTAGGCTAATTGTTTATAAACACAAATATTGAAGACAACTATTACACAACAACGATGTACCAGTTGAAAATGACATGCCAATTTTATAAATTCACAGATCCATAAAGATATCTTCCATGCATGCAACTCCAATGATGAATGAGAAATTTTTTAGCAAAGGACACTATTCCATGACAAAACAATTAACAAAGGTAACAATCTAATTAAAATTTCTCTAAATCTTGGGGTTAGGTAATGAGGCTATCCTCATCACAAGTTGGATGAAATATATGCTCCACAGGAAACATATTAGAACTTTACCCTTTTGAATAAAATGGGTATAAACTTTGACATATCTGGAAGAAAATTTACAAGAAGGGTACTGATATAGATTGATCTCAATAGCACATATATTTTTCATGCTCAGACAGGTATCTTTTGTCATAATTATGTTTACAGAAACATATTAAGGCAAAACCTTACGTTTTTTATAAGAAAGAGAAGTTTGTCAATTACTGTGTGATTCTAGTTAACATGTAACATGTAACCCCAGTAACAAACCTCACTTCTTAAAGAACATTTCTCTTAACTCATTGTTTGACTTGGGCTTCTCATCTTCAACTTCCCCGGCTTTTGGATTTGTCGAGGGGACACCAAGTGGCCCGACGTTCCTTCGCATTGCAAATGTGTTCCTCCCTTTCAGCTAAATGCTATCACTACGTTTATTAGCAACAGAGTGTGGCACTCTAGACCCCTTGAAAGTCTGATTACTACTTTGCGCTATCATTTAACCCAAAGGAGTAAGAAAATAAAATGTAGAAGTGGGAAACACAAACATGCAAACGTTTATAGACTGCATTGCACACAAACAAACAAACACACACAAGTAATAACAAAGATAAAACATAATTCCACTTAGCCTACCATGTTCTCCAGAGGCCCCATGACCAGCAGAATCCTTTCTCTTTTGCTTCAGATTTGATCTTGCAATGCTTATCTTCTTCCCAAGAAACATTTTTTTGTTCTTTCCTATAGCTGAAGCAAGGTGTGCATCATCGTCAAAATCCACAATCGATCAGAGGATATTATATATTAGTATGCAACGGTCCCATATGGATGCTCTACAGTTTAAAGGCAAGCTAGAATATGGGTAAATCTGTATGGGACTATGGTTGAGTCTCCTAAGCATATCACTCGCTAGCAAAATGAAAAAATATGCTCTTAGACAGTTAGACTCTTTATACTTAGAAAATTAAGCAATTTTACCATAATTATGGAATTCAACGCTTCTGCAGGTTTATTTGAGACTGCATAATCATCTCTAGAAAGGACATTCATCTTAAAACCAAAAGCGTAAGAACTAAATGATTTATTGACTGCATGAAAGGAAGAAATCAAATTGAAGTTTCAGTGAGCACCCTTGAGAAATTTGATCAAAGACAATGGACTGTAATTAACAGTTTCTATCTCCCTAAAGCATTAAAATTAGTTTCTTAGGGAAAATTTATGTGGTACAGTCCACATTATGCGTACATATGTTGATGTTTAAAGGTCAGGCAATGTTAAATGAGGATTTGATTGTAAGAGTGATGTGCACATGGAAGGTCAAGTGGATAGCTTCCCCTTTTTCATTTGAAGGAAAAGCACAAAGAACATTGACAAATAATGAGTGAGAGAAAGAGAGTCATACCCTTGACTTTCCGGTGAACTTGTCTTGCAGAATTCGAACAGATTCAACCCCACCAACATTGCTAAAGAATTTTTTTCAGATCCTCAGAAGTTGCCTCAAAAAAATTTAAAACCATCAGAATTATCTCTCTGTATTTGCCTATCCAACGTTAAAAAAGAATAAAAAGCAATCTCTCTCTGAAGCGCGAGAGAATCTCTACTTGCCCTGAAGTTAAAGTTTGACAAAAATGAAGTAGACTCATTAGTGTATCCTTTGGCTCTTCCAGTGGTGGAGTCTTTGATGTGCTAGTCATTTGGATGCTCTTCAAATTTAGGTTTTGTTTCTTCTACTTTGTTTTCTTCAGCTAAGTTCCGTGTCGTCCCTTTTCTCTCCCATGCACTTTGTTTAGGTTTTGGGTAGTATTTTTCTACCGCTTAGCTAGAGACTATTCGTTAGTTATGTTTGAATCTGATTCTCTTTCCACTAACACTTTTCTTATGCGACTTCTCTTTTTGATCTATTAGCTCAGGAACAGATTTGGCTTCCTACTGTAACCTAAATAGTTGCAGCTCTTCCAAGCGGGGTGTAATTTGAGAAAGGTAACAAAGACAAGCATCTTTACGCATTGAGTTAAAATAGCAAGGATTACATATATTCAATAAATACCAAGCAGATGTATCATAATTCAGTAACATCTATAAACAATGTTATGTAACAACTTGACTTAAAAGCTTAAATTGATAGTTAAGCATTCAACTACCCAACTTAAAATTTAACACAATCTCGTGAGCCGAACAGCCACAATCACAACCATAAATATAACATAAATACATATAAAAGTTTATAATCTAAATAAGAACCTATTTGTTATAAATTTTAAATAGTATTTTATTTTCAAAAACAAGGAATATAGGGAATTTTATAAAAATAGTTTTTATTAAAATAAGTTGAAATATTTTAAAACACAATGTTTTTGAATATAATCCTAAAAGTTAGTGTAAAATTAGAAAACAAGAAAAATATAACTTCTCAGTCTTTATATAGTTTTTAACTTCAAAAACAATTTTTAATACTAGATATATTTTCAAATACTTAAAATATTGAGATAAAGCTATTAAAATTTTTAATTGTAACTTAGTTTTCAAAATTTTTAATTATTTTTGAATCACAAACCAAGCTGGCGCAAATCTCATAAAGAGATTTAAAATACAAAATATATTTTCAAATATTTAAAATTTAGAGATAAAACTTTAAATTTTTTAATTGTAACTTAGTTTTTCAATATTATTTTTGAATTACAGACTAAACTGGCCCAAATCTGATATAGAGAGATTTAAACATGAAATCAAGAGAAAACAGATCCTAATAATCTTTTTATTTCAATCAGCATCCGAAGGTAAGAATTCTTGCAATAAGATATGAGATTAGTTTTTAAAGTGTTGAATTCTTATAGTTTATATGCTTAGGGTTTAAGAAGAAAAGGAAGTCTACCAAAGAGAGATTCTAGTGTGGAACTACTCAAGTTCAAGATAAGTAAATCCAACCCTAGCCCTTGATTTGAGCAATAATGTGTAGAGAAATTTTTATTTGTATTTTATATGCTTGAGTGTTGAGATTTGTTGATGGAATTGATGATGATTCATGGTTAGAATTCCACCATGAGGAGGGATGATTGTGTTTATAGAAATTGATGGAAGTTTAGATGAGCTAAGAAAGAATTTGAGTAGAGTCATGGAGTGTATTTTCCTGGCCACGTTTGAAGTTGTTTTTAGGGAGCTTTGCTCCAAAATTTTGGTGGTTAGAGATTGTACAATCCGTAAGAGTGCATGTAGATGAGGACTGTATTCACTCACACGGCTAGGGTTCCGAATCCATGCCTCAATTGAGTCTGATCGGCAAAGAATAAGAAAGAAAAGAATACAAAGAAAAGAAAGAAGAGAAAAGAAAGAAGAGAAAAGAAAGAATAGAATGAAAGAAAGAAGAAAAATGGAGAAAGAAAGAAACACAGAAAAGAAAGAAAAACAGAATAAGAAATGGAAAAACAGAAAAAAAAATGCACATCCTATGCATTTGTGCATTTCCATCATACTTATGCATGATACCATGCTTACTATCATGAGTAGTAAGAAATTAGAAATAGAGAAAGAATGGAGAGAATTAGAAACAAAGAAAGAACAAAGAAAGAACCGAGAATAATAGAAAAGTGTGATGTAAGGAAAGAAATTCAGAATATGAGCAATGGAGATAGAGGGTATCATAGCGGATTTACTTACTGAGCAATTAGTGCTCACTCCGTTGATTTCTCTATTTTTGCAGGAAATAGGTGAGAAGCGGTTGGATGGAACGTCAAGAGCGGAGGAGAATGGCACTACTGCCCATTGTTTTTTAGTTTATGTATATGACAATTTTTATTAATGTAAAGAAATTTTGGGCCCACTATTTTGTACGTAAATACATATATAATTTCTATGATATATTTAGTGACTTTATATTATATTTTCCAAAGTCTACTAGTTAGAAAGAGTTATTACAATTTTCAAACTCTTTTACATGAAATAAGTTGCAACATTTATGTTGAAATTTTCTCTATGTGGGGGTTTGACGGTGATGGTGACAAGCTACATATGTGGCCGTGTAGCATTGGTTGATTGGTTGGGGGCACTATATTGGTGGTTTGTTGTTAGAAGGCTAGATAACTTAATCTTTAAAGAATCAATCAAAGCTTCCGTATATTTGCAGTCTAAGAGCCAGAGGGCTCTCATCACTATATATATAGTTAATCACCCCCACGTATTAGCTTCATAAAGCTAAAGGATAAGACCCACCAATCCCCCATCTTTTGGGAATTATATTGATCTTCTAAGGAATTCAATTTATGGGGTTAATTTGGTGACATGTTATTATTTCATCTTTATTTCAATTCGGCTGAGACTTATTGGTCAACGATGGCCAAGATATGACCGTCGTCAACTGCTAGATCTTTGGCTATAGATTTAATCGGAAACGACAAGATCAATGCAAGATCAACCAAATTCAGTTGGTTGTATGCCAGTCTGACAACTTTCGACCATCGTCTGGCAGTGGTGGCCCACTAACAACAATTAGTTGGGTGAGTGGGGGTGTTTTTGTTAATTTATAAACTTTTATTGTGGAAGTATTTAGCTAAATTAACAAATATAATCATAATCATATCTTATTTGATTAAATCATATCCTATCCTATTTAGAATAGAATAATATTAAAAAAAGTGTAACAAATGGAGCTGAGATTTTGTGTGATATACGTTTATTCAATTAATTATTGAGAGTCTATATGTCACATGTGTTAATGTTGACATTTTCGATTGGATGGATAAACGTTGCAAAAACGTATATATATTTTCAAGGTGCCATGTTACGTATGCTCAAACTTATTGTTAGTTTGACATGTAAACATAGTTGTGTTTGTTTCCTTATTCCTATCATATCCTATTCAAAATGCATATTTGCTTCACCATTCCCAAAATCTAATCCTCTATTCAACTCAAAATATTTAATATTTTTTAACCCCTTAGGTTTGTTAATTTAACTAAACACCCAACAACAAAAAATTATAAATTGACAAAAACACTTCCACCCACCCACATATTCCTGATAGAGTCGGCCACCACCGCTAGCATTTAATGGGTGGGTGGGGGTGTTTTTCTTAATTTTAAAACTTTTATTGTAGGGGATGTTTAACTAAATTAACAAATATAGGGGATTAAAAAATAATCTTACCAAACACATTTTCAAATTCAAGTCTTATCCCTATAATAATAACTCAACTTAACTTTTTCAAAAATACTACTCAAAATAATAAAGAAATACACTCTAGATATTCTTTTAGAAGCAAAGTCGATTAATTTAGTAAAGACCGGCTCACAACTCATACTTACAAACTTTCTTTCACAACCTCGATGTAGTAGTTCGTAACTGATCAACCCATAATTTGGTAGGCGAGATCCACTGCAAGCAGGCATGACCCATTTGCTAGCGGACCAATTACGAGCTATCACGTCGGGGTTGTGAGAGAAAGACTGTAAGATTGGGTTGTAAGTGTAGTATTGCTTGATTAATTGTATCATGTATATTCTTTTTTAATATCAAAATTTTTCGAAAAAGAATGAAAAATCTCGTTAAAAGCATTTGAGAAAAAGTCCTTTCTTAATTTGGATATGGATTATGAATTCATAAATAGATATATAAAATATTATATCATTTGAAATCATGAATGGTTTTGCCTTTTGAATAAAGGTAGATTTGAGTTCAATATTGAATTTGACCTAATCCATAATTAGGTTGGATTGCATTTAATACAATTTATCTATTTGAAGCTATCAGGCGAGACGAGGCTAGCCGCTTGTGAGTAGTTTGAACACTCTCTACCAGTAATTCGAGATATGTCAATTCAAGTAGCTACATGAACAAACTTTGAAGCCAGGTCTGCAACATATCATAATCATATGATCTATCCACTATTCTGCAGAAAATAACTACCCTCCATGTTAAAAACAATACACCCTTTAAATAATTTCAGCAAAAATATAATTACATCTGAACCCTATAGGTTTCAGATAAATATGTTTTATCCCACTGTCATTTCCAGTGAAATGTATTACATAACCCTCAACACCCAAAAGTTTAAGCCAGTTGGAACCCTCGATAGATAATCCCCAAACGGCGCCACTGAAATGATCCTCAAAAGCTTGATTTGTCATTTTTCTTCTTCTCCTTCTTCATTCACAAAAGCAGGTAAAGTGATTACAACTATATCACAAGATTTAGTACTTAAAGTAACCCCAGCTTTAGAAATTCCTTCAAAAAGATTGTAAAGAAGGTAAGATCACTCTTGGTGAATGACGCTATTTCTTTTGTTTAATGATTCATATGCAACCCAAACCACCGATTTCATCATTCAACCGGTTGTTTGGAGCTCTTGCTAAGAAGAAGTTTTATAAAGACGTTATTTTGCTTTACAGACGACTGGGTTCGATGGGTTGTTACTTGATTTAATTACTTTGAATATTTTGATTAATTGTTTTTGTAATGTGGGTTGAGTTTGTGATGGTTTTGATATTTTTTGGAGGATTTTGAGGTGGAGTTTTAACCCAGACGTTGCGGCTTTTAATTCTTTGATTAAAGGTTTGTGTTTGGAGAATAAGAGTTTGGAGGCTATGGAGTTGTTCAAGAAAATGGTTGTGTTTGGGGTCAAGCTTGATATTGTTTCTTATGGTAGTATTATCAATGGTCTTTGGAAAGATGGGTTGGTAGATAAGGCGAAAGAATTGTTTATGGAAATGGAGAGTGGAGGAATTAAGCCAAATGTGGTTGTTTGTACCACTCTAATTTACGGTTGTTTTTTTGTGAGAAATTTGGAGGGGGCTAAAGGCTTGTTTTTTAAGATGGCGGATCAAGGTTTGTAGCCTAAGTTACTCACGTATACTACAATGATAAGTGGGTTTTGCAAGGAGGGGAAGATAGAGGAAGCTGATGGGTTTATGAAAATAATGATTCAAAGAGGTTTGCAGCCTAATGTGGTGAGTTTTAATTCAATGATAAATTGGTTTTTCAAAGAGGGGAAGATGGCGGAAGCTAATGGGTTGTTGGAATTGATGATTAAAAGAGGTTTGCAGCCTAATGTGGTTACGATTACAACAATGATAAATGGGCTTTGCAAGAAGGGGAAGATGGAGGAAGCTAATGAGTTGTTGGAATCAATGAGTCAGAGAGGCTTGCAACCTAATGTGGTGACTTTTAATACAATGATAAATGGGTTTTGCAAGGAGGGGAAGATGGAGGAAGCTAATGGGTTGCTGGAATTGATGAGTCAAAGAAGTTTGGAGCCTAATGTAGTGACATTTACTACAATGATAAATTGGCTTTGCAAGGAGGGGAAGATGGAGGAAGCTAATGGGTTATTGGAATTCATGATTCAAAGAGGTTTCCAGCCTGATGTGGTGACGTTTTTGTTAGAGTAGATGCCCTAGAGCCAATCAATTATTGTAGAATTGACTCTTTGTAATAATGTTCATTAATCAATTAAAGGCATTTTATTCTTTATCGCGTAAATCATTATTATTGCAATATGTATTGATATATGTCCTTAGAATGTTAGAACTGTGACGAGGGTATCAAGTGTTTCAAATCTTGATAGTGGGAACCCTATGAGCACATATGGTGGCCATTCTAGAAACGTCCGTAGCCCTAATATTATTCTGAAGTAAGAGCACAAATAATACGGTAAGGCTATCATAGTGTTGAAAGACCCTGTCGAAAGGTAGTGACTAATCTCACTTGTCAAGGTTGTTTGGTGGAAACCTGGTGCAACACATGGGTGCTTGCTGTAGGCGAATACATCGCAGCAAGTTCACTGGACAGACCCACAAGAGGATTCCATATGGATGGTAACCCTAGTGTCTATGGAGCAAATCCTCTAACGAATGGTGGTACATGTGATCCTTAGACTTGAGATCACCGGAGCGCCTTGTGCAACGGTTGGTGCAGTTTGACACTAGCCTAACGCAGTTCTTTTCAGAGCTATCAATACGGTGGTGATTGGCTGCATCAAGGAGTGTATCAAGACTATGATGGATAGACAGAGAATTCATCACTCCCGGGTACGGGAGAAGTTATCTTACGGCGCAATTCACTATATGGCAATGACACTAAAACTATGGCCATAGTGGGATTGAGTTATTGCTCTATCCAGTTTAAAATATAGGTCATTGGTCCAAAAACTGAATATATAATATCGAGAGTAACCGAAGGTTGACACTATTTCTATGCCTTTGTCTCATCGAGATAACGGATGATGAAAGGATCGAATTGTACGGTAACCATATCATTGACAGGTAGCTACTTTGCTGAATCCGAATCTATCAGGTGGCCATGATGCCTTGTTAGAGGCCAATCTTGGTCTGTGTATAGTGAGACGATTAATTGGTGTTAATTGCGATACTATACACTGCTGGTATGATGAGGAGCCTATGGGTCACACACATAGAAGATAATTTAAGAGCCAGGAAGTTAGAAGGGCGTTTTCATCTTTTTGGGTGAAAGGGTATTTTGGTAATTTCACAGCGCAATTAAATTTTCTGAGGTTGTAGCCTTTATTTAATTTGTTAGAAAAATTAAATAAGTGAAATTATGTTTAAATATGTGTTCGCATATGTTTAAATAAATTATCATTATTGTTAAATATTAATATATATATATATATATATATATATATATATATATTAATTGATTTTAATTGAAATAATAATGAATTAAAATAAATATCTAATTGGGAGTGTTTGGAAACATGGGGTGTTTGGGTTGGAGCCCAAGCCTATTCCATATGGGAATAGGGCAATTAAAATAACACTATAAAAGAAAAGTGTTAATTGAAAAAGTGAGAGATTTTTTTTCATTTCACTCATTTTCATTGAAAAAGAAAACACACAACCCCTTATTTCACTCTCTCATGCTAGAATTGATTTTTGGCTAAAATCAATTACTCTTCATTTCTTCTTGATTCTTAAGGCTAAAGAGGGATCTAGTAAATCCCGCCTTAGTTCCTTGCGATTGTCTTCATGTGGACTACGTCGGTTCGATCCTACACTTGGATCGGTAGCAAAACACGTTCAGAGACAAACTTGGAGGAGCCTCCAAATGTGCGTATGGTTTCTTAAACTCTAAATTAATTTTCTACAGATTCTTATTGTGATATAAACTGTAAAATTGTACATTGATCTTGGTTCTATGGAACGATCCTTGTTATTATTGATTTTTTTTTTCGTTGTCTCAATGAATCGTTTCCTAACAATTTAATTCAATGATTAATGGGCTCTGTAAAGAGGGGAAGATGGAGGACTAATAGGTTGCTGAAATTGATGATTCAAAGAGGTTTGCAGCATAAAGTGGTGACGTTTAATTCAATGATAAATGGGCTTTGCAAAAAGGGGAAGGTGGAGGAAGCTAACTTGTTGTTGGAATTGATGAGTCAAAGAGGTTTGCAGCCTAATCTGGTGACGTTTAATACAATGATTAGTGGGCTTTGCAAAGAGGGGAAGATTGAGGAAGCTAATGGGTTGATGGAATTGATGATTCAAAGAGGTTTGCAGCCTAATGTGGTGACTTTTAATTCCATGGTAGATGGCCTTCGCATAGAGGGGAAGATGGAGGAAACTAATAGTTTGTTGGAATTGATGAGTCAAAGAGGTTTGCAACCTAATGTGGTGACTTTTAATACAATGATAAATGGGCTTGGCAAGGAGGGAAAGATGGAGGAAGCTAATGCATACTTGAAATTGATGATCCAAAGAGGTTGGCAGCCTAATGTGGTGACTTTTACTACAATGATAAGTAGGCTTTCCAAGGAGGGGAAGATGGAAGAAGCTAACGGGTTGTTGGAATTGATGAGGCAAAGAGGTTTGGAGCCTAATGTGGTGTCTTTTACTACAATGATAAATGAGCTTTGCAAGGAGGGCAAGATGGAGGAAGCTAATGGGTTGTTGGAATTGATGACTCAAAGAGATTTGCAGCCTATGATCTGATCTTCTAGTCTTGACCTTTATAAGGACCCATAGGCTGATTTTTTATCTTTATATGTTGCATCCTTCGATCATATGTCTTGACATATACCCCTTTATATTATTTTTAAGTTTTTTTTGCACATATCATGTATTTCAGGGATTCGTTCCTAGCTCTGTATGATAAGGTAGTATAGGAATCTCATCGCGTCTTGTTTTACATCAGGAGGATTCTTCTTTCTTGTATGACTTTCAGTATCTTGGAATATGGTAGAATTTTTTATATAATGTTAGGGCTACTATCGTTTTAATCCTTTTCCTATTTTTCAAAGTCGATTGCTGATTTATGTTCCAAGCATTCAAAGCTTGTTTAAGATTTCTGATGCCATAAAATTTATAGGATTCTCCAATGAAGATATCTGCAGCAGAATGGTAGGATAATTTGATAATGACGTGCCAAAGATCTCAAGGCATTGAAATTTTCTTGATCCAACCAAAGGTAAATGTGTTTTGATAAGTTTAACATTGACCAAGGGTTATCAAGAATATCCATCAATCAAAAGAAAGCAACATTAGAACTAATTACTAATTACTGTTCCAAGAGTTGATTTCTAAAGATTTGATCTCAATTTCACTGAAGCTTTGCTTATATTATTCCGGTGTGAAACATCTAAGCATGGTGTTTTAGTTGATGAAAGGGCAGAGGCTAAGAGATATATATTGAAGAGAAGAAGCATTTTAGGCTGAAGTGAGTACTGAGTACAATTTGGAAAATCTTTTAGTTGAACCAGGCTGCAAATTTTTGGTTGAAATTGGCATGTTTGGTGTGGAAGAAGCATCTGAGTAGGGTGTTTTAGTTGATGAAAGAGCGGTTGCCGTGAAGAGACTAGGAGATATATTTTGAGGAGAAGAAACATTTTAGGCAGAAGTGAGTATAATTTGGAAACTCTTTTACAAGAACCAGTCTGGTGTGGTGGAAGATAGAAACATGAGACTGGCAATGGATTCAAGAGTCAAGGCTCTTTCAGAATCAGAACCTAACCTGGAATCAATTGTGTGGAAATTTAATACCTGCAATATTTGAGCTATAAGTTTTTTTTTTTTTGTTAGAATGATTACCAAGATGAATAGTTTGATCATATAATAGATTAATTCATAGGATTTGCAATTGTATTACAAGAGAGGGAAATCAGTTACTTTGTGCTTTGTTAATCACAGTCAAGAGTTCCTAAACCTTATGGATTTGCTTTTAAGCTTTACATGAACTTCTTTCGCTCGAAACACGTTTACTTAGTTCAGATGATCCGAGGTTTATAAACTAGTTCGAACACTCAGTTGCCAGTAATGCAAGGTATGTTAATTCAAGATGCTGCATATTTCATTGCAAAATTACATGAATAAAATTTGATGCCTTGTCTACAAAATTAAAAAAAGAAAAAAGAACAACAAAATAGTTTTTGTTGTTCTTCATCATATCATAATCATATGATTTATCCCAAAGGCTGCATAAATAGCTATCCATGTCAACTACAATACACCCTCTAAATAATTTCAGAAAAAATATAATCCCAAAGTTTTAAAAACAACAAAATCCACCCTCAAAAGTTGAAAGTACAAACGTATCATAAGAGTAATTTCTCCTGTTTCTGATACTGATGGGGTTTACCCTTAACCATCAAATCCATAAGTCTCCACAAATAACTATACTAGCAATTCGTATTTGCTTTGCTAGAATATAAATAGACTTGACTTTTATTTTGTGGGTTTGGCTACTGTTTGTTGATATTTTTCTGGGTTGACTCTTGAGTGTTGTTGCTGTTATTGTTGTGGTTTGATTGAGTATTGGAAGGTATCTGTCAGATTCAGGTCAAACTTTGATGCAATCTCTGGAATAATGCTATATTTTATAACTGGTTTGTGAGTTATTTTGTAGCTCGTGTTCCTTATGCTAAGTGGAAGGATATTTATTTTCTATCTTCATTGCTCTTTCTGCTTTGAAAGTTTTAGAGAAGTTATTTTCTATCTTCAGAATCAGTCAAAGTAATGAACTTCTGGTGTATTATAAATCTATTTCATGAATTTTTGTTCCTCAAAAGCTAGTATAAATCATTCAAAATTCCACTGTGGTCCTCTGTATTCATGACGTGAGTATGAATTATGTGTCTCAATGAATGAATGTGTCAATTATGGATTTTTGTGTACCTTGGAAAATGTGTATTGACAAATCTTTGATGTATGATGACTTTATTTGGTGAAATTGTCATCAAAAGTTGTTATAATCATTCCACTTAATCTTCATTTTTGTACTAGTCACACAAACCAATTCAATTGCTCATATCTCATAGCCATCCTATGCCAGACTCATTGTTTTGCTGTAATCACCAAATCGATAGCTAGTACACGTGAACAAATGTAATTCTAAAATTTTTGGATAACTAAAAAACTCTCACACTTATTTCAAAATACACAAGTGGGTTTAAGCTGTAGAAGGAAGCAAACTAGTTATATCACAATCATATGATCTTATGGATAAGTAAATACATAAACACTCTATAGTTATCCAAAAATCAATAAATCCCCTCAAGTTTGAAACTAACACAAAATGCACCTAGAGTACAAATATTTCACCCACCACCAGAGCCACTGATTTTACTTAAAACAATTGGATCAAGTCATCGATTGAGACATGAACAGATAACATAAAGAAATGGAAAAGTGGTCTCATTACATTAAAGAGAGAAATGAGAGAGAGACTGAAAGGCTCAATTTTTATTATAATTTTGCTTCTTTTAACAGACCATCGGTGCCTGGATAATTACATATGTACACTGTGGGTTTCACATAAATACATTTCATCCCACACTCATTTCCTGTAAGATTGTATTATTTAAACCACAAAAGACTTAGCCAGTTTGAATTGAACCCTAGATAATCCATAAACACCGCTACTCAAATGGCGTTCAAAACCTTTCTTTGTCGTTGTTCTTCTTCTTTTGAAACCAAAATCTAATCTTTGTTCACAAATACATGTAAAGTGACTACAACTATACCACCAGATTCAGTACATAACATTGAAGAGGAAGTGAGGCTTGATAAATTCATTCAAAAGGATTGTAAACAAGGTAATATCACTTTTGATGAAGCACGCTATTTCTTTTGTTTAATGATTCATATGCAACCCAAACCACCGATTTCATCATTCAACCAATTGTTTGGATCTCTTGTTAAGAAGTTTTATGAAAACATTATTTTGCTTTACAAAAAAGCCGATTCAATGGGATTGATGCCAGATTGATTAATTGTTTTTGTAAAGTCGGTCGAGTTTATGATGGTTTTGTTGTTTTCAGGAGGATTTTGAAGTGAGGTTTTAGCCCAAATGTTGTTACTTTGACTTCTTTGTTTAAAGGTTTGTGTTTGGAGAATAGGGGTACGAAGGCTAATAAGTTGTTCGAATTGATGAGTCAAAGAGGTTTGCAGCCTAATTTGGTGACTTTTAATACATTGATAAATGGGCTTTGCAAGGAAGGGAAGATGAAGGAAACAAATGGATTGTTGGAATTGATGAATCAAAGAGGTTTGTAGCCTAATTTGGTGAATTTTAATACAACGATAAATGGGTTGTGCAAGGTGGGGAAGACAGAGAAAGCTAATAGGTTTTTGGAATTGATGAGTAAAAGAGGTTTGCAGCTTGATGTGGTGACATTTACTACAATGAGAAGCGAGTTTTGCCAAGAGCGGAAGATAGAGGAAGCTAATGGGTTGATGGAATTGATGAGTCAAAGAGGTTTGTAGCCTGATGTGGTGACGTTTAATTCAATGATTATTGGGCCTTGCAAAGAAGGGAAGATGGAGGAAGGTAATGGGTTGATGGAATTGATGAAGTCAAAGAGGTTTGCAGCCTAATGTGGTAATGTTTAATACAATGATAAATGGGCTTTGTAGGGAGGGGAAGATGGAGGAAGCTAATAGGTTGCTGGAATTGATGATTCAAAGGGGTTTGTAGCCTAATGTGGTGACGTTCACTACAATGATAAGTGGGCTTGGTAAGGTGGGGAAGATGAAGGAAGCAAATGGGTTGTTGGAATTGATGAGTCAAAGATGCAGCCTGATGTAGTGACATTTAATTCAATGATTGTGGGCTTTGCAAAGAAGGGGAAGATGGAAGAAGCTAATAGGTTGATGGAATTAATGAGTCAAAGACGTTCTCAACCTAATGTGGTGACCTTTAATACAATAATAAATGGGCTTTGCAAGTTGAGGAAGATGGAGGAAGCTAATGGGTTGTTTGAATTGATGAATCAAAGAGGTTTGCAGCCTAATGTGGTGACGTTTACTACATTGATAAGTGGGCTTTGCGAGGTGGGGAAGATAGAGAAAGGTAATGGGTTGTTGGAATTGATGAATCAGGGAGGTTTGCAGCCTAATTTGGTGACTTTTAATACAATGATAAATGGGCTTTGCAAGGAGGGAAAATGGAGGAAGCTAATGGGTTGTTGGAATTGATGGGTTGAAGAGGTTTGCAGCCTGATGTGCTGACATTTAATTCAATGATTAATAGGCTTTGCAAAGAGGGGAAGATGGAAGAAGCTAATGGGTTGATGGAATTGATTAGTCAAATAGGTTTACAGCCTAATGTGGTGACTTTTAATACAATGATAAATGGGCTTTGCAAGGTGGGGAAGATGGAGGAAGCTAATAGGTATTTTGAATTGATGAGTCAAAGACGTTTGCAGCTTGATGTGGTGACATTCACTATAATGATAAGTGGGCTTTGCGAGGTGGGGAAGAGGGAGGAAGCTAATGGGTTGTTTGAATTGATGAATCAAAGAGCTTTGCAGCCTGATGTGGTGATGTTCACTATAATGATAAGTGGGCTTTGCGAGGTGGGGAAGATGGAGGAAGCTAATGGGTTGTTGGAATTGATGAGTCAAAGGTATATGGCAAAGTTGAATTATCAAACATTTCAGATTGACATATGCTCAAATACAAAACCAGATTTAGCTTAATTTGTCTATAAGTTACAATAAAGATCAAATGTTAGAGAGATTAGTATCTTCAGAAAACTCATCTAAAAGTTTGAGAAGATTCAAGTATTATCACTAAATAATTTAAGCTAAATATAATCCCCATAGTTTTAAAAATAACAAAATCGACCCTAGAAAGTTGAAAGTACAAACATATCATTAGAGTAATTTCTCTTGTATTTGAAACTGATGGGGTTTCTTCTAACGATCCATAACCACCATCAAATCATATGATTGAAATCCAAAAGACTCCATAACTTAAAAAACCCTCATAATTATCTCAAAAACCAATAAAACCCTTAAAAATTAAAAACTAACACAAACCACTCCAAAAAGTACAAGTATTTCACATTTCATTCAGCTAATACCAAGGCGATAGAATTCAGTTAAATAACCGGTTCAACACAGACAAGTGGGTTTATGCAGTAGAAAGAAGCAAACTAGTTATATCACAATCATATGATCTGTATCCAAAAGGTAAATAAATAAACACTTTGTAGCCAAAAATCAATAAAACCCCTAAAGTTTAAAAACTACCTTAAAATACACCTAGAGTACAAATGTTTTAGAGGTCCATTCTAAACATTTCACCCATCACCAGGGCCACTGAGTTTACTTAAACAACTGGATCAAGTCACACACAAGTGGGTTTATGTTAATGCAGTAGAAAAAACCTGAAAAGAAAAGAGAAGAAAAATGTACCTTTAAGTTGATAGAGAAGGTGTTGGGGCTGAGAGGAGGATCCATTGAGACTTTACAAACATAAGAGAAAAAAAATGAATGAATGTTCTATGAAGGAAGGACACTGAGTAGCGATGAATTCTATGAAATTTTTTTTTTTTTTTTAAATTAGAAAAAATAACAAAGTGGGAAGTTTCTGTTGTTGGTACTTGATAGTTTATTTGAAGCAATGGTGGAAGAGAGGGAAAGCTGGGCTGATTGTGATAGGGACAGACAGTGATGATTTATTAAAAAAACTAGATAGAAAGCCCGCACAATGTTTATATAATGTCTTTTACATTATTATTAATTGTTTGTCTGGCATTAAATTATTTGTATCGAAGTTAATTTTATATTGAATTGATAATTAAAGAAATAAATAATAAAAATATTATATACCAAATAATGAGTATTAAATTTATACAAATTTTAAATATATATTTAATGTTGGTGTAAAGATACTGGACAGGTTCTAGTAGTTGTATCTCCACCCATTTAACACATAAAACAAACTCTTTGTTCTTGACCTTCTTTCTTTATCTTTTTCTTTCTGAAAATAATAGTAATAAATTGAAGTTCCTAGCCAAGTCTTCTCATATTGCATTGCACCACAAAATCGTTTAACTCTTTGTAGTAAAATTACCCGTACCAAAAATTTTAAGCTATATATCTATCAACTTAATTATCCAAAAACAAATGAACAACTTTCTTACTTTAGCATAGAAAACATATGTAATTCAATCTAACTTCTACAATTCAATCTTATTATCTCAATCTATCATTTTCTCTTCTTTTATTAAGAAGAGAACCTTGGAATCTGAGTACTTGAGTTTAGGTTGGTGAACATGGCACTCGGATGAAATAGCCGCGAATATTATAAGACCACTAAGCAAGGCTAACCCCAATCCTAAACTATTAACAACTATGGATTCTGGACATCATTTAGATGCACTTCTCCTTTGTAAAAATGTCAGTTTCTCTAGAAGACCTATTTGTGCAGTCGCCACAGCCAACCCATATGTGTAGAGACCAAGGAAAATGTGCCATGGCAATACACTAATTCTTGATTTCAATCAAAGTAACTGCAACATTGTTATACTATTCTCTCTAGTGTTATGTAATACCAAAACTAATCTTAATTTCTATAAAGTTTATACACCATCCCAACAAAATTTGTTGTACAATAAAACTTTGTTTGCTCCTCCTAGATTGCTTCTCTTTTCGGTAAGTTATTTGCAATTGTCATCTTTTAACAACCAAATTTCACAAAGTCTCAGATTAAATTATTCAGTACACTCCAACAATATATGTGCACACCAAACACATAATTAGCTTCCAATGATCCAGTAACTTTAAAGATCAAATTCAAGTTATATGTGATTTTAACACTCCTAACCTATGATATTTGCAAGACTTGGAACTGAATTTGATGAGTCTATGGACTAAAAATCAGGCCTTTCTAGCCCAAATAAATCTAATTCTGAAATTTAAAACCACAAAAGCTGGAAATTTGAGAAATCCAGTTCTCTATAGCTGTAAAAACGATATATCTCTTCTTTACAGCCACCAATTGAACTATAAATAAATGAAATAGAACAATTAAGAATGAAACTAACAGAAGTCATAGAGTAAGATGATATCCAGATAAAGTCACAAAAGCATAGCACAGTGTAGTCACTTGGGTGGTTTTAAGATTCATGGTAAAGATTGCTTCTTGCAAATTACCAAGAAACGAATCCATGACACCTAATACCATTATAACGCCAATCATACTGAAATTTGGTGAAGTTTGTGCATCTACTAAGGTAAAAAGAATCAACCCCACAACTAAAAGTATTACAGATACATATTCATGAACCGGGTATTTTCGTTTGAGGCCCAGTATCAATGTGCCCATCACCATCACAGGCAAAACCTGAGACGACAAAATAAATTTCCAATTATAGCCAAATTGATCTCGTTTACTTGATTCACATTGCAAGAGTCAATGAGCTAATTTGAATCATTTACACCAGCATAGATTAAGAGACCCAATTTAACTGTCAAACAAAAACTGAAGTTATCAAAACGTCTAGTAAGGAAAATCGTTATTTTTTTCAACATGAAATTAAGAAAAGTAATGGAGTTAAATATTTACCTTTGTGGATTTGAACGTGAGTTGTGCTGGATAGTTAAGAAAGCCAAAGAATCTTTGGTAAGTCCATGAGAACCAATTAAGACTGGAGAGAGGTTCACATAAGTCTTCCATGGATTCATCATCTATTTAGTGGTGAAACCTTGAAGATAAATGAGAATAATATAGACAAATCCTTGAAAAAATGTGAAGTACCAACCATAACTAGGAAATGAAAAGGTGTCCATTTATCGAAATTTACAAACTAATCCTTGAAATTTCATATCACTAATTAACAAATACTTAAAGAAAATCATTAAAATGTTACCAAATACAACAGTACTCATATGCAAATTATAACTGAATTGGAGCCTATTGCATACATATTCCTGCAAATTATATAATAATCAGTTTACAATCAAGTGGATCAAATAATTAATTACAGAAAAAGTTAATTCTCAACTCTATTTGGAGGCTAAGAAACTTGAGAAAAAAAATATATATTTTCAATACATATCTTTTCCTTGATGTGTATTCCTCGAATTTCTCGACGACAAAAACATATTTCGTAAAACTAAAACCTCATATCTTTCAACCGCCATATCAACGTTGCTTAAAAAACGGAAGGAAAAATAACATAAAACTCCAAGTTCCATTTTTCTTTCCTTGGTAGTCAATTTTCTCTGAGATCAAACAGAATCTGAAAACTAAAAATGAATTATTCACTTACAGCTTCACCAGTTTCTCCAGGGAATGTAATATTCTGTCCATTTTGCATACCCTTCTCAACTACTGATTCTAATACCTTCTTCTCTTGAACAACCTTCTCATCCTTACACACCGTGTAGCGATCCTTGTCACTAATAGGTTCTCCAGCCTAATTGATCCATCCTTTTTCACTAACCTCTTCCTAGGTTCCAGTACCTATAAATAAAGCAATCACAAATAAATTAACAAATCATAAAGACAACGTCTGGTTGAATAAAGCTACTGTCTTTATATTATAACTGACCCTGTAAGGGTACCAAGTCCCCACCGGTGGTCTCAAAAGTGATAAATCTATGCCTTCCAAAAATTAAAGACAGCTTATCAAAGACCAAATGTGAAATCAATAGCATAAACTAAAAATAAAACCATCAGGACCATACAAATCATTATACAAGAAAACTAAACACAACCATAAAAGTAAACAACTTCTTGGCATAATCCTGGCACAAGGTGAATGTGAAGGGACTAATGTGTGATATTATTACTAATAAAAAACAATTTAATATAAATAAAGTTTTCTTGAGACCTTTGGAATGCCACTATTTAATTGTTATTAATATTTAGGTGAATGTGAAGGGACTAACATGAATCTATATATCTTTTAATTAGACATTTGGATGCCAAATATGTGCTATTAATACTAATAAATAGCGATTTACATATAAACAAAGTTTTCTTGAGACTTTTGGGATGCCACTATTTGATTGTTATTAATATTTAGGTGAATGTGAAGGGACAAACACGAATCTTCCTGCATGGAAATCATATATTAATAGAGCTCCTAAGATCCTATGTGGCATCCTATGTGGATTCCAAATGGCAATCAATAGAGAGGCCGAGAGGGTGAGCTTCAGGATTATATAGATATATAGATTGTTGAAATTGATAATTAAATTTTATTTAATGGGAATTATTATTTGATTTGATCTTTGAGAAAATAAATGCTCATTAGTAAATTATAAATTAATCTCATTCACATGGGGATGAACATGGCATTTGCGGGTTAAGAATTTATATCCATATCAATATTGATTTTTTTTCTTCTAATGATTGGAGCGTTTGGACAATTTCTGCATATCTCATCTATTTTTTAGGGATTTTGAAAATTATCCACCGAATAAGAGTTCTAGTAGCTGTTAGTAAACGGTCCTACACATGCAGCGAAAACAAAAATTACAATTCAGGGATCGTTTACATGAGCCAAGATCAAGGGTATAATTTTACAATTCATATTAAATAAAATCTACAGAAAAATAAATCTGAGTTTAAAGAAAACAAATGCACGTTGGAGGCTCCTCCAAATTTGTCGACAAATGTTTTGCTACCGATCCAAGTATAGGATCGAACCTGCGTAGTCCACACGAAGACAATCTCAAAAAGAACCAAAGAGGGATTTGCTAGATCCTCTTTGGCTTCAAGATTAAGAAGAAAGCAAATCAATTGATTTGATTTTAGGCAAAAGACGTTTCTACCGTGAGAGTGTTTTGGAGTGGTTGCTGTGTGTTTTAATTTCAAGAAGCAATCAATCAATTAATTAATTAACGCACACACTTTTCTTTTTATAGTTAATCAATTTGCCCTAATCTTATACGGAATAGGCTTGGGCTACAACCCAAACGCCCCATGTTGCCAAACACTCCCAATTTAATATTTTATTTTTCCATCATTATCTCAATTAAAATCAATTAATATATATTTAAATATGTGCGAACACACATTTAAACGTAATTTTACTTATTTAATTTTTCTAACAAATTAAATAAAGGCTATGACCTCAGCAAATTTAATTACACTGTGAAATTACCAAAATACCCTTTCGCCTTAAAAGACGAAAACGCCCTTCTTTCTTCTTGGATCATAAATTGTCTTCTATGTGCGTGACCCATAGGCTCCTCATCATATCGGTAGTGTATAGTATCGCGATTAACACCAATTAATCGTCTCCCTAATACACAGACCAAGATTGGCCCCTAGCAAGGCATCATGACCACCCGATAGATTCGGATTCAACAAAGCAGCTATCAGTCAACGATATGGTTACCGTGCAATTCGATCATTTCATCATTCATTATCTCGACGAGACGAAGGCATAGAAATAGTGTCAACCTTTGGTTACTCTCGATATTAGGTATTCAGTTTCTGGACCAATGACCCGTATTATAAACTGGATAGAGCAACAACTCAATCCCACTATGGTCACAGTTTTAACGTCATTGCCATATACTGAATTGCGCCGTGAGATAACTTCTCCCGTACCCGGGAGTGATGAATCCTCTATCAATCCACCATAGTCTTGATACACTCCTTGATGCAACCAATCATCACTGTATTAACAGCTCTGAAAATAACTGCGTTAGGCTAGTGTCAAACTACACCAATTGGTGCACAAGGTGCTCCAGTGATCTCAAGTCTAAGGATCACATGCACCATCATTCGTTAAAGGATTTGTTCCATAGACACTGGGGTTACCATCCATACGGAATCCTCTGGTGGGTCAGTCCAATGAACTTGCTGCGGTGTAATCGCCTACAGCAAGCACCCATGTACTGCACCAGGTTGTCACCAAACAACCTTGACAAGTGAGATCAGTCACTACCTTTCGCCAGAGTCGTTCAACACTATGATAGCCTAACCATATTATCTGTGCCCTCCCTTACTTCAAAATAATACTGGGGCTACGGACGTTTCTAGAATGGCCACCATATGTGCTCATAGGGTTCTCACTATCAAGATTTGAAACACTTGATACCCTCATCACAATTCTACCATTCTAAGGACATATATCAATACATATTGCAATAATAATGATTTACGAGATATAGAATAAAATGCCTTTTATTGATTAATGAACATTATTACAAAGAGTCAATTCTACAATAATTGATTGGCTCTAGGGCATCTACTCTAACAGTAGCCACCAGTATTAACAACCTTAGAGACTTGAACTCGAGAGACAAAACTATTAGCCAAATAAGGTTGTAATTTATGTGTTGCTAATAGGGGTGACCACTAAGGGGATTTATTCGATTATGAAATTCATGGGCCTGAGTGATTAGTTGAAGTGCACGCAAGTTGGCCCGGACACTTCGATCACCAAAAAAATAAATAAACAAATTTATGTGCCAGTTCTCTCTTTATAGTTTTTGTCACGGATCACAATTCATATCACATGGCTTGATTTCCATTTTTTAGCAAATTTCGGATTTTGGCTTGACTTGTTGGGGATATGTTGATGGGATATGTAATAAAAATCATAAACTTTGTTGAAAATTGATTAAAAAACATTGTTTCAGCATTCAGGGTTGTCTGCATCGTACTTATGCAAGCATGTTGATAATGGACAAATATGCATAATTTTAAATATTATGTGTATAAACTTAAAACAAAATAAGTGTGTAAAATGTAAATTTAGTTACAAATAACCCACTCTTTTGTTTTACCTTAAAATTTTTAATGCTTTCTTTCTCGCTAGTACACTCATAAAATAATCAATAAAACTCATTAAAAATATATATGTGAAAATACACATATAAACGAGTAATAAAGTATGGGCCCATATTTAATTTTTCTTTATATACAAATACTTACAAAATATATTCATAATAGCAACTTGACAGTGTAGCCCAACCCTTCCACTGCATGACGTTCCGAGTGACCGCAACTCACCTATTACCTGTAAAAACATTGAAAACAATAGAGTGAGCACTAATTGCTCAGTAAGTAAACCCACTATGCTACCCTTCTCTCTCCGTTGCTTAACTCCTGAATTTTCTTTCCATACAACTCATTTCCCGAGTATTCTCTATTCTTTCTCTTCTTCTCTCTGTTCTTTCTCTTTGTTCTTTCTCATTCTTTCTCTGTTTTGCTCAATGTTTTTCTCTCAATTTTCTAATTTTTTCACTACTCACGATAATGAGCATGGTATTATGCATTTTCATGATGCAAATGCACAAATGCATAAATTATGCATTTTCTTTCTATTTTTCTCATTCTGTTTTCTGTTTCTTATTATTTCTTTCTTTCTTTCTTTTCTAGTCTTTCTTTCTATTCTTTCTATTCTTTCTTTTCTTTTCTTTCTATTCTTTCTTTCTTTCTTACTTTTTATTCTTTCTTTCTTTTCTTGCCGATCGGACTCGGTTGAGGCATGGATTTGGAGCCTTGGTTGTGTGAGTGAATTCTCTAATTATGGGTACAATCCTCATCCATACGCACTTCTAACGGACTGTACAATTCTTCTTTCTAAATTCTGAGGCTGCTCACTAAAGGCGGCGTGCATGTGGGACTATGTCACTCACGGGCTCCCCATCACAAGTTCACAACAACCTTCTCTTCTTTTTATCTTTTTATACTTTTTTAACTAAAATTTCAAATTTGAATATCTTTAATATTCTCATGTCTTTCTATTTTCTCTTTAACATATTTTAGTGCCTTTTCATGCTCTTATGAAGATGTATGCATGTAGATGGTTTCATGCTTATAATTCTTTCTAAATGCAAATGTTTAAATGCAAGGATGCCATGTAGCATAAAAATAAGTTTCTTTCTACCATCTACAAACTCATATCAATTCATAAATGAATAAAACTCATGCATACACTTCTCTTGGACATTTCATCAAACATATTGCATGCATAATCAAACTCTAATTTAACTACAATTCTATCTCTTTCTCAAGCCACCAATATTTGGAGTAAAACTCCCTTAAACAATTGCTAAATTTGTCCAAAACAATACACTCCCAAAAATTCTACTCAACTCTTTCTAGATTCAACCAAACTTCAATTAATCATCATACAACCAAAACCACTTCTCATGGCTAACTTCTATTCATCAGTAATCATCAAACTCATCAATAATTCATCAATTTCATCAACAATTCTCAAAATCATAAGCATATACATGTATGTAAAATCTCTACACACTTGATTTCTCAAATCATAACTTGGGTGGGATTTAGTTACCTTTGATATGAGCAATCCAACCCTTTAAGACTCTTCTTTGATCAAACTCTCTTCTTCTTAAATCTTATGAGCACAAACCATCAAAATTCAACACTTTAAAAATGAAAAATCACTTCTTAGTGCAAGGATCTTACCTAAAGTTGCTTGGGATTAAAAATCCACTCAAAAATACCCAAAACCTATGAATTTCCTTTGAAGAAGAATTGAAGAATTTGAGAGAATATGGAGGTGAAAGTGGCGTGAAAATGGGTAAGAGTGGCTAGGGTTTCACTCTTCAATTTGATATAACATAAAAATATATATATATTTATATTCCAATTTTGCCTTGCACTTTCTTTAAAATTCCATCTATGTCCCTTAGTCAATTACCATAATGCCCTCATTTTTATTGCATTCTCCATGAAATTCTATCTCTTTTCACTCCCCACTTTTTCAACTAATTTTGAGTGAAAAGACCATTTTACCCTTAATGCATGTTTAAGGCATTTTCTTCACATTTTCTCAAAATAACTTTAGCAACAATCAACTAAAGATATAAGAACATAAATTAAATTAAGTACCTCCATGTGGGTGTTACAATTCTCCCCCTCTTATAAGAATTTTGTCCCCGAAATTCAAACAAACAACTCTAGGTAACGGTTCTGCATGTCTTGCTCCACCTCCCATGTAGCTTGTTCAACCTTTATGATTTCTCCAGAGGACTTTCACTAAAGGGATACTCTTGTTTTGGAGCTCTTTAATCTTTCTGTCCAATATTTGAACTGGACGCTCCTCATACATAAGATTTTCTTCTAAGTCCACATCCTCTACACTTAATATATGGGAGGGATCACTTACATATTTCCGAAGCATCGAGACATGAAATACATTGTGTACTTTGTCCATGCTGGGTGGTAGAGCCAACCTATAGACTACCTTTTCCACTTGTTCTAATACTTCAAATGGACCATGTATCTCGGTGCTAACTTTCCCTTGCTACCGAAACGCATTACCCGTTTATAGGGGGCAACTCTTAGAAACACTTTATTTCCCACTTCGAATTCAACATCTTTCCTCTTTAAGTCTACATAGCTCTTCTGCTTGTCTTGGGCTTGTTTCATTCTACTTCTGATTAACTTGATATCTTCTATCATTTTCTAAGTTAGTTTTGGCCCAAGAGTGGTATTTAACTCATCTTTCTCGCCTATCTCATCCCATTGTAGTGGAGATCTACAACGTCTACCATACAAGGCCTCGTAAGGAGCCATCTTAATTGTAGACTGATAGCTATTATTATAAGCAAACTCCACCAAGGGTAACACCTCATGCCAGGACATTCTGTAATCCATGCAACAGTCCTTCAACATATCCTCAAGTATCTTATTCGTTCGTTCTATCTGGCCATCTGTTTGAGGATGGTAGGCAATACTAAAAGCCAATCTGGTACCCAAGTTCCTTTGTAAACTAGTCCAGAAAGCTGAGACAAATATGGGATCTCTAGTTGATCAATTGTCTTGGGTAATCCATGAAGTCTCACTATCTCTTTAATGTAAATTTGGGCCAATTGATCCAAAGTAGTGCTCTCCTTTATTGGAAGAAAATAGGCTGACTTGGTCAATCTATCTAGTATCACCCATATAGCATTAAACCCTTTCTGCACTCTAGGGAGACCTGTAATAAAATCCGTCGAAATACTCTCTCATTTCCATTCAGAAATACTAAGCGACTGAAGCAATGCTAATGACCTTTGGTGTTTTGCTTTCACTTGTTGACAAACCAGGTGGTGTGCTGTCGTAGGCACCTAAAATTAAAACCCTAAAAATACACTTAGTAGTGTGAGTAGGGATCGTTCCCAAGGGGAATGTCTAGCCGAGTTTTATGTTACGTGAACCAGTATAGGGGGGATTTGAGTAAAAACATAAACAATTTCAGGAAAAGAAATTCAACCTAAATTACCGAAATCAATCAAAAAAACGAAACTTGGTCTAAGTCAACATCCACCATCGGAATCTTACAACTAATCATTGATGCAAAAATAAATCAATTATATGCAAAAATAAATCAATTCTTACTTTATTCGCCGTTGGAACTATTTTCCTATCTCTCCTTAGTTGTAATTAATTAGGAAACAAGCGATCTAATTAATCTTACTACTAAATAACCCTAGACAAGCACTAAAGATTTAATCTAGTGGTAGCCTTAAGACCTAGAGAGATCGATGAAGCTGAACAACACAAACACAAGCGGTTGTATTTAATTCAATCAAATGTTCTTCCTAAGACTTAATAATTCCTGACGCAGCAAACTCTTAAACCTTAATTACTTCACAAGTTAAAGGGATCAAACAATTATGGATTTGATATCTAACCAAGCAATAGATTGCAACAAATAATAAACTAGTAGGCCTCCTAGTAATTAAACGCAACAATCATGACAATATGCATAGAAGAACATCCAATACTCAAAACATAATTGAACACTAAAATATTAGATTAGATCTCACAGTTTTATTGATTCCGAGGTCTCCGTTTCCTTCGACCAAGTTATAAAAATTAGCCGCTCATGGCTATCACGAAAATCAAAAGAGAAAATTGCAGAAAAGAGGAAGAGAGGCATGTGTGGTACTTAGTATGATCTCTCTCTCCCCTTAAGAATATCCAATTCAAGTATTTGAATTCCACTCAATCTCTTAAAAATATTCTAATATCCTAAAATAACATTTATCCTAATCTGATTCTGATTAATTGAAAATAAAATAAAGTCCTAAAATAAAATAGGAAAGTCGTGTTTCCAACTGTAACTCTCGTGCAACAGGTCTTCAAATCTTCCAATAATAAACTGACTATTTTAATTGCATGACAAGGCAGAGTGTTCCAGAACGTCCAGTGCAGATGTGTCAACTTCAAGCTCGATTAAACCCTCTCTCAATCGGAGCTCGGATGAGAGAGTTATGCCCATATTACGAAGCGATGTTGAAACTATCCGAATTCACCTAATTTGTTCCGTTTTGCATTTAACGCCTCCATTTGCATCCTAAATCAAAATAGAATAATAATGAGTACATTTAGGCAACAAATAAGTATAAAAGACTAGACATTAAGGGGGGTAAATACGACATTTTGCATTCTCATCACTAGGCACTTAGCTACAAAATCTCTAGTATCCTTCTTCATACCTGGCCACCAATAGTCTTTCTTTAAGTCTTGATACATCTTGGTTGCTCTAGGATGAGCAGTGTATGGTGTGTCATAAGCCTCTGAAAGAATTCTCTTCTTCAACTCATCATCTTGAGGAATGCACAAATGACTCCTGAAACAGACGACACCACCTAACAGATGGAACTTTGGTATCTTACTTGATGGCTGCAAATGCAACACCTAATTTTACCTCACTAAATTCTAATGCAAAGTCGTGTAGTAGCAAAGAGCAAGTAAGGGTCTTTCCCGCAGAGGATTTGTGAACTCAATTAATTATGTACTTCAAACAGGATTTGTCACGAATTATAAAAACTCAACAAAAACTATCAAACTAAAATTAAACAAAATAAAACAAGGAAACAATCACAAAAGAGATAAATAAGAGAAACTAGATTGAAGGTTTATTCGTCACCACTAGACATGAATTACATATAACAAAAACACTCTTTAACTTCCTACCCTCTTGATCACATCACCTCAGAAAATACCAAACATTGATAAGTTCTATCTCTCCTTGCTAAGTCGTTGGATTAGACACGGTCATAACCCAATTCCCTATTTATTAGATAACCTAGGATACGATCTCTAGATTAAAAGTAATAAAAGCATTAAGTTGCGAGAGACCTTACGAATCAAGGCTAAACTCATATGGTCGGTTCAGTTATCTTGAGTGATTACCCCCCATGTATGCAGGCATACACTTTACCACTAGTTATTTAGGTTAATAAAGCGATTCCGTACTAAACAACCTAAATTGGCATTAATATATTAATCCTAACTATTTAATTGCGCACTTAAACAATTAAGACAATCTATCTAAACCCTATTCAAAGAGAAATAATCACATAACCAAGAGGGATCAAAAGATAAATAGATGCAGAATTTATTAATCGCAAGACATGTCTAGGGCTTTGAAATCACCCTCAATCACAAAAGAATCAGTTCTTCATGAATCAATATGAGAACATCATTGTATTATTCATAACAAATAATAATAACAAAGAAGAAAAAAAACTTAGTGAAACTTGGTTGGATTAATGAAGTTGATGATGAACTCCACCAGTTCTTCTTCTCTAAGCCTTCTTTAATCTCCTTTTTTTCTTCAGTTCTTGAATATCTTTGTTCTCTCTTTCTTTATCTCTAAAAGAATTCCCCTAAAATAATGCTAAAAGACTTCTATTTATATCCCATAAGGATTAGGGTTTTGTTTTCCTTAATTCTAGTTAGTTTAGGACTCTTAAAACCCTATTTTCCTAGTCAAAAACGGAGGAAAAGTTCCCAGCTGTCGTGACTGTGCCACGACACTATCTTTGCACACTGATAGTCGCTGGAAAAAGTGTGCCGCGGCACAGTAGCTACTGGTCTTCTTCCCGCATCAATCCACTGTTTTTCAAAGATGGTGATTTTTGAACTCGATAACGATGAAATTTGGAAAAGTGGTAAACATATGAACTGTAGCCCTTTGAATCAGCTTTCCAACAGTTAAGAATCGTCTTAATCCGATTCTACAGCTCAAGATATTCTCTAAATAGCGAGGCATGCTCAAGCTGGAATGTAATCTAGGATCTTCTCTTTACTTCAACTTCCATAACTTCTTCAATTCAACTCCGATTCTCGATCCGTTTGTTTCCAGTCGTCACAAATTCTCTCGCCAACATCATCTCTCATTCGAATATTATTTTTGAGCCTTATTCCCTGAAAACACAACAAAAATACCTTTGATCCCGAAAAGTGCGTTTATGAAACAATTAAGTTAATTCATGCGAATTAATCCTAATTTCCCACAAATGATACCTATAAACCACTAAGTATAAGTGTATTTTCAAGCACTTATCTCAACACCCAACCAGCTTCTTGCTAGTCCCTGGCAAGTTAAGTGATAAAAATATGTCTTCTAGCTTGAAAATTAAAATAAAATAAACATAAATCTAATCTACCCCAAATCACTTCCGTAGATTGTCATGGTTGCATTTAGCGTATGCAACAAGCCTTTAAACCCCTAGTGGCCCTAGTTGGACGAGTTGTAGTATCGTGAGGGTTTCCAGCGATGATACCCACAAACATCCATACTAAACCTAACCTAGACTCGAAAATTAAATTTCCAGCGATGATACCCACAAACATCCATACTAAACCTAACCTAGACTTGAAAATTAAAAACAAACAAATAAAACATTAGTCTCCGGATATACATTCGTCTCAAAAATTGCATACAACACATAACATAAAGAATAGTTAAACATCACCCAAGCCCAAAGGTAACTCACAAATCAATTTCATTTTCATTATCAACTCTCACACATCAATCATTCCACAAACCTGTTAATCTCAAAACCTGGATGATCACATGCACAAACTTCACAAACAAAGAATTGATCTCGAAATTTTAAAAATATAATATAATGTATAGAATCAAATTTCATAGGCTCACTTTTCAAATTACTCTCCACTAATGTAGAATGATCACACTACCTCGGATCAGTAGGTCTTTATTAAGCTTGTAATGTTAGGCTAGGTTATGAGGTTATGAGAGAACGGAAAGGATAAGCAAAAATAAGAGACTCAATCATATTTCTTTCAAACACTTTCATTCAAGCACCATCATTCTTCTTTACACCCCACTTTTTCCACCCTTTATCAAAATAATTTCATTGCATCATTTACACTTTGCGATGTTTCTCAATACTTTTCCTTTTTTCTTTCTTTCTTTCTTCTCTGTTTTTCTTTTCTTTTTTTTTCTTTCGATTTTTTTTTCATTCAGAAGAAAGAAAAGAAAGCTAAAAATGCTACCCCAACTCTTGATTAAAAAGTTGTAACGCCCCACTTGAGGTACGTAGCTAATGTTTATCGTTTTGCTCTCAATCGAGTTTGTATGTTGTTAATATTTTTTGGTTGGCCTTGGTTGAAGTGATGTGTTGGTTGGTTGAGTGTTTCCCTTGAAATTGGTTAAAACTTGGCGAATTTTGAGGTTACAGTCTTCGCCGGGGCGAGGAAAAGTCTTCATCGCGGCAAAAAGTCGGCTGAAGTTTCTAGAGAATTTTTCATAGGGAAAAATGACCATTCTACCCCTAATTAGCAGGAAAAGTGGGGAGTGAAATGTAAGAAAATTTCATGGAGAATGCATTAGAGTTGGGGGTGTGAGTGCAATGAATTAAAGGACAAAGATGGAATTTCCAAGGAAGAGCAAGGGCAAAATGGGAAAGAGTGGTTATAATATGAGCTAAAAAGGGATTAAGTTTAGCAAACCCTTTATTCTTCTTCTTCCACCGCCATTCCCATTCACCACTTTCTCTCAACTCTTCATTCAATCTTTCAAGGATTTTAGAGGGCTTTTTGAATAGTTTTGATAGAAAGTTAATCTAAAGCATCCTAAGGTAATGATTCTTGCTTTAGATGTGAATTTATTTATAGATATGTTGAAGCTTATACTATTGTTGGTTAAAGTGGTAGAGAAAAGACTATCTACCAAAGGAAAAGAAGTTCTAGTGGAGTCACTCAATCACAAGGTAAGTAAATCCAACCTAAGCTAAGATTTAAGTGATTGAATGATGTGTAGAGATTATTTATATGAATCTTGCATGAGAACTTTATACTTGAGATGAGTAATTGGAATTGTCATTGAGTTTGATGATGGTTTATGGTTGGATTTCCACCATGAGAAGGGTTGGTTGTGTTGATAGAATTTGAGGAAGTTTAGATGAATTTAGAAAGAATTTGGGAAGAGTATTTGGAGTGTGTTTCCTTGACAGGATTTGTGATGACTCAAGGGAGTGTTACTCCAATTTCATATGATTAAAGAAAGAAGTAGAGTTATAATTAAAGTAGAGTTTTTGTATGCACATGAGTTGTTTGATGAAATGCATAAGAGAGGCATGAGTAGGAGTAGAGAACCTTAATTATTGCTACATGGCATAATTGCATTTCATTAGTGCATTAATGAGCGTGAGTCATTCATATGCATTAATTGTGCATTGGAGAAGTAGCTTGAAAAAGAGTAGAGAATTTTAAGAAGCAACTACTCTAAGAGTAAAGAGAAAGAGAGATTAAGCACTAGAGAACAAAGAGAGAAAAGTGCTAAAGAATAGAATAGAGTAGGTTGTGCGATGGGGAACCCGTGAGTAATGGGTAGAGTATTCCTGCATGTACACCGTAATGAGAGAGCGGCTTGAGTATGAGAGAGAAAAGTGGTATGGCCCGTAAGAGTGCATGCGGATGAGGGCTATATCCGAGAGTAGCCAAGAGAGAGAGAATATACACTCACATGGCCAAGGGTTCCGAATCCATGCATAACCGAGCCTGATCGCTTGAGAATGAGTAAAAGTCATGGAAAGCGGGAGCGAGTCCTGACCGTGCCTCCGGTAAGATGGGGCCGTGATACACAAAAGAGAGTTAGTAGAAAAGAGTTATGAGAAAGAAAAACAGAAAGAGAAAATGAAGAGATTGAAAAAGAGAGAGAATACATGAGAATAGAGCAATTGTAAGGAAAGAATTGGAGAGAGAGAGTTACGGGGATAGAGAAGTAGAGGATTTACTTACTGAACATTATTTGTGCTCACCCCGTTGTTTTCTATGTTTTGCAGGATCTAGGTGAGGATGCGGTCGTATGGATGTCGGCAAGCGAGGAGTAATAGCTACACTGTCCACCCTGTTTTGATGATTTTTGTATATGTTACTAGCTTTGTATAAAGAATGTATATATTTAATAAAAGAAAAATTTGGGCCCAACTATTTATGTTATCATACATGCATTCTTATTATGTATATTTTATGAGTATATGAGTAGAAAGCGGTCATTACAAAAGCACTCCACAACCCCCAACCTATTCTTTTGAACACATTTGGAAATAAATTGACAATTTTCACAAACCTTCACCCTCACTTCTTTAATTGCTCTCACCAATCTTGTACTTAGATTAAGTCTCTTAAAAATTAAAGGGTAGGAATGTGTTTTCGGCTCAAAATAATGGTGGGTTAATGTAGGTTATATGAAAGAAAATCAAGGCTAATTGTGTTTAATAATGGCTCAAAGGGGTAATTAGTGAAAATTTAAATAAAGCGTTGGCTTGAAAGGCTCAAACAATCCAAAGATAGCCTAAATCATATCCTAAGTAATGTGCATTCTAGGATTTCGCCTCAAGTAGTTATCAAGTGAGTTCTAGAATTTGTTGAGATCGTAAAAATGTCTATAAAAATTCATACATAACAAACATCACTAACCCTTAAGACTAACCAACCAAATCATACCACATAGCATGAGAGTCTCAAACTAGATGAAACTAATTATTCAAAATTTCCCCTAAACCTAAGCAACATTTAACATCTTTTAAACATCACATGTTATCACAATTATAATCATATCATTGACATACAAATTAATCCGAAAAACTAAACAAAACAATTTAATCCTAAAATCATGCAAAAACTAAAAAAAAGAAATTAAAAAAATTCACCCAAATTCGTAAATTTAACAAAAATAAATAGGAACCTTCCCTCACCCCCAACCTAGTATCTACATTGTCCCCAATGTAGCAAAAGGAAAAAGAGAAGGAAAAGAAAAGTTACCCCACTTTTTAATATTGAAGTGTGAAGACGAGTGAAAGTTCGATCACCACTCTTGTTTTGTTCCATCAACTATATCAAATTCTATAAAAACAAAGAAACTCATGGTGTACATCATTGGCAACACACATCACTAGTTAAATATACAAATTATAGTAACTAAACAACATCTAAAAAGAAAAATGAAAAGACAAAAGAAAATAAAAACAAACTGAAAAATCAATGGGTTGCCTCCCCATATAGCGCTTGGTTTAATGTCCTTAGCCCCACGTCGTCACTTTCTCAACCATATTCTCCCTTGTATTTAAAGTGTTCCGGAGGAGGTCTAAGCTTCAAAGTAGGTTCCTGGACAATGAAAAGTAGAAGTTTCTCATTAGATAAGGGAAGAGAAATATAAGAAAAAGCATACCTTGGATTTTTCTTTGGAAGAAAATTAAGCTCTATTTCCTTTCCTATGTCAATGTCTTCTTTAGACTTTCTAGGTTCCTCGACCACCCAACCATCCCATATTGCAACATCCAACGGATCTTCACTCTTGAGCTCGACCATTCGCTTAAGTGATTGTTTAGCTCCTTTGGAGTCAATCACCCTATCTCCCTCATTACTAGACAGTTTTGTTCCATCTTGAACCAACTCATCTTTAGTTTCGTCAGTGTTGATTGGTTTCATATGAGCTTCTTCAAGTTGCTTCCCACTTTTCACTGTTATAGCACTAACATTCTCCCTAGGGTTGATCATGGTTTCTTGCACCTCTAGTCTTCCAACGGTAGTAGCCAATTGACTAACTTAGCTCTCCAAATTCTTGATTGACATTTTCGTATCTTGTTGGAACTTGAGATTCTCTTGCTGAAATTGAAGAGTGCTAGTGGCTAAGGAATTTACCAAGTCCTCCAATTTTGATGCCTTTGTGTCTTGTTGGAATTGGGGAGTGCTAATAGCTACATAATTTACTAAGTCCTCCAAAGACGTGCATTGAGATTGGGGAGCATTTTGTGGCCTTGCTTGATATGGTTGTGGGACTCTTGGGTACGAAAAACCAAGTGGACAGATAGGGGCAGTATCTTGGTGGTTTCCTAAATAGCTCAGGTCGGGGTGATCCCTCCATCCTGGCTGATTGTAGGTGTTGGCAAATGGGTCATACCTCTGCCCTTGTTGACCTTGAAATCCTCCCATAGCAAAATCTTGAAAGGTAGGGCACATGTTGGTAAAATGACCAACGTTAGAGAAAATGTCGCACGTTTTAACTTGTCGAAATGCCAATTGTTGCACAAGTGCAGTCAAGGTGCTCAATTGCTACTCAATATTAGTAGCCATGTCCTCGTGATCAGAATAAAAAAAAATTAAATTTGAAAAAAAAATAACAAAAAGTAGATAAATAATTAAGTTAATCAAAATCCCCGGCGACACGGCGCCAAAAATTGATGGTTGCAAATGCAACACCTAATTTTACCTCACTAAATTCTAATGCAAAGTCATGTAGTAGCAAAGAGCAAGTAAGGGTCTTTCCCGCAGAGGACTTGTGAACTCAATTAATTATCTATTTCAAACAGGATTTGTCACAAAATATAAAAACTCAACAAAAACTATCAAACTAAAATTAAAAAAAATAAAACAAGGAAACAATCACGAAAGAGATAAATATGAGAAACTAGATTGAAGGTTTATTCGCCACCACTAGACATGAATTACATATAACAAAAACACTCTTTAACTTTCTACCCTCTTGATCACATCAGCTCAGAAAATACCAAACGTTGACAAGTTCTATCTCTCCTTACTGAGTCATTGGATTAGACACAGTCATAACCCAATTCCCTATTTATTTGATAACCTAGGATACGATCTCTAGATTCAAAGTAATAAAAGCATTAAGTTGCGAGAGACCTACTGAATCAAGGCTAAACTCATATGGTCGGTTTAGTTATCTTGAGTGATTACCCCCCATGTATGCAGGCATACACTTTACCACTAGTTATTTAGGTTAATAAAGCGATTCCATACTAAACAACCTAAATTGGCATTAATAAATTAATCCTAACTATTTAATTGCGCACTTAAACAATTAAGACAATCTATCTAAACCTTATTCATAGAGAAATAATCACATAACCAAGAGGGATCAAAAGATAAATAGATGCAGATTTTATTAATCACAAGACATGTATAGGGCTTTGAAATCACCCTCAATCACAAAAGAATAAGTTCTTCATGAATAAATATGAGAACATCATTGTATTATTCATAACAAATAATAATAACAAAGAAGAAGAAAAACTTAGTGAAACTTGGTTGGATTAATGAAGTTGATGATGACCTCCTCCAATTCTTCTTCTCCAAGCCTTTAATCTCCTTTTTTTCTTAAGTTCTTGAATATATTTGATCTTTCTTTCTTTATCTCTAAAAGAATTCCCCTAAAATAATGCTAAAAGACTTCTATTTATATCCCACAAAGGTTAGGGTTTTGTTTTTCTTAATTCTAGTTAGTTTAGGACTCTTAAAACCCTATTTTCCTAGTAAAAAACGAGGAAAAGTTCCCAGCTGTCGTGACTATGTAGCGACACTGTGCTGCAGTACAGTAGCTACTGGAAAAAGTATACCGTGGCATAGTAGCTACTGGTCTTCTTCCCACATCAATCCATTGTTCTTCAAAGATGGTGATTTTTGAACTCGGTAACGATGAAATTTGGAAAAGTGGTAAACATGTGAAATGTATCCCTTTGAATCAGATTTCCAACAGTTCAAGAATCGTCTTAATCTGAGTTCTACAGCTCAAGATATTCTCAAAATACCGAGGCATGCTCAAGCTAGAACGTAATCTAGGATCTTCTCTTTACTTCAACTTCTATAACTTCTTCAATTCAACTCCGATTCTCGATCCGTTTGTTTCCAGTCATCACAAATTCTCTTGCCAACATCATCTCTCATCCAAATATTATTTTTGAGCCTTATTCCCTGAAAACACAACAAAAATACCTGTGATCCCGAAAAGTGCGTTTATGAAACAATTAAGTTAATTCATGCGAATTAATCCTAATTTCCCACAAATAATACCTATAAACCACTAAGTATAAGTGTATTTTCAAGCACTTATCATTACCTTCAAGTACTTATTGACTTATTTTCTGACACCACTCATCAGTAGCTTGCTTTTCTCTTATTTCTTCCAATAAAGTAGATTAAGCCTCTAACCTGGCAATCCTTCCTGGTATGATCTCAATTTGTTCTCTGCACAATTCTTCTATTAATTCTTTTTGCCTTGTGAGTCAGGATAAGTAAGCTTTTCTACTCAAGGTGTCGGCTACTACATTGGCTTTCCCCGGCTGATGCTTAATTTCACAGTCATAATCTTTAACTAGCTCTAACCATCTCCTCTGTCTCATATTCAGCTCTCTTTGGGTGAAGAAATACTTCAAGCTTTTATGATCTGTATAAATGTTACTATTTACTCCATACAAATAATGCCTCCATATTTTCAGTGCAAAAACTATAGCAGCCAACTCTAGATCATGTGTAGGGTATCTCGTCTCATACTCTTTTAACTGACAAGAAGCATAGGCTATTACACTACCCAATTGCATCAATACTGCACCAAGTCCCTGAAATGAGGCACCTGTATAAATGTCATAATCTACACCCTCATGTGGTAACACAAGAATAGGAGTTGTGGTAAATCTTCTTTTTAACTCTTGAAAACTTTCTTCACAGGCATTCAACCAAACGAAAGGAGTTCTCTGTTTAGTGAGAGCTGTAAGCGGTTTAGCCAACTGAGCAAACCCTGCTACAAACCACCTATAATAGCCTGCTAGCCCCAAGAAACTTCTAACTTCCTTTACTGTCTTCATCTGTCACCATTCCAAAATTGCTTTTACCTTACTTGGATCCAGTGATACACCCTCCTTTGAGATGGTATGGCCTAGAAAGATAACTTGCTCTAGCCAAAACTCACACTTAGAAAATTTGGCGAACAACTTCTTATCTTGCAATCGTTGTAGCACAAATGTTAGGTATTCTTCATGTTTCTTTTCTGTCTTAGAATAAACTAGGATATCATCAATAAACACCACTATGAATTGATCAAGACAATCTTGAAACACCCTGTTCATTAAGTCCATAAAGATTGCTGGGGCATTGGTTAACCCAAAAGGCATCACCACAAACTCATAATGCCCATATCTAGTCGGAAAAGCAGTCTTGGCAATATCCTACTCTGCAACCCTTACTTGGTGATAACCCGACCTCAAATCAATCTTTGAAAACACTGATGCGCCTTTAGCTGATCAAACAAATCATCTATGTGAGGTAATGGGTATTTATTCTTCACTGTCATTTTATTTAACTCTTTGTAATCTATTCACATCCGTAGAGATTCATCTTTCTTTTTCACAAACAAAATTGGAGCACCCTAGGGAGAATGGCTAGGTCGAATAAAACCCTTGTCTAAGAGTTCCTGAAGCTGCTTTTTCAATTCCCGAAGCTCGGATGGGGCCCTCTGTAAGGGAATTTAGAAATTGGTGTAGTCTCTGGAGCCAGTTCAATACTGAATTCTACTTCTCTTTCCGAAGGTAAACTCGACAAATCTTCTGGAAATACATCTAAGAACTCTTGAACTACTAGCACATTCTGAATCTCTGGTTGTGGGACATCACTACTGTGCACTACATGAGCAATATACCCTAAGCACCATTTTCTTAGCATCTTTCTGGCCTTTACACTACTGATTAACATACTAAGCTGGTGACCCTCGCCAAAATTAAACTTATCTCCATCATCAAGATTAAATCTTGCTTTTTTTTTTCGACAATCAATCTCTACTCCAAATCTCCCCAGGAAATCCATGCCTAAAATAACGTCAAAATCGGGCATATCAAACCCTTCCATGGATCACTAGGGACTCCCCTGGAAGCATCTCTTGAATTACTACACTAACACCATCTGGTAACTCTATCTTAATGGGACAATCCACTCTAATAGATTTTAAACCTAATCTTTCTAAAATCCCATGTGTAACAAATGAATGTGTGGCTCCAGAATCAATTCATGCATAAAGAGGAACTGAATGAAATAATAACTGACCAGTAATGGCGGATGGGCTAGCTTCAGCTTCACTCTAGGCTACTGTAAACACTCGAGCATTGGTACCTCTAGGTGTATGTGCTACGAGTGAAGGAGGAGCTTTACAATCTTTCATCATATGCCCTGGCTGCCGGCATCTATAACACACATTTTGGCCCAAATCTCTAAGACACGCCCTAGAATGATTTCTTCCACACTTCTGGCATTGGGGAACTTCACTAGTTCTTGGTTTTTTATTCTGCCAATCCCTCATGTTCTTCTTAGGTTGAAACTTTTTTCTTATTTCTCACCTCTCTATTAATGGGGGCATCAACTCTATCTCTCTGTGGAGCAGGAGGTGGAACACTAAGGGCTACTGCTAATGGAGTTGCCAGGGGTTAGTTTATTCACAAATATTTATGCCTGTAAAGCTCGTACCAAAGCTTCTCTGTATGTCTGGGGGGCTGTCCATCACATCTCGGGCTATTTCTAGTTTCAGCCCATGCACGAACTTATCTCTCCTCAATTCTGGTGTACTTACTACACCTGGCGTAAACCTTGCCAGGGAATTGAATTTCACTGAATTAGCCCCCTGTTGCAAACTAATAAACTCTTGAATCTTTTCATGGACTTGATCAACTGTTTTATATTCTGCCTTAAACAATCTTCTGAAATCTCCCCAAGTCATCAAAGCTGTATCATGAGTATCCTCCATCAATTCCCACCATATACGGGCATCACCCCTAAATAAGAAACTGGCATACTGAATCTTCTCCTGGTTTATCATATGGAAAAGTGCCATCGTACGCTCCACTGATCTAAACCACTCATCTGCCACTATTGGGTCCATAGTACACTTAAATTCTGACAGCTGGTGTTGACTAGGCAACCCATATATCGGCTTAATACGATTCTGCACTACTAGGGGTACCGGCCTCTCTCTCTCCTCTTTGGGGGTTGATACAATAACCAAGGTCTCAACTCTCTCCAGTACGGAGCCTCCCCGATTTTCTGCCAAGACTTGCTGTATAATATTATGAATTCTTGCTTCATCGAGGACAGGGACAGTAGATTCTAGAGGGTTAGAAGGTTCACCCGTGCTCCTTTCCTTCGTACTGCTTCCTCAGTTCTACGTCTTATCTACATAAACCAACACTTTTAGTCAACTCATTCAACTCATCTACTACAAGTAAGGAAAGAAATAACTTACAGCGGTCAGCTATGGAACATAAACATGGCAGGAGAGGCACTCTGTCAAATCCCAAAACCTTTGCTCTGATTCCAAAAATGTAATGCTTTCTTTCTAGCTAGTACACTCGTAAAATAATCAATAAAACTCATTAAATATATATATGTGGAAATACACATATAAACTAGTAATAAAGTATGGGCCCATATTTAATTTTTCTTTATATACAAATATTTACAAAATACACTCATAATAGCAACTTGACAATGTAACCCAATCCTTCCACTGCGTTACATTCTGAGTGACCACAACTCACCTATTACCTGCAAAAACATTGAAAACAACAGAGTGAGCACTAATTGCTCAGTAAGTAAACCCGCTATGCTACCCTTCTCTCTCCGTTGCTTAACTCCTGAATTTTCTTTCCATACAACTCATTTCCTGAGTATTCTCTATTCTTTCTCTGTTCTTCTCTCTGTTCTTTCTCTATTTTTTCTTATTCTTTCTCCGTTTTGCTCTCTGTTTTTCTCTCAATTTTCTAATTTTTTCACTACTCATGATAATGAGCACGGTATTATGCATTTTCATGATGCAAATGCACAAATGCATAAATTATGCATTTTCTTTCTATTTTTCTCATTCTGTTTTCTGTTTCTTATTCTTTATTTCTTTCTTCTTTTCTAGTCTTTATTTATTTATTTATTTTCTGTTCTTTCTATTTTTCTTTCTTTTCTATTCTGTCTTTCTTTCTTTCTATTCTTTCTTTCTTTTCTATTTTTTCTTTCTTTCTTTCTATTCTTTCTTTCTTTTCTGTTCTTTTTTCTTTCTTTTTTTTCTTTCTTTCTTTTCTTGCCGATCGAACTCGGTTAAGGCATGGATTTGGAGCCTTGGTTGTGTGAGTGAATTCTCTAATTCTAGGTACAATCCTCATCCACATGCACTTCTAACAGACTGTACAATTCTTCTTTTTGAATTCTGAGGCCGCTCACTAAAGGCGGCATGCATATGGGACTATGTCACTCACGGGCTCCCCATCGCAACAACCTTCTCTTCTTTTTATCTTTTTACACTTCTTTAACTAAAATTTCAGATTTGAATGTCTTTAATACTCTCATTTCTTTCTATTTTTTCTTTAACATATTTTAGTGCTTTTTCATGCTTTTATGAGGATGTATGCATGTAAATGGTTTCATGCTTATAATTCTTTTTAAATGCAAGGATGCCATGTAGCATAAAAATAAGTTTCTTTCTACCATCTACAAACTCGTATCAATTCATAAATGAATAAAACTCATGCATACACTTCTTTTGGACATTTCATCAAACATATTGCATGCATAATAAAACTGTAATTTGACTACAATTCTATCTCTTTCTCAAGCCACCAATATTTGGAGTAAAACTCCCTTAAACAATTGCTAAATTTGTCCAAAACAATACACTCCCAAAAATTCTACTCAACTCTTTCTAACTTCAACCAAACTTCAATTAATCATCATACAACCAAAACCACTTCTCATGGCTAACTTCTATTCATCTATAATCATCAAACTCATTAATAATTCATCAATTTCATCAACAATTCTCAAAATCATAAGCATATACATGTATTTAAAATCTCTACACACTTGATTTCTCAAATCATAACTTGGGTGGGATTTACTTACCTTTGATATGAGCAGTCCAACCTTTTAAGACTTTATTTTTATCAAACTCTCTTCTTCTTAAATCCTATGAGCACAAACTATCAAAATTCAACACTTTAAAAATGACAAATCACTACTTAGTTTAAGGATCTTACCTAAAGTTGCATGGGATTGAAAATCCACTCAAAAATACCCAAAACCTATGAATTTCCTTTGAAGAAGAATTGAAGAATTTGAGAGCATATGGAGGTGAAAGTGGCGTGAAAATGGGTAAGAGCGGCTAGGGTTTCACTCTTCAATTTGATATAACATAAAAATATATATATTAGATTCCCATTTTGCCCTTGCACTTTCTTTAAAATTCCATCTGTGTCCCTTAGTCAATTACCATAATGCCCTCATTTTTGTGCATTCTCACTTTTTATTTTGAGTGAAAGACATTTTTATTGCATTCTCCATGAAATTCTACCTCTTTTCACTCCCCACTTTTTCAACTAATTTTGAGTGAAAAGACCATTTTACCCTTAATGCAAGTTTAAGGCATTTTCTCAAAATAACTTTAGAAACAATCAACTAAAGATATAAGAACATAAATTAAATTATGTACCTCCATGTGGGCGTTACAAAAATTTGGTGTTAGAATTTAGAAATAAGGATTTTTTGCACCATACCTATGTAAGCATGTTGATCATAGACAAGTATGCAGAATTTTAAATATTATGTGTATAAACTTAAACTTAAAGCAAAATAAGTGTGTAAAATGTAAATTTAGTTACACATGATTGTTCTTTATTTATAAATGACCATTCCTTTAGTTGTTCCTTCATAAGGAACGACCATTCCTTCATGAGGAATGACAATTCCTTCATAAAGAACGGTTGTTACCTATGAAAGAACGACCGTTTCTTTGGTCTAGTTAAAATTATTTTTGTAAGAGAAGTTTGTGAGAAAAAAGGTCATTGGTGTAGCATTACTCTACTTTATAATGGTTGTATAAACAATCGACTAATCAAAAGATGTCACATCAAAGCTCGGGTGCTAGTTTACAAATTTATGAATCAAACCATGTCATAGATATATAGGAGTAAACCAGGAGAAGAATAAAAACTTTGTAATTTCAATTGTGCATACAATAAACCAATCAAAGAAAAAAAAAAGAATTATTCATAATTGATTGTACATACAATCAACGATAAATTTTATTTAACTTTTTTCTGGATTGACAGTTTATACAACCGACGAAACCAAATTTACAATAGTAATGCTACCCTTACACCATGTTTTTACATAATTCTCTTACTTCATGACGTGGCAATTGACATGGCGTTACCACCTTATTTGACACATCAGCAAGTTTCTACATCACTTCCCCAAATGTATTTCTTTTTTTAATTTTAGTAACCCTAATTTTTCCCCAAATTCAAATCTCCTCCCAAAATTCATTTGCCCTAAATTTGCAAACCAAACCATAACCCTAACCCATTTAGCCAAATCCATTTAGCCCCCACCACCTAAAACCTCGCCATCGCAACTTTGCCAGAGTCGCTGCTACTGTCGCAACTTTGCCAAAGTCGCTACTACCATTGCAACTTCGCCAGAGTTGCTGCTACTGTCATAACTTCGCTAGAGTCACAACCGTAGCCGCAGCCGTAAGCTAGGACACCACCTAATTGTAAATTTCTGTAAACAAGTCTGAATGGCAATGTGGTCATTGAAGGCCAATTTCAGTTTCTGAAAATCCAATTTTGAAGTTGTATTGTGGTTATTGAAGTTTAGTTTTGAAGTTGTGTTGTGGTTATTGAAGGTCAGTTTTGGTTGCTACAAATCCAATTTTTGTGTTACTGAAGTTGTGATTGGATTATTGAAGTTTAGTTTTGGTTGCTGCAAATCCAATTTTTTTGTTACTAAAGTTGTAATTGGATTATTGAAGTTTACATTTGGTTGTTGCAAATTTTTGTTGTTGGTTTTTTTTTTTTTTTTTTTTTTTTGCGTTACTGAAGTGATTTTGTTGTGTTGACTATTATGCAATTATGGCTGACTCTATCTGACTTGTCTTTGAATTGTGGCCCTTGGATGGTTATATGGGACTTTGATTCTGTTCTTGGATCCCATGAAAAGAAAGGTGGATGCTCCTCTCTTCAACTCGCTTGTAGTGCTTTCAAACAAATGTCTGATTTTTGTAACTTGATTCATCTTCACTCGATTGCAGCTCCCTATACATGGTCTAATGGTTGGAGAACCCGCAGTCATATTGAACTTCGGCTGGGCAAAGATTGTTGAAGTCATTTTGGTTATTAAAGGATGTTGCTACAAAGAAGATTTAGCTAATGCAGAATATATATATATATATATATTTTTTTTGTTTTAAGATGCTGCATTACTGAAAACTGGAAAAGTTAGAAGATGTTTAGTTTGAGGGGGAATGTTAGAATAAAAATGTAAATGAGAGTTAATTAGTCTTATAAAAGCCCACCTATGTATTAGTTTTATTTAGTTAATGAAAATCAATTCTTGTTTTTCTCTTCATAAGTTTTTCTTTGTTTGTACCCCACGAAGCATAAGAGATAGCCATAAAAAGGTTAGAGACAGCCATGATGGCTTGATATTTTTGTGGACATACTGACCACTTAGGAATAAAATCATTTGGGAATGTTCTTCATCAATTATGCCAAAGAAAATAGTTTCTATTAATCTGTTAGTGTATGCATTGTTGCTTTAGATTGTTGCATTTTATGCAAAGTCCATGATTTTGGTTCAACTGGTGCAGATTGGTAGGTGCTGGAAATGAAGCCTGGGCATGTTGTAGTTTTTGCATTGTGCAGATTGAGCAGATGTGAGAGGTTGCAATTTGTTACTGCAATTTCTAAGAGTCTTAGGCAGTATGTGCAGGGTTGTGTGTGCTAGAATTGAAGTAGTGATCTGGACAGTGGTTTGTATAGAGCTGCAACGTGATTGCTACATTTTCTGCAGTTTATGTCTGGAGTCTTCAGCTTGGTTGTCATGTGTTTGTATTGCTTTTGTGTATAAGGATTGTATATCCTTGCTTGGTTTTGTTTCTTTTTGTGTAGTTTGGTCCCTTTTAATGTATTCCTTGTATTTTATCACAAGTTTCACTCTTTAGGGGAGATTACCCCAATTTTAATGATTCAATTGTAATTTATTCCCAGATTGCTTGTAATGAACAAAATTGAGGCTTTATGATAATGTATAAATTTCATATCGTTATTATCTGTATAAATGCACATATTATTATGCATGGATAGTAATGTAGAACAATGTTGTCTTCCACCTAAAAAGACCAAAAACAGACAATTTTGGTCAATTAGTATATAACAATTTTTTTTTTTTTTTGGGTAACTTGTAATTTTATACAAAGAATAAAGAATATCTACAAGATAAAGAAAAAACCGAAGCTGCACGCCCCTACTCACAAGAGAGGGATGAAACAAACAATCGGAGACAAAGAAAAACCAGCGTGCATAGCCCTATAAACACCCAATCAAGCTCTAAGAGCAAAACAAAAACCAGCCAGGGGTACCTAAGCACGACAGCCCTTAATAGGCCCCAACAACAGCAAAAAAGTCTTAACCGTAGTACCTGCACCAGCAGCTAAAAGACCACCAACAGTAGTAGTAACAAAAAGCCCTAGCAGCAGTAGCAAAAAACAACCTAGGAGTAACAGCAAAAGCCCCAACAGCAAAACAAAGCCCCAGCAATGACAGCCCCAACAACAAAAGAAGAACACCACCACTAGCAAAAAGGCTCCAACAACAGCAGCAGATCAACCCAGGAACAACAACACAAACCCTAATAGTAGCAAACAAATGCCCCAACTATAACAGCCCCAGTCGCAGCAACAAAAGCACCCCATGAGTAGCAGCGAAACCCCAACAACAACAACCTGCACAACACCACATCTGCACAAACAAACCCAAGACCAGCAAACCATCCACAGCCAAAAAGAAACACGGCCTCACAACAAAACCATGGAATTACCCAAAGTGCGCAGCCCTAATCTAACACAACCCAAACTCCACTTGCCCAAACAACTAGACGAGCAACTAGAAAAGCCACCAACAAACGGACAAACAGCAGAACACCTCCCATATTACACACACCCCAAGCCCCATCGACCTCACTAACCATACTAACCCCCAAGACCCCTCCCAAACATGCTCCTTAGGTAACAAAAAGACAAGGATTTACAATCCTAAATACCAGCAAGCTAGTCTCGCAGAGGCCTAAAACAAGCAGACCAGCAACACAAAAAGGGTAGGCCTTGTGATGAAGCAAAAAAATAGTCTATACAACTACACACATGAAGCAACTATCAAAACAGACCTATTGCATATCAAAAAGGATTTTTCTACTCCTATAATATATTGTTCCTATATACAAGTCAAAAATTGTGATTGCTTGCAAGCAATTTTCCACATTGTTACTAATGATCGGCTACTATGCATTTCCAAGTGATGGCTTCAAACTTACTGACATGTCATTATAACCCTAACAAGTGAAAACACAATAACATTAATTTTTTACCACAAAACAAGGTTCTAGTTACAACAAAAACATCTTATAAAATAAAGGATTCTTAACTGACTTAAAACATAGACTCCTACATCACGATTGTGGAAGTTAATATCATTTACATCAGCTTCATTTGATTCTTGTGAACTCCCACCCTACAATTAAATGTAAATGTAACATCTTCATAACATTTAGTAAAAGAGTTGTAGACATTAATGATGAAGAAGTTACACTCACTTGGTTAAGCAATTTCTTCCTTTTCCAAACAATTTGCTCAACCTTCAATTGCTTTCTTTTGAATGGAGGTCGACCTTTAGAATGAACAACCCGTGGAGTCATGATTTTATTGCTAACTTGTACGGAAGTGCAATAAGCACTATCAAAGTTAATTTTTCTTTTACATGCAATGTAAACGCTTCTATCAATCCCGCCAACATTGTCATTCAACAATAATTTCTTCTTCATGTCACTTATCATTTGCATCACCATATTACAATCATCAACACTGGTTGATGCCAAGTCTACCACCTCACTAAATGAATTAGACAATTGGTCAAATCGTTCACCTTCAGCACTAGTTCTCAAACTATTATAACTTACCCTAACTTTCATGTGGCATCTGAATACATTTTTCCTTCAATGCCTTAAAATGTACTATTCAAGGATAAGAGAAATTTCGTTATGTATCAACACTGCAATTGCATGTCAACATAAAATCCCTTTAAACTCAAACAATCGACAATTACAACAAACCTCATAACAACAGTTCTTAGACCAAACCACAAACAGATCCCGACGGTATGTCTCTCTAACCATTACATCTTCCTTCACAACATATTCAATTTTGGACTCCATATCCTTCAAAGAATATATCTCACAGTGGAGCTTACCTGCAAGCTCTTTTTGAAACTCTTTGAATTTTGCAGTAGTGTATGCCTCTTGAAATTGTTTCTCCATAGGACAAATGCTTATACAAGGGATCCATGATTTGATCGATTTTAAATCAACCTCATTTTCTTTTTTGACTTTATCATGCAATGCATTCTCATATTGTTCTACAAATTGTTTTAATGTCATTTTCAAATTTACGTACCCTTCGAAAAAGGCATGCATACTTTCACTATGTTGCGTAGTAGTCATTCCCGCCTAGAAAGTATATTTCACAAAATGCTAACACCCAACAATATCTTTCATTATACAAACCAGATAACCAATCATTGCCGTGCAGGTTGTATTTTCAATGAACCAATTCCACCATTCTTCAAACTCCTCGCATGTCAACGAATCATACACAACATTTTGCAAAGTAAACTTTGTATGTTCATATTCCCTATAACCTTTTAACTTTTTTGGCAACTTCTTCATAATATGCCACAAACACCATCTATGTCTTGTATCGGGAAACACAATCTCAATGACATTTTGCATAGCCCTGTCTTGGTCTATGATTATTGCCTTAGGAGCAGAATTTCCCATACAAGCAAGCCACGCTTCAAAAAGGCCCAAACAAAAGTTTTTGTGTCCTCATGAGAGATTAACCCACAACCTAATAATGTGGATTTGCCGTGATGGTTAACACCGACAAACGGAGCAAACAACATATCATATTTGTTGGTTAAATACGTCATGACGAATGTCACAACATCGCCAAATTCCCTAAATGTGACCCTACTTCTTGCATCCACCCATAGAACATTTTGCAATCGACCATCATCATCTAAATCCACAATGTAAAAGAAATTGGGATTATCTTTTTGTATTTTCAAAAAATATTTCTGTAACGCAACAACATCACCATCACCAAGTCGGATCTTCCTAACTTTTTCAATGTAATTTCTACAATCCTTTTGTAAGAAACTCAAATTCTCAACACCCCCAGCTTCAACTACCAAGGAATTGAAATTCTTACTCACTCTAATCCCCGGTCTATCATTCACTTCAATCTTTCTTTTCACATGCGCTTTATAAATCTATTGCTTTTGAAAAATCTTGTTTTGCTAGGACTTATAAGTTCATGGTTATGCTCATAGATGATTGACACTATTTCCCATTTACCATCTGAACGTTGAGAGGCAATACTACGAGTCTTACAACCACTTTTTGTCAACAGATGCAATTTAAAGATATTTTTTTAGTTACTATCTCGCTTTCCACCATAACTGTTAGGAAACGACCCGATTGCACAGTGGAAAACAAAATAATTACAACCATGGATCGTTCCTTAGAACCCAAAATCAGGGCATAGAAAATTACAGTTTATATTTTATAAGAATCTGCAGAAAAATAAATCCAAAGGTTTAGATTCATACCCACGTTGAAGGCTCCACCAATATTGTCTCTGAACGTGTTTGCTACCGATCCAAGTATAGGATCGAACCAAGAAGTCCACACGAAGACAACCACCAAGAACCAAGGAGGGATTTGCTAGATCCTCCTTGGCCTTAAGAAATCAAGAAGAAAATGAGTATTTGATTTTTCAATCAAAAGGGTGAAAGTGGCGTGGGAGTGAGAGTGAAAGGGGCTGCTGTGTTTTCTCTTGTTTTTCAAAATGAATTAATTAATTAAAACACACAAACACTATTCTTTTTATAGGCAAACCAAGTTGCCCTATTCCCACATGGAATGGGCTTGGGCTCCAACCCAAACACCCCATGTTGCCAAACACTCCCAAATTAGATATTTTATTTATTTCATCATTATTTCAATTAAAAATCAATTAATATATATTTAATATATATATTAACATTTAACAATAAGGATAATTTATTTGAATATGTGCGAACACACATTCAACCGTAATTTCACTTATTTAATTTTTTAACAAATTAAATAAAAAGGCTACGACCTCAGCAAATTTAATTGCACTGTGAAATTACCAAAATACCCCTTCGCCCAAAAAAGACGAAAACGCCCTTCTTTCTTCTTGGCTCTTAAATTATCTTCTATGTGTGTGACCCATAGGCTCCTCATCATACCGATAGTGTATAGTATCGTGATTAACACCAATTAATCGTCTCACTAATACACAGACCAAGATTGGCCCCTAGCAAGGCATCATGGCCACCCGATAGATTCGGATTCAACAAAGTGGCTACCTGTCAATGATATGGTTACCGTACAATACGATCCTTTCATCATACGTTATCTCGACGAGACGAAGGCATAGAAATAGTGTCAACCTTCGGTTACTCGATATTATATATTCGGGCCTCGGACCAATGACCCGTATTATAATCTGGATAGAGCAACAACTCAATCCCACTGTGGCCACAGTTTCAGTGTCATTGCCATATACTGAATTACGCCGTGAGATAACTTCTCCCATACCCGGGAGTGATGAATCCTCTGTCAATCCACCATAGTCTTGAGACACTCCTTGATATAGCCAATCACCACCGTACTGACAGCTCTGAATAGAACTGTGTTAGGCTAGTGTCAAATTGTACCAATCGGTGCACAAGGTGCTCCGGTGATCTCAAGTCTAAGGATCACATGCACCACCATTCGTTAGAGGATTTGTTCCATAGACACTGGGGTTACCATTCATATGGAATCTTCTGGTGGGTCACCCAAGGTTGAACTTGTTGCGGTATATCCGCCTACAACAAGCACCCATGTGTTGCACCAGGTTGTCACCAAAAAACCTTGACAAGTGAGATCAGTCACTGCCTTTCGACAGGTCGTTCAACACAATGATAGCCTTACCGTATTATCTATGCCCTTACTTCAGAATAATACTGGGCTACGGACGTTTCTAGAATGGCCACCACATGTGCTCATAGGGTTCTCACTATTAATATTTGAAACACTTGATACCCTCGTCACGGTTCTACCATTCTAAGGACATATATCAATACATATTGCAATACGCGATATAGAATAAAATGTCTTTTATTATTGATTAATGAACATTATTACAAAGAGTCAATTCTACAATAATTGATTGGCTCTAGGGCATCTACTCTAACAATCTCCCACTTGCACTATAGCCAATCATTCATGTATTTAATACCAAATGATTTCAAGTGCCTTTCATGCTTCTGCTGCGACAGAGGGTTTGTCAGTGGATTTGCGAGATTGTCGTCAGTATGCACTTTACTAATCTGCACATCTTTCCTCTCAACTATCTCTCTGATGAGATGGAATTGTCTGAGTATGTGTCTGGACTTCTGATAAGACCGTGGTTCCCTAGCTTGAGCAATTGCTCCATATTTGTCACAATAGATGTCTATAGGATCAACAATCATAGGAACCACACCAAGTTTAGTGACGAACTTCTTAATCCAGACTGCCTCCTTGGCCGCATCTGACAATGCAATATACTCAGCCTCCATTGTAGAGTCCGCTACTGTGCTTTGCTTGGAGCTCTTCCAGCTCACTGCACCGCCATTGAGACAAAATACAAACCCTGATTGCGATCAATAATCGTCTTTGTCCGTTTGGAAACTAGCATCACTGTATCCTCTTATAGTGAGCTCATCTTCCCCTCCATAAACCAATAACATATCCGTAGTCCTCTTCAAGTACTTAAGAATATTCTTGACAGCCATCCAGTGACGCTCACCTGGATCCGATTGATATCTATTACAAGTGCTCAAAGCACATGAGACATCAATCCGAGTACATAACATGGCATACATAATGGATCCAATTGCTGATGCATATGGGATCCTCTTCATCCCATCTCTCTCATCTTGTGTTTTAGGACACAATTCCTTAGAGAGATAAACACCATGTGACATCGGAAGAAATCCTTGGATTCTTCCATACTGAATCGTTTCAATACTTTGTCAATATATGCACTCTGACTTAGGCCAAGCAACCTACGCGATCTATCACGATAGACCTTTATACCAAGGATGTAGGCTGCTTCCCCTAAGTCCTTCATGGAGAAGCACTTGGATAACCAAGTCTTTACCGACTGCAAGTTTGGTATATCATTCCCGATCAGAAGTATGTCATCGACATACAACACTAAGAATGCTACTGCGCTCCCACTCACTTTCTTGTAAACACAGGGCTCATCTTCATTTTTGATAAAACCGAATTCTTTTACTACCTCATCAAAACGAATGTTCCAGGCTCCTTGAAGCTTGCTTGAGTCCATAAATGGATCTTTGCAACTTGCATACCTTATTAGCTTGACTATCAAGAACGAAACCATCAAAGTTGTGTCATATACACATCCTCCTCAAGGTTTCCGCTCAGAAAGCGCTTTTGACATCCATTTGCCAAATCTCATAGTCATGATATGCAAGAATTGCAAGCATAATCCGGATGGATTTAATCATGGCAACCGGCGAAAAGGTTTCTTCATAGTCAATGCCATGAATTTGTTTGAAACCTTTGGCAACCAGCCATGCTTTATAAGTATGCACGTTGCCATCCATGTTAGTCTTCTTCTTGAAGACCCATTTACACCCTATGGGTTTTATCCCTTCAGGTGGTTCCACCAGAGACCACACTTGGTTCTGGTACATGGAGTCCATCTCGATTTCATGGCTTCAAGCCATTTAACGGAATTTGGATCCGATATAGCGTCTTCGTAGGTTCTGGGTTCATCGTCTTGATAGACTAGTACGTCACCATGTTGAGTCACAAGATAACCGTATCTCTCGGGCTCATGGCGTACTCTCCCAGATCTACGTAGCTCCTGTGCTACCTGAGGTGGTTCACTTTGATCCACAATTTGTGGAGTAACCTCCTCATGATGCTCAACCACTTCCTGTGGTACATCATCCCGTCCTTCGTCTAGTATATCTTGTGGTTCTAGAACTTCATCGAGTTCTACTTTTCTCCCACTATTACTTCTTAGAAAATGTTCCTTTTCTAGGAAGACACCAGATCGAGCAACAAAGATTTTGCGCTCTTCTGGGTGGTAGAAATGGTATCCTTTGGTCTCCTTTGGATACCCCACAAATATACATTTACAGGATTTTGGGCCCAGCTTGTTCGAAGTCAATTTCTTAACATAAGCTTCGCAACCCCAAATCTTTAGATAAGACAAGTTGGGCTTTCGCCCAATCCATAGCTCATATGGAGTCTTATCTATAGACTTTGACGGCACACGGTTTAAAACGTGAGTCGCAGTCTCTAGGGCATAACCCCAGAACGATGCAGGTAAATCACTAAAACTCATCATGGACCTAACCATGTCAAGTAAGGTCCTATTCCTCCTTTCTGACACTCCATTGTGTTGGGGTGTATAAGGAGGGGTGAGTTGTGATACTATCCCACATTCCTTCAGTACTCAGAAAACCCCGAGCTTAAGTATTCACCTCCTCAATCCGACCGAAGAGCTTTAATACTTTTGCCCAACATATTCTGTACTTCATTCCTGAATTCCTTGAATTTATCAAAGGCTTCAGATTTATGTCTCATAAGGTAGACATAACCATATCTACTGAAATCATCAAGAAATGTGATGAAGTATGAATATCCACCTGGGCTTCAACTGTAGTGGACCACATACATCACTATGGATGATGCCTATGATCGAAGTCTCTTTCACTTTGTCCCTGTGAAAGGACACTTGGTCATCTTGCCTAAAAGGCATGACTCGCATACCTCAAATGACTGGAAGTCAAAAGGGGCCAAAACTCCATCCCTTTGAAGTTTTGCAATGCGAGTCTTATTAACATGACACAATCTACAATGCTAGAGATATGTTTGGTTTTGATCGCTATGTTTAGCTTTCTTGGTTTCAATATTGAGAATATCTTTATTGTTTAAATCAAGAACATATAATCCATTATATAACCTTGCAATTCCAAATAGAATACCATTCAAACTAAAGGACAACAATCCATTAGATATCTCAAAATGATACCCTATATTATCCAAAACGGATACTGAAATAATATTTCTAGAAATAAAAGGTATGTGATAACAGTTATGTAGTTCCAACAATAAACCCATAGGCAACGATAAACAATAAGTCCCTACAGCTAATGCAGCCACATGTGCTCCATTTCTAACTCGTAGGTCCACCTCTCCCTTGGAGAGCACTCTACTTTGCCTTAGTCCCTGCACATCAGTACAAATGTGAGTACCACATCCTGTGTCCATGACCCAAGATGTTGAGGGAGAGAATTTAATCTCAATCATGAAAGTACCTGAAGTCGTAGCCTCTAACTTCTTCTTTCTTGCGAGGAAAGCCTTGCAGTGTTTCCTCTAGTGGCCAAGGGCTTGCCAAAAGAAGCAGACTACCTTGCCCTTTCCCTCGTGCCACTCTCAGGACCAAGAGCAACCTGTCCTTTAGGCTTGGGCTTAGGTTTGGCCTTAGCCTTACCCTTGCCGTTACCCTTTGCTTTATTGGCAGCAACTAGTAAAACAAGCTTGGACTTTTCAAGTCCTGCTCTGCGATCCTCGCATGTTCAAGTTCCAGAGGTTTTCTTTTTCCATCGTGTTCATATTGAAATTCATTATGAACGGAGCATAAGAGTCGCAAGGATTGCAGAATTAAATCCATTTGTAATTCGCATCCAAGCCACATCCCAAAGTCTCAAGCCTCTCTATGTGCTCGATCATCTTGAGCACATGAGGACCATCTTGAGCACATGAGGACCAACTTGGGCACCCTCAGTCAGACGACTCCCAAATAGTGCTTTCGACACCTTGTACCTCTCATGTCGAGCATTTGTTTCATAAAGCTCCTTGAGGTGTAGAATTATGGAAGAAACATCCATATTCTCATGCCGCTTTGCAAAGATAGGTGTCATCGATGCTAACATCAAGCATTGTACGCTATCAGCATCATCAAGGAACTTTTGATAAGTGTCCCTAACTTCCTGAGTGGCATCAGGATCAGGCTCAACCATGTATGGCTTTTCAAGGATATACAATTTCTTTCCTGACTTAAGTATAATCCGAAGATTACGATACCAGTCTGAGAAATTGGATCCATCCAACCTGTTTTCTTTTTCGATTATCGGTCGCAGGTTCATAATGCTCATTTTCGGTGAATCTACAATTGCAGAAAAGATAAAGTTATTATAAAGTTCATTATTATTTAATATGGTCTTTTATTAAACGATGCTCCCACTATTTTACTCAAGCCAATAGCCCTCACTATTAACTCGAGAAAGCCCGTTGGCTTTCCTAGTGGACCGAGATCCCATCCTGCCCATTTCAAACCTTCGCTTTGGTGAACAAGCCAAAATGGGTTGATTAGGTAGGCCAACAAACTTAATCCACACCAATTGATAGCTCCCATTATCAACCTCAAATGTGAAAAAGCCAACAAGCCAATCACACAATTCAATGGCTCCAACCATTGTCCTCTAGTGTGATTCTCAGTATCAGTAGAGTGGACACTACATGTGACCACGTACACATAATATGTGTACTGCTCTACTATGCCTATGACGCGTTTATCAACCTTCGCTTTGGCGAACAAGCAAAACCGTCATTTTAAGTCGACCCATCACCATTAAGGAAAACTCCAATGAATTTTAACCTCCCATTGGTAGAAGTGTACCCTTCGCTTTGGCGAACAAGGTTTCGACGAATAGTGGTTTGATTAAAACCATGGTGATGGAAGGCACAGGTGACTTAATATACTTAGTTGACGGGTTTGTTATTTAATGTCTCATCAGATTATTATCTTTGTTAGAATGACATTGTTTAGCATGTTATTCAACATTCAACCTTAGCATGCATTCTAAACAAAATATTAAACGTGCCGGTACATGGCCTAACTAAAACCGATCTCCTCGAGCCTAGAGGGATCGGTGGGTCACCTAGGGATCCTATAACAAATATCTTGAGTCTTCAAGTATGGTTGCCTCGTCCTTCGCTCCGTCTCCAGGTACATTACAAAAACATCATTCTAAATTTACAATAAAATTAATATTAAACTAATTTTACATTAACAAATTTAGAAACCTCGATTTACATTCGAGGGTAATGAGATGAGAAAAGAATGTACATCAAGAAGAGGAGAGAAAACAGGACACGCAGGCCCTATTTAAAATATTACAGCCATACATACCCAAAATAATTTAAAACATTCACCCTTAGGTCTAAGGCTCATGTACCGGGCACCATGCAATATACAAAACAGGTACAAGGCATCCATTTCAAAAACAATCAATTTTTTGAATTGGGTGGGTTAATTAATTAATTACCCTCTTAAATGTGCAGAATGTACATTGGCTTTATAGGTTATTAAAACTGCAGATTAGTCCCTTTACAGAAAAATACAGAATTGGAAAAACTACAGCCTTCGCCGCGGCGAGGATTTACGTAGATGCACTTCCTGCGCATACTTCGCCGCTGAGCTCGCGCGACGGCTAGGCCTCGTCGCTGGGCAAACCTGAAATCCCCAATTGCATGCAGTTTTTGCGCTTTTTGTGTATAAACACGAATCCAAATCAAATCAAACGTGCATACGTTCAACCAGGATATTAACCAACCAATATAACATTCATCAACACATTATTAAACCAGTTTATCATTTGAATCACTCATTCAACAGTGGATTTATAGATTTTTCAGATTTAACAAAATCTGGGTTTTTCATGGCAGATTCATCAAAGCAGCATGTTATCAACAAATACATGTATCAACCATTCAATAACTATAAATCTAGTACCCTAGGCTCTGATACCACTGTTAGGAAACAACCCTGGTTGCGCAGCGGAAAACAAAATAATTACAACCATGGATCGTTCCTTAGAACCCAAAATCAGGGCATAGAAAATTACAGTTTATATTTTATAAGAATCTGCAGAAAAATAAATCCAAAGGTTTAGATTCATACCCACGTTGGAGGCTCCACCAATATTGTCTCTGAACGTGTTTGCTACCGATCCAAGTATAGGATCGAACCAAGAAGTCCACACGAAGACAACCACCAAGAACCAAGGAGGGATTTGCTAGATCCTCCTTGGCCTTAAGAAATCAAGAAGAAAAAGAGTATTTGATTTCAATCAAAAGGGTGAAAGTGGCGTGGGAGTGAGAATGAAAGGGGCTACTGTGTTTTCTCTTGTTTTTCAAAATGAATTAATTAATTAAAACACACAAACACTATTCTTTTTATAGGCAAACCAAGTTGCCCTATTCTCACATGGAATGGGCTTGGGCTCCAACCCAAACACCCCATGTTGCCAAACACTCCCAAATTAGATATTTTATTTATTTCATCATTATTTCAATTAAAAATCAATTAATATATATTTAATATATATATTAACATTTAACAATAATGATAATTTATTTGAATATGTGCGAACACACATTCAACCGTAATTTCACTTATTTAATTTTTAACAAATTAAATAAAAAGGCTACGACCTCAGCAAATTTAATTGCACTGTGAAATTACCAAAATACCCCTTCACCCAAAAAGACGAAAACGCCCTTCTTTCATCTTGGCTCTTAAATTATCTTCTATGTGTGTGACCCATAGGCTCCTCATCATACCGGTAGTGTATAGTATCGCGATTAACACCAATTAATCGTCTCACTAATACCACGCACACCAAGATTGGCCCCTAGCAAGGCATCATGGCCACCCGATAGATTCGGATTCAAAGAAAGTAGCTACCTCAACGATATGGTTACCGTACAATACGATCCTTTCATCATAACGTTATCTCGACGAGACGAAGGCATAGAAATAGTGTCAACCTTCGATTACTCGATATTATATATTCGCTTGGACCAATGACCGTATTATAACTGGGCAGAGCAACAACTCAATCCCACTGTGGCCATAGTTTTAGTGTCATTGCCATATACTGAATTACGTCGTGAGATAACTTCTCCCGTACCCGGGAGTGATGAATCCTCTGTCAATCCACCATAGTCTTGATACACTCCTTGAGATAGCCAATCACCACCGTACTGACAGCTCTAAATAGAACTGCGTTAGGCTAGTGTCAAACTGTACCAATCGGTGCACAAGGCGCTCTGGTGATCTCAAGTGTAAGGATCACATGCACCACCATTCGTTAGAGGATTTGTTCCATAGACACTGGGGTTACCATCCATATGGAATCCTCTGGTGGGTCACCCAGTGAACTTGCCGCAAGATATCCGCCTACAACAAGCACCCATGTGTTGCACCAAAGTTGTCACCAAACAACCTTGACAAGTGAGATCGATCCGCCTTTCGACAGGTCGCTTCAACACTATGATAGCCTTACCGTATTATCTGTGCCCTTACTTCAGAATAATACTGGGTTACAGACGTTTCTAGAATGGCCACCACATGTGCTCATAGGGTTCTCACTATCAAGATTTAAAACACTTGATACCCTCGTCACGGTTCTACCATTCTAAGGACATATATCAATATATATTGTAATAATAATGATTCACACGATATAGAATAAAATGCCTTTTATTATTGATTAATGAACATTATTACAAAGAGTCAATTCTACAATAATTGATTTGCTCTAGGGCATCTACTCTAACAATAACAACAAGTAACGTTCGTATAAATCAACTCCCTATCATCTGCTTTCCTTGAAGATCTTACTGTAACTTCAAACCCCATTTTATTTCCATAGCTCCAGTAGTATTCAAAAAACTTATCAAATGATTCAAAAAACATTCTAGGCTTAGGCTTGCCTTCATCTTCCGCACTACTTCTATCCCCTATTTGTTGTGCATCATTACCCTACAGTACACAAATTATAATTGCAAAGAATTAGTATATAACATTCCCCCCCCCCCATACCAAAAAAAAAAAAGAAAAAAGGGTGCAAATAATACCATTAAAGGAATTAAGATCATATTAATGCTTAAGACAAATAGATAACAATTACAAGAATACCTCAACCACATTGATTTCTGGGGAATAGTTATCTACTTTTTTCTGGCTACAGTCTTCCATGTGTAAACCGGCTAGGATTGGTTGTGGGGGCTTGCTTATTTAACAAGTCTGCACATAGAAAAAATCTTTCATTACAAAAAATAACAATAGACCATCACTTGAAGCACACTAGGTGCCAACCCCACAAATATTCAAATTTATTCCCAATTCACAAACCAAACTTCCTAAATTGTCAAACAAGAAACTTCATCATGACCGACAACAGAAGTCTAAATTAGAATAAGTCAAAACTTTAGTTGCATTTTTCTAAAATACTGCGATAAATTTGTGCAAGAAAATATATCACATTGGACAATATAATATATCCTTCCCCTTACATGAGTGTTGCAAATATTACACAATCATCAGATTCCAAAAGTATGTATATATATTTAACCGAAAAATGATATAAGGAAAATAATAGTATTTATATATATTTAACTAGCAAATGATACAAGCAAAATACTCCTATTGGGTCCTAAAATGGGGGAAGGATTAAAATAAAACAACCCACATACTCCATGGGATCAAGGACAGCAGCCACACAACCCACACCCCAAGCAGCAGCCACAAAATCCACACCCAAAGCAACAGCCATGAAATCCACACCCCAAGCAGCAGCCACTAAATCCACACCCGAAGCAACAACCACACAACCAACACCCCAAAACCGATTTTGGATGGCCGTTGGATTCCGTGGGAACAAGCTATGATCAGAGATTAAGCTAGTTTTCAAAATTGACATAATTTTTAGGAGAAATTTTTGGGTTTCTTTGTTTTGGGAGATATGAAATTGATTTAGAGAAATTAATTTTGAAATTTTGGGTGAAATTTTAGGTTTTTTGCATTTTTTTTTTAATTTGGAGGGAAGTGATGTGGCATCCTGATGAAGTGGCAACTATGGCATATGCCACATAGGATGCCATATCATGGAGTAAAAAAAAAGGTGTAAAGGGTGGTGTAAAGGTAGCATTATTGAATATACAGTTAATAAATAATAAAAATTGAAAACTAAAAACAAATACTGTCCGTTGAAAACATGAGCAAATGGCATAAAGAAAAGAGAGAAAATGGCAATGTTGTAATATAGTATAGCACATATGGTTTAAAAATAAGATGAAGAGTAAAGATGAATACATGTCATTACATTAAAGAGACAATGAGAGAGGGAGTGAAAGGCTCAGTAATTTTGCTTTGTTTAACATGCCCTCGGTGTCTAGATAATTACATGAGAACCCTAAAGGTTTCAGATAAATACATTTTATCCCGCTCTCATTTCCCTTGAGGTTGTATTATTTAACCCTAAACCCACAGAAGACTAAGCCAGTTTGAACCCTAGATAATCCAGAAACGCCGCTACTCAAATGGCCTACAAAACCTTTCTTCGTCATTGTTATTCTTCTTCTAAAATAGTTACTAAAACCAAAATCTCATCTTTATTGACAAATTCATGTAAAGTCACTACAACTATACCAAAAGATTTAGTACATAACGTTGAAGAGGTAGCGAGGCTTGATAAATTCCTTCAAAAATATTGTAAAGAAGGTAATATCACTCTTGATGAAGCACGCTATTTCTTTTGTTTAATGATTCATGCAATCCAAACCACCGATTTCTTCATTCAACCAGTTGTTTGGAGCTCTTGGTAAGAAAAAGTTTTATGAAGACGTTATTTTGCTGTACAAGAGAGTTGGTTCAATTGGGTTGTTGCTGGATTTGACTACTTTGAATATTTTAATTAATTGTTTTTGTCATATGGGTAGAGTATGTGATGGTTTTGTTGTTTTTGGGTGTTGTGACTTTGACTTCTTTGATTAAATGATTGTGTTGGGAGAATAGGAGTTCGAAGGCTACAAGGTTGTACAAGAAAATGGCTGTGTTTGGGGTTATGGCTAATGTGATTACGTATGTGGCTTTGATTAACGGGTTGTGTCAGATAGGGAAGGTAAAGGAAGATAATAGGTTGATGGGATTGATGATTCAAAGAGGTTTGCAGCCTAATGTGGTGACATTTAATACAATGATAAATAGGCTTTGCAGGGAGGGGAAGATGGAGGAAGCTTATAGGTTGCTAGAATTGATGAGTCAAAGAGGTTTGCACCCTGATGTGGTGACGTTTAATACAATGATAAGTGGGCTTTGCAAGGAGGGGAAGATGGAGGAAGCTAATGGCTTGATGGAATTGATCACTCAAAGAGGTCTGCAACCTAATGTGGTGACGTTCACTACAATGATAAGTGGGCTTTGCAAGGTGGGGAAGATGGAGGAAGCTAATGGGCTGTTTGAATTGATGAATCAAAAAGGGTTGCAACCTAATGTGGTGACTTTTAATTCAATGATAAATGGGCTTTGCAAGGAAGGGAATACGGAGGAAGTTAATGGGTTGCTGGAATTTATGAGTCAAAGAGGTTTGCAGCCTGATGTGGTGACATTTACTGCAATGATACATGGGTTTTGCAATGAGGGGAAGATAGAGAAAGCTAATAGGTTGTTGGATTTGATGAGTCAAATAGTTTTGCAACTTGATGTGGTGACATTTACTACAATGATAAATAGGCTTTGTAAGGAGGGGAAGACGTAGGAAGCTAATGGGTTGTTGGAATTGATGAATCAAGAAGGTTTGCAACCTAATTTGGTGACTTTTACTGCAATGATAAATGGGCTTTGCATGGAGGGGAAGATGGAGGAAGCTAATGGGTTGTTCAAATTGATGAATCAAAGAGGTTTGCAGCCTGATTGGGTGACTTTTAATACAATGATAAATGGGCTTTCCAAAGAGGGGAAGATGGAGGAAGCCTATGGGTTGTTGGAATTGATGAGTCAGAGAGGGTTGCAGCCTGATGTGGTGACATTTACTACAATGATAAGTGGGCTTCACAAGGACTGGAAGATGGCGGAAGCTAATGGGTTGTTGGAATTGATGAGTCAAAGAGGTTTGCAACCTATAATCTGATCTTCTAGTCTTGACCTTTATAAGTACCCATAGGTTGATTTGGTATCTTTATATGTTGCAACCTTCGATCATAAGTCTTAACATATATAACCCTTTATATTATTTTTTAAGTTTTTAGCATATTTCAATTTGTTATTGCTCACCTGAATTCTGATTCCTCTAATTATTTTAACTCTTATTTTTGCAATGAGTTCTAAATATTTTGAGAGTATAATACCATGAGGGAAAGATGGCAATTGATTGTTTTTTCAAATATTTGCCACTAGGTGTTTAACTGTGAAGGAAAATTTTAAGATAGCCATTTAGTAAATAGACATTTTTTCTTTGTTTAAATGCTTGTTTACCAAAGTTCTCTAAAAGCATGAAGCTAGACCTCCAAAATCCAATGGTTATTTTTTCTTTTATGGAACTTGTCCAACCTTGCGTTTGCTCAAATACTGTTATATTATCATGACTTGGTTCTTCTTTCTCTATTTTTTTAAGTATACTGCTTCTCTTAACCGCTTTGAATAGAACTTCTTCATGTAAAACCTGCTTGATTTAGATTGGGAGGATCCTACGGTTTTATGAAAGCATGAGCTATGGTTCAAATCCATAGTCAATCCTATTTATAGGAGCAGTTGACAATTGAATCCAATTTTTTGCATTAATTTCGTATCCATAATAGTGCGAAAGGAAGGCTTGTCTTTGAGTTGTTCAAGAATAGAGGCATTGAGTTTATTATTTCACTGATTGTTGATGAGGTACCAGGGCTTCATTAACTTCATTGCTCATTTGCTTGAAGTGAATATTAGGGCATGCCTTTCTGCATATAAGGCTCTGAAGCACCCATGGCAATCATAGCCTTAGAAGTTTCAACCACACAATTTATATTCGCTCAAATTAAATTCATGTTGTTGGTGACGTATGAAGTATGATTTTCCTTTCTCATACATAGTTGTATTTCAGTTTTCAAGAATGTAAATTTGCACGTATCATGTATTTCAGGGATTCATTCCTCGCTTTGTTTTATAAGGTAGTATCGAAATCTCATTACGGTCTTGTTGTACATCAGGAGAATTCTTCTTTCTTGTTTGAGGAAATATACTTTTAGTATCTTTGACTATATTAGAATTTTTTATATAATTTTAGAACTTCTATCTTTTTAATCTTTTTCCTATTTCTCATAGTCCGTTACTGATTTATGTTCTAATCAATTACTAAATACTGTTCCAAGAGTAGATTTATAATGATATGATCTCAATTTCATCAAGCTTTGCTTATATGATTCTGGTGTGAAGCATCTAAGTAGGGTGTTTTAGTTGATGAAAGAGCAGGGTGTTTTCGTTGATGAAAGGACAGTCCCTGTGCATAGTCTAGGAGATATATATTGAAGAGAAGAAGCATTTTAGACTGAAGTGAATACAATTTTCAAACTCTTTTACATGTAATAAGCTACAACATTTTTGTTGAAATTTTCTCTATGTGGGGGTTTGACAGTAGTGGTGACAAGCTACATGTGTCGCCGTGTAGCATTGGTTGATTGGTTGGGGGGACTATATTGGTGGTTTGTTGTTAGCAGGTTGGATAACTGAATCTTCAAAGAATCAATCAAAGCTTCCATATATTTGCAGTCTAAGAGCCAGAGGGCTCTCATCACTATATATATAGTTAATTTACACAAACAACTTGTAATATACTCTCTAGCTAGTAATTCTTTGAGAAATATATGATAAAATCCACTAAATAACGTACATATATACATAATGAAAAATCCAAAAATTCTAATTTTAATTCATATAAATATATACACAAAATACTGATATACTTTAGTAAGCACAAGGTAATCTTGAACAGTGCTGCCAAACTCCTCTGCTTCTTGACATCCTACCCAGTTGTAAATCATCTAGTGCCTGCAAAACAGTAAAATAACAAAGTGAGCACTAATTGCTCAGTAAGTAAACCAAACTGCACTACTGTGTTTCCTCCGTTACTCATGTTCTGATTTTCCTTTTCTCACTTTATTCTTTGATAATATTCTTCATTCTTTTCTGATAGTCTGCATTCTTTTTTTATATTTGGATTTGCTACTTATTAACGTGTAAAGACAATGAATAAAACTGTAAATCGTCGAGCACATAAGAAATACTGAATCACGTAAGTAGCATAATACATATGCAGAAATAATATACTTTCCTAAGAAAAGAACTTTCTTTTCTTTTCTGTTATCTATCTCTTATGTTGTATCTCTTTCTTTTCTTCTCTATTTCTCTTTCTTTTCTTTCTTCTATTTTGGTTTGCCAATCGGACTAGGTTGATGCATGGATTTGGAACCCTAGCCATGTGAGTGGGTACAGTCCTCATCTATCTGCACTACTCACGGACTGTACAAGTACTATATCTCTCTGTTGTAGCTGCTCGCTTGTGTCGGCGTGCATGTAGGTATGCTCTGCTGGGTACAGTCCTCATCCACATACACTACTCACAAACTGTACAAATACTGTATCTCTCTACTGATGCCGCTCACTCGTGGTGGCATGTATGTGAGCATCTCTGTCACTCACGGGTTCCCCATTGTAAAAACCTTATATCATAGCATGCTCTAGAAAGAGAATAGAAAGAGATACTATACACATTTCAACATGAATTTCCAAGCTATGGAAATTCTACACTTGCATTCTTTAGTAAATGAGAAAATATACATATTTGCGTGTTTGCTTAAAAGAAAATTACCGGTCCTTTTCTTTTCTTTCTTTCTCATTCTATACTAACATATTATTTCATGTTCTCATTTACTAAATCAAGGCTGTACATATATATCATGTACACAAAATATGCATGATCAAGCCGATTCTGTAATATGCTTTCCAAATTCACATATACAAACTTGCAAATTCATTATGGCATAATGGTATGTCATGACATATTCTACCATTTGATAATCCATGGATTATACTGTTTAGATTAGACTTTTTAGTTGGATTTCAGATACTTTTTAGTTCATTTTGACCTGAATTGCTACTTAATTCTTTATATTTTATGTTTCAGGCTAAAATGGACATTTTATGCTAATAAGAAGCGAATTGGAGTTTTTGGATTCAGAAGTGAGCAGATCTCAGAAGTTGGGAAAGTTCTGAAGCAGAGTGGATGCACAATGAAGCTTGTTTCCATGAGAAGAGCGTCGAAGATTAAAGATTCAAGCAAAGAAACAACAGAGGGCAATCTTGTAAATTCAGAATTCCACATGAAGGTTCGCAGCAGCGAAGAAAGTTGCGCACGAGGGATGAGTTCATTTCTTCGCCGCGGCAAAGTCTGCGAATTCCAAAAACGCACAATTTCATTTAGGCATTTTTTTAGGTTTTTGACTAAGTATAAAAGAAAAACTTAGTCATTTTTCTAAGGGTTCATTTTTCTTGACAGAGAGCAATTTTTTACATTTTCTTAGATTTTGTTTTGGGCGAACTTTGATTGCAAAAGGTGAAGATTCGAAATTAAACCAATGGATTCGTCATTTGGGGAGATTTTCTTATCTTTTCTCTTATTTTCATTATGTTGAACTTTGGATTTTTCATTTCTTTTATTTGTATTGTTGATTTAGCCATGAATTAACCTATTTTGGGTTAGGGTTTTGATGTAGTTCGGATTATAATGGGTTAAAGAGTTGATGATTATTAATTTCATATGATTTTGCTTTGATTGGGTGATTATTCTGCATTTATTGTTTTTATGTGATGAACATGGTGAGATTGAGAAATAATTCTTGTTAAGCTTCTTCCGGTAATCACCATTGTAGTATTAAATGCTAGAGATAGATTTAAGAATCAATGAAATCAATCTAGGATTCTTGTGCTTAATGAACTTTGACCTATTAGTCTTCATTTTGTTGGATACAGAAGTTTAATAGGAAAGAGTAAGGAAATATAGCTTAAGAAGGTATATTTTATACCTTAGTGAGTTCGATTTACAATGAATGCATGTGAATATGGAATTAGTATGATCCTTAGGTTTAACCCAGAAAGTATGAATGAAGTCAAAACCCTACCCGTTTGTTTGAATTGATTTTATCCGTGTTTTAAATCTTGCTTTCATAATTTAGTTTTAAATATTTAGAAATTTTAATTTAGTTTAGTTTAAAATTATCCCATAAATCCAAACAACTTGATTGCTCCAACTTGAAAACAGTAGAAAAACTTAGTGCTTAGCAACCAATCCTCGTGGGAATTATACTCACTCATCGCTCTATTACTTATGCGACTAGTGCACTTGCTATTTATGCATGTTTTAGTAACAACGCATCAAGTTTTTGGCGCCATTGTTGGGGATTGAATTTTGTGTTAACATTAAAATTTTCTTGTGTTAGCTAGATTGGAGTGTTATTTTTACTTAATTGTTATTTGTTTTATTTTTGTTACTTGCCTTCGTTGGTGTGCTTTTACTCTTGCTATTTGTTTTTCTGTGTAGTTTATGCGAAGAGCAAGACGTCAGCCAATGGTTCCTGTTGATCCTAAGATTGAAAGAACTACTCGAAGCCTGAACAGAGGAAGAAGAGAAAGAGAAGCTATAGTTGAACCAAAAGAAATAGTTGTAGAGATGGTAGAGAATAGAACATTGAGGGAATTCTCTGTACCCTCAGTTGAAGGCAGTGGGTCGAGCATTACGAGACCAGCGGTTCAAGCCAACACTTTTGAAATAAAGCCATCAATCATCCAAATGATCCAACCATCGGTTCAGTTTAGGAGTGATTTGAAGGAAGATCCGAATCTACACATTGCTAATTTTTTGGAGATTTGTGATATGTTCAAGTCAAACAGAGTGTCAAATGATGCAATCATATTGAGACTATTCCCATTTTCATTGAAAGATAAAGTTAAGGGATGGTTACTGGCACTACCAACCGGAACAATCACCATATGGAATGATTTAGCACATAAGTTTTTGACCAAGTTCTTTCCTCCAACAAAGTGGTCAAAGTTGATAAATGACATCACGTCATTCATTCAAGAAGAGTCAGAATCTTTGTATGAGGCTTGGGAGAGATACAAAGAGTTACTGAGAAGGTGGCCACATCATGGGTTGCCAGTTTGGATGCAAGTCCAAACATTTTATAATGGATTAACAGTGAATGTGCAAACTATGGTGGATGCAGCCGGGAGGAGCATTACAGAATAAGACTCCTGAAGAAGCTCACGAGTTGTTTGAGGTTCTGGCAAACAACAACTATCAAAGACCAAATGAGAGGGTGCAATCGAAGAAATCCATGGGTCTTCATGAAGTTGATGCATATATAGCCATTTCAGCCCAACTGACAGCACTTTAGAAACAGTTGGGAGTATGCAGGTAAATTCCATTCAAGCTCCTTAACTAACTTGTGATTTTTGTGCAGGTAATCACGTGAGCAGTGAATGTCAAGTAGGGAACACTTTTGCCTTAACATCCTCATCATCGGAGCAAGTGAACTACTCGACAGGAAATCAAAGACAACCGTACAATCCGTACTCCAACATATATAATACTGGTTGGAGGAATCACCCGAACCTGTCTTAGGGCAATCAAAACCAACAGAATCAACAAAACAATCCATGGAATCAAAGGGCATTGCTCAATAACCAAACAAGGGTGAACAACCAACAAGGGGATCAAAGAGTGACAAAATTGGAGGATATGTTTGGGAAGTTCATGCAAGAGACCACGGGTTTCATGAATGAGACGATAACTAATTTCAGAAATCAAGGGGTGTCCATTCGGAATCTAGAGGTACGGATGGGACAGTTAGCTGAAAAGTTAAATGAAAGACCACAAGGGTCTTTACCAAGCAACACAATGACCAACCCATGTGAGCAAGCAAATGCAATAATTATGAGGAGTGGGATAGTGTTGGAAGAGGTGGAAAAATCAAGAGAAGAAGAAAAGCCACCAAAGGATAAGGAAGAATTTGAGGAGGAAGTAGATGAAGAGATATTTGCTGAAGAGAAACCATCTATTTCTAGGGAAGAAGAACAGAAACAGGAAGAGAGGCAAAAGAAAAGGAAAGAGAAATTGTCGTTTCCCGAGATGCCACCAGAATTAGCACATCACACTCCACCGGTGCCTTTTCCTCAGAGACTGAAGAAAAAGATTCAGGATAAGCAGTTTTCCAAATTCATTGAGATATTTAGAAAATTGCATATTAACATTCCTTTTGCAGATGCATTGCAACAGATGCCGAGCTACGTGAAATTTCTTAAGGAAATTTTATCAAACAAAAGGAAGTTAGAGGATAAGGAAACAGTGATGCTGACGGAGGAGTGCAATGCCATTCTCCAAAAGAAGCTACCTCCAAAACTCAAAGATCTAGGGAGTTTTACTATTCCTTGCATTATAGGAGATATTACTTTTGATCGTGTTTTATGTGATCTAGGTGCTAGCATCAATTTAATGCCTTTTTCCGTTTTCAGGAGATTGGGAATTGGTGAAGTGAAGCCAACAATCATGTCGTTACAATTTGCAGATAGGTCCATAAAACATCCGAGGGGGATAGTGGAAGATGTGTTGGTGAAAGTGGATAAAATATTCTTCCCGATAGATTTTGTTGTTTTGGACATGGAAGAGGATAAGGAAATTCCTCTTATTTTGGGCCGACCATTTTTGGCCACGGGGAGAGAACTAATAGATGTGCAAGAAGGGAAGTTACTATTGAGAGTTCAAGATGAAACAGTAACTTTCAATGTCTTTGAGGCTATGAAGTTTCCATCCGAATCGGATTCATGTTTTAGTGTTGATGTGGTGGATAAACTAGTAGCAGAATCTATTGAAGAGAACACCCCATAATTACCTCTAGAAGCTTGTGTTGTCAAATCAAAAATAGTAGAGGTGGAAGAGTCAGCAAGTAATGAATATGCTAGATTGTTGGAAGCACTTCAACTGATTGATGAGAGCCAAGATCGAAAATTTGAGGAATTTGATTTTGAAAAAGAAAAGGAAAAGGAAAAAAAAATGAAGAACCTCCATAACTTGAGTTGAAACCTTTACCTTCCCACCTCAAATATGTGTATCTTGGGGAATCAGAGACCTTCCTAGGAATTATCAGTTCAAGTTTGAGCAAATTGGAAGAAGAACGGTTGATAAGGGTGTTGAGAGAACACAGACTAGCAATTGGATGGACTATATCAGACATTAGAGGCATTTCACCATCATTTTGCATGCATAAGATACTCATGGAGGATGATATCAAGCCTAGGGTGCAACCACAGCGAAGATTGAATCCTTCGATGAAGGAAGTGGTGAGAAAGGAGGTGGTGAAACTCCTAGATGCGGGGATAATTTATCCTATTTCCGATAGTCCATGGGTTAGCCTGGTACAAGTGGTTCCAAAGAAGGGATGTATCACGGTGATAAAGAATGAGAGTAATGACTTGATACCAACTAGGACAATCACGGGCTGGAGAGTGTGCATTGATTATTGGAAATTGAATGAGGCGACAAAGAAGGATCATTTTCCACTTCCATTAATTTATCAGATGTTGGAGGGGTTGGCAGGGCATGCCTATTACTGCTTCCTGGATGGATATTCAGGATACAATCAGATTGCCATCACTCCTGAGGATCAAGAGAAGATGACTTTCACTTGTCCATATGGCACCTTTGCTTACCGAAGGATGCCTTTTGGGTTATGCAATGCACCAGCCACATTCTAGAGATACATGATGTCAATCTTTGGAGATATGGTGGAATAGTTTATAGAAGTCTTCATGGATGACTTCTCAGTTTTTGGTTCATCTTTTGACAACTACTTATCTAATCTTTCTCTTGTTTTGCAGTGATGTAAGGAGACGAACTTGGTACTCAATTGGGAGAAGTGCCACTTCATGGTCCAGGAGGGAATAGTGCTTGGTCACAGAATTTCAAAAGACGAAATAGAAGTAGATCGAGCAAAGACAAAAGTGATTGAGAAGCTGCCACCACCATCAAATGTTAAAGCAATTCGAAGTTTCTTGGGGCATGCGGGTTTTACAGACGATTCATCAAGGACTTTTCTAAGATTTCTAAACCCTTTTGCAATTTGTTAATTAAAGATGTTGCTTTTGATTTTAATGATGAATGCATGCATGACTTCCTAACTCTAAAAAAATTATTAGTATCTACACCTATTATTGTAGTTCCCGATTGGGGAATACCATTTGAATTGATGCGCGATGCTAATGATTTTGCTCTAGGAGTAGTGTTAGGACAGAGGAAAAACAAAGTGTTGCATGTAATTCAGTATGCTAGCAAAACACTCACTGATGCACAATTGAATTACACCACCACTGAAAAAGAATTGTTGGCTATGGTTTTTGCTTTTGAAAAATTTCGTTCATATTTGCTAGGTGCAAAGGTGATCGTCTATATGGACCATTTAGCACTCAAGCACTTATTGGCAAAGCAAGAAGCGAAACCTTGGTTGATAAGATGGATCTTATTGCTTCAGGAGTTTGAGTTAGAAATTAGAGATAAGAAGGGGTCGAAAAATGTGGTAGCAGATCACTTGTCAAGGATTGAGAGACCAATCCAGGGAAATGAAGAGGAAATCCCAATTAGAGAAACATTTCCGCATGAAAAATTGATGAGACTGGATGAAGCACCATGGTATGCAGATTTTACGAATTATTTATCATCAAGGGTGCTCCCAATTGGAATGACTTTCCAACAAAAGAGGAAATTCTTATCAGATTTGAAGTATTACTTTTGGGAAGAGCCATTTTTGTATAGACATTGCACTGATCAAATGATACGTAGATGTGTCCTGGAGGAGGAAATGGAAAGCATTCCACGACACTGTCACGAGAGGGAAGTGGGTGGCCATTTTGGAGGAGCTAGGACAGCAACCAAGGTTCTACAATCTGGGTTTTATTAGCCAACCCTGTTTAAGGATTCTTTCCGGATGGTTCATGAGTGCGACCAATGCCAACGGAGTGGTAATATTTCAAAAAGGGATGAGATGTCATTGAACAACATCCTTGTGGTTGACCTGTTTTACGTGTGGGGGATTGACTTCATGGGTCCCTTCCTAAATTCTTTTGGGAACACATATATCTTGGTGGCTATGGACTACGTATCGAAGTGGGTGGAAGCAGTTGCATTGCCGTCTAATGATGCCAAGGTAGTAATTAATTTTGTGAGAAATAATATTTTCTCAAGATTTGGAGTACCAAGGGCAATCATTAGTGATGGAGGATCACACTTTTGCAATAGGCAATTTGACACACTTTTGGGAAAGTATGGAGTGAAGCATAGAGTTGCAACACCTTACCATCCACAGACGAGTAGGCAAGTGGAACTATCTAACAAAGAACTTAAGGAATTTTAGAAAAGACAGTTAATGCATCTAGGAAGGATTGGTCACGGAAATTGGATGATGCATTATGGGCCTACCGAACTACATTTAAGATGCCAATTGGTATGTCTCCATTTAGGATGGTCTATGGGAAAACATGTCACTTACCGATAGAACTCGAGTATAGGGCATACTGGGCAGTCAAGCACCTAAACATGGACTTCAGAGCTACTGGGGAGGAAAGGATGTTGACCTTGAATGAACTCAATGAGTTCCGTCTCGAAGCATATGAAAATGCTTGAATTTATAAAGAGAAGACAAAAAGGTAGCATGATAAGCATATATGGAAAAAGAACTTTGAAGTGGGTCAGAAAGTTTTGTTGTTTAACTCTAGACTTAGGCTCTTCCTCGGAAAACTCAAGTCTAGATGGTCCAAACCATTCACAGTTACAAGAATTCACTCATCCGGAGCGATGGAAGTTACACATGAAGAAAAGGGCACTTTTACAGTCAATGGATAAAGATTGAAGCCATACATTGATGGGGTGATGAGTTGCAAGTCCATCCCGATTCCGGCTTGACATTTCGATTTAAGGAATTGAGAGAGTCGAGCTTTCGACTATAAACAAGCTCTCCTTGGGAGGCAACCCAAGTGTTTTCATTTATTTATCCTTGTGATTGTTTTGTAGTTGTTTAGTTTTTGTTGATTGTGTTATGAAGTTTAATTTGTGTGTTTTTGGATGTTTCAGGTGGAATCGTGAATCAAAGGAGAAAACTGAGTTTTCCAGTTTTCGCCGTGACTAAGATTCTTCTTCGCTGCGGCAAAGCATTTGTTTGAAAATATTAAATAGGCAAAAGGTTCCAGACCTCACCGTGGTGAAAAACTTTCTTCGCCATGGTGCCATTCTCTTAGTAAATCTTCATCGCGGCGAGAGAAGTGTGAGTGAAATTGACCAAAGGATCTTTGCCGAGGCGAAGAACTCCCTATTTTTTTTGCCGCGGCGAAGAATATTTCTTCACCGCGGCATCGACTGGGTTTTAAAAACCCTAATTTCAAATGATGAACTTCGCCGCAGCGAAGTCTGCTTTCTATAAATTCTCATTTTCTTTCTTCATTTTTCACGCGACTCTTAAAACCCATTTTAGAGAAAAATTTTCAAACTTCAATCCAGAGCATTCCCAATGATTTCCTAACCAATTTCCTCACTCCTTAACCCTTCTAAACACCAAAACAACTCATTTCAACAACAATTTTCGCGAAAATTCACAAAATTTTTGAGTTCAAGGAAATTTGGGGGTTTGCAATCTAGGCTGATTTTGGCTCAATTGGTGGTGAATACTCAGTTTAGGTAAGATTTAACGTTTGCAAAGCTTTTAGTTTAAATTTGTAGATCTGAAATTTTGATTGTTGGTTGAGTTGTGGAATTTTTGCGCTTGTGGTTATTGATTGTGTTTGAGGAAGGAATGATTGTGCATTGTGTGATTTCGAGGAGTATGGTTTTGAATGTTGAAGTGTTTGGTTGACATTGAAAAAAATCATAGTTGAGGTTGAGGTGAAAATTTTTTGAAGTGTTGAAAATCTTTGCAGGCTTGAATTGGTTGTTGTAGGACACTTAGGTTTGAATTTTTGAGTGCATTGTTGAGTTGAATATTGTTTGGGAGAAAATGCCACTGTAAACCCCACGTTATTATTCCGATGCCCTAAGGTATGAAATTTACCTTTTCAAGTAATTTTCTTTTTTGAATGGAAAGGGTAAAATGGTCAATTTACATGTATTTCGAGATGTGGCCGTTATAAAGTGTAAAGGATGATGTCATTGGAGAGAAATAAGGGTAGAATGGTTATAAAGTTGATTGATAAGGTTAAATGGCATAAACGGTAACCAAGGGTATAATGGTCTTTTCATACAAAACCATATGATTAAGTGTCCATAAAAGTGCACCAAGGGTAAATTAGTCATTCGCCTAATGGGATTGCTTAATGGATAAGTGTTTCAAAGAAGTCAAATGGCATTAAATGAGTACTTATCTTTATGTTGAGGTAGAAATGACCAAAACACCCTTATATAAAAAATTTATGCCAAATGACCTTTATATCTAACTTTTATTGACCAATCACATTTGAGTATCAATGGAATGAATATTTACAAGGTTTAAAGAGAGAGTAGTCGGCCTTGGAGACCCCAAATATATCATCTTCTTCTTCATCTCTCAAATCCACCATAAAAGCCACTAATCCAAGCTTTTATTCTCAAATTTTCTTAGGATTTCAAGTTGATTTTCAAAGGAGATCACCATCCACCCTTAAAGAACTTCAATTTCAGGGTTAAAGGTGAGTTTCAAAACCCTAGTTTTTCTGAATTTTTGGTTAAAAGAGAAATTCATAAGTGGTTGTGTGTATAAGGTAGAAAGGTGAAACTTTGGAGCCAAGGAGGAGTACCTTTGTGCTTTGAATACTAAGGTAAGGAAAAAATCTCCCTTATGACTACAATTGATAACAGCTAGGGTTTATGAAACTTACATTTATTTATGTTCATATGAGTGTGATGCTATGTTTTGGTTATGGATTGTTTAAATGGGTGTGTTGATTGGTGTATGTGTACATGTGGAGGATGATTATGCCAATTAAGAGATTTGTAGTTGGACGATGTTTTGGCACTTTTTGGTTCTGTAAAAGGGAGGTTTTTATGGCCTTTTATACTAAGAATGATATGGCAAATGATATGAATGTGCAAATGAAGGTGACATGGTTAAAATGAATAGAATTCGGATTTGGCTTTTTGAGACTTATACTGTACATGCTTCACTGAATCATTCATAACTGAAGTTATAGAAGTCCGATTGAGTTGATTCTTGAAGTGTTAAGAAGTTGAGAAACAGACCTAAAACTTTTATGTTTTAGCCAAAAATAAATTCGAATTAGAAGATAATGGAAAATTGCTTGAAAGTAACGAACTGTATGGCATCCACCTTCTTAATGGAAATTCCCATTTGTTTCTAATTCTAATAAACCCCTGAATAATCTTACTACTGAAATTCTTTGTATTGTATGAGAAATTAAATGAATTAAGTTAAGAAGTTTAGTAGGAGAATATAGTATGATTGAGCATGGAATATGTTAGTCCATATGTTTGCATTCATAATGGTAATGCATATAGCTTATTTAGTTGTCTTATGAAAAATTTATGAAATGTTAAAGAATGAATTCCATGAGTCTCTTGAGGTATAAACCAAGATCAGAGGAATGGAATTCTTATGGAAACCATGAGTCCTTTGAGGTGACGACCAAGAACAAGGTAATGGTTTAAATGAATCCGATCGGATAACAAAGACTAATGAAACCATCAAGTATAAAGACAAAAGAAATAAGCATGCCATGTACATGAATATTTCATAAGTCATATATGTTCTATATTATATTATGTATGATTATGTTATGACTTATGTTCATGAGAAAAGTCCAAAATGTATGATATGTTTTATGAACTTGTTATGTCAAAGAATGAAGGTCATGTTTTGTAGGTAGGTAAAGTCCTAAGTAATTTACTTGTATAATGAACCTTAATAGTTTATAAATGGCCATATTCCTTCTGAGCGATTAGCGCTCATCCCACGAAATGTTTTAAAATATTTTGCAGGTAAGGATTAAGGCATGAAGCTGGGAGAGGATTCCGAGGGACGCTATGAGCATGAAGGGATGTTTTAATGATGACTATTGAATGGTTTTGCTAATATTTAGTGTAGGAATTATGTTCATATCTCATAATGTAGTAAGTATTTCCATGTTCTATAATGGAGTAAATATGTTGTATTAATAAAGGAAATCGATTTGCTAGTAAAGTTTATAAAAGTGTGTATGTTCTAGTAAATATTACTATGGATTTCATAATTTACTCCAAGAATAGAAATTATAATTTTTGATTATACAATGAACTTATTATAGTTAAGAAAAAAATTAAACACATATATCTATATATATGTTTTAAACTACAAGTTTATTCTTTAAATAGGATTTTAAAATAAACTTCTTTCCTAGGCGTGTGTTTTCTAGGTTCTCAATGGCCAAGGGATACTTAGGAAATACCCGGCTAGGGAGGGGTTTTACATTTGGTATCAGAGCGCGATTTTTGGGTGTTCAAAATGATGTTTTGATTGAATTGTTATAGTTATTTTCTATTTAATTGATGATGGAAAATGGTGTTTGTAAGTAATGGAAGTATCATTCCTCATGCGTCCCCAAGATACTCTCTCCAGCCGATTGCTGTAAGTATTTTCTTTACTTGTTTAGTGAATAGACTTAGCTAATGTTGATTGAAATTTGTGTGAGTAAAGGTTATGGTTACGAGGCGTCCACGAAAGGTTAATAGGAGGGGCGAGGAGAATGTTAATGAAGTAGGCACTAGTCAACTATTAGCATCGACTACCAGTGTGCCCCCTAATAGTGGACCAGCTACGTCTACCCAAAATGCTTCTGTTTTGGATGAGACTGCAATCAATAGGATGATTCAGATAGCCATTACTGAGGCCTTTAGGAGGGTGATCCCAGAGGGTATAAGTAACCAAGTGAACCCAAATCCCTCAGCTCCAGTAGTTCACCCTCAGCTCTAAATACCAATTCCACCTCCAGTAACCGAAACAGTTATGCCGATGGGTGCTACACCTTCTGGACAAGTAGAACCAATCTATAATCTTTCTCAAAAGCACCAACCTCCAGAGTTTAGTGGTTCAAATGATCCGGCGGTAACAGAGGAGTGGCTAGAGACTGTTGAACGGGCAATGGCCTTGTTTCCCATGAGTGATCAAGAAAAAGTCCGCTATGCTTCCTATTTGTTGAGAGGAGATGCTCGGGTATGGTGGAAGCTAATGGAGCATACCTATGTGACGAGTAATCTTTCCTGGAATGAATTTAAAAGGCTATTTGAAGCAGAATATTGGTCGGCCGACATGTTATCTGTGAAGACTCAAGTGTTCACGGAATTGAAGCAAGGTAATATGACTGTTAGAGAGTATGCTACAATGTTCAACTCCTTAGCCCGTTTTTCCCCTACTATGGTGAGTACTCAACAGTGCCGGTTAGAGAGATTTATTAATGGACTACACCCAAAAATTGCCCAGATTGTTATAGCGGGTGGTCAACCTCCTCAGACTTATAGTGAGGCCTTGGAACGGGCATTGAGGGCGGAGATTTATGTGAATAAGGAGAGGCGGATGGAGAACCCCAAGTTGGTGATTGGTAGTTCTAGTTCAGGCCAGACAGCAGTTCAGAAAGTTGAAGTGGGGAATTCCACTCAGGCCTTAGAGGACAAAGGTAAAAGAAAGTTTCAGCAAGGATTTCAAAAGAAGGGTAGCAAGAATAAGAGGACTCCACAGCAACAACAGAGAAGGACTAATCTTCCCCATTGTCAAAAATGTGGGAGGCAGCATAAAGGGAATTGTCTATTAGGAACCAATGTGTATTGATTACAGGGAGCTCAATAAAGTGACAGTGAAAAAACAAGTATCCATTACCAAGAATTGATGACTTGTTTGATCAGTTAAAGGGAGCTTCGGTGTTTTCCAAGATTGATCTTCGGTCAGGCTACCATCAAGTGAGGGTCGCTGACAAGGATATTCCCAAGACTGCATTTCGAACTAGATATGGGCATTATGAATTTATAGTGATGCCATTTGGATTGACTAATGCACCAGCGGTATTCATGGATTTGATGAATAGGATTTTCCATGATTGTCTAGATAAATTTCTAGTAATTTTTATAGATGATATCCTGGTCTATTCCAAAACAAAGGAAGATCATGAAGAGCATTTGAGATTTGTGCTACAAAGACTAAGGGAGAAAAAGTTATATGCTAAGTTCTCCAAATGTGAGTTTTGGTTGGATCAAGTAACATTCTTGGGACATGTTGTTTCACAAAAGGGTATTTCAGTGGACCCCAGTAAGATTGAAGCAGTGATTGAATGGCCAAGACCAAAGACTGTAAAAGAAGTTAGAAGTTTTCTTGGTTTAGCAGGATATTACAGGAAATTTGTGGAAGGCTTTGCTAAATTAGCTTCCCCACTCACAGCTCTGACAAAAAAAAGAAGCCCCATTTAGATGGACTGAAGCCTGTGAGAAGAGTTTCCAAGAATTGAAAAGAAGATTAACTACTGCTCCTATTTTAACACTTCCAGAGGATGGAGTAGCTTATGATATTTACACTGATGCCTCTTATAATGGTTTGGGGGTAGTATTGATGCAAAAAGGTAAGGTGATTGCTTATGCCTCTCGTCAATTGAAAGACTATGAAAAGAGGTATCCCACTCATGATCTTGAATTAGCAGTTGTCGTTTTTGCTTTGAAGATTTGGAGACATTATCTCTTTGGGGTGAAATGTAATATTTACACAGATCACAAAAGTCTAAAATACTTTTTCACCCAGAAAGAATTGAATATAAGGTAGAGAAGATAGCTTGAGCTGGTGAAGGACTATGAATGTGATATTATGTATCAGCCAGAGAAAGCTAATGTAGTTGCAGATGCCCTCAGCAAGAAAGTCTCTTTAGCTCAATTAACTTTTCAGAAACACCTGCAACAAGAGAAAATGAAAGAGGGGATAGAGTTGGAGTTTGGGAAATTATCCAAAATTGAAGTTCGGTCTAAGTTGTTGGAGGAGATTAGAGAAAAACAAGCGAATGACGGGTTTAGTAAAGGAATTGAGCAGCAGTTGAAAGATGGTAGAGAATTAGAATTCAAATGGGTGAATGGAATCCTGAAATTTAGAGATAGAATGTATGTTCCTCAGGATATTGAGCTAAGAAAGAAGATTTTAGAGGAAGCACATAGTACTCTGTACACTGCTCATCCAGGAAGTGTAAAGATGTATCAGGATTTGAGGAAGAGCTATTGGTGGCCAAGGTTAAAGAAAGATGTAACTGAGTATGTTGCCAGATGCTTGGTGTGCCAACAGGTTAAAGCAGAACATCAACGGCCATCTGGATTGTTGCAGCCCCTTAGTATTCCTTCGTGGAAATGGGAAGATATTTCTATGGATTTCATTTTAGGTCTTCCTAAAGTGCAAAGGGGTTATAATGCCATTTGGGTGATTGTAGATAGATTGACTAAATCTGCTCATTTTATTCCAGTTACAGACAAGATCTCCTCTGATCAGCTAGGTCGATTATATGTTAAAGAAATAGTAAGATTACATGGAGTACCTAATAGTATTGTCTCAGACAGGGGATGTGAAATTTATGTCAGTATTCTGGAGGTAGCATGCAGAAGGCATTGGGTACTAGGCTTAATTTCAGCACAGCCTATCATCCTCAGACAGATGGACAGATAGAAAGAACGAATCAAATATTGGAGGATATGTTACGGGCATGTTGTATTGACCATAAATTGAATTGGTGTGACATTCTCCCTCTAGTTGAATTCGCTTATAACAATAGTTATCAAGCAACCATTAAAATGGCACCATATGAAGCCCTGTATGGAAGGAAATGTAGATCTCCATTGCATTGGGATGAAATAGGAGAAAAGAATGCATTAGCTCAAGCTCTTGGTCCAGAAATGACACAAAAAAATGATAGCAGATGTAAAGTTAATTCGAGAGAGAATGAAGCAGGCCCAAGACAGACAAAGAGCTATGCAGACCCAAAAAGAAGGGCTATAGAATTCCAAATAGGAGACAAGGTGTTTGTGAAAATCTCTCCTTATAAAAGGGTGATGAGGTTTGGAAGAAAAGGGAAGCTCGCCCCTAGATATATTGGTCCATATGAGGTATTAGAGAAAGTGGGCAAAGTAGCTTACAGACTTGCCTTACCAGCTAGTATGGATCGGATCCATAATGTTTTCCATGTTTCCCTTTTGCGAAAGTATGTTAGTGATCCTTCGCATATATTACAAGCAAATGAAGTGGAGTTAAAAGATGAACTAATTTATGAAGAGCGTCCAGTTCAAATTCTGGATAGACGAATAAAAGAGCTTCGAAATAAGAAAGTACCACTTGTTAAAATATTGTGGAGGAATCATAATGTAGAAGAACCGACATGGGAGGTTGAGCAAGATATGAAGGAAAGATATCCAGACCTCTTCAACTGAATTTCGAGGACGAAATTCTTCTAAGGGGGGGATGATTGTAAACCCCACGTTATTATTCCGATGCCCTAAGGTATGAAATTTACCTTTTCAAGTAATTTTCTTTTTTGAATGGAAGGGTAAAATGGTCAATTTACATGTATTTCGAGATGTGGCCGTTATAAAGTGTAAAGGATGATGTCATTGGAGAGAAATAAGGGTAGAATGGTTATAAAGTTGATTGATAAGGTTAAATGGCATAAACGGTAACCAAGGGTATAATGGTCTTTTCATACAAAACCATATGATTAAGTGTCCATAAAAGTGCACCAAGGGTAAATTAGTCATTCGCCTAATGGGATTGCTTAATGGATAAGTGTTTCAAAGAAGTCAAATGGCATTAAATGAGTACTTATCTTTATGTTGAGGTAGAAATGACCAAAACACCCTTATATAAAAAATTTATGCCAAATGACCTTTATATCTAACTTTTATTGACCAATCACATTTGAGTATCAATGGAATGAATATTTACAAGGTTTAAAGAGAGAGTGGTCGGCCTTGGAGACCCCAAATATATCATCTTCTTCTTCATCTCTCAAATCCACCATAAAAGCCACTAATCCAAGCTTTTATTCTCAAATTTTCTTAGGATTTCAAGTTGATTTTCAAAGGAGATCACCATCCACCCTTAAAGAACTTCAATTTCAGGGTTAAAGGTGAGTTTCAAAACCCTAGTTTTTCTGAATTTTTGGTTAAAAGAGAAATTCATAAGTGGTTGTGTGTATAAGGTAGAAAGGTGAAACTTTGGAGCCAAGGAGGAGTACCTTTGTGCTTTGAATACTAAGGTAAGGAAAAAATCTCCCTTATGACTACAATTGATAACAGCTAGGGTTTATGAAACTTACATTTATTTATGTTCATATGAGTGTGATGCTATGTTTTGGTTATGGATTGTTTAAATGGGTGTGTTGATTGGTGTATGTGTACATGTGGAGGATGATTATGCCAATTAAGAGATTTGTAGTTGGACGATGTTTTGGCACTTTTTGGTTCTGTAAAAAGGGAGGTTTTTATGGCCTTTTATACTAAGAATGATATGGCAAATGATATGAATGTGCAAATGAAGGTGACATGGTTAAAATGAATAGAATTCGGATTTGGCTTTTTGAGACTTATACTGTACATGCTTCACTGAATCAGTCATAACTGAAGTTATAGAAGTCCGATTGAGTTGATTCTTGAAGTGTTAAGAAGTTGAGAAACAGACCTAAAACTTTTATGTTTTAGCCAAAAATAAATTCGAATTAGAAGATAATGGAAAATTGCTTGAAAGTAACGAACTGTATGGCATCCACCTTCTTAATGGAAATTCCCATTTGTTTCTAATTCTAATAAACCCCTGAATAATCTTACTACTGAAATTCTTTGTATTGTATGAGAAATTAAATGAATTAAGTTAAGAAGTTTAGTAGGAGAATATAGTATGATTGAGCATGGAATATGTTAGTCCATATGTTTGCATTCATAATGGTAATGCATATAGCTTATTTAGTTGTCTTATGAAAAAATTTATGAAATGTTAAAGAATGAATTCCATGAGTCTCTTGAGGTATAAACCAAGATCAGAGGAATGGAATTCTTATGGAAACCATGAGTCCTTTGAGGTGACGACCAAGAACAAGGTAATGGTTTAAATGAATCCGATCGGATAACAAAGACTAATGAAACCATCAAGTATAAAGACAAAAGAAATAAGCATGCCATGTACATGAATATTTCATAAGTCATATATGTTCTATATTATATTATGTATGATTATGTTATGACTTATGTTCATGAGAAAAGTCCAAAATGTATGATATGTTTTATGAACTTGTTATGTCAAAGAATGAAGGTCATGTTTTGTAGGTAGGTAAAGTCCTAAGTAATTTACTTGTATAATGAACCTTAATAGTTTATAAATGGCCATATTCCTTACTGAGCGATTAGCGCTCATCCCACGAAATGTTTTAAAATATTTTGCAGGTAAGGATTAAGGCATGAAGCTGGGAGAGGATTCCGAGGGACGCTATGAGCATGAAGGGATGTTTTAATGATGACTATTGAATGGTTTTGCTAATATTTAGTGTAGGAATTATGTTCATATCTCATAATGTAGTAAGTATTTCCATGTTCTATAATGGAGTAAATATGTTGTATTAATAAAGGAAATCGATTTGCTAGTAAAGTTTATAAAAGTGTGTATGTTCTAGTAAATATTACTATGGATTTCATAATTTACTCCAAGAATAGAAATTATAATTTTTGATTATACAATGAACTTATTATAGTTAAGAAAAAAAAATTAAACACATATATCTATATATATGTTTTAAACTACAAGTTTATTCTTTAAATAGGATTTTAAAATAAACTTCTTTCCTAGGCGTGTGTTTTCTAGGTTCTCAATGGCCAAGGGATACTTAGGAAATACCCGGCTAGGGAGGGGTTTTACAGCCACTCAAAGTCAAGGTACCATACAAAGGAAAGGGAAAAGGAAAGAAGGTAGACGACCGATTTGTAAGTGAAAAAGCTCAGCAAAACTATGAGATAGCAGCCAAAAGGAAAGACAAGGGATTTATCCCTAAGTGTGGACTGACTGCAACCGAGGCTGATGAGTGGAGTCGAGGGAGAAGTTGGGAGGATTTTATGAATGAACCCGAACATGCGGCTGTGGAACCACTGGTGAGAGAGTTTTATGCCAACCTCCCTAAATGTGATGAGGGTGTTGTCTTTGTGAGGGGTATTGATGTGATTTTCACAGCAAAGGCCATCAATGATTTTTATGGCATACCTCAAATTGCCCAAGATGAATATGAGGAGTTTAGGAGGACACAGAAAAATGATGAGATGATTCTTAGGACCATAGCGAAGCCAGATGCCTCTTAGGATATTTCAAAGAAGGGCAAGAAAACCATTAAGGGAACTAGTTTAACACCAGTGGCTAGGTTGTGGCAGTATTTTGTTTGTGCTAGGATGATGCCGGAGAAGCACTACAGTACAGTGACGTATGATAAGGCACTTTTATTATATTCTATTGCCACAGGAAAGAGAATAGACGTGGGGCACATCATCCTGACGAGTATACAATTGGCAGCCAAACCAAGGCGAGGTGGTTTTCCGTTCCCACAACTCATTACAGAGTTGTGTACTAAAGTAAAAATCGAGGTACAGCCTGATGAGCCACTGATCCATGTTGCGCCAGTCCTTGACACAGCATACTTCCGCAAACATCTCACGCAGCAACCCGATGAGCAGCCCAGAGTCGGGACAAAATGATAGCGAACCACCCAAGGCGCTGCCACTGCATCCGGTTCAACAGCCACAATAAAAGACATGGTGTAGAAAATGATTGGTCTGATGAAAAGGATGGAGCGATGTTACGGGTGGCTAGTAGAGCAGGCCAAGAAGACACATAAGCTGTAAATTAGCTGCTATAACAACGCCGGGATTGATACTTTAGAACATCAGCGGGAAGACTGGGATTCAGACGAATGGAAGGGTTCCAATTCAGATGAGGATGACACTGAGGGAGAGGAAGAGGCCGACGAATGAGCACTTGAGAACCTGTTTGACTTTTATAAATTTTATTTGTTTTTGTTGTTTCTGTTTTTCGTTTATTTTGAACATTGAACTCAGTTGATATTTTTGTTTGGGATTGTGTTATTTGTTTTAGTTGTTTCATTTTTGTTTTAAATTCTAGTTGATGTAAAGACGAGATTAGGGTTGTAATACTTTCATATTAGTCAGTGGATTTTTCTAGCATAGTGGGCACCACAGTTCTCATTGTTTTTACAGAAGTTGAGTGATGAAAAAGCTGAGGATCGGGTGTGTACACTGTTGAGCGGAACTTCAACGTCACGGATTAATCAGGGAACTATCTCGTACCTTTTTCTATTTTGTTTTCTATTCCTAATTTGTGAATAATGTGACATTGGGGACAATGTCATCTTTAGTTTGGGAGTAGGAAAAATTTGAAAAATTTTTATTTTTGTTTCAGTTTATTTGTGTTTTTATTGTTTTTGTTGATCATGAATTGCATAAGTCCATGATGAGACTAGGTTTGTTGGATTTTATGGTTGAAAAATTAAAGCATTGCTTCAAGTTTATGTTTATTGACTGAATTTTGATTGAGGTTTGTTGAGTGGTTCAACCACCATTTTCATTTATTTCGGCATGCTTAGATTCATTTTATGTGGTTAGGTCAAGTTTGATAATGTTGTTGGACTCTAGAACTTAGTAGAGAAGTGCTTGAGGCAAAATTCTAGGATTAGACATTGTTGAGGAAATGATTTAGGCAGTTTTCGGAACGTTTGAGCCTTTCTAGCCGACCCATTAACGAATTTGTCTCTAGTCACCATTTGAGCCTTGTGAGAGTTTCATTGTTTTATTTTCTTTGCGAACAGAAAAATTTCCCAATCCAATTACCCTAAACACATAATCGTACCCTTAGGAGAATTTTGGGCCTAATGCAAACACAAAGAAAGTGAAAGTGGTGTGAATGATTAAAAGAACGGTTTGGGGGTTATGAGAAGGGCGATAAGAATAAGAGAGGTAATTAACCTCAATTCGAATGTAAAAAAAAAAAGAAAAAGAAAAGAAAAAGAAAATTAATGTTCTTTAGTTCAATTCAAAATCAAAATAAGGAATGCATAAGTTTGAGGGGTGTAAAAATGGTTGATACTTTGATTGGCGGTTGAGAAGAGGTGGAGTTTGATGGGACTTGTAGTGTTTGCATGAGGAAAACCAAGTTCTCTTACTTTGCTATCCTATCCTTTTTCTTGAAACTCACTACCCGAGCCTAATGTTACAAGCTTGCAAAGACCTTTTAATCCTTAGCGATGTCTAGTCTACATTAGTGGAGAGTAGTTCGATATTTAGGCTTATGGAGTCCGCCACCATTTGATAAACTTTTCATTTCTGCATAAAATAATCCGAAAAGTTGGAATGTGGATTGAAGTGGGGATCACCTACTCGGTGGACCGACTGAGAAAGACTGTCGATGTAGCTTATAACTTCTTGGAATGTTGAACATTTTCTAATAATAATTTTTCAACAATCTTTGAAACTTGTGTAATTTCGAGGCAATTCATATGTTGAGTTGAGTCTAAGTTGTGTTTGTTCAATTTTCAGTTTTGCCGTGTTGTGTTTTGTGTTTTTGGATTTTTTTTTTTTTTATTGTTTTTCTTTCGTCGAGTCCTTATGCTCGGGGATAAGCATGTCTTTAGTTTGGGGGTATTTGACAATCTGTGGATTATACTGTTTTGATTAGACTTTTTAGTCAGATTTTAGATACTTTTTAGTTCATTTTGACCTAAATTGCTACTTAATTCTTTATATTTTATGTTTCAGGCTAAAATGGACATTTTATGCAAATAAGAAGCAAATTGGAGTTTTTGGATTCAGAAGTGAGCGGATCTCAGAAGTTGGGAAAGTTCTGAAGCAGAGTGGATGCACTATGAAGCTTGTTTCCATGAGAAGAGCGTTGAAGATCGAAGATTCAAGCAAAGAAACAAGTGGAGGGCAATTCTGTAAATTCAGAATTCCACATGAAGGTTCGCCACAGTGAAGCTTGTTCTTTGCCGCGTCGAAGAGAGTTGTGCACGAGGGATGAGTTCATTTCTTCGCCGCGGCGAAGTCTGCGAATTCCAAAAATGCACAGTTTCATTTAGGCATTTTTTTAGGTTTTTGACTGAGTATAAAAGAAAAACTTAGTCATTTTTCTAAGGGTTCGTTTTTCTTGATAGAGAGCAACTTTTTACATTTTCATAGATTTTGTTTTGGGCGAACTTTGATTGCAAAAGGTGAAGATTCGAAATTAAACCAGTGGATTCATCATTTGGGGAGATTTTCTTATATTTTCTCTTATTTTCATTATGTTGAACTTTGGATTTTTCATTTCTTTTATTTGTATTGTTGATTTAGCCATGAACTAACCTATTTTGGGTTAGGGTTTTGACGTAGTTCGGATTATAATGGGTTAAAGAGTGGATGATTATTAATTTCATATGATTTTGCTTTGATTGGGTGATTATTCTGCATTTATTGTTTTTATGTGATGAACATGATGAGATTGAGAAATAATTCTTGTTAAGCTTCTTGGGTAATCACCATTGTAGTATTAAATGCTAGAGATAGATTTAAGAATCAATGAAATCAATCTAGGATTCTTGTGCTTAATGAACTTTGAACTATTAGTCTTCATTTTGTTGGGTGCGGACGTTTAATAGGAAAGAGTAAGGAAATATAGCCTGAGAAGGTATATTTTATACCTTAGAGAGTTCGATTTACAATCAATGCATGTGAATATGGAATTAGTATGATCCTTAGGTTTAACCCAGAAAGTCCGAATGAAGTCAAAACCCTACCCGTTTGTTTGAATTGATTTTATCCGTGTTTTATATCTTGCTTTAATAATTTAGTTTTAAATATTTAGAAATTTTGATTTAGTTTAGTTTAAAATTCTCCAATAAATCCAAATAACTCGATTGCTCCAACTTGAAAGCAGTAGAAAAAACTTAATGCTTAGCAACCAATCCTCGTGGGAACGATACTCACTCATCACTCTATTACTTATGCGACTAGTGCACTTGCTATTTATGCATTTTGTAGTAACAATGCATCACCATTCTCTACTATCGCAATTACCATATCAAAATAACATTTTAACTTGCGATTCCTTTCATGTGCTATTCAAAAAGTAGGAAAGGTTTAAGTAGCTAGAACCAAACACTAAGGGCCATTTCTCTCATGGAACTAACATGACCAAGTGATATATTAAATTTTGGCATAACAATATGCACTCTTGAATACTAACAGTTACACTTGGTTAAGCCCAAACATAATCTTCCTACTTCAATTCTTGCCTTTCTCTAACCCTTTCTTCAATAGGGTTTAGCCAACTCATGCATGCATTTTCTCTTTGGATTTTCATCAAACACTTCATATGCACATGCAACTACCATGTTGGCTACACTTCCACAACTCTCTAATTCAACCAAATTGTGAGCCAAAAACTCACTAACTTTAGTATCAAACCTGGCCGAATTCATCACTTCTCTACACTCCAAAAATTTCAACACAAAATCTTCCACAACTTCACAAAATCATCACATAACCGTACACTACTTCTCATGGATAGAATTTATGCATCATTAAACATAAAAAACAGCCAATAATTCTCTCATACCATCACATACAAACATGCAAAAATTCATTCAACACAAGTCTTGCTCAAATCAAGGTTCAAATTAGGTTTACTTACCTTGAATATGTGAGATCACTTCCCTTTGCTCTAAATCTCTTCCTCTTGGACCTAGATCATATAAAAACCATAAGAATTTAAAACTTTAAAGTTTAATCAGACTCCTTTTGCTAGAATCTTACCTTAAGATGCTTTAGGATTGAAAATCTCCAAAAATCCAAACCAAATCCTATGATTTTCCTTTGAAATTTAGTGAAGAAAAGTAAGAGAAAATGGGGTAAAAGTGGCGTGAACAAGGGCTGAAGCTATGTTAGGGTTTCTTCAAATAAAGTCTTATATCAAATAATATAAACATGTATTCCCATTTTGCCCTTGCACTTTCTATGAAATTCCATCTATGTCCTTTAGTCAATTACTAAAATACCCTTATTTTTATTATCTTCTTCACATTATTTTGCTTCATTTCACTTCCAACTTTTTCAAATGAGTGAAAAGACCATTTTACCCCCAATGAAGTTTTAAGGAATTTTCCTTCACATTTGTCTAAGGTAACTTCAAAGAAATCCAACTAAGGGTATTAGGGCATAAGTAAAATTATGTACCTTGATGTGGGTGTTACACAGCTCGTCAGCACAAATAGCTTTGTATTTGTACTAGGCCTGTACTCTATTGTTTTTCGCAGTTTCCAAGTTGAAATGTGGCCGGGGCGGAGGGGCGCATGCATTATTGCAAATCTACTACTAGTACTACTACATTCAATGTAGATTATGTCAAGACTATACGGCTGAATGCGTATCTTTGTTGTAATCGTTAATCACCCCCACATATTAGCTTCATAAAGCTAAAGGATAAGGCCCACCAATCCCCTATCTTTTGAGAATTATATTGATCTTTTGAGGAATTCAATTTATGGGGCTAATTTGGTGACATGTTATTATTTCATCTTTATTTCAATTCGGCTGAGACTTATTGGCCAACGATGACCAAGATATGATCGTCGTCAACTAACAGATCTTTGGCTATAGATCTAACCGGAAACGACAAGATCGGTACAAGATTGACCAAATTCAGTTGGTCATATGCCATTCCGACAACTTCCAGCCATCGGCTGGCGGTGGCGGCCGGCTGCCAACAATCAGTTGGGTGAGTGGGGATGTTTTTGTTAATTTATAAACTTTTACTGTGGAGGTGTTTAGCTAAATTAACAAATATAATTATAATCATATCTTATTTGATTAAATCATATCCTATCCTATTTAGAATAGAATAATATTCAAAAAAATGTAACAAACTATTTTGTGTGATGTACGTTCATTCAATTAATTATTGAGAGTCTATATGTCACATGTGTTAATGTTGACGTTTTAGATTGGATGGATAAACATTGCAAAAATGTATATATTTTTTCAAGGTGCCATGTTACGTATGCTCAAACTTATTGTTAGTTTGACATGTAAACATAGTTGTGTTTGTTTCCTTATTCCTATCATATCTTATTCAAAATGCATGTTTGTTTCTCTGTTCCCAAAATCCAATCCTATTCTATTCAACTCAAAATATTTAAATTTTTTAAACCCCTTAGGTTTGTTAATTTAACTAAACACCCCCAACAATAAAAAATTATAAATTGACAAAAACACCTCTGCTCACCCACATATTCTTGATAGAGTCAGCCACCATCGCCAGCATTTAATGGGTGGGTGGGGGTGTTTTTCTTAATTTTAAAACTTTTATTGTATGGGATGTTTAACTAAATTAACAAATTAGGGGATTAAAAAACAATCTTACCAAACACATTTTCAAATTCAAATACTATCCTCTTAATAATAACTCAACTTAACTTTTTCAAAAATACTACTGAAAATAATAAAACAAACACACTCTAGATATTCTTTAGAAGCAAAGTTGATTAATTTAGTAAAGACCGGCTCACAACTCATACTTACAAACTTTCTCTCACAACCCCGATGTAGTAGTTCGTAATTGATCAACTCATAATTGGGTAGGTGAGATCCACTGCAAACAGGCGAGACCCATTTGTCAGCGGACCAATTACGAGCTATCACGTCGAGGTTGTGAGAGAAAGTCTGTGAGATTGAGTTGTAAGTGTAATATTTTCTGATTAATTGTTTCATGTATATTCTTTTTAAATTTCAAAAATTTCTTCCAAAAAAGAATGAAAAACCTCGTTAAAAGCATTTGAGCAAAAGTCCTTACATAATTTGGATATGGATTATGAATTCATAAATAGATATATAAAATACTATATCATTTGAAATCAGGAATGTTTTTGCCTTTTGAATAAAGGCAGATTTGAGTTCAATATTGAATTTGACCTAATCCATAATTAGGTTGGATTGCATTTAATATAATTTATCTATTTGAAGCTGTCAGGCGAGGCCAGGCCAGCCACTTGTGAGTAGTTTGAACACTCTTTGCCAGTAATCCAAGATATGTCAATTCAATTAGCTACATGAACAAACTTTGAAGCCAGGTCTGCAACATATCATAATCATATGATCTATCCACTATTCTATAGAAAATAGCTATACTCCATGTTAAAAACAATACACCCTCTAAATAATTTCAGCAAAAATATAATTACATCTAAACCCTACAGGTTTCAGATAAATACGTTTTACCCCACTCTTATTTCCAGTGAGATGTATTATTTAACCCTCAACACCCAAAAGTTTAAGCCAATTTGAACCCTCGATAAATAATCCACAAACGGCGTTACTAAAATGATGCTCAAAAGCTTGATTCGTTGTTTTTCTTCTTCTCCTTCTTCATTCGCAAAAGCAGGTAAAGTGACTACAACTATACCACAAGATTTAGTACTTAAAGTAACCCAACTTCACAAATTCCTTCAAAAAGATTGTAATGAAGGTAACATCACTGTTGGTGAAGCACGCTATTTCTTTTGTTCAATGATTCATGTGCAACCCAAACCACCGATTTCATCATTCAACCAGTTGTTTGGAGCTCTTGCTAAGAAGAAGTTTTATAAAGACGTTATTTTGCTTTACAAATGACTGGGTTTGATGGGGTTGTTGCCTGATTTAATTACTTTGAATATTTTGGTTAATTGTTTTTGTAATATGGGTTGAGTTTGTGATGGTTTTGCTATTTTTTGGAGGATTTTGAGGTGGGGTTTTAACCCAGAGGTTGCGACTTTTAATTCTTTGATTAAGGGTTTGTGTTTGGAGAATAGGAGTTTGGTGGCTATGGAGTTGTTTAAGAAAATGGTTGTGTTTGGGGTCAGGCCTGATATTGTTTCTTATGGTAGTATTATCAATGGTCTTTGCAAAGATGGGTTGGTAGATAAGGCGAAAGAATTGTTTTTGGAAATGAAGAGTGGCGGAATTAAGCCAAATGTGGTTGTTTGTACCACTCTAATTTACGGTTGTTGTTTTGTGAGAAATTTGGAGGTGGCTAAAGGCTTGTTTTTTGAGATGGTGGATCAAGGTTTGCAGCCTAATTTAGTGACGTATAATACAATGATAAGTGGGTTTTGCAAGTAGGGGAAGATAGAAGGAGCTAATGGGTTAATGGAAATGATGATTCAAAGAGGTTTGCAGCCTAATGTGATGACTTTTAATTCAATGATAAATGGGTTTTGCAAGGAAGGGAAGATAGAGGAAGCTAATGGGTTCTTGGAATTGATGATTCAAAGAGTTTTGCAGCCTAATGTGGTTACGTTTACTATAATGATAAGTATGCTTTGCAAGGAGGAGAAGACAGAGGAAGCTAATAGGTTTTTGGAATTGATGATTCAAAGAGGCTTGTAGCCTAATATGGTTACGTTTACAACAATGATAAATGGGCTTTGCAAGAAGGGGAAGAAAGAGGAAGCTAATGAGTTGTTGGAATTAATGAGTCAGAGAGGCTTGCAACCTAATGTGGTGACTTTTAATACAATGATATATGGGTTTTGCAAGGAAGGGAAGATGGAGAAAGCTAATGGGTTGTTGGAATTGATGAGTCAACGAGGTTTGCAGCCTAATGTGGTGACTTTTAATACTATGATAAATGGGCTTTGCAAGGAGGGGAAAATGGCAGAAGCTAATGGGTTGATGGAATTGATGATTCAAAGAGGTTTGCAATCTGATGTGGTGACATTTAATTCAATGATAAATGGGCTTTGCAAGGAGGGGAAGGTGGAGGAAGCTAACAGGTTGTTGGAATTGATGAGTCAAAGAGGTTTGCAGCCTAATCTGGTGACGTTTAATACAATGATTATTGGGTTTTGCAAAGAGGTGAAGATTGAGGAAGTTAATGGGTTGATGGAATTGATGATTCAAAGAGGTTTGCAGCCTAATGTGGTGACTTTTAATTCAATGATAGATGGGTTTTGCTAGGAGGGGAAGATGGAGGAAGCTAATAGTTTGTTGGAATTGATGAGTCAAAGAGGTTTTCAGCCTAATGTGGTGACTTTTAATACAATGATAAATGGGCTTTGCAAGGAGGGGAAGATGGAGGAAGCTAATAGGATGATGGAATTGATGATTCAAAGAGGATTGCAGCCTAATGTGTTGACTTTTAATTCAATGATAAATGGGTTTTGCAAGGAAGGGGAGATGGAGGAAGCTAATGGGATGATGGAATTGATGATTCAAAGAGGTTTGCAGCCTGATGTGGTGAGGTTTAATACAATGATAAGTGGGCTTTGCAAGGGGGGAAGATTGAGGAAGCTAATGGGTTATTTGAATTGATGAGTCAGAGAGGTTTGCAGCCTGATGTGGTGACATTTACTACAATGGTAAATGGGCTTTGCAAGGAGGGGAAGATGGAGGAAGCTAATGCATACTTGAAATTGATGATCCAAAGAGGTTGGCAGCCTAATGTGGTGACTTTTACTACAATGATAAGTAGGCTTTGCAAGGAGGGGAAGATGGAGGAAGCTAATGGGTTGTTTGAATTGATGAGTCAAAGACGTTTGGAGCATAATGTGGTGTCTTTTACTACAGTGATAAATGGGTTTTGCAAGGAGGGCAAGATGGCGGAAGCTAATGGGTTTTTGGAATTGATGAGTCAAAGAGGTTTGTAGCCTATGATCTAATCTTTTAGTCTTGAACATTATAAGGACCCATAGGCTGATTTGGTATATTTATATGCTGCATCCTTCGATCATATGTCTTGACATATTCCCCTTTATATTATTTTTAAGTTTTTTTTTTTTTTTTTTTTTTGCTTATTTCAATTTGTTGTTGCTCACCTGAGTTCTCACTCTAATTGTTTTAACTCTTCTTTTTGCAATGAGTTTTGGATGTTCGAAGAGTATATACCATGAGGCAAAGATGGCACTTGATACTTTTTGCAAATATCTGCCACTTGGTGCCTAATCGTGAAGGAAAATTTTAAGATAGCCATTGAGGAAATATACTAGTGTGCTGTCGTAGGCACCCAAGATTAAAACCTAAAAATACAAGTAGTAGTGTGAGTAGGGATCGTTCCCACGGAGAGTGTCTAGCCAAGTTTAATGTTACGTGAACAAGGCTGGGGGTTTTTGAGTAAAACAGAAATAATTTCAGGAAAAACAACTCAAATTAAACTATTGAAATTAATCAAATAACAAAACTTGGTCTAGGTCAACATCCACCATCGGAATCTTACAACTGATCATCGATACAAAAATAAATCAATTCATACCCTGAATATTCACCGTTGGAACTATTTTCCTATCTCTCCTTAGTTGTAATTAATTAAGAAACAAGCGATCTAATTAACCTCACTACTAAACAACCTTAGACAAGCACTAAAGATTTAATCTAGTGGCAGTCTTAAGACCTAGAGAGATCGATGAAGCTAAACAACACAAACACAAGCGGTTGCATTTAATTCAGTTGAATGTTCTTCTTAAGATTTACTAATTACTGACGCAACAAATTATTAACCCTAATTGCTTCACAAGTTAGAGGAATCAAACAATTACGGATTTGATATCTAACTTAGCAGTTGATTGCAACAATTAATAAACTAGTAGGCCTCCTAGTAATTAATTGCAACAATCATGAAAATATGCATAGAAGAACATCCAATACTCAAACATAAATTGAACACTTAAAGAAAAAAACCAGATTGATCTCACAGTTTATTGATTCTGAGGTCTTGTTTCCTTCGACCAAGTTATGAAAATCAGCCACTCATGGCCATCACCAAATTACAGAGGAAAAGTTTAAGAAGAAAACGAAGAAGAAAAATTCCAGAAAAATGAATTCCCCCAAAGAGAGAAGAGAGAAGCGTGTGTGATATTTGTTATCCCTAATCTGATCTCCCTCTCTCAATTTATCCTAATCTGAGTAATTGAAAATAAAATAAAGTCTTAATACAAAATAGGAAAGTTGTGTGTCCAGCTATAATTTGCATGCAATAGGTCTTCAAATCTTCCAATAATAAACTGCCTATTTGAATTTCATGACAAGGCAGAATGTTCCAGAACGTCAGCAGTGCAGGTGCGTCAACTTCAAGCCCGATTACAACCTTGATGCAGCGAGTATCTCTCCAAACTCAAAACATGAAAGTTGTAGATCTATTTCTTAGCGTTCCACAACATTTTAAATCATCTCAATCGGAGCTTGGATGAGAGAGTTATGCCCAGATTACGAAACAATGTCGAAACTGTCCAAATTCACTTAATTAGTTCCGTTTTGCAATTAACACCTCCATTTGCATCCTAAATCAAAATAGAATAATAATGAGTATATTTAGGCAGAAAATAAGTATAAAATACTAGACATTAAGGGGGTTAAATATGATATTTTGCATTTTCATCATATACCTTTTTTTAAATGCTGTTTCACCAAAGTCCTCTCAAAGCATGAAGCTTGAAGTCCAACATCCAATGGTTATTTTTTCTTTTATGGACGTTGTCCAACTTTTTGTTTGCTCAAATACTATTATATCATTTTTCTTCCACAGTGCATGGCTTGACAAGTTAGATATATCTGTGGCATACTCAGTTTACTTGAGTTCTTTAGTGGTGAATGTATACTTCCGTAGGTATGATTCTCCTTTCCCAAACGAAGTTGTATTTCGGTTTTTCATTATCAAGAATGTAAATTTGCACATATCATGTATTTCAAGGTCCGTTCCTCGCTTTTGTATGATAAGGTAGTATAGGAATCTCATTGTGTCTTGTTTTACATCAGGAGAATTCTTCTTTCTTGTATGACTTTCAGTATCTTGGAATATGGTAGAATTTTTTATATAATTTTAGAGCTCCTATTGTTTTAATCCTTTTCCTATTTTTCAAAGTCGATTGCTGATTTATGTTCCAAGCATTCAGAGTCTGTTTAAGATTTCTGATGCCATAAAATTTATAGGATTCTCCAATGAAGATATCTGAAGCAGTATGGTAGGATAATTTGATAATGATGTGCCAAATATCTCAAGGCATTGAAATTTTCTTGATCCAACCAAAGGTAAATGTGTTTTGATAAGTTTAACATTGACCAAGGGTTATAAAAAATATCCATCAATCAAAAGAAAGCAACATTAGAACTAATTACTAATTACTGTTCCAAGAGTTGATTTCTAAAGATTTGATCTCAATTTCACTGAAGCTTTGCTTATATGATTCTGGTGTGAAGCATCTAAGCATGGTGTTTTAGTTGATGAAAGGGCAGAGGCTAGGAGATATATATTGAAGAGAATAAGCATTTTAGGCTGAAGTGAGTACTGAGTACAATTTGGAAAATCTTTTAGTTGAACCAGTCTGCAAATTTTTGGTTGAAATTGGCATGTCCGGTGTGGAAGAAGCATATGAGCAAGGTGTTTTAGTTCATGAAAGAGCAGTTGCCACGAAGAGACTAGGAGATATATTATGAGGAGAAGAAACATTTTAGGCTGAAGTGAGTACAATTTGGAAACTCTTTTACATGAACCAGTCTATTGTGGTGGAAGATAGAAACATGAAACTGGCAATGGAAAATTAGTATCTACTAAAAGAGAAGCTATACTGAAATCAATTATGTGGAAAATTAGTATTTGCAATATTTGAGCTATAAATTTATTTTTTGTTTTTGGTTTGTTTTTGTTTGAAGGATTACCAAGATGAATAGTTTGATCATATAAAAGATTAATCACAGTTATTTTGTGCTTTGTTAATCACAGTTAAGAGTTCCTAAACCTTATTGATTTGCTTTTAAGCTTTACATGAACATCCTTCGCTTGAAACATGTTTACTTAGTTTAGACGATCCAAGGTTTATAAACTAGTTCGAACACTCAATTGCCAATAATGCAAGGTATGTCAATTTAAGGAGTTACATATTTCATTGCAAAAATAAACAAAATTTGATGCCTGGTCTACAACATTAAGAAAAGAAAAAAGAATAGCAAAATAGTTTTTGTTGTTCTTCATCATATCATAATCATATGATCTATCCAAAAGGCTGCAGAAATAGCTATCCATGTCAAGTACAATACACTCTCTAAATAATTTCAGAAAAAATATAATCCCCAAAGTTTTAAAAACAACAAAATCCACCCTAGAAAGTTGAAAGTACAAAAGTATCATAAGATTAATTTCTCTTGTTTCTGAAACTAATGGGGTATACTTTAATCATCAAATCCATAAGTCTCCATAAATAACTATCTATGGATAACTAAAAAACTCACACTTATCTCAAAATACACAAGTGGGTTTATACTGTAGAAAGAAGCAAACTAGTTATATCACAATCATATGATCTTATGGATTGGTAAATACATAAACACTCTATAGTTATCCAAAAATCAATAAATCCCCTAAAGTTTAAAACTAACACAAAATTAACCTAGAGTACAAATATTTCACCCACCACCAGAGCCACTGATTTTACTTAAAACAACTGGATCAAGTCATCGATTGAGACATGAGCAAATAACATAAAGAAATGGTAAAGTGGTCCCATTAGATTAAAGAGATAAATGAGAGAGGGACTGAAAGGCTCAAATTTTATTATAATTTTGCTTCTTTAACAGACCACCGATGCCTGGATAATTACATGTGTACCCTACAGGTTTCACATAAATACATTTCATCCCACACTCATTTCCCGTGAGATTGTATTATTTAAACCACAAAATACTTAGCCAGTTTGAATTGAACCCTAGATAATCCAGAAACGCCGCTACTCAAATGGCATTCAAAACCTTTCTTCGTCGTTGTTCTTGTTCCCGTCGAAACCAAAATCTCATCTTTGTTCACAAATACATGTAAAGTGACTACAACTATACCACTAGATTCAGTACATAACGTTGAAGAGGTAGCGAGGCTTGATAAATTCATTCAAAAGGATTGTAAACAAGGTAATATCACTCTTGATGAAGCACGCTATTTCTTTTGTTTAATGATTCATATGCAACCCAAACCACCGATTTCATCATTCAACCGATTGTTTGAAGCTCTTGCTAAGAAGAAGTTTTATGAAGACATTATTTTGCTTTACAAGCGAGCGGATTCAATGGGGTTGATGCCAGATCTTTTTACATTAAATGTTTTGATTAATTGTTTTTGTAATGTGGGTCGAGTTTGTGATGGTTTTGTTATTTTCGGGAGGATTTTGAAGTGGGGTTTTAGCCCAAATGTTGTGACTTTGACTTCTTTGATTAAAGGTTTGTGTTTGGAGAATAGGGGTACGGAGGCTAATGAGTTGTTCGAATTGATGAGTCAGAGAGGTTTGCAGCCTAATTTGGTGACTTTTAATACATTGATAAATGGGCTTTGCAAGGAAGGGAAGACGGAGGAAGCTAATAGATTGTTGGAATTGATGAATCAAAGAGGTTTGCAGCCTAATTTGGTGACTTTTAATACAATGATAAGTGGGATGTGCAAGATGGGGAAGACGGAGGAAGCTAATGGGTTTTTGGAATTGATGAGTCAAAGAGGTTTGCAGCCTGATGTGGTGACATTTACTACAATGATAAGTGGGCTTTGCCAAGAGGGGAAGATGGAGGAAGCTAATAGGTTGTGGGAATTGATGAGTCAAAGAGGTTTGCAGCCTAATGTGGTGACTTTTAATACGATGATAGATGGGCTTTGCAAGGAGGGGAAGATGGAGGAAGCTAATAGGTTGTTGGAATTGATGAGTCAAAGAGGTTTGCAGCCTAATGTATGGACGTTTAATTCAATGATTACTGGGCTTTGCAAAGAGGGGAAGATGGATGAAGCTAATGGGTTTTTGGAATTGATTAGTCAAAGAGGTTTGCAGCCTAATTTGGTGACTTTTAATACAATGATAAATGGGCTGTGCAAGGTGGGGAAGACGGAGGAAGCTAATGGGTTTTTGGAATTGATGAGTCAAAGAGGTTTGCAGCCTGATGTGGTGACATTTACTACAATGATAAGTGGGCATTGCCAAGTGGGGAAGATGGAGGAAGCTAATAGGTTGTTGGAATTGATGAGTCAAAGAGGTTTGCAGCCTAATGTGGTGACTTTTAATTCAATGATATATGGGCTTTGCAAGGAGGGGAAGATGGAGGAAGCTAATAGGTTGTTGGAATTGATGAGCCAAAAAGGTTTGCAGGCTAATGTGTTGACATTTAATTCAATGATTAATGGGCTTTGCAAAGAGGGGAAGATGGAGGAAGCTAATGGGTTGTTGGAATTGATGAGTCAAAGAGGTTTGCAGCCTAATGTGGTGACTTTTAATACGATGATAGATGGGCTTTGCAAGGAGGGGAAGATGGAGGAAGCTAATGGGTTGATGGAATTGATGAGTCAAAGAGGTTTGCAGCCTGATGTGGTGACGTTTAATTCAATGATTAATGGGCTTTGCAAAGAGGGGAAGATGGATGAAGCTAATGGTTTGTTGGAATTGATGAGTCAAAGAGGTTTGCAGCCTAATGTGGTGACTTTTAATACAATGATAAATGGGTGTGCAAGGTGGGGAAGACGGAGGAAGCTAATGGGTTTTTGGAATTGATGAGTCAAAGAGGTTTGCGGCCTGATGTGGTGACATTTACTACAATGATAAGTGGGCTTTGCCAAGTGGGTAAGATGGAAGAAGCTAATAGGTTGTTGGAATTGATGAGTCAAAGAGGTTTGAAGCCTAATGTGGTGACTTTTAATTTAATGATGGATGGGCTTTGCAAGGAGGGGAAGATGGAGGAAGCTAATAGGTTGTTGGAATTGATGAGTGAATTGCAGCCTAATGTGTTGACATTTAATTCAATGATTAATGGGCTTTGCAAAGAGGGGAAGATGGAGGAAGCTAATGGGTTGTTGGAATTGATGAGTCAAAGAGGTTTGTAGCCTAATGTGGTGACTTTTAATACGATGATAGATGGGCTTTGAAAGGAGGGGAAGATGGAGGAAGCTAATAGGTTGTTGGAATTGATGAGTCAAAGAGGTTTGCAGCCTAATGTATGGACGTTTAATTCAATGATTAATGGGCTTTGCAAAGAGGGGAAGATGGATGAAGCTAATGGGTTTTTGGAATTGATGAGTCAAAGAGGTTTGCAGCCTAATTTGGTGACTTTTAATACAATGATAAATGGGCTGTGTAATGTGGGGAAGACGGAGGAAGCTAATGGGTTTTTGGAATTGATGAGTCAAAGAGGTTTGCAGCCTGATGTGGTGACATTTACTGCAATGATAAATGGGCTTTGCCAAGTGGGGAAGATGGAGGAAGCTAATAGGTTGTTGGAATTGATGAGTCAAAGAGGTTTGCAGCCTAATATGGTGACTTTTAATTCAATGATAGATGGGCTTTGCAAGGAGGGGAAGATGGAGGAAGCTAATAGGTTGTTGGAATTGATGAGTCAAAGAGGTTTGCAGCCTAATGTGGTGACTTTTAATACGATGATAGATGGGCTTTGCAAGGAGGGGAAGATGGAGGAAGCTAATGGGTTGATGGAATTGATGAGTCAAAGAGGTTTGCAGCCTGATGTGGTGACGTTTAATTCAATGATTAATGGGCTTTGCAAAGAGGGGAAGATGGAGGAAGCTGATGGGTTGATGGAATTGATGAGTCAAAGAGGTTTGCAGCCTAATGTGGTGACTTTTAATACAATGATAGATTGGCTTTGCAAGATGGGGAAGATGGGGAAGATGGAAGAAGCTAATGGGTTGTTTGAATTGATGAATCAAAGAGGTTTGTAGCCTAATGTGGTGACGTTCATTATAATGATGAGTGGGCTTTGCAAGGTGGGGAAGATGGAGGAAGCTAATGGGTTGTTTGAATTGATGAATCAAAGAGGTTTGCAGCCTAATGTGGGCTTTGTGAGGTGGGGAAGATGGAGGAAGCTAATGGATTTTTGGAATTGATGAGTCAAAGAGGTTTATCAAGAATATCCATCAATCAAAAGAAAAATGCAGCACTAGAACTAATTACTAATTACTGTTCCAAGAGTTGATTTCTAAGGATTTGATCTCAATTTTACTGAAGCTTTGCTTATACAATCTTCGGTGTGCAGCATCTAAGCAAGGTGTTTTAGTTGCTGAAATGATGGTTGTTGTGAAGAGACTAGGAGATATATATTGAGGAGAAGAAGCGTTTTAGGCTACAGTGAGTACAATTTGCAAACTCTTTCACATGAACCAGGCTGCAAAATTGTTGTTGAAATTGCATGTCTGGGTGTGGAAGAAGATAGAAACATGAGACCAAAGAATGGATTCAAAAGTCAAGGCTCTTTCGGAATGAGAAGCTGAAATCAAGTCAACGTGTGGAAAATTAATAGCTGCAATATTTGAGGTATAAATTTGTTTTTTGTTTTTTGGTATGTTTTTGTTTTAAGGATTTCCAAGATGAACAATTTGATTATATGAAGGATTAACTCATGGGATTTGCAAATGTATCATAGGAAGAGTGTAATGTTTATGCAATATATTTGTGTAAGGTTTAGAAAAATGATTTTGTGTTTTCTATTAGTTTGTGAGAGGACAATAGACCTTCCTAAATGAAGAAGAAGGTGTTTAAGGGTTGTTTTGTATTTGCATAAAATAGTTTGTGTTAGTAATCAGAACCATCAAAGTCAGCTAAATTTTTTAATTTAAAAAAGTTTAATGAATTTTTGGCGGACCCTTAAACATTATATTATTACAAAGGCAGTAAACATTATATCCAAGTACATAAAAAATTATTAAGAAGAAACTGAAAAGATCACAAGATACAACACATTTTAGATTATGAAATGATGACAAATAGATTTGATATAACATTATGGCAAGATTCTTTCTCTTATTTTTCAGTCTTAATAATGAATAACATCGGCAAAGTTGAATTATCAAGCATTTTAGATTGACATATGCTCAAATACAAAACCAGATTCAGCTTAATTTGTCTGTAAGTTAAAATAAAAGATCAAATATTAGAGAGGTTAGTATCTTCAGAAAACTCATCTAAAAGTTGGAGAAATTAAAGTATTATCTCTAAATAATTTAAGCTAATATAATCCCCATAGTTTTAAAAATAACAAAATCCACCCTAGAAAGTTGAAAGTATAAACATATCATAAGAGCAATTTCTCTTGTTTCTGAAACTGATGAGTTTATTTAACAATCCATAACCACCATCAAATCATATGATTAAAATCCAAAAGGACTCCAAAACTAAAAAAACCCTCAAATTTTCTTAAAAATCAGTAAAACCCTTAAAAGTTAAAAAATAACACAAATCACCCCAAAAAGTACAAATATTTCACATTTCATTGCTAACACCAAGGCGACAAAATTCAGTTAAATAACTGGTTCAACACACACAAGTGGATTTATGCAGTAGAAAGAAGCAACTAGTTATATCACAATCATATGATCTTAATCCAAAAGGTAAATAAATAACACTTTGTAGTTATCCAAAAATCAATAAAACCCCTAAAGTTTAAAATCTACCATAAAATACACCTAGAGTACAAATGTTTTACAGGTCCATTCTAAACATTTCACCCATCACTAGAGCCATTGAGTTTACTTAAACAATTGGATCAAGTCACACACAAGTGGGTTTATGTTAATGTAGCAGAAGAAACTTGAAAAGAAAAGAGAAAAAAAATTTACCTTTAAGCTGTTAGAGAAGGTGCTGGGGCTAAGAGTAGGATCCATTGAGACTTTACAAACAAAAGAGAAAAAAAAAATGAATGAATGTTATATGAAGAAAGGACACTGAGTAGCGATGAATTCTATGAAAAATAATTTTTTTTAAATAAAAAAAAATAACAAAGTGGGAAATTTCTATTGTTGGTACTTGGTAGTTTATTTGAAGCAATGGTGGAAGAGAGGGAAAGCTGGACTGATTGTGATAGGGACAGATGGCTATGATTTATTAAAAAACTACATAGAAAGCTTGTGTGTTGCGCGGGTATGTTTATAGAATTTTTTTCACATTATTATTAATTGTTTGTCTAGCATTAAATTATTTGTATTGAAGCTAATTTTATATTGAATTGATAATTAAAGAAATAAATAATAAAAATATTATATACCAAATAATGAGTATTAAATTTAAATATATATTTAATGTTGGTGTAAAGATACTGGATAGGTTCTAGTAGTTGTATCTCCACCCATTTAACACAAAGAACAAACTCTTTGTTCTTGACCTTCTTTTTCTTTTTGAAAATAATAGTAATAAATTGAAGTTCCTGGCCAAGTCTTCTCATATTGCATTGCACCACAAAATCGTTTAACTCTTTGTAGTAAAATTACTACTACCAAAAATTTTAAGCTATATATCTATACTTAACTATCCAAAAACAAATGAACAACTTTCTTACTTTAGCACATAAAACATATGTAAATCAATCTAACTTCTACAATTCAATCTTATTATCTCGATCTAACATTTTCTCTTCTTTTATTAAGAAGAGAAGCCCTAGAATTTGAGTACTTGAGTTTAGGTTGGTGAACATGGTACTCAGGTGAAATAGCCACGAATATTATAATACCACTGAGCAAGGCTAACCCCAATCCTAAACTATTAACAACCATGGATTCTAGACATTGTTTAGATACACTTCTCCTTTGTCAAAATGTCAATTTCTTTAGAAGACATGTTTCTGCAGTCGCCACAGCCAACCCATATGTGTAGAGACCAAGGAAAATGTGCCATGGCAATACACTAATTCTTGATTTCAATCAAAGTAACTACAACATTGTTATACTATTCTCTCCAGTGTTATGTAATACCAAAATTAATCTTAATTTCTGTAAAGTTTATACACCATCCTAAAAAAATTTGTTGTATAATAAAAGTTTGTTTGCTCCCCTTAGATTTCTTCTCTTTCAGTAAGTTATTTGCAATTGTCATCTTTCAACAACCAAATCTCACAAAATCTCGGACTTAAATTATTCAGTACACTCCAACAATATCAGTGCACACCAGACACATAATTAGCTTCCAATGATCCAGTAACTTTAAAGATCAAATTCAAGTTATATGGGATTTTAACACTCCTACGCTGTGATATTTGTAAGACTTGGAGCTGAATTTGTTGAGTCTATGGACTAAAAATCAGGCATTTCTAGCTCAAATTAATCTAATTCTGAAATTTAAAACCACAGAAGCTGGAAATTTGAAAATTCCAGTTTTCTATAGCTGTGAAAACGGTAGATCTCTTATTTACATTCACCAATTGAACAATAAATAAGTGAAATAGACCAATTAAGATTGAAACTAACAGAACTCATAGAGTAAGATAATATCCAAATAAAGTCAAAAATTTTCAATTTAAGAAACAACACAAAAGCGTAGCACAAGATAGTCACTTGGGTGGTTTCAAGATTCATGGTAAAGATTGCTTCTTGCAAATTACCAAGAAACGAATCCATGATTAGAGCACCCAATACCATTATATCACCAATCATACTGAAATTTGGTGAAGTTTGTGCATCTGCTAAGGTAAAAAGAATTCAACCCCACAACTAAAAGTATTGCAGGTACAAATTCATGAACTGAGTATTTTCGTCTAAGGCCTGGTATGAATGTGCCCATGACCATTACAGGCAAAACATGAGATGAAAAAATAAATTTTCAATTATAGCCAAATTGATCCTGTTTACTTGATTCACATTGCAAGAGTAAATGAGCTAATTTGAATCATTTACACCATTATAGATTAAGAGACCTAATTTGACTATCAAACAAAAACTAAAGTTATCAAAACGTCTAGTAAGGAAAATTGTTATTTTTTTTCAACATGAAATTAAAAAAGGCAATGGAGTTAAACATTTACCTTTGTGGATTTTAACGTGAGTTGTGCTGGATAGTTAAGAAAGCCAAAGACTATTTGGTAAGTCCGAAAGAACCCCTTAAGACTAGAGAGAGCTTCACATAAGTCTTCCATGGATTCATCATCTGTTTAGTGGTGAAACGTTGAAGATAAATGAGAACGATATAGACAAATCCTTGAACAAATGTGAAGTACCAACCGTAACTGGGAAAACAAAAGGTGTCCATTGATCAAAATTTACAAACTAATCCTTGAAATTTCATATCACTAATTAACAAATACTTAAAGAAAATCATTAAAATGTTACCAAATAAAACAGTACTTATATGCAAATTATACCTGAATTGGAGCCTATTGTATACATATCCCTGCAAATTACGTAATAATTAGTTTACAATCAAGCGGATCAAATAATTAATTACTGAAAACATTAATTCTCAACTCTATGTGGAGGCTGAGAAACTTGAGGCAAAAAAATATATATTTTTAGTACATATATATTCCTTGAGCTATATTCCTCAAATTTCTCGACGACAAAAACATATTTCACAAAACTAAAACCTCATGTCTTTCAACCGCCATATCAACATTGCTTAAAAGACGGAAGGAAAAATAACATAAAACTCCAAGTTCCATTTTTCTTTCCTTGGTAGTCAATTTTCTCTAAGGTAAAAAAGAATCTAAAAAAAAAACTAAAAATGAATTATTCACTTCCAACTTCATCAGTTTCTCTAGGGAATGTAACCTTCTATCCATTTTGCATAGCCTTCTCAACTACTAATTCCAAAACCTTCTTCTCTTGAACAACCTTCTCATCCTTACACACTGTGCAACGATCTTTGTCGCTAATAGTTTCGCTAGCCCAATTGATCCATCTTTCTTCACTAAACTCTTCCTAGGTTCCAGTACCCGCAAATAAAGCAATCACACATAAATTAACAAATCATAAAGACAATGCCTGGTTGAATAAAGCTACTATTTTTATGTTATAACTGACCCTGTAAGGGTACCAAGTCCCCGCTAGTGGTCTCAAAATTGATAAATCTATGCCTTTACAAAAATTAAAGACAACCTATCAAAGACCATACAAATCATTATACAAAAAAACTAAACACAACCATAAAAAGTAAACAACTTCTTGGCGTGGTTCCAGCACAAGGTGAATGTGAAGGGACTTATGTGTGCTATTATTACTAATAAAAAACAATTTCATATAGACAAAGTTTCCTTGAGACTTTTGGAATGCCACTATTTAATTGTTATTAATATTTATGTGAATGTGAAGGGACTAACATGAATCTATATATCTTTTAATTAGACATTTGGATGCCAAATATGTGCTATTAATACTAATAAATAGCAATTTACATATAAACAAAGTTTTCTTGAGACTTTTGGGATGCCACTATTTAATTTTTATTAATAATTAGGTGAATGTGAAGGGACTAACATGAATTTTCCTACATAGCAATCATATATTAATAGAGCTCCTAATATCCTATGTGGCATCCTACGTGGATTCCAAATAGCGATCAATAGAGAGGGTGAGCTTCAGGATTATATAGATATATAGATTGTAGAAATTGATAATTAAATTTTACTTAATGGGAATTATTATTTGATTTGATCGTTGAGAAAATAAATGGTCATTAGTAAATTATAAATTAATCCTATTCACGTGGGATGAACATGGCATTTGTGGGTTCGGAATTTATATCCATATCAATATTGATTTTCTTTTCTAATGATTGGAGCATTTCGACAATTTGTGCACATCTCAACTATTGTTTAGGTATTTTGAAAATTATCGACCGAATAAGAGTTCTAGTAGCCACCAGTATTAACAACCTTAGAGACTCGAACTCAAGAGACAAAACTATCGGCCAAATAAGGTAGTAATTTATGTGTTGCTAATAGGGTGACCACTGAGGGGATTTATCCAATTGTCAACTTCAGGGGCCCAAGTAATTAGTTGAGGTGTGCGCAAGCTGGCCCGGACTCTCCAATCAATTTATGTTCTAGTTCTCTCTTTACAGTTTTTGTCATGGATCACGATTCATATCACATGGCCTGATTTTAGGTTGTCAGGTATTACATGGTTTGTCCATTTTTGAGCAAATTTCGGATTTTGGCTTGACTTGTTGGGGATAAGTTGATGGGATACGTAATAAAAATCATAAACTTCATGGAAAATTGATTAAAAAACACTGTTTCAGCATTCAGGGTTGTCTGCGTCATACCTATGCAAGCATGTTGATAATGTACAAATATGCAAAATTTTAAATATTATGTGCATAAACTTAAAACAAAATAAGTGTGTAAAATGTAAATTTAGTTACAAATAACCCAATCTTTTGTTTTACCTTAAAAATTTGGTGTTAGAATTTAGAAATAAGGGTTGTCTGCACCGTACCTATGTAAGCATGTTAATAATGGAAAAATATGCAGAATTTTAAATATTATGTCTACAAACTTAAAGCAAAATAAGTTTGTAAAATGTAAATTTAGTTACAAATGACTGTTCCTTATTTATAAATGACCATTCATTTACTTGTTCCTTCATAAGGAACGGCCATTCCTTTCATGAGGAACGATCATTTCTTCATAAAGAAGGGTTGTTACTTATGAAGGAAGGATCATTTCTTCATAAAGAAGGGTTGTTACTTATGAAGGAATGACCATTTCTTTGGTCTAGTTAAACTTATTTTGACGTAACAACGCTAACTCAGTTGCCACCTAATTGAGTTGTAAGAGAAGTTTGTGAGAAAAAGGTTATTGGTGTAGCACTACTCTACCTTATAATGGTTTTATAAACAATCGACTAATCAAAATATGTCATGTCAAAGCTCGGGTGCTAGTTTACAACTTTATGAGTCAGACTGCGTCATAGATAGATAGGGGTAAACTAGGAGAAGAAGAAAAACCTTGTAATTTCAATTGTACATACAGTAAACCAATCGAAAGAAAACAAAATTTATTCATAACTGATTGCACATACAATCATCAATAAATTTTATTTAACTTTTTTCTTAATTGACAGTTTATACAACCGAAGAAACCAAATATACAATTAATAAATAATAAAAATTGAAAACTAAAAAGAAATACTGTATGTTGAAAACATGAGCAAATGGCAAAAAGAAAAGAGAGAAAATGGCAATGTTGTAATATAATATAGCAAATATGGTTTAAAAATAAGATGAAGAGTAAAGATGAACATGTGTCATTACATTAAAGATACAATGAGAGGGAGACATAGGTTTCAGATAAATACTTGCAAACTCTCATTTCCGGTGAGATTGTATTATTTAAATGTAAGTCCATAAAAGACTAAGCCAATTTGAACCCTAGATAATCCACAAACACTGCTACTCAAATGGCCTCCAAAACCTTTCTTCATCGTTGTTATTCTTCTTCTAAAACGGTTACTAAAACCAAAATCTCATCTTTATTGACAAATCATGTAAAGTGACTACAACTATACCAAAAGATTCAGTACATAACGTTGAAGAGGTAGCAAAGCTTGATAAATTCATTCAAAAAGATTGTAAAGAAAGTACTATCACTCTTGATAAAGCAAGCAATTTCTTTTTTTTAATGACCCATATGCAACCCAGACCATCGATTTCTTCATTCAGCTAGTTGTTTGGAGCTCTTGCTAAGAAAAAGTTTTATGAAGATGTTATTTTGCTATACAAGAGAGTGGGTTCAATTGGGTTGTTGCTGGATTTGATTACTTTGAATATTTTAATTAATTTTCTTTGTAATGTGGGTAGAGTATGTGATGGTTTTGTTGTTTTTGGGAGGATTTTGAGGTGGGGTTTTAACCCAAATGTTATGACGTTGACTTCTTTGATTAAAGGATTGTGTTTGGAGAATAGGAGTTGGGAGGCTACGAGGTTGTACAAGAAAATGGTTGTGTTTGGGGTTATGCCTAACGTTGATTATGTATATTACTTTGATTAACAGGTAGACAGGGAAGGTAGAGGAAGCTAATGGGTTGATGGAATTGATGGTTCAAAGAGGTTTGCAACCTAATGTGGTGACATTTAATACAATGATAAATGGGCTTTGTGGGGAGGGGAAGATGGAGGAAGCTTATAAGTTGCTGGAATTGATGAGTCAAAGAGGTTTGCAGCCTGTTGTGGTGACGTTTAATACAATGATAAGTGAGCTTTGCAAGGATAGAGGAAGCTAATGGCTTGATGGAAATTGATGAGTCAAAGAGGTTGGTAGCCTAATGTGGTGACGTTCACTACAATGATAAATGGGCTTTGCAAGGTGGGGAAGATAGACGAAGCTAATGGTTTTTTTGAATTGATGAATCAAAGAGGGTGGTTGCTGATAGTCCAAGAATTATACTGTTTTTATTAGGCTTTTAGGCCGGATTTTAGATACTTCTTAGTTCATTTATGCCTGACTTGCTACTTAATTCTTTACATTTTGTGTTTCAGGCCAAAATGGACATTTTGAGCAAATTGGAGTTTCTGGACTCAGAAGTAAGCGGATCTTAGAAGTTAGGAGAGTTCTGAAGTAGAGTAAAGCACTATGAAGCTTGTTTCCATGGGAGAGCATCAAAGATCGAAGATTCAAGCAAAGAAGCTAATGAAGGGCAATTCTGTAATTTTAGAATTCTTTATGAAGATTTGTCGCGGCGAAGAGTTACTTACTTGGTCGCCGCGGCGAGATTTCTTCTTCGCCATGGCGAAGTCTACAATTTTCAGTTTCTTTAAAACGCACAGTTTCATTTTTAGGCAAAGTCTTAGGTTTTTGGGCGAGGTATAAAAGCAAAACCTTGCCATTTTCAGGGGGGTCGTGTTTTTTTAGTCTAGAGTAGCTTTTTCATCTTCCTTAGATTAGATTTAACAAATTTGAGTTGAAAAATGAGAAGATTTGGGATTGAATCTGGTGGATTCTTCAACTAGGGGAGATCACTTGTCTTTTCTCTCATTTTAATATGTTGAACTTTGTGTTTATTGTCTTTCTTGCTTATTGTATTGAATTAGCTATGAACTAACCCATTTTGGGTTAGGGTTTTGATGTAGTTCGGATTCTCATGGATTGAGCAATTGATTTTTATCATTTTCATATGCTATTGCATGGATTGTGTGGTTATTCTGAATTTATTGCTTTTAATTGATGAATATGATAAGATTGAGAAATGAGTCATGTTAAGCTTCTTGGGTAATCACCATTGTAGTATTGAATGCTAGAGATAGATTTAAGAATCAATGAAATCAATCTAGGATTCCATGTGCTTAATAAGCTTAGAACTATTAATCTTCAAATTGTTGGGTGCGGAAGTTTAATAGGGAAAAGGAGGAAAACATAGCTTGAGAAAGTATGTTTTACAATTTAGAGAATTCGATTTACAATCAATGCATGTGAATGTGGAAATAGCATAATCTGTAGATTTAATCCGTAGAGTCCGAATGAAGTCAAAACCCTACCCGTTTGTTTAAATTGATACTACCTTGTTTTTAATCTTGCTTTTGATAAGCGTATTTTATACTATGATTTTGCATTGAATTTTGATAGGATTTAGGATACTTTTCATACAATTTGGGCCATAATTGCTACCTAATTCTATTAATTTGTCTTTGTAGGCCTAAACGATGATTTTTAGCATAAATGACAGTTTTGAGCGTAAATTGTGTAACTTGAGCTTGAAAACTCGGAATAACCTGAATTTAGAAGCTTTGGAAAGCTAAGAAGAAGAGCTACAACGTTCATGTTTTGGGTTTTTCCTAATTCTGACTGGACAAAGGTGAAAACTTGGCTTGAAGTCGTGAAAAGGACGCTGGGAACTGAAGAAAAACGTCTTTGGACGTGCTTCAGTATTTCTGCCATAACTTGAGCTGTAGACCTCGGATTGTGCTGATTCTTGAACGACCAGAAAGATAATTAAAAGGGCTACAATTCATATGTTTGACACTTTTCCAGATTCTAACTATATCATGCTCAAATTGGGTCTGTAAGTCTTCGCCGCGGCGAGGAAAAATCTTCGCCGCGGCGAAATCTCGTCAGATGCAAAAAATAAAACGACGCGTTTTGGCTTGCTAGGGCTTCGTCCTTAAGTGAGAGAGGTATAAATTAGAGCGAAAAGGAAGAGAAAAGGGGCTTGGTTCGTGATTTGGGAGGCAGCTCATGGAAGGAGAAGATTATTGAAGATTTGGGCTTCAAATTAGAAGATTTCTCCATCTTTTGCTTGCTTTTCAATGATGAATCTTGATTCAGTTTGTTTTTGTTGTTTTATTTCGTTTTTTAGTATGAACTGAGTTGTTTAGCTAGGGTTTGATGTAATCTTGATACAATGATTCAAATTTATATGGATTGAATTACTTTGAGTTTTAATTTCATGATTGAGTGTTTATCTCTTTGTTTAATGTCTTTTGGATGCTTGATCACCATTCAAATGTGTGTTGTTCACAATGAGACTGAGAAGTGATTTGTGATTGTGCCTCTTGGGATAAATACCATAGATTAGCAAACGCTAGAGATAGGTTTAGCGATCTATGAAATCTAGATAGAATTCCACAAAGCTTAAAATCCTTTGAACTATTAATCTTCATTTTGTTGGGTGCGGAAGCTTAATAGGGATAAGTAGGGAAATGTAGCATGAGAATGTATGTTTTACAACTTAGGGAATTCGATTTTCAATCAAGGAATTAGAACTTGGGTAATAGATTCTATGATTTGGGTTAGCGTATTTAGGTGAATTCAACACCCTAGCATTTGTTTTAGAATTGTTTAATTAGTTAAGTTGTTGGGTTTTGCATTTGTATTTAGTTTGTTAATCTTCCATCAATCCAATTTATTGTTGCTTCAATTAGGACGTAAACTAGAAAAAATCGGTAATTAGTAACACTATCCTCGTGGGAACGATACTCACTCATCACTTTATTACTTTTTGCGACTAGTATACTTGCTATTTTTGCATGTTGTAGTAAACACGCATCAAGTTTTTGGCGCCGCTGTGGGGATAGTTGATTATTAATATTGATAGTATCTAGTGTAGTGCTAAATTGAAGCTTTTATTTCATTTTTGTAGTTAATTGTAAATATTGTATAGTCTTAAGTATGAGAATTGACATTACCTCTTTCGTGCAAGGCAACGATGAATCACTATATGAAGCTTGGGAGAGGTACACGGAGTTGTTAAGGAATTGTCCACATAATGGTCTACCGTTTTGGAGACAAGTCCAAATATTTTACAATGGGTTGCTACCAAATATTCAAATGATGGTAGATGTGGCAGCAGGCGGAGCCTTAAATAACAAGACCCCAGAAGATGCTTATGAATTGCTTAAGTTGATGGCCAACAATAACTACCAAAGACCTAATGAGAGAGCAATGCCGAAGAGAACAATGGGTCTACATGAAGTTGACGCGTTCGACACATTATCTGCACAAATTGCACCATGTCAAAGCCAATTGGGAGGTATGAATGTAAATTCTATTCACTCACCTTTTATAACTTGTGAATTTTGTGCAGGAAACCATGAGAGTGTGGAATGCCAATATGGAAACCAGTTATTCTTCTCAACAACCGAGCAAGTGAATTACGTGGTTAGTTCACAAAGGCTGCAAAGTGACTCCTTCTCCGATGCTTACAATCTTGGTTGGGGGAATCACCCAAATTTGTCCTGGAGCGATCAAAGCAGTCAATCAAATCAAAGGACAATGCCAAACCATCAACCAGTGGTGAATCATCAACCATGTGAGCAAAGAATGTCGAAATTGGAAGATATATTCGAAGAGTTCATGCAAGAAACCACAAGTTTTATGAATGAGACACACTCAAACTTCATAAATCAAGGAGTGTCCATTCAAAATTTGGAGGTTCAAATGGGGCAATTGGTTGAACAACTGACAGAGAGATCTCAAGGTTCTTTGCCAAGCACAAAGGTCACAAATCCTGAAGAACAATTAAATGTCATACCATTGAGGAGAGGTATAGTGTTGGAGCAACCTCACAATGAAGAAAAGTTGGAAGAACATGAAGACAAGACCAATGAAGAGGAAAATCTCAAAGCGGAAAGGTGTGCAAAATACTTAGGGGAATTTCAACCAAGCAACTCACCTCACAAGGAACAATTTGAGGAATTTGGTGTAAATGCGCGCAAGTCAAAATTGGTGTTGGAAGAGACTCCAAACATTGGACTCAACCAATCACCATCTCATCTCAAGTACGCATATACGAATTTGAAGTTCCGAAAAGATGCTTATGAGAATGTCCGAAATCCTAAGGAAAGATCAAGAGGTGGCAATGGGAAGTGAAGCACCCCACAAGGATCCGGATTGACGAAGGACCATGGGAAAGTCGAGCTTTCGACTATAAACAAGCGCTTCTTGGGAGGCAACCCAAGTCTTTTTAATTGTTTTTCATTTCATTGCTGTTTGAATTTGTTTAGTTTTCTTATGATTTTGAATTAGTTTTAATTTATGTGTTTTTGGGTGTTTCAGGTGAAGTTTGAAGCTAAGGAAAAGGAAAGAAAAACTCAGACTTCGCCGGGCGAAGTGCCCCTGAAGAATGTTGTAGCTCTGTAATTTTTCGCCGCGCGAAGAATTTGTTGTCGCCTGGCGAAGTCTCATTTTCTTTTAATAGTCGCGTGACCTTTCATTTTTGCGAAAATTTTCCTGAAGCACTTTTCTTTTTAGTTTTTGTTTTTATTTCTTTATGTTTTGTAAGTAGGAATTGATGTTGATTTCCTGGTTTTTGGCTCTTTATTTGTTTTTGTTTAGATTTTAGGTTTAGTTCAATAAGGTTGAGATTAGGATGTAATTCTTTCATATTAATCGGTGAGGGTATCTAACACATTTGGCACCATAGACTTTCATTTGTTTGACAGATGATGATGATGAGGAAGCCAAGGAATGGATGCCAGGATGTTGCACAAAAATCAGCCTTTACGGATTAGTCAGGGGAGTATCTCATAACCTTTACTTTTGTTTTTTTTTTTTTATTCCTTGGATGTGTATGATGTGACATTGGGGACAATGTCATTTTAAGTTTGGGGGTAGGAAATAGACATAAAGCTTGGTTTAAGGGTATATCGGCTGGAAACCAGAACCCGCCTTAAAAACGCCTAGCAAGACTTGGCAACCTCTGGTATAACAATGCCACGTACACCTTAAACGGAAAAAAAAAAAAAAAAAAAAAAACTTTAGTTATTTTATTTAGTTTGATTGTTTTTGCCGATGATGAATTGCATAAGTCTATGATGAAACTTGAATTGTTGGGATATTATTCTTGGAAAATGTTAAGCATTGCTTCAAGTTTAGGTTTATTGACTGAATTTTGATTGAGGTTTGTTGAGTGGTTCAACCACCATTTTCATTTTTTCGGCATGCTTAGAAACATTTTATGTGGTTAGGTGAAGTTTGATAATGTTGGTGGACTCTAGAACCTAGTAGAGAAGTGCTTGAGGCGAAATTCTAGGATTAGACATTGTTGAGGAAATGATTTAGGCATTTTTTTTGGAACGTTTGAGCCTTTCCAGCTGACCCATAAATGAATCTTTCCCTAGTCACCCATTTGAGCCTTATGAGATTATCATTGCCTTATTTTCCTTGCAAACCAAAAATTGTCCAATCCCTATACCCTAAACACTTTATCATACCCTTTAGGAGAATTATGGACCAAATGTATGACACAAAAGAGCTTTGAGAGGTGTGTGAATAAGTGATGGACCAAAATCTTAAGTTTGGGGGTTGCAAAAAAGGGCACGAAGAAGGGGCAGTAGACCTCAATGGTGTTGCAAATAATTGTTATTGTAAATATTTATATTTGAAAAAAAAAAAAAAAAGAAAGAAAGAGAAGAAGAAGAAGAAAAAAAAGAATTGCTTTAGTTCAATTCAAAATCAAAAAATAAGAAATGCATAAGTTTGAGGGTTGTAAAATGGTTGACACTTTGATTGGTGGTTGAGAAAGAAAGTGGAGATTGATGTAGCTCTTAGTGTTTGCATGAGGAAAACCGAGTTCTCTTACTTTGTTTATCCTATCATTTTCCTTGGAGCTCACTCGAGCCTAACGTTACAAGCTTGCAAAGACCTTTTGATCCTTAGCGATGTCTAGTCCACATTAGTGGAGAGTAGTTTGATACTTAGGCTTATGGAGTCTGCCACCATTTGATAAACTTTACATTTCTGCATAAAATAATCCGGGAAGTCGGAATGTGAACTGAAGTGGGGATCACCTACTCGGGGGATCAATAGAGAAAGATAGTCGATGCAACTTATAACTTCTTGGAGTGTTGAACATTTTCTACTAATAATTTTTCAACAACCTTAGATACTGGTATAAATTCTAGGCAATTCTTGTGTTGAGTTTGAGCCTAATTTTTTTTTGTTCATTTTTAGTTTTGTTGTTTTGTGTTTTTTGTTGTTTGTTGCTTTTCTTCCTTTGAGTTTTTATTCCTTTTTGCTCGAGGACGAGCAAATCTTAAGTTTGGGGGTAGTTGATGTTTATTTTATACTATGATTTTGCATTGAATTTTGATAGGATTTAGGATACTTTTCATACAATTTGGGCCATAATTGCTACCTAATTCTATTAATTTGTCTTTGTAGGCCTAAACGATGATTTTTAGCATAAATGACAGTTTTGAGCGTAAATTGTGTAACTTGAGCTTGAAAACTCGGAATAACCTGAATTTAGAAGCTTTGGAAAGCTAAGAAGAAGAGCTACAACGTTCATGTTTTGGGTTTTTCCTAATTCTGACTGGACAAAGGTGAAAACTTGGCTTGAAGTCGTGAAAAGGACGCTGGGAACTGAAGAAAAACGTCTTTGGACGTGCTTCAGTATTTCTGCCATAACTTGAGCTGTAGACCTCGGATTGTGCTGATTCTTGAACGACCAGAAAGATAATTAAAAGGGCTACAATTCATATGTTTGACACTTTTCCAGATTCTAACTATATCATGCTCAAATTGGGTCTGTAAGTCTTCGCCGGCGAGGAAAAATCTTCGCCGGCGAAATCTGCGTCAGATGCAAAAATAAAACGACGCGTTTTGGCTTGCTAGGGCTTCGTCCTTAAGTGAGAGAGGTATAAATTAGAGCGAAAAGGAAGAGAAAAGGGGCTTGGTTCGTGATTTGGGAGGCAGCTCATGGAAGGAGAAGATTATTGAAGATTTGGGCTTCAAATTAGAGAAGATTTCTCCATCTTTTGCTTGCTTTTCAATGATGAATCTTGATTCAGTTTGTTTTTTGTTGTTTTATTTCGTTTTTTAGTATGAACTGAGTTGTTTAGCTAGGGTTTGATGTAATCTTGATACAATGATTCAAATTTATATGGATTGAATTACTTTGAGTTTTAATTTCATGATTGAGTGTTTATCTCTTTGTTTAATGTCTTTTGGATGCTTGATCACCATTCAAATGTGTGTTGTTCACAATGAGACTGAGAAGTGATTTGTGATTGTGCCTCTTGGGATAAATACCATAGATTAGCAAACGCTAGAGATAGGTTTAGCGATCTATGAAATCTAGATAGAATTCCACAAAGCTTAAAATCCTTTGAACTATTAATCTTCATTTTGTTGGGTGCGGAAGCTTAATAGGGATAAGTAGGGAAATGTAGCATGAGAATGTATGTTTTACAACTTAGGGAATTCGATTTTCAATCAAGGAATTAGAACTTGGGTAATAGATTCTATGATTTGGGTTAGCGTATTTAGGTGAATTCAACACCCTAGCATTTGTTTTAGAATTGTTTAATTAGTTAAGTTGTTGGGTTTTGCATTTGTATTTAGTTTGTTAATCTTCCATCAATCCAATTTATTGTTGCTTCAATTAGGACGTAAACTAGAAAAATCGGTAATTAGTAACACTATCCTCGTGGGAACGATACTCACTCATCACTTTATTACTTTTTGCGACTAGTATACTTGCTATTTTTGCATGTTGTAGTAAACACGCATCAGCTTTCATAATTTAGTTTTGAATATTTAGAAATTTTTGTTTTAGTTTTACGTTTAATTTTCTCTCATTGATCCAAACAAATTCGATTGCTCCAACTTGAAAACAGTAGAAAACTGAGTGCTTAGCAACCAATCCTCGTGGGAACGATACTCACTCATCACTTTATTACTTTGTGCGACTAGTGCACTTGCTATTTATGCATGTTGTAGTTTCAACGCATCAGTTGCAGCCTGATGTGGTGACGTTTACTACAATGATAAGTGGGCTTTGTGATAGTCCGAGAATTATACTGTTTTTATTAGGCTTTTAGGCCGGATTTTAGATACTTCTTAGTTCATTTATGCCTGAATTGCTACTTAATTCTTTATATTTTGTGTTTCAGGCCAAAATGGACATTTTGAGCAAATAATAAGCGAATTGGAGCTTCTGGACTCAGAAGTTGGGAGAGTTTTGAAGCAGAGTAAAGCACTATGAAGCTTGTTTCCATAGGAGAGCATCGAAGATCAAAGATTCAAGCAAAGAAGCAAGCGGAAGGCAATTCTGTAATTTTAGAATTTTTCATGAAGATTCGGCGCGGCGAAGTTTGTTCTTCATCATGGCAAAATGAGTCACGCACAAGAGTTACCTTTTACTTGGTCGCCGTGGCGAAGTCTGCAGTTTTTAGTTTCTTTAAAACGCACAGTTTCAATTTTAGGCAAAGTCTTAGGTTTTTGGGCGAAGTATAAAAGGAAAACTTTACCATTTTGAGAGGAAGTTCATGTTTTCCTTAGTTTAGGGCAGCTTTTTCATCTTCTTAGTTTAGATTTGACGAATTTGTGTTGAAAAGTGAGAAGATTTGGGATTGAATCTGGTGGATTCTTCAACTAGGGGAGATCTCTTGTCTTTTCTCTCTTTTTAATATGTTGAACTTTGTGTTTGTTGTTTTTCTTGTTTATTTTATTGATTTAGCTATGAACTAACCCATTTTGGGTAAGGGTTTTGATGTAGTTCGGATTCTCATGGATTAAGCAATTGATTCTTTTTATTTTCATATGCTATTGAAATGATTGTGGGGTTATTCTGATTTTAATGCTTTTAATTGATGAACATGATGAGACTGAGAAATGAGTCATGTTAAGCTTCTTGTGTAATCACCATTGTAGTATTAAATGCTTGAGATAGATTTAAGAATCAATGAAATCAATCTAGGATTCTAGGTGCTTAATGAGCTTAGAACTATTAATCTTCAAATTGTTGGGTGTGGAAGTTTAATAGGGAAAAGTAGGAAAACATAGCCTGAGAAGGTATGTTTACAATTTAGAGAATTCGATTTAAAATCAATGCAAGTGAATATGGAAATAGCATAATATGTAGGTTTAATCCATAGCGTCCGAATGAAGTCAAAACCCTACCCGTTTGTTTAAATTGATATTACCTTGTTTTAAATCTTGCTTTTATAATTTAGTTTTGAATATTTAGAAATTTTCTGTTTTAGTTTTGAGTTTTATTTTCTCCCATTAATCCAAACAGTTTCGATTGCTTTAACTTGAAAACAGTAGAAAACTTAGTGCTTGGCAACCAATCCTTGTGGGAACGATACTCACTCATCACTTTATTACTTTGTGCAACTAGTGCACTTGCTATTTATGCATGTTGTAGTAACAACGCATCAAGTTTTTTACGCCGTTGTGGGGGATTGAGTTTTGTGTTACCATTAAAATTTTCTTGTGTTAGCTAGATTGGAGTTTTATTTTTGATTAATAGTTGTTTGCTTAAATTTTGTTAGTCTTTTAGGTTGGTGTGATCTCATTTTTTTTTCTATTTTTCTGTGTAGTTTATGCGAAGAGCAAGACGTCAGCCAGTGGTTCCTATTGATCCTGAGATTGAAAGAACCACTCAAAGACTTAACAGAGAAATAAGAGAAAGAGAGGCTGTAGTTGAACCAGAAGTCATAATTGTAGAGATGGCAAAGAATATAACACTAAGGGAGTTTTCAGTCCCCTCAGTGGATGGAAGTGGGTTGAGTATTACTAGACCAGCAGTACAAGCCAATAACTTTCAGATTAAGCCGACAATCATCCAGATGATCTAGCAGTCGGTATAGTTCAAGGGAGATTTGAAGGAAGATCCAAATCTACACATTGCTAATTTTTTTGGAGATTTGTGATACTTTCAAGTCAAACGGAGTGTCAGATGATGCCATCAGATTGAGACTATTCCCATTTTCATTGAAGGATAAAGCTAAGGGGTGATTAATGGCATTACCAATAGGAACGATTACAACATGGAACGATTTAGCACTGAAGTTCCTGACCAAATTCTTTCTTCCAGCAAAATCGGCAAAGCTGAGAAATGATATCACATCGTTTCTACAGGAAGAGTCGAAATCATTGTATGAGGCTTGGGAGAGATACAAAGAATTATTGAGAAGGTGTCCACATCATGGTTTGGCAGTTTGGATGCAAGTCCAAACATTATATAACGGATTGATGGTGAATGTGCAAACTGTGGTGGATGCAGCCTCGGGAGGAGCACTACAGAATAAGACTCCGGAAGAAGCTCATGAGTTGCTTAAGGTTCTGGCAAGCAACAATTACCGAAGACCTAATGAGAGGGTGCAACCGAAGAAATCTATGGGTCTTCATGAAATTGATGCTTATACAACCATTTCAGCCCAACTAACAGCACTTCAGAAACAGTTGGGAAGTATGCAGGTAAACGCTATTCAAACACCTCAACTAACTTGTGAGTTTTGTGCAGGTAATCATGTGAGCAGTGACTGTCAAGTGGGGAATATGTTTGCTTCAACATCATCATCGGAGCAGGTTAACTATTTGGTAGGGAATCAAAGGCAACCAAACAATCCGTACTCCAACGCATATAATCCTGGTTGGAGGAATTATCCGAACCTATCTTAGGGCAATCAGAACCAGCAAAATAATCAATGGAACCAAAGAGCATTGCCAACTAACCAAACAAGGGTGAATAATCAACCAGGAGACCCAAGAGTGACAAAATTGGAGGACATGTTTGGGAAGTTTATGCAAGAGACCATAGGTTTTATGAATGAGACAAGAACGAATTTCATGAATCAAGGGGTGTCCATTCGGAACTTGGAGGTACAGATGGGGCAATTGGCTGAAAAGCTAAATGAGAGACCACAGGGGGTCCCTACCAAGCAACACAGTGACTAACCCACAAGAGCAAGTGAACGCAATAACTTTGAGAGGTGGGACAGTTTTGGAAGAGGTGGAACAATCAAGGAAAGAAAAAAGCCCACCAAAAGAAAAGGAAGATTCTGATGAGGATGATGATGAAGAAATCATTGCTGAAGAGAAACCACCTAGTCCTAGGGAAGATAAGCGGAAGCGAGAAGAGAGTCAAAATAGAAGGAAAGAGAAATTGCCATTCCCCGAGATACCACCAGAGTTGGCACATCACACTTCACCCATGCCTTTTCCTCAGAGGCTCATAAAAGAAAAACAGGATAAGCAATTCATTAAATTTCTTGATGTATTTAAAAAACTGCATATTAACATTCATTTTACAGATGCGTTACAACAGATGCCAAGCTATGCAAAATTTCTAGAGGAGATTTTATCAAACAAAAGGAAGTTAGAAGATAAGGAAATAGTGATGCTCACGGAGGAGTGCAATGCCATTCTCCAGAAGAAGCTACCCCCGAAACTCAAAGATCTAGGGAGTTTTACTATTCCTTGTGTTATACGAGACATTACTTTTAATAGAGTTTTATGTGATTTAGGTGCAAGCATAAATCTTATGCCTTTTTCTGTTTTCAAGAAATTAGGAATTGGTGAAGTGAAGCCGACAACCATATGCTTGCAGTGTAATGACTTCTTTCTACTATCATATTCATACAGTATATTATTAAAAATACAAGTATACTTATCAAAATTGTTGGGCCCAAAAAATTTCTTTACTTAATAGATACATTCTTTACATAGTACAATATCATTTGTACACAAAGACTCTCAAAACAATGGACAATGTAGCCAAGTCTCCCCGCTTGCCGATGTCCATCCAACCAAGTCCTCACCTATGTCTTGCAAAAACATAGAAAACAATAGGGTGAGCACAAAGATGCTCAGTAAGTAAATCCTCTACTCCACTATCCCCGTGTGCAACATCTACTGAAAACTAGTACAATGCATGCATAATAACAATAGAAAATTGGGCCCAAAGTTTTCTTTTTATTACAATTCATGTGTCTTTTATACATAAAGAGTACTGTTTACAAAATGTATTTTAAAAGACAAAACAGGGGAACAGCGTAGCTATTGCTCCTCGCTTGCCGACGCCCCTCCAACCGCATCAACACCTAGAACCTGCATCCACAAAGGAAAATAACAGGGGTGAGCACAAATAATGCTCAGTAAGTAAAACCCTCTAACTGTCTGTCCCCGTGTGTGACTCTTAATTCTTTCCTTTTTTTCTAATTCTGTTTCTACTAAATACCATAACCTCATCTTACCGGAGGTACGGCCGGATGGCGTTCACACAGCACCATCTCACTCTCCATAACTATCGGGTGGAATTCACACAGTACCAACCCGTTCTTAGTGACTACCAAGTGGGGATCACAAAGCTCCTACTCGGTTTTCCTAACTATCGGGTGGAGACCACTTAGCACCTACCCGTTCCTCATGACTTTTGGGTAACGATCACCAAGCATTAACCCGTCTCTAGTCACTGTCGGGTGATGATCACAAAGCATCAACCCGCTTCTACTAAATGTTGGATGATGATCACAAAGCATCAACCCACTTATCTAATAACTAATCGGGTAGTGATCACAAAGCATCTACCCCATTTCTAGTACTCATTGGGTGACGATCACAAAGCATCGACCCATCTCTAAGGGCTATTCGGGTGATGATCACAAAGCATCATTCCGATTCTCATAACGGTCGGGTGATGATCACAAAGCATCATCCCTAACTATACTACTCTTCTAATTCATTCTATTGTAGCATTTTTCAATGCTCTCTACCCTTAGAGTAATTGTACACACTAAGCTCTCTACTCATAGAGTAATTGCATACACAATTTTCCTACACTTTCTTAGGTCACTTTTCCATGTACAACTAGTGCCTATGGATGGTTCATCTTTACCAATGCACTTATGAGATGCCAACATGCAATGTTGCAAGAATTAAGGTTCATTACTCACACTCAAACCTCTATTAGGCATTTCATCAAACAACTCATGTGCACTATAAAACTCTATCATAGCCATGATTCTAAAACTTTTCCTAACCATCCAGAATGGGGAAAAACCCCTTCACAAAGCCATAATAACCTGTCAAACAAAACACTTCCAAAAAGGGTTCCATAACACCCCTTCAAATCCATCTCAACTACCTTGCCAATCCAACAACCCATTTCTCATATTTGCAATGAATAAACAACCACAAGGCATAGAAATCTCTATTTAATCCTTTATACATGACATATTACATGTACATCACATACATACATCAAGTCTATCAAAACCATAATCAAGAAATTTCATAAATCTCAACTTGGGTTGGGTTTTACTTACCTTGTTATGGAGAGACTTCACCAACTCTTCCTTTCACTTGTTTAGCTTGACTTTCCCTCTAATCTTAACCAAAAGAATGAAAACCCTCAAATACCAAAATGAACTAAAACTCACAAATCACACAACTTAAGGAGAAATCCTTACCTTAGGAAGCCTTAGGTTACTATTCCACCCCAAATCACTTCAAAACCCCTTGGAATACCTTGATCAAAAGAAGAGAGAAGTTGAGAGGAGTAAAGATGGGAAGTTGCGTTTGAGAAGAAGAAATGAGGGGTTTCTATAACGCCCCACATGAGGTACGTTGTTATTGTTTCCTCTTTCGCCCTTAATCGAGTTGGTTTTTGTTATTATTGTTTGTTTGAGTGTTATGTTGAATGTTTGCCCTGAAATTTGGTTGAAAACCGAAGAATTTTAGTGTACCAAGCTTAGCCGGGGCGAAGAAGAATCTTCGCCGCGGCGAAGATGTGTTGAAACCATGGGGAAACTCTCTGGACAGTTTCGCCGCGGCGACAGGCTGTTTAAATTGTTTGTTGAGTTTTAGATATTTTCTTCCCTAAGGGCAATTTGACCTTTCTACCCCTAATTAGTAGGAAAAGTGGGGAGTTAATTGTAAGGAATTTTCATGGAGAATATGTTGATATAGGGGTGAGTTTGTAATGAATCAAAGGATATGGATGGAATTCCCAAAGAAGAATAAGGGCAAAATGGGAATGAGTGTGTTTATATTTCACTAAAAGGAAATAGAATCAAAGAAACCCCTCATTTCTTTTTCTCAAACGCAACTTCCCATCTTTACTCCTCTCAACTTCTCTCTTCTTTTGATCAAGGTTTTCCAAGGGGTTTTGAAGTGATTTTGGGGTGGAAAAGTAACCTAAGGCTTCCTAAGGTAAGGATTTCTCCTTAAGTTGTATGATTTGTGAGTTTTAGTTCATTTTGGTATTTGAGGGTTTTCATTCTTTTGGTTAAGATTAGAGGAAAAGTCAAGCTAAACAAGTGAAAGGAAAAGTTGGTGAAGTCTCTCCATAACAAGGTAAGTAAAATCCAACCCAAGTTGAGATTTATGAAATTTCTTGATTAGGGTTTTGATAGACTTGATGTATGTATGTGATGTGCATGTAATATGTCATGTATGAAGGATTAAATAGAGATTTCTATGCCTTGTGATTGTTTATTCATTGCAAATATGAGAAATGGGTTGTTGGATTGGCAAGGTAGTTGAGATGGATTTGAAGGGGTGTTATGGAACCCTTTTTGGAAGTGTTTTGTTTGACAGGTTATTATGGCTTTGTGAAGGGGTTTTTCCCCATTTTGGATGGTTAGGAAAAGTTTTAGAATCATGGCTATGATAGAGTTTTATAGTGCACATGAGTTGTTTGATGAAATGCCTAATAGAGGTTTGAGTGTGAGTAATGAACCTTAATTCTTGCAACATTGCATGTTGGCATCTCATAAGTGCATTGGTGAAGATGAACCATCCATAGGCACTAGTTGTACATGGAAAAGTGACCTAAGAAAGTGTAAGGAAATGGTGTATGCAATTACCCTATGAGTAGAGAGCTTAGTGGGTAAAATTACTCTAAGGGTAGAGAGCATTGAAAAATGCTACAATAGAATGAATTAGAAGAGTAGTATAGTTGGGATGATGCTTTGTGATCATCACCCGACCGTTATGGGAATCGGATTGATGCTTTGTGATCATCATCCGAATAGCCCTTAGAGAGATGGGTCGATGCTTTGTGATCGTCACCCAATGAGTAATAGAAATGGGGTAGATGCTTTGTGATCACTATCCGATTAGTTATTAGATAAGTGGGTTGATGCTTTGTGATCATCATCCAACAGTTAGTGGAAGCGGGTTGATGCTTTGTGATCATCACTCGACAGTGACTAGAGACGGGTTAATGCTTGGTGATCGTTACCCAAAAGTCATGAGGAACGGGTAGGTGCTAAGTGGTCTCCACCCGATAGTTAGGAAAACCGAGTAGGAGCTTTGTGATCCCCACTTGGTAGTCACTAAGAACGGGTTGGTACTATGTGAATTCCACCCGATAGTTTTGGAGAGTGAGATGGTGCTGTGTGAACGCCATCCGGCCGTACCTCCGGTAAGATGAGGTCATGGTATTTAGTAGAAACAGAAATAGAAACAGAATTAGAAAAGGAAAGAATTAAGAGTCACACACGGGGACAGACAGTTAGAGGGTTTTACTTACTGAGCATTATTTGTGCTCACCCCGTTATTTTCCTTTATGGATGCAGGTTCTAGGTATTGATGCGGTTGGAGGGGCGTCGCAGCGAGGAGCAATAGCTACACTGTTCCCCTGTTTCGTCTTTTAAAAATACATTTTGTAAACAGTACTTTATGTATAAAAGACACATGAATTGTAATGAAAAGAAAACTTTGGGCCCAATTTTCTATTGTTATTATGCATGCATTGTACTAGTTTTCAGTAGATGTTACAGTTTCTTTGATTCTAATTCCTTTTAATGAAATATAAACACACTCATTCCCATTTTGCCCTTATTCTTCTTTGGGAATTCCATCCATATCCTTTGATTCATTACAAACTCACCCCTATATCAACATATTCTCCATGAAAATTTCTTACAATTAACTCCCCACTTTTCCTGCTAATTAGGGGTAGAAAGGTCAAATTGCCCTTAGGGAAGAAAATATCTAAAACTCAACAAACAATTTAATCGGCCCGTCGCCGCGGCGAAGAAACTGCCGCGCGCTGTCAGAGTTTCCCGTGGTTTCAACACATCTTCACCGCGGTAAGATTCTTCGCCCTGGAAGCTTGGTACACTAAAATTCTTCGGTTTTCAACCAATTTCAGGGCAAACATTCAACATAACATTCAATCAACCAATATTACCAAAAACCAATTCAAATAAGAGCAAAAGAAGAGACAATAACTACGTACCTCAAGTGGGGCGTTACAATTCTCCCCCCCTTAAAAGAATTTCGTCCCCGAAATTCATGCAAATAACTCTGGGAAACGATTCTGCATGTCTCGTTCTACTTCCCAAGTGGCCTCTTCCACTTTGTGATTCCTCCAAAGGACCTTCACTAGCGGAACACTCTTGTTCCGAAGTTCTTTAACCCTTCGATCTAAAATCTGAACTGGACGTTCTTCATATACTAGATTCTCTGCTACTTCAACGTCCTTCTATGCTCAGGATGTGGAGGGGATCACTTACATACTTCCGTAGCATCGAGACATGGAAGACATCATGCACCCTGTCCATGCTAGGTGGTAGTGCCAATCTGTAAGCCACCATTTCCTACTCGTTGCAAGATCTCAAAAGGACCTACATACCTCGGTGCTAACTTCCCTTTGGTTCCAAAGCGCATTACCCCCTTGTAGGGGGAAACTTTCAGAAACACTTTGTCGCCCACTTGGAATTCTACCTTTTTCCTCTTCAAGTCGGCATAACTCTTCTGTCGATCTTGGGCTTGTTTCATTCTATTTCGGACTAACTTCACATCTTCTACTAGCTTCTGAGTCATCTCTGGCCCAAGAGCGGTACTCAACTCATCTCTCCTACTTCATCCCAATGAAGCGGAGACCTACACCGTCTACCATACAAAGCCTCGTAAGGCGCCATTTTAATTGTAGACTGATAACTGTTGTTGTAGGCAAATTCCACTAATGGTAACATCTCATGCCAGGATACTCTATAATCCATGCAACAGGCTCTCAACATATCCTCGAGCACCTGATTCGTTCTCTCGGTTTGGCCATCTGTCTGAGGATGGTAGGCAGTACTGAATGCTAAACGGGTACCCAAACTCCTCTGTAAACTTGTCCAGAAGGCTGAAACAAATCTGGAATCTCTATCTGATACTATAGTCTTGGGCACACCATACAATCTGACTATCTCCTTGAGGTAAGTCTGAGCCAACTGATCTGTAGTGGTACTTTCCTTTATTGGAAGAAAATGGGCTGACTTGGTTAACCTATCCACAATCACCCATATAGCATTATATCCTTTCTGCACTCTGGGAGGCCTGTGATAAAATCCATTGAAATGCTCTCCCATTTCCACTCTGGAATACTCAATGGTTGAAGCAACCCTGACGGTCGTTGATGTTCTGCTTTCACCTGCTGGCAAGTTAGACATTTAGCCACAAACTCTGCAATGTCTTTCTTCATACCTGACCACCAATAGCCTTTCTTAATATCCTGATACATCTTGGTTGCTCCCGGATGAGCGGTGTACGGTGTGTCATGAGCCTCCATAAGAATTTTCTGTTTTAACTCCTCATTTGGAGGAATGCACAACCGATTTCTGAAATAGAGGACACCATCTCTAACAAAGAACTCTGTTGTCTTGCCCTCACGCACTTGCTGAACTGTCTTCTGGCACCACTCATCGGCCATTTGCTTTTCTCTAATTTCCTCTAGTAAAGAGGACTGTACCACTAGGCTGGCAATTCTTCCTGGAACCACTTCAATCTGCTCCTTAGATAATTCTTCTATTAACTCTTTCTGCCTGGTAAGCCGGAAAACATGGGCTTTTCTACTCAAAGCATCGGCTACTACATTGGCTTTCCCTGGTTGATATTTGATCTCACAATCATAATCCTTAACCAGTTCTAACCATCTCCTTTGCCTCATATTCAACTCCTTTTGGGTGAAGAAGTACTTTAAGCTCTTATGGTCGGTGTAGATATTACTCTTCACACCATACAGGTAATGCCTCCAAATCTTTAAGGCAAAGACCACAGCTGCTAATTCTAAGTCATGCGTAGGGTATCTGGTCTCGTACTCTTTCAATTGACGAGAAGCATAAGCTATAACCCTACCTAACTGCATCAGCACGACACCAAGTCCCTGCAGAGAGGCGTCGGTATAAATGTCATAATCTACACCCTCCTGCGGTAACACTAGTACAGGAGCTGATGTTAATCTCTTCTTCAACTCTTGGAAGCTTTCTTCACATGCTGCTAACCAAACAAAAAGAGTTTTCTGCTTAGTAAGAGCTGTCAACGGTTTAGCCAACTGGGCGAATCCCGCTACAAATAGCCGGTAGTAACCTACTAAGCCTAAGAAACTCCTAATTTCTTTCACTGTTCTCGGCTCCTGCCATTCCTAGGATTGCCTGCACTTTACTCAGATCTACCGAAATCCCTTCCTTTGACACGGTATGACCCAGGAATATCACTTGGTTCAGCCAAAACTCACACTTGAAAAATTTAGCACACAACTTCTTTTCTCTCAGCCGTTGCAATACTAATCCCAAGTGTTTCTCATGATCTTCTCTAGACTTTGAGTAAATCAGAATGTCGTCGATGAAGACAACAATGAACTGATCCAAATACTCATGGAATACCCTGTTCATCAAGTCCATAAAAACTGCTGGGGCATTAGTCAAGCCAAAAGGCATCACTACATATTCATAATGCCCATATCTGGTACGAAAGGCCGTTTTAGCCACATCTTGATCAGCCACTTTTGCTTGATGGTACCCAGACCTCAAATCAATTTTGGAGAACACTGCCGCTCCTTTCAACTGATCAAAAAGGTCATCTATCCGGGGTAGCGGGTACTTATTCTTCACTGTAACTTTATTTAACTCCCTATAATCAATACACATCCTTAGTGATCCATCCTTCTTTTTCACAAACAGATTGAGCTCCCCAAGGGAATGACTTGGCCTGGATAAAGCCTTTATCTAAAAGCTCTTGGAGTTGCTTCTTTAATTCTTGGAGCTCAGCTAGGGCCATTCGATAAGGGGCTTTAGATATTGGTGCTGTCCCGGGTGCTAGTTCGATACTAAATTCTACCTCCCTCTCTGGAGGCAAACCCGGTAACTCTTCCGAAAATACGCTAGGAAGTCTCGAACTACTGGCACCCTCTGAATCTCTAACTGTGGAACATCACCACTCTGCACTACATGGGCAATATACCCCGAACACCCCTTTCTCAACATCTTCTTGGCTTTCACACTACTAATCAGCATGCTCAACTGATGACCTTCTCCAAAACTAAACTTATCTCCACTATCGAGGTTAAACCTCGCCTTCTTTTTCCGACAGTCAATCTCTACTCCATATCTCCCTAGGAAGTCCATGCCCAGAATCACATCAAAATCGGGCATATAAAAAACTATTAAGTCAACGGTTAACTCTCTACCCTGGATCACTAAGGACTCTCTTAACAAAATCTCTTGAGTCACGACACTAACCCTATCGGGTAGTTCTATCTTAATGGGTTGTGTCGTTCTAGTAGGTTTCAAACCTAATCTCTCAAGCATCCCATAAGATATAAACGAATGGGTAGCACCAGAATCAATTAAAGCATATAAAGGGACCGCATGAAATAATAACTCCCGACAAGAACGGCGGATGGATCGGCCTCTGCTTCCCCGTGCCACAAGAAAACTCGCATTCGTAGTACCTCCCCGAACCTCCCGAGTGGTTGGTGGAAGAGGAGCTTTACAATCTCTCATCATGTGCCCCGCCTCGCACCTATAGCACACTCTCGATCCCCTCGACACTCTCCCGGGTGATTCTTCCCACATTTAGGGCAAGGAGGAAACCCTTCCGTCCGAGGTCGCTTATTCTTCCACTCCTTTCTATTCTGTCTATACTGAAACTTCTTCTTCGATTCTTCATTTCTTTGCCTCTTACACCCTCATGCTTCTCTCCCTGGGGAGTAGAGGGTAGCTCCTTTGGTCCTCCTGTCGAGGATCCTACGGGGGAGATTTTATTCTCAAAAATCTCCGCCTTCATTGCCCGCCTCAAAGCCTCACTATAATTCCGAGGAGGGTTGGAGCTTGTCATTATATCCTGGGCTATCTCCGGCTTCAACCCATGCACAAACTTATCCCTTCTCAAGGCCGGAGTACTAACTATTCCCGGTGCAAACCTTGCAAGGGCGTTGAATTTCACTGAGTACTCCTTCACAACACTAGTCCCTTGCTGTAAACTGATAAATTCTTGGACCTTCTCATGAACTTGGTCCTCTGTTCTATACTCAACCTCAAACTCTTGCCTAAACTCTTCCCACGTCATTACTGTCGTGTCATGAGTTTCTTCCATTAATTCCCACCAAATTCGGGCATCATCCCGAAACAAGAAACTCGCATACCGGATCTTCTCCCGGTCTGACATGGGAAATAAACCCGTGGCTCGTTCTACTGACCCAAGCCACTCTTCTGCTATCACTGGATCTGTAGTACCCTTAAACTCTGAGGGTTGATGCTGACTGGAAAGACCGTAAATTGGTTCCACTGTTCGCTACTGAGGGAGGTACCGTTTGCCCTCTTTCGACAGGCGTAACTGGCGGTGTATGTACGGGGGGTACAACTCTCCCCTGAGTTTCAGCCATAACTTGCTGTATAATTCCCCGGATTCTAGCTTCATCCAAGGGAGGGCGAGACTCGTGGGTTAGAAGGTTCTCCTTCATTCACCACACCTTTGCCGCAATTTCGATAACTACGCCTCATCTACAAAAGGATCACACTAATGAACTCAAGAAACAATTACTGTAAGGAAAGAATTACTCACACGGTCGGTTAGAGGACATCGTGGCGATGAGAATAGTACACCTGCTTCAATCCCCAAAATCTTTGCTCTGATACCAAAAATGTAACATCTACTGAAAACTAGTACAATGCATGCATAATAACAATAGAAAATTGGGCCCAAAGTTTTCTTTTTATTACAATTCATGTGTCTTTTATACATAAAGAGTACTGTTTACAAAATGTATTTTAAAAGACAAAACAGGTGAACAGTAGCTATTGCTCCTCGCTTGCCGACGCCCCTCCAACCGCATCAACACCTAGAACCCTCCGCATCCACAAAGGAAAATAACGGGGTGAGCACAAATAATGCTCATAAGCAAAACCCTCTAACCTGCCTCTCGTGTGTGACTCTTAATTCTTTCCTTTTTTTCTAATTCTGTTTCTATTTCTGTTTCTACTAAATACCATGACCTCATCTTATCGGAGGTACGGCCGGATGGCATTCACACAGCACCATCTCACTCTCCATAACTATCGGGTGGAATTCACACAGTACCAACCCATTCTTAGTGACTACCGAGTGGGGATCACAAAGCTCCTACTCGGTTTTCCTAACTATCGGGTGGAGACCACTTAGCACCTACCCGTTCCTCATGACTTTTGGGTAATGATCACCAAGCATTAACCCGTCTCTAGTCACCGCTGATCAAAGCCATGGGTGATGATCACAAAGCATCAACCCGCTTCTACTAAATGTTGGATGATGATCACAAAGCATCAACCCACTTACCTAATAACTAATCGGGTAGTGATCACAAAACATCTACCCCATTTCTAGTACTCATTGGGTGACAATCACAAAGCATCGACCCATCTCGGCTATTCGGGTGATGATCACAAAGCATCATTCCGATTCTCATAACGGTCGGGTGATGATCACAAAGCATCATCCCAACTATACTACTCTTCTAATTCATTCTATTGTAGCATTTTTCAATGCTCTCTACCCTTAGAGTAATTGTACACACTAAGCTCTCTACTCATAGAGTAATTGCATACACAATTTTCCTACACTTTCTTAGGTCACTTTTCCATGTACAACTAGTGCTTATGGATGGTTCATCTTCACCAATGCACTTATGAGATGCCAACATGCAATGTTGCAAGAATTAAGGTTCATTACTCACACTCAAACCTCTATTAGGCATTTCATCAAACAACTCATGTGCACTATAAAACTCTATCATAGCCATGATTCTAAAACTTTTCCTAACCATCCAGAATGGGGAAAAACCCCTTCACAAAGCCATAATAACCTGTCAAACAAAACACTTCCAAAAAGGGTTCCATAACACCCCTTCAAATCCATCTCAACTACCTTGCCAATCCAACAACCCATTTCTCATATTTGCAATGAATAAACAACCACAAGGCATAGAAATCTCTATTTAATCCTTTATACATGACATATTACATGTACATCACATACATACATCAAGTCTATCAAAACCCTAATCAAGAAATTTCATAAATCTCAACTTGGGTTGGGTTTTACTTACCTTGTTATGGAGAGACTTCACCAACTCTTCCTTTCACTTGTTTAGCTTGACTTTCCCTCTAATCTTAACCAAAAGAATGAAAACCCTCAAATACCAAAATGAACTAAAACTCACAAATCACACAACTTAAGGAGAAATCCTTACCTTAGGAAGCCTTAGGTTACTATTCCACCAAATCACTTCAAAAACCCCTTGGAATACCTTGATCAAAAGAAGAGAGAAGTTGAGAGGAGTAAAGATGGGAAGTTGCGTTTGAGAAGAAGAAATGAGGGGTTTCTTTGATTCTAATTCCTTTTAATGAAATATAAACACACTCATTCCCATTTTGCCCTTATTCTTCTTTGGGAATTCCATCCATATCCTTTGATTCATTACAAACTCACCCCTATATCAACATATTCTGCATGAAAATTCCTTACAATTAACTCCCCACTTTTCCTGCTAATTAGGGGTAGAAAGGTCAAATTGCCCTTAGGGAAGAAAATATATAAAACTCAACAAACAATTTAATCGGCTCGTCGCCGCGGCGAAGAAACTGTCCGCCGCGACTAAACCTGCCCAGAGTTTCCCCGTGGTTTCAACACATCTTCGCCGCGGTGAAGATTCTTCTTCGCCCCGGCGAAGCTTGGTACACTAAAATTCTTCGGTTTTCAACCAATTTCAGGGCAAACATTCAACATAACATTCAATCAACCAATATTACCAAAAACCAATTCAAATAAGAGCAAAAGAAGAGACAATAACTACGTACCTCAAGTGGGGCGTTACACCGTGTATCACTCTTCAATTCTTTCCTTACTCTTGTCACTTACTCTTATTTAATCTCTCTTGTTCTTTCTCTGTTTCTAGTTTTCACTGTTCTTTTCTTTCTTTCTATTCTTTCTTTCTCTCGGCTCTTTCTTTCTTTTTGCTCTTTCTTTCTCTCTATTCACATCACCCATGAGGGATATCATGATAACATGCATGGATGAGACACATATGCACTAATGCAAAGCAATGCATTTTCTCTCTTTTCTTTGCTTTCTATTCTTTTCTTATTCTTTTCTCACGTTTTCTCATTCTTATTCTTTTTTATTCTTTCTTATTCTTATTCTTTCTATTATTCTTTGCCGATCGGTCTTGGTTGATGCATGGATTCGAACCCTTGGCCATGTGAGTGTACTCTCTCTCGTGTATAGCCCTTATCCGCATGTATTCTCACGGGCTATACGAATTCTTTTTCTCATTCTCATTCCGCTCTCTCACGGCGGAGACCGCTCTCTTGCGGTGGTTTACATGTAGGTAATTCTACACTCACGGGTTCCCCATCGCACAACCTATTCTCTTTTCTCTTCTTTAGCACTTTTTATCCATTTTATTCTCTAGTGCTAATTCTTTCTTTCTCTTTATTCTAAGAGAATTAGTTCTTTTCTTTATCTTTATTCTTAGAGTGTTTCTTTCTCATTACTCATATTTCTTTCTTTAATGATTACACATGTAAACATATGCATAAGGATGGCGCATGCCTAGAATATTTCTTATATGCACTCATGAAATGCAAATATGCTATGTTGCATAAAGTAAGGTTCTCTACTTCTACTCATGCTTCTCTTAGGCATTTCATCAAACAATATGTGTGCATACATAAATTCTACTCTAACTATAATTCTACTTCTTTCTTAACCATCCAAAATTGGAGTTCAACTTCTTAAAATCATCGCACATCCTGCAAAGAAAACAGACTTCAAATATTCCTCTCAAATTCTTCTCAATCTTTCCATACTTCTATCGAATTTTATCAACACAATCCACCCTTCTCATGGTGGAAATCTCTCCATAAATCAACATTGAACTCATTCATAAATCCATCAACTCATTCTAAACGTAAAAATTTCAAGCATTAATCATATACAAATTTCTATACATCATTCAATCATACAAATCACAATTAGGTGGATTTACTTACCTTATACTCAAGTAGAATCCACTTAAGCTCTCTATTCTTGAGGGCTTGATATTTTCTCTTAAACCTTAAACACAAACTTAGTAAGGATCCTACTCTTACACTACTAAAAATTCACATCTAGAGTAAGGATTCTTACCTTTTAAGTGCTTAGGATCAACTTGCAACAACTTCTAGTCAAAAGCCCTCCAAAAATCCTTGGAAAATTGAATGAAAGCTTGAGAGAATTGAAGGATTGAAGAGGCGGTGGAAAAGAAAGAATGAAAGGGTTTCTAAAGCTAAACCCTTAATATCTCACATTTTCTCCACTCTTTCCCATTTTACCCTTACTCTTTCTTAGGAATTCCAACTTGCCCTTTAATTCTTTGCAAATGCACCCCCATTTAAACTATTCTCCATGCAATTTCCTTGCATTTCACTCCCCACTTTTCCTTCTAATTAGGGGTAGAATGGTCATTGTGCCCCAAAGGAAGAATTTTCTAGAAACTCATAAGAATTTTCAGCCGAATCTTTGCCGCGCGAAAAATTCCAGGGCCTACTGCGCCGTGGACGAAGTCTGCCTTTCACAAATTTCAACAAGACTTCACCAATTTCAAGGCATTCAAGCAATTTCAACACATACACACTTAACTAAGGGCACAAAAACAACTTTAAGGGATAAATGAGCAAATATGAGTTACGTACCTCAAGCGGGCATTACATGCAGCTTGCAGATAGATCTATAAAGCATCCTAGGGTCATCGTTGAAAATGTGCTGGTCAAGGTGGACAAATTTATTTTTCCAGCAGATTTCTATGTGTTGGATATGGAAGAAGATAAGGAGATTCCTCTCATCCTGGGATGACCATTTCTGGCAACCAGAAGAGCTTTAATTGATGTTCAAGAGGGTAAGTTGATCATGAGGATGCAAGATGAGGAAGTGACATTCAATGTCCTTGAATCTCTGAAAGCTCCACCAAAGCAAGAGTCATGTTTCAAAATTGATTCGATGGGTCAATCAGCAATTGAAACTTCCCAATTTAATGATCCTAATTCGCCAATTAAAGGATGCACGGTTAAGTCAAGGCGATCCAATGAGGAGGACCACAACCCAGAGAGCTTTACACCATTCCAAGATGGGCCACAACTGAGCATGTATCCTCACAAGGGATGGATTCCTCCGCTCAAACAAGGTGAAGAAAAATCAAGAAAACTGAAAGTTGTTGGTAAGAATGTTCAAGCCATGAAAGGAATGACCAAGGAATGGAAATGGGTGGTTAAGCTCTCAAGAAAGGCCCCAGGTGACAAAAATCATCAGTAATTGAAACTTTGGTGCAAGGACATGATCAGGAGTTGATGTATTTAGATAGTCCGGATTGTCATGAGAACTTGAATAAGTCGAGCTTTCCGACTATAAACAAGCGCTCCTTGGGAGGCAACCCAAGTGTTTTCATTTTTGTTGCTTATTATTATTTGATTAGTTTTCTTATGATTTTTGATGAAGTTTGATTTGTGTGTTTTTGCGTGTTTCAGGTGAATTATTAATCAAGGCAAAAAATGGAATTGTCCAGTTTTCGCTGCAATGAAGAACATTTGTGAAAAATTTGGAATCTAAAAAGTCCCAGACTTCACCGCAACGAAATATCTTTTTCACCGAGGCGATGAGTCTTTATATTTTTTTCGCTGCGGCGAAGCAAGTTTGGCAAAAATCATTAAGGAAAATTTCGCTGCGGCGAAGAAAGTTCTTCAGCGGGGCGATGCGCTATTGTATTTTTTCTCTGTGGCAAAAAATTTGTCTTCGCTGCGGCATCGACTGGGTTTGGTTTTAGGGTTTGAAAACGAAGAATTTCGCCGCGGCGAAACCTGGTTTATATAAAAACGCGCGTGACCTTTCATTTTTTTGCAAAACTTTTGAAAGCCATTTGAGAGAAAAATTTTCCAACTTCAATCTAGAGCCCTCCCAGTGATTTCCTAGCAAAGTTTCTCACTCCTTAACCTTTCTAAACACCAAAAAAACTCGATCTAACAAAGATCTTTGCAAAAAATTGAAGAAATTTGTGGGTTCAAGAAATTGGGGATTTTGCAATCTAGGTGATTTCTGGCTAAATTGGTGGCAAATACTCCATTGTTTTGGTAAGATTTCAAGTTCCCTAAGCTTTTAATCGCAATTTTTCAAGTTTAGATTTGTGGATTTGAGACTTTTAATTGTGGTTGAGTTTGTGAATTTTGGTGATGTTGTGCATTGATTTGTGTTGGAAGAAGTGTTGATTTTGCATTGTGTGATATTGAGGAGTGTAGATTTTAAATTTTGAAGCGTTTGGTTGAGTTTGGAAAAATTACAGTTTGGGGGTTTAAGTGCAAATTTTTGGAAGTGTTGTTTTCATGCAGGGTTGATTGTGTTTGTCATAGGGCGAGTTGAGTTGATTTTTTAAGTTGAATTTGTGAGTTGATTGACAGTTTAGAAAAATTGCCGCTCAAAGTGTTGTCCAAGGGAAAAGGAAAAGGAAAGAAAGTGGACAACCGATTTGTGAGTGATCAGGCCCGTACATGCTATGAAGGGGTAGCCCAAAGGAAAGATAAAGGATTTATCCCTGAGTGTGGATTAACCGTGAGCCAGGCTATGGATTGGAGTCAAGGGAGACGTTGGGGACTGTTTATGAGTGCACCTACACAAGCAGCGGTAGAGCCGCTAGTGAGAGAATTTTATGCCAACCTCCCAGAGTGTGAATCTGGGACTGTGTTTGTGAGGGGTACTGATGTGGCATTTACTGCGAAGGTGATCAATGAATTTTATAACTTGCCTAAGCTTGACCGGAACGACTATGCTGATTTTAGGAAGACTCGGTTTGAGGATAAGATCATTTTTCCAGTAATTACAAAACCGAACACCACTTGGGAGGTTTCAAAGAAGGGTAAGAAAAACATCAACGGAACTAATTTGACACCCATGGCTCGATTGTGGTAGTATTTTATTAGTGCTAGGATGATGCCGAAAACACACTATAGTACGGTGACATATGAGAAGGCATTATTGCTCTACTCCATTGCCATAGGAAAGAGTATGGATATGGGACAAATTATCCTGAACAACATTTGGCATGCAACCAAACCAGGGCGAGGGAGTTACCCATTCCCACATCTCATTACAGCTTTGTGCACTCGAGCAGGAATCAAGGTACATGAAGATGAGCCACTTATCCGTGCTGCCCCAATCCTCGACTCAAACTATTTTCAAAAGCACCTTGAACGTCCAGACGATGAGCAACCTAGCGTCGAGACAAAATGACAGAGAACCACACAAGGAGCTGTTACATCATCCAGTTCCACAGCCACTATGAAGGAGATGATGTAGCAGATGTTGAATACGATGAAGAGGTGGGAACATCGTCAAACATGGATCGCAGAGCAGACCCAAATGATCTATAATTTGCAACAGAGCTGCTGCTAGTAGCTGAATATTGATACTTCAGCATTCCAATGGGAAGATTGGGATTTAAATGAGTGGTTGGGCTCCGAGTCAGAAGAGGACGACGCCGAAGGAGGGAGGAGGCCGACAAATGAGCCAGAGAACCTGTTTTGTATTTCGTTTTTGTTTGTTTTTATTTTGGTTTATTGTTGGGTATTATGGAACTTTGAACTGATTTTTGATTTGTTTGTGGTTTGTTTTTGGATTGTTTTTTGTTTAGTTTAAATTTTTGTTGAACTTTTTAGTTGAAAAGACGAGATTAGGGTTGTAATATTTCCATATTAGTTCGTGAATTTTTCTAACACAGTGGACACCACAATGATCAATTGTTTTTACAGATTTTGGTGATGAAAAAGTCAAGGACCAGGTGTGCACACTATTATGCGAAACTGAAGCTTCAACTTCAAGGATTAATCAGGGAATTATCTCGTACTTTTACAGATTTTGTTTTTCTATTCCTAATTTGTGCATAATGTGACATAAGGGACAATGTCATCTTTAGTTTGGGGGTAGGAAAAATTTGAGAATTTTTGGATTTTTTTTTATTTTATTTCTATGTTTTGTTGTGTATGCCAGTGATGAATTGTATAAATCAATGATGAGATTAAGGTTGTTGGGATTTTATTGTTGAAAAATGTTAAGCATTGCTTCAAGTTTATGTTTATTGACTGAATTTTGATTGAGGTTTGTTGAGTGGTTCAACCACCATTTTCATTTATTTCGGCATGCTTAGATTCATTTTATGTGGTTAGGTAAAGTTTGATAATGTTGGTGTATTCTAGAACCTAGTAGAGAAATGCTTGAAGCGAAATTCTAGGAATAGACATTGTTGAGGAAATGATTTAGGCAGTTTTTCAGAACGTTTGAGCCTTTCTAGCCAACCCACGAATGAATTTTGTTCCCTAGTTACCCATTTGAACCTTATGAGATTATCATTGCTTTTTATTTTCTTGCAAACCAAAAATTGTCCAATCCAATTACCCTAAACACATAAGCACATCACACCATTTATAAGAATTTTGGACCTAATGCAAACACAAGGAACTTGAAGAGTTGTGTGAATGAACTAAAAGAATAGTTTGAGGGTTGTGAGATGAGCAAGAAGAATAAGAGAGGTAATTAACCTCAATTGTGTTTACAACAACAACAAAAGTTTAGTTTGAAAATTGCATTACAATAGCAACAATAAGAATTGTTCATGGTTGAAGGTTGTTAAATGGTTGAAATTTTGAGTGATGTTTGAGAAAGGAAGTGGGAGTTGGATTAAGTCTTAGTGTTTGCTTTAAGGAAACCAAGTTCTTTTGTTTATTTATCTTTTCCTTTCCTTTGGAGCCCACTACTCGAGCCTAACATTACAACTTGTAAAGACCTTTTGATTCTTAGCTATGTCTAATCCTCATTAGTGGAGAGTAGTTCGATATGTAGGCTGATGGAGTCTACCGCCATTTGATAAACTTTACATTTCTGCATAAAATGATCCGGGAAGTTGGAAGGTGGATTGAAGTGGGGATCACCTACTCAGGGGACCAATAGAGAAAGACAGTCGATAGAACTTATAACTTCTTGGAGTGTTGAACATTTTTCTAGTAATAATTTTTCAACAATCTTTGAGACTTGTATAAATTCTAGGCAATTCGTATGTTAAGTTGAGTCTAATCTTTGTCTGTTCATTTCCAATGTTGAGGGGGTTGGGCACCGGCCATCACATCTTGGGCTATTTCTAGTTTCAGCCCATGCATGAACCTATCTCTCCTCAATTCTAGTGTAGTCACTACACCCGATGCAAACCTTGCTAGGGAATTGAATTTCACTTAATATTCTTTCACTGAATTAGCCCCCTATTGCAAACTAATAAACTCTTGAATCTTTTCATGGAACTCGATCAACTGTTCTATATTCTGCCTCAAACAATCTTCTGAAATACAATCTTCTGAAATCTCCCCAGGTCATCAAAGTTGTATCATGAGTATCCTCTATCAATTCTTACCATATACGGGCATCACCCCTAAATAAGAAATTGGCATACTGAATCTTCTCCCGGTCTGTCATAGGGAAAAGTGCTGTCATACGCTCCACTGATCTAAACCACTCATCTGCCACTATTGGGTCCACAGTACCCCTAAATTCTGATGGCTGGTGTTGACTAGGGAACCCATATATCGGCTCAATATGATTCTACACTACTGGGGGTGTCGGCCTCTCTCTCTCTCTCCTCTCTGGGGGTCAGTACAATAACCAGGGTCTCAACTCTCTCCGATATGGAGCCTCCCTGATTTTCTACCAAGACTTACTGCATAATATTACTAATCCTCGCTTTATCGAGGATAGGGGAAGTAGATTCTGGAGGGTTAGAAGGTTCACCCATGCTCATTTCCTTCCTACTGCTTCCTCGGGTTCTATGTCTCATCTACATAAACCAACACTTTCAGTCAACTCAATTAACTCATCTACTACAAGTAAGGAAAGAAATAACTTACAGCGGTCGGCTACGGAACATCAACTTGGCAAGAGAGGCACACTGTCAAATCCCAAAACCTTTGCTCTGATACCAAAAATGTAATGCTTTCTTTCTAGCTAGTATACTGGTAAAATAATCAATAAAACTCATTAAAAATATATATAAGAAAATACACATATAAATGAGTAATAAAGTATGGGCCCATATTTAATTTTTCTTTTTATACAAATATTTACAAAATATTCTCAAAATGGCAACTTGACAATGTAGCCCAACCCTTCCACTGCGTGATGTTCTGAGTGACCGCAACTCACCTATTACCTGCAAAAACATTGAAAACAATGGAGTGAGCACTAATTGCTTAGTAAGTAAACCCGCTATGCTACCCTTCTCTCTCCGTTGCTTAAATCCTGAATTTTCTTTCCTTACAACTCATTTCCCGAGTATTCTCTATTCTTTCTCTGTTTTGTTCACTATTTTTCTCTCAATTTTCTAATTTTTCACTACTCACGATAATGAGCATGGTTTTATGCATTTTCATGATGCAAATGCACAAATGCATAAATTATGCATTTTCTTTCTATTTTTCTCATTTTGTTTTCTGTTTCTTATTCTTTCTTTCTTTCTTTCTTTCTTTTCTAGTCTTTCTTTCTATTCTTTCTTTTCTTTTCTATTCTTTCTTTCTTTCTTTCTTCCTTTCTTTCTATTCTTTCTTTCTTTCTATTCTTTCTTTCTTTTCTATTCTTTCTTTATTTCTTTCTATTCATTCTTTCTTGCCGATCGGACTCGGTTAAGGCATGGATTTGGAGCCTTGGCCGTGTGAGTGAATTCTCTAATTCTAGGTACAATCCACATCCACACGCACTTCTAATGGACTGTATAATTCTTCTTTTTGAATTCTGAGACCGCTCACTAAAAGCGGCATGCATGTGGGACTATGTCACTCACGGGCTCCCCATCGCAACAACCTTCTCTTCTTTTTATCTTTTTACACTTCTTTAACTAAAATTTCAGATTTGAATATCTTTAATATTCTCATTTCTTTCTATTTTCTCCTTAACATATTTTAGTGCTTTTTCATGCTCTTATGAAGATGTATGCATGTAGATGGTTTCATGCTTATACTTCTTTCTAAATGCAAATGTTTAAATGCAAGGATGCCATGTAGCATAAAAATAAGTTTCTCTCTACCATCCACAAACTCATATGAATTCATAAATGAATAAAACTCATGCATACACTTCTCTTGGACATTTCATCAAATATTTTGCATGCATAATCAAACTCTAATTTGACTACAATTCTATCTCTTTCTCAAGCCACCAATATTTGGAGTAAAACTCCTTAAACAATTATCAAACCTGTCCAAAACAATACACTCCCCAAAAATTCTACTCAACTCTTTCTAACTTCAACCAAACTTCAATTAATCATCATACAACCAAAACCACTTCTCATGGCTAAATTCTATTCATCAATTTCATCAACAATTCTCAAAATCATAAGCATATACATATATGTAAAATCTCTATGCACTTGATTTCTCAAATCATTACCTGGGTGGGATTTCTTACCTTTGATATGAGCAGGCCAAGCCTTTAAGAATCTTCTTGATCAAACTCTCTTCTTCTTAAATCCTATAAGCATAAACTATCAAAATTCAACACTTTAAAATTGAAAAATCAGTTCTTAGTGCAAGGTATCTTACCTAAAGTTGCTTGGGATTGAAAATCCACTCAAAAATACCCAAAACCTATGAATTTCCTTTGAAGAAGAATTGAAGAATTTGAGAGAATATGGAGGTGAAAGTTGCGTGAAAATGGGTAAGAGTGGCTAGGGTTTCACTCTTTAATTTGATATAACATATATATATATATATATATATATATATATATGTATGTATATATATATATATATATATATATATATATATATATATATATATATGTATATTTATAGTCTCATTTTGCCCTTGCACTTTCTTTAAAATTTCATCTATGTCCCTTAGTTAATTACCATGATGCCCTTATTTTTATTTCATTCTCCATGAAATTCTCTCTCTTTTCACTCCCCACTTTTTCAACTAATTTTGAGTGAAAAGACCATTTTACCCTTAATGCAAGTTTAAGGCATTTTCTTCAAATTTTCTCAAAATAACTTTAGCAAAAATCAACTAAAGGTATAAAAGCATAAATTAAATTACGTACCTCCATGTGGGCGTTAAACTCTCACACTTAGTGGTGCCAAGCTATGGCTCAGGAATTTAATTCTCTAGCTCAAAATAATACTTGGGATCTGGTGCCCAAGCCTTCACATAGAAAACCAATTGGATGCAAGTGGATATACAAGATCAAACACCGTTCTGATGGGTCTATTGAACAATACAAGGCTTGATTAGTTGCTAAGGGCTTCACTCAGTGTGAAGCCTTTGACTATCAAGAGACATTTTCTCCTATTGCCAAATATGTCACTGTTCGGGCTTTTCTTTTAGTTGCCTCTGCTTGCAACTGGTCCTTGCATCAGATGGATGTCCATAACGCCTTTCTTCATGGCAAGCTTAATGAAGAAATTTATATGGATCTTCCTCTGAGACTTCAACGACAAGGAGAGAATACTGTATGTCGTCTACAAAAGTCCCTATATGGATTGAAATAGGCATCAAGACAATGGAATGAAAAATTCACAAAGGCACTTACAAGCACCGATTTCCTCTAATCAAAACATGATTATGCGTTCTTCTCAAGATGTAGAGGTAATTCCTTCATTGGCCTCATTATATATGTTGATGACATCCTAATCACAGGAAATGATGAAACTACCATTAGAAACCTCAAAGAACATCTCAATAAACATTTCCGCATAAAAGATCTAAAGGGACCAAAATATTTCCTAGGGATTAAAATTGCAAGATCTCCAATAGGAATATCTCTCAGCTAAAGGAAATATGTTGTTAAACTTTTATCAGATTTTGGATTGTCAAGATGCAAGTCAAGTGTCATTCATGTTGAACAGAATTCAAAACTCACCATTCAAGAGTATGATAAAGTGGCATCATCAATAGAAATAGACCCACCGTTAGAAGATGCATCTCATTATCAGAGACTTGTGGGACATCTCATTTATCTCACTATGACATAGACAAATATCAGCTGCGCTATAAATATCCTCAGCCAATTCATGCACAGACCAAAACAGTCTCACATGAATGCAGCAATAAAGGTAATAAATTATTTAAAAGGTTGTCCCCGGCCTTGGACTTCTTTTACCATGAAACGCTGATTTAGAGATCACACCTTGTTGTGATTCTGATTGGGCCACGTGTCCAATGACAATAAAATCCCTTACTGGCTTTTGCAACTTGGGGGTGCTTTCATCTCCTAGAAGACAAAGAGACAGTCTACAATGTCCCTTTCATCAGCAGAAGCTAAAGATAAATCTATGGCTAAAACTACATGTGAGATCAGTTGGATCCTCGGATTATTAGAAGATTTGGAGGTACAAGTCAAAAAGACTTGTTCAGTTGTATGGTGATAATAAGGCAGCAAATGATATTGCAACAAATCCAGTTTTCCATGACAGAACAAAAAATATAGAGATTGACTGCTACTTTGTTAGAGGGAAAATACAGGAAGGGATGATCAAAACGATGCACATTCGAACTTCGGAACAGCCAACCGACATTTTTACAAAACCATTGTGTAGTAGACAACATTCATATCTTTTACGCAAGCTTGGCATTTATGACATATACAAACCACAAGCATGAGGGCAAGTGTAAAGATATGAATATTGTTAGTTAGGAAAACTGATATTTCTCATTATGGCAAATATTGTGTTATTATTACATAGTAGATTTCATGCTAATCACATCCCTAATTATGTGAGATTACAACATTAAGGCATATTATATGTTTGCCTTTTATAGATTCTTATACTTTTATAAATAGCCTCCTTGTACAGAACATTATACATAATAGAAAATACACACAATTGATATCATGTTTCTCTTCTTTTCTCTTAGGCAGTCTCTAGCAGATTATACTGCTTCTTTTGCCTTTTGCTTCTTCTTCTCCCTTTTTATTCTTCTTCTTCTTTAGCTTATGACAAATGTATTAAAAATATATATCTAATTAGACTTCACCTTTAAACTACCAACCGATACCACTACAAACTTATTAGCTTATATCTACAAACGTTATCTACCTAATTTCAATTGTTCGACTGCTCTGACTTGTAATATTTAGGAAACATATCAAGTTAAGTTCTATAGAGAGGCATTTGCCATGAGCTATATCTATTATAAGAATATAATAGTGGTTAATATTACAGAAGGAGATTGTGTAGTGGAATCAAACATCGAAATTAATACAATATATATATAAATAAAATAATACAATACAAAAGAGACAAGTATTTGACGTGGTTTGACATGACCCATCTTGTCATTCTACCACTACCTAGTAATGTTAACACAGATAAAGGTGGGAAAAAATGGGCCGAGTTAGGCAGGTCAGCCCTAACCCTACCCGACCCTGATCAATTCCCGGGAACGTACTGCCTAGATATCCTGGGTTAATAAAGTCATCGGGCCCCCTCACCAAAGGGGAAATAAAAATAAAAGTTAATATTTTTGTGGGCTAGCCCGGCCTGGCCCCCACAAAAGCCCGTCGGCTAGGCCAGGTCGGGTTGGCCCTTTTGAAAAAGAGGCAAGCCTAACCTTACCTGCACTTGCTAGCAGGCCAGATTAGGCTCGGCCTGTAAATTGCCCATACCACTTTTCCACCTTTAAACACTGATTTATTCTTAGTGTTTAACCTACCTGTTTATATCTCATATCTTTTGTTGTTTATCCTTCTCTCAAAAACTTGCAATTAGTACTTTCATCATCCTCCTATTTATGGGTAATAATATATTATAAAAAAATTTATTTCTAATAAACTGTAGTACTCTTATTTCTATTTTTAATAGGATTTTTATTTTCATCAATAATTCAATAAAACCAACTCATTTCATAATCAACTAATTGTGTTGGAGAAAATATGTCAAATACATGAGAATGAATGTTGGTGTCAATTCAAAAATCAAAGCTTAGGCAAGTCAATTGCAGGAATGATAGAATAAAATAATTAAATGTCATTTGACATTGGTTAGCGTGTACAGCTTTTTGGCTTTGGGACCCTTTCCCTCATCATAGATTTACAGAATTTTCATTTTCTTCCGAAACAAAAAGCAAAGACAATAGGAGCTAGCCGTTGGGAACATTCCCACCACCACTATAAAATTATTGTCTTGTTTTACAACCAAACCCTTAAAGCCTTAAAGATCACACACATACAAATAAATAAATAAAAATAAAAATTAATAATAAAAATAAAAAAGACCCCATTCAATTTATTTATTCACCAACTCAAAAGAACATTCTCCAAAGCATGAGATTCAAAGCAAAAGATTGAAAAATAACCTTTCCTTTTACACAATCCGTTAGCATCCATATCTCTCTCTTGTTTACTTACTTATTCATCACTGAGAGAATTTGGTACATTTTTATAATGAAATTATAAAAAAAGAAATTATGTGAAAAAGAGTTGGATAGAAAGCAAATTAGGGATTTGAAAAATATTTGTTTATGATAAGAAAGGGTACATGTTTATATATATATATATATATATATATATATATATATATATATATATATGTGTGTGTGTGTGTGTGTGTGTGTGTGAACGAAATAGAGATAAATACGAAACCAATATAACAGACAAACACACAAAATCACAAACAGTAAATAAAAGAAGAGATATGCACGATTTGATATTCATACTATATATGTTGTATGTTGAATTTAATTAATGGTTGAGGTATTAAGTTGACGATAGAAGACAATTCATGGTATTTTATATAGGTTCTATTAATAACATCTTCACTTGAAAATTTTTGTATAGACATTTATTTCATTTCTCAAGAGTGAAGTATAATTAAAATCAGCTTAGAATGTAGAATAAGCCAAAAGAAAATAAAAGTGACACAAAAAGGTTTTTAAAGTGGTTTAGTGAGCTATTCCTCAAACTTACATCCACTGTTTTTATTGCTTCTCTTTGATTAATTATAGAGTACAAGCTTTTTTCCTAAAAAAAATATTATCCAGCCTCCTATAATGTTTTCTAGGGGTATTTATATAAGAATTTCTACAAAGGTAAGTGAGATAAATCTAGGATAACGATAATATTTGGTGTATATCTCGTAATTTATGTGATTGTGCACCAAAATCGGGTTGAATGGATATTGGAATTATCTCCCCCGAGATATTAGGAGATATAACTTATCTTCTGATCTGTCGAACAATTGTTAAGTAGGTCGTGACAAGCTTCCTTTTGATCGAGGTATATCTTCTTACGAGCTTTATACTATGTGAGCTATCAACATCTTTGAGCTTACAGTAATGTTGATGCTCTTTTTGGCACCAACGAATTGTCACGTGCGTAACGTTGATTGGCTGTTAAATACACGTGAAAATGGAATATATAAAGTGAAATAAATGCAAAGGGAGTTTTTTAAGTGGTTCGGATGCTAAGGTAGCAAGTCCTACGTCCACTAATTTGTATTGATATTAGTGTGGGTCGGTCGCAACTACGGACTGACTTACAAAAGAGTTGGAAAAAGTAAATGTGTTTACAGGAGAGAGAGAGAGAGTTTTTCTCAGTATGAAAATGGCCGAATCCCCCTAATGAAGGGGTCTTCTTCATTTTATATCAAACTGAAGCGTGTAATCATCATTAAATCCATGGTTTAGTGTGATTGTCAGGATATAATCCGGCTTTATGTCCCATTGCTCTCTTCCCAAGCTGACTTCGCACGATTTATTGCAGAGAAATGGACGCGTGTGAGCTCCATATCATTTGGCAGGCCTGACGTGTGCGTGTTGCTCTGACGGGAGCAGGTCACCCTTCACGTGACTCTCCCATGTCAGTCCTTTAGTTTCCCAGGCATAACAAGTAAATTCACACACAACAATAATAAAAGACAATTTGCAGTATATTAGATAGGTTGCGTATTCATTCTTATGAAATTAAACTGAATCTATAGGAGTAATTAATTCACTTGAAAAATTTTGTATAGACATTTCTTTTGTTTCTCAAGAGTGAAGTAATTAATACCAAACTCATGATGAGCATACACCTTCAGCCTCCTTATATCTACCCAATAGGGGTACAATGTGCTTGGGCACACTTACTGCATTGTAATACAACTTTCCTACAATGCAACCTTCATCGGAAAATGTTAATATTATATGCTCAATGACACTTTATAATATTGGTGTTTGTGACATGTTCCGATGACATTAGGTCATGTTGAAACAGGCGTTGTTGGTAAAGTACAATTTTTTTACGGTGATTAGTACTTAAAAATTCTTACATATACATATACATATATAACTGCACATGTATATGTGAAGTTAATTAGCTTGTGTTAACTAATTTGAAGATTTATATTTTCTTATGGTCCAAACATAGATATGTAAAAATTAATTAAATTACATCTACACCTAAAATATTTATATGTACATATTAATGGAACCTAATTGAATTTTCAAAGAGATCAAAAAATTGAGCCTATTTGATATAAATTTTAAACAGTGTTTGATTTTCGAAAACAATGAATATAAGGAATTTTATGAAAATACGCTTTTATTAAAATAAGTTGAAATGTTTTCAAAACAATCTGTTTGCATATAATCCTAAAAATTAGTGTAAAACTAGAAAACAAGAAAAATATCATTTCTCAGTCTTTATATAGTTTTTAACTTCAAAAACATTTTTGAATACCAAATATATTTTCAAATATTTAAAATATTGAGATAAAACTTTTAAAATTTTTAATTGTAACTTAGTTTTTCAAAAAAAAAAAATTGAATCACAAACCAACTGGCCCAAATCTCATAAAGAGATTTAAAATAAAAAATATATTTTCAAATATTTAAAATACAGAGATAAAACTTAAATTTTTTAATTGTAACATGGTTTTTCAAAATTATTTTTGAATCACAAACCAAACTGGCCCAAATCTCATAGAGAGATTTAAACACAAGACTGTGTGGACCACCTTGCTATAATACTCTATTAAGTTATCACTTAAACTAAAAAATTAAACAGATAGGCAATGATCCACCAATAGTATTTAAGCTCTGACAAGAGAGAAGCAAAGAGTTCATAATATGTACAGAGGCACATAAACATTAGGCCTATACCCCTTTCTAGTAATAGAATCAAACAACTCCCTTGCATCACCAATTCTATCTGCCAAGCAATAACCGTTTATCAAAATGTTGTAAGCATAAATGTTAGGAACCACACCTCTCTGAATCATATGTTCCAACAATAGTTTTCTAGCCTTCTCAACCAATCCAGCCTTACAAACACCATCAATTATAGTATTATAAGTAACAACATTTGGTCTACAAATAACACCAAATTCTTTATTCCCATTAACCATCTCTTCATGAAACTTAATGGCAACACTTATTTTCCCTGTTTTACACGTGATATGGGGGTATTGAATTTAATAAAGGGTGAAAGGCAATGTTTAAAGTGGTTTGGATGCTTTAAAGTGAATCCTACATCCACTGATATTGTATTAATTAGAGTAAGGTCAGATCGTATTCAGCAAGCTGAGTTACAGTTTAAAGAATACAAGGGAGAGAGAAAGAGAGAGTAAGCTATTCTAAAGTAAATTTAGCTAATCCTACAAATGAGAGGGAAAGCCTCTATTTATAGTGGGATAAACCAAGGTAATGATTACTGAATCTGCAAATGGGTGGGTACCATGCAAATCCTTCCCTGTGTCTCATTACTCACCTGCCCGAGTAATTTCCTCGACTTGTGCAAGGATTAAACACGTGGACGATTTCCAACCGTCCGCTAACCTGGGACTCACCCACTGCACTGACAGGGGTATGCCACTTACGTCATTATGCGACGTGGCTGCATTTGAATGGTCATAGAACCTTCCTAAGTTCTGACCACCCATGCTGATAAGACTCTACGTCAGCCCAACGTTTTCAAGCATAACAGAAGTCCCCTAGTTTTTAAGGTTCGAGAATCGAACCTTGATAAATTTACAATTATGCCTTGATTTGATATGTCCCGAATGATGCCTAGTCAATTCGACCTAGCTATAAGGAGGTCGCAAAACATTTTCCTACGAGCGACCTAATATGGTCTCCTTCTACAAGGTTGACGACCTAGATCAAACCCTATTCAATGCCGTATCGATGCACCTCTTATCTTAACTGAGGCCCACAACCTGATTATACTTAGCATATTTCTATTGAAGGCAAGGAATCATATCGCTCCGTAACTAACGTACGACAAAAAGTGTTCTGTCCCAATGACCTCTCTAGATGTTATCCGTTGTGCTTGGTAACTAATCCATTAATGAAGTATCCTTTATTCTGACAAACGTGTCTTGTGCACAATAAGTGTCAGCCATGTGCATTAAATGTAAGCCATGCTGAAACGACATTCTTTATCAGGGCATTAAATGTGGATGATAGCGCATTTAATGTGGAGGACGGAAACAAGCCGTCGCTCGACTATTTCAAAAAAGAGAAGCGACGATTGAATTTCTTAAAGCGTGGCGGTTACTCCTTCTTGTCGATTGATGACATATGTTCACGATCAACGGCGAGAGATGATTTCTACCCAAACGTCATTTGGCTTCGAGAAAACCAATCGCCATTTTCTCCACTATAAAATCCTAGACTCGCCTTAAGCAATGTCACAACACTCACTCTTTCAGAAAAAGCAAAAAGCTTTCGCGATACTAGATTTTCCATCCTTCAAATTGGTGCATCTTTGACGTTCATAGCAAGAAGTTCAATCCCCACACCTAAGAGGTAAGGAAGATTCTTCCATTACTTTCCTTTTTCTATTTTGTAGATAACCATGCAATACTAGTGGGTGTTTGTGGGCAGTCGAATGGAGAATGGGCTTTCTTTTAGGGCATGAATCTTTGGGGGTGGTCCCCAAGGATTCTTAGGTTTTTTTTCTAGGGTTTGAGGAAGATACATTGTGTTTTTTTGTTCTTCACATCATCGTACGAAACTTTGTATGAAAACTGAGTAATCCTTGCATGTCACTCTTTTTTAGACTGCAGAAAAGATGGACCCTTTAGTGACTAGGACAGACAACGGGACAAGCTCACCGGTATAGGATGCCCCAGCGAGTCCCTCGTAAGAAATTTTGTCAATGGCCACCGGAGAGGAAATATATAGAGCAGTTGACCAATACGCACTTAGCATAGACGTCTACTGGTACGGGATGCATACAGCTCAGAATTCGCCAAAGGGAATGGCTGTGATCTCCGAGAATATATTAAAATGCGGATCGTTAATTCCCTTCCATCCCTTTATATGGTCGATCCTTGATCACTTCGGGGTTGCACCTTTGCAGCAAACGCCCAACACCTATATGATAGTCGTATATCATGTGTGGCAAGAACAGCCTCAGCGAGTTGACTGCGCTAGAGCTCGCTTGCTCGTATTATTTGAAAAAGGGCAAGGACAAGGACTCTTATTATCTCTCGAAGTGATCCAAGATCGAGGGAGGCATATTCAATTACCCCAGTAATGTCCGAGCATATGAGACAGTTTTTCTTTTTTAATTACGATGACATTTGCCATTTTAGGGAGCCGAGTAGCTCTTCCCTTCTTTTACTTGAGGGAGTATGCAGACTGCAGTATGAAATTTTGCAGACTGTAGTATGCAATTTTGTAAACTACATTATGCAAAATTGCATACTGCAGTCTACAATTTTCTTGCCACAATAATCCTTATGTTTCCTTGTATGGTTTTAACTTTGGTCGTCTTGCACTATGTAGTTATGTAACCACGGTTTCCAAAGATGGAAAAGCTTTTTGCTTTATACGCTTTCATTGGCTAGGAATGATTTTGTGATAACTTATTCTTTAGAACAAAAATTTGATGAGCCTGTGAACCTTGGGTTTGATAAATGAGACTTTGCTCATGGAGAAACGTGATTAACTTTGAAATTTGTACCATTATTTGTGCCAATGATGACAGTATATCATTAACGAGGCTTTAGGTTTGTTTCTTGTTTATTACTGTAAAATATGTATTTCTCATGACCATTTTTTGTGCCTATGTTGACAATATTTCATTAACAAGGCTTTAGGTTTTTCTGTTAGAACTGTTATCATAGTATGTTCTGTTATCATAGTATGCTTGTGAAGTTGGAGATTTAAGCATGTTCTTTTCCTCTTTGTTTCGCATTAAATACTTGGGGTGCTTTTGTCTTGATCTATTCTTGAATTTACAATATATATGTGTTGTCATCTTTGAGAATATACATGGGATTTGAAGATTTTTTTGTATTAATGGTTTTGTAGGTTTGTTTCTTGTTTATTATAGTAAAATATGTATTTCTCATGACCCTTTTTTGTGCCTATGTTAACAATACTTCATTAACAAGGCAGTTTGCAAACTGCAGTATGCAATTTTGTAGACTGTAGTTTGCAAACTTCAGTATGCAATTTTGTAGACTGCAATTTGCAAACTGCAGTATGCAAAACTACAGTCTGCAATTTTGCATACTGCAGTCTGTAATTTTCTTGCCACAATAATCCTTATGTTTCCTTGTATGGTTCTAACTTTGGTTGTCTTGCACTATGTAGTTAAGTAACCATGGTTTCCAAAGATGGAAAAGCTTTTTGCTTTATACGCTTTCATTGGCTAGGAATGATTTTGTGATAACTTATTCTTTAGAACAAAAATTTGATGAGCCTGTGAACCTTGGGTTTGATAAATGAGACTTTGCTAGTGGAGAAACGTGATTAACTTTGTAATTTGTACCATTATTTGTGCCAATGATGACAATATATCATTAATGAGGCTTTAGGTTTGTTTCTTGTTTATTACTATAAAATATGTATTTCTCATGACCATTTTTTGTGCCTATGTTGACAATATTTCATTAACAAGGCTTTAGGTTTTTTTGTTGGAACTGTTATCGTAGTATGTTCTGTTATCATAGTATGCTTGTGAAGTTGGAGATTTAAGCATGTTCTTTTCCTCTTTGTTTTGCATTAAATATTTGCGGTGCTTTTGTATTGATCTGTTCTTGAATTTACAATATATATGTGTTGTCATCTTTGAGAATATACATGGGATTTGAAGATTTTTTTGTATTAATGGTTTTGTAGGTTGTGAAAATGCAAGAGTACTTTTTTGGTAAAGCACAATTTGGAATGGAAGATGGTTTGCACGATGGTTTTTGCTGTTAGAATTTTTTTGAATGACTGGAAGGTATTCACTATTGCTCAGTTAATTTTCCAATCATCTAGGTATTATAATGTAAAAATGATAGGTGCATATTTGTTAGGCATATATAAAACTTTTTGTATAGAAAGGTTTATATGTTACAAAATGTGATATGATATATGAAGCATATTAGATTTAGATTTTATGGATGTAAAGGATTTTGGGTGCCTATTTATTAGGCATATATGTAAACTTTTTGTATATGAAGGTTCACCATCAATGAAATGTTCTTTGGAAAATTAGTGTATCGTTGTTTATAATTTGTATTATTTAAATAACAACTATAACAATTTTATATATGTTACAACACACATTGATAACTGATAATCCGTAAATTATACAGTTTTTATTTGATCTTTGTGTCGGATTTCAGGTACTTTCTAGTGCATTTTTACCTGAATTGGTGTTTAATTCTTTACTTTTCGTGTTTCAGTTTAAAATAGACTTTTTGAGCGAATAAAGACAAAATTGGATAGTTTTGACTCAGAAATGAGTGGATTTCAGAAGATAGGAGAGTTTCGGAACAGGACAACGCACGATGAAGCTCGTTTCCAAGGAAGAGAGCCGAAAATCGAAGAATCGAACGAAGAAGCAAGCAGAGTGGCAGTTCTGTAAATTTCAGAACTTTTGAAGGAGCTTCGCCCAGGCGAAGAAATTGTCTTCCCGCGGCGAAGTAAGACAGAAACGATATGGAACTTTTCATTCTTCGCCGCGGCGACAGTCAACTTATTCAGTTTTGTAAACGCACAGTTTCGTGTTGTGCGTATTTTTGGCTGGGTTTTTGGACTAAGTATAAAAGAAAAACTTAACCATCTTTTGGGGGATCTTGAGCTTTTTAGGTTTAGCCGTTTTTACACTTTTTGGTGAGTAAAGCTTTTAGTTTTTCGGATTGTTGAAGGGAGGATTCAGATTTTGACTGGAGAATTCATCTTTTGGGGAGATTTCTGATCTTTCATCTCACTTTCATTATGTTTAACTTGTTTATTTCTAATTTTCGTTTTTGTATTGTTAATTCAGCTATAAACTAATCTTCTATGGGTTAGGGTTTTGATTGTAGTTTGGATTTTGAATGGGTTAAGTATTTGATTGTGTTATTTCCATGTGAATAAGCTTTGGTTGTGTGTTACTCTGAAATTAAATGCTGTATGTGATGAACATGATGAGATTGAGAAATAATTCATGTTAAGCTTCTTGGGTAATCACCATTATAGTATTGGATGCTAGAGATAGATTCAAGAATTAATGAAATCAATTTAGGATTCTTGTGCTTAATGAATTTAGAATTATTAACCTTCAATTTGTTGGGTGCGGATTGTTAATAAGGATGAATAGGTAAACATAGCCCGAGAGGGTATGTTAACATATTAGTGAATCCGATTTACAACCATTGCGCATGAATGTGAAAATAGTGTAACTCTTCGGTTTAACCCATAAAAGTCCAAACGAAGTCAAAACCCTACCCGTTTTACTTGAATTGATATTCTGTGTTTCATTTTGCTTTCTTAGTTAAGATTTAATTCTTTGTTTGATTCATTTTTTGTTTTCTTTTTCATTAAAATTTGCTCCCACCAATCCAAAGAAAACGATTACTTCAACTTGATAACGTTAGGAAACTTGGTGCTTTGCTACAGTCCTCGTGGGAACGATATCCTACCCATCACTTTATTACTTGAGCGACTAGTGCACTTGCTAGTTTTGCATGTTGTAGTAAACACGCGACAAGTTTTTGGCGCCATTGCCAGGGACTGTTTTTAAGTTAACATTAAGTTTTTCCTTGAGTTTAACTAGATTGAAGTTTTAATTTTTTTTTTTTTAATTTTTTTTTTTTAGAGTTGTGATTTCACTTTTCTTTCACTTGTGTTCTTTCAGTTTATGCGAAGAGCAAGACGTCAACCAGTGGTTCCTGTTGACCTTGAGCTTGAGAGGACTGTAAGAAGACTAAACAGAGAGAGAAGAGAAAGAGATACACTTACTGCAGAAGCGGAAGAAGTTGTTGTTGAAATGGCTGAACAAGAAAATAAGACACTGAGGGAATTTTCAGTTCCCACAGTGAATGGAAGTGGGTCAAGTATTACGAGACCTACAGTACAAGCAAACAATTTTGAGATCAAGCCGGTAATCATCCAGATGATCCAACAGTCGGTTAGATTCAACGGTGATTTGAAAGAGGATCCGAATCAGCACATTGCAAATTTCCTGGAAATTTGCGACACCTTCAAGTCGAATGGAGTGTCGGATGATGCTATTAGGCTGCGTTTATTCCCATTTTCATAGGGAGATAAAGCAAAAGGGTGGTTAATGGCATTACCACTGGGCACGATAACAACATGGAATGATCTGGCACAAAATTTTTTGACCAAGTTCTTTCCTCCAGCGAAGTCAGCCAAGTTGAGAAATGGTATCACATCATTTCTACAAGATGATGCCGAGTCGTTGTACGAGGCTTGGGAGAGATACAAGGAATTGATGAGGAAGTGCCCACATCATGGTTTGCCAGTGTGGCTTCAAGTCCAAACATTCTATAATGGTTTGATGGGTAACGTGCAAACCATGGTGGATGCAGCTTCAGGAGGGGCTTTGCAGAATAAGACACCTAAAGAGGCGTATGAGCTGCTTGAGGTTTTGGCAAGCAATAACTATCAAAGACCGAATGAGAGAGTAACAACGAGCAGGAAACCTTCGGGTCTTCATGAAGTAGATGCTTTCACAACCATCTCAGCCCAACTCACTGCACTCCAAAAACAGTTGGGAACTATGCAGGTAAATTCTATACAAGCACCTCAACTAACATGTGATTTTTGTGTAGGAAACCATGTGAGCAGTGAGTGCCAAGTTGGAAACACATTTGCACCGTCATCTTCATCAACGGAGCAAGTGAACTACTTGGCAGGAAATCAAAGACAACCGAACAACCCCTTCTCCAACACATACAACCCAGGGTGGAGAAATCATCCGAACCTGGCTTGGGGAAATCAGAATCAACAAGGTAACCAATGGAACCAGAGGCAAGTTCCAAATAACCCGCCAAGGGTGACCAATCAACTGGGAGATCAAAGAGTGTCGAAGTTGGAGGATATGTTCGGTAAATTCATGCAAGAGACTACAGGGTTCATGAATGAGATGAGGACAAACTTTAGAAACCAGGGGGCATCCATTCGGAATCTTGAGGTACAGATGGGCCAATTGGCCGAGAAGCTGAATGATAGACCACAGGGTTCTCTACCAAGCAACACAGTGACCAACCCACGTGAACAAGCAAATGCCATCATTTTAAGAAGTGGGACAGTTTTGGAAGAGGTAGGCCACACTACCAAAGAGGTGGAGCAACTCGGAAAGGAAGAGTTTGAAGAGAGAATTGATGAAGAGATTAATTGTGAAGAGAATTCAGGTGCCTTGGGGGAAGAGAAAAAGAAAGAGGATGAAAGGAAAAAGAAGAAGGAGAAATTGCCATTCCCCGAGATACCACCAGAATTAGCACATCATACCCCACCAGTGCCTTTTCCTCAGAGATTGAAAAAGAAGAATCAGGATAAGCAATTTTCAAAGTTCATTGAAATTTTTAAAAAATTGCATATTAACATTCCTTTTGCAGATGCAATACAGCAAATGCCGAGTTATGCGAAGTTCCTGAAGGAGATACTTTCGAATAAAACGAAATTAGAAGATGAGGAAACGGTGATGCTAACGGAAGAGTGCAGTGCAATCCTCCAGAAGAAATTACCCCCGAAGCTCAAAGATCCAGGGAGTTTTACTATTCCTTGTGTTATAGGGGATATTACTTTTGATCGTGTGCTTTGTGATTTAGGAGCTAGTATAAATTTGATGCCCTTTTCTGTTTTCAGGAGATTAGGGATTGGTGAAGTGAAGCCAACGATAATGTCGTTGCAACTAGCGGATCGATCGATAAAGCACCCGAGGGGGATAGTTGAGGATGTTTTAGTGAAGGTGGGGAAGATAATTTTTCCAGCGGGCTTTGTAGTGCTTGACATGGAAGAGGATAAGGAGATTCCTCTCATTCTGGGCCGACCATTCTTGGCCACAAGGAGAGCACTGATGGATGTGCAGAAAGGAAAGTTGCTGTTAAGGGTTCAAGATGAAACAGTAATTTTTAATGTGTTTGATGCAATAAAGTTTCCGTCGGAAGTGGATTCATGTTTTAGTGTGGATGTGGTGGATGAACTTGTTGTGGAGTCCATGGAAGAAAACATCCTAGAATTACCTTTAGAAGCGTGTATAGCCAAATCGAAAACGGTAGAGGTAGAAGAATCAGCAAGGAATGATTGTGCTAGAATGTTAGAAGCATTTCAACCGATTGAGGAGAGTCAAGATGCAGAATTTGAGGAGTTTGATTTTGATAAAGAGAGGGCAAAGGAAAATAATAAAGAAGCTCTAAAGCTTGAACTGAAACCCTTACCACCTCACCTCAAATATGTCTATCTTGGAGACTCAGAAACTTTTCCGGTGATAATTAGTGCAGATTTGAATGCCGTAGAGGAAGAGAGGTTGATTAGAGTGTTGAGGGAACATAGACTGGCAATTGGATAGACCATTACGGACATTAGAGGTATAAGATTCTCATGGAGGATGACTTTAAGCCAAGGGTACAACCACAACGAGATTGAATCCTTCAATGAAGGAAGTGGTGAGAAAGGAGGTGGTGAAACTCTTAGATGCGGGGGATCATCTATCCGATTTGATAGTCCATGGGTGAGCCCAGTACAAGTTGTTCCAAAGAAAGGAGGGATCACTGTTGTGAAGAATAAGAGTAATGAGTTGATTCCAACAAGGACGGTAACGGGTTGGAGAGTGTGCATTGATTACCATAAACTGAACGAGGCGACAAGTAAGGATCATTTTCCATTACCCTTCATCGATCAGATGTTGGAGAGGTTGGCAAGACATGCATATTACTGTTTCCTGGATGGCTATTCAGGATATAACCAAATTGCCATCGCTCCGGAGGATCAAGAGAAAACGACCTTCACTTGCCCCTACGGCACCTTTGCTTACCAAAGAATGCCGTTTGGGTTATGCAATGCACCAAAGAACATTCCAAAGATGCATGATGTCAATTTTTGGAGACATGGTGGAAAGATTCATAGAAGTCTTCATGGATGACTTTTCAGTTTTTGGGTCATCATTTGATAATTGTCTAACAAATCGTCTCTTTGTTTTGCAAACGATGCAAGGAAACAAATTTGGTGCTGAATTGGGAGAAATGTCACTTCATGGTCCAAGAGGGAATAGTGCTTGGGCATAGGATTTCCAAGGATGGGATTGAAGTTGATTGGGCAAAGACAGAAGTGATTGAGAAGCTACCACCGCCATCAAATGTCAAAGCAGTCCGAAGTTTCTTGGGGCATGCGGGGTTTTACAGACGCTTCATAAAGGATTTTTCTAAGATCTCTAAACCCCTGTGCAATCTATTGAATAAAGATGTTGTTTTTTATTTTAATGATGATTGCATGCATGCTTTCCTAACTCTGAAAAAATTACTAGTTTCTGCACCTATTATTGCAATTCCCGATTAGGGACTGCCCTTTGAACTGATGTGTGATGCTAGTGACTTTGCTTTAGGGGTAGTTTTAGGTCAGAGAAAAAATAAAGTGTTGCATGTAATTCAGTATGCTAGCAAGACACTTGTTGATGCACAACTGAATTACACCACCACTGAAAAAGAATTATTGGCTGTGGTGTTTGCTTTTGACAAGTTTCGTTCTTATTTATTAGGTGCGAAGGTGATCGTTTACACGGACCATTCAGCACTTAGACACCTACTGGCAAAGCAAGAAGCAAAACCTCGGTTGATAAGATAGATTCTACTACTTCAAGAGTTTGAGTTGGAGATTCGAGACAAGAAGGGGTCGAAAAATGTGGTAGCTGATCATTTGTGGAGAATTGAGAGACCAATCAAGGGAAATGAGATGGAAATGCCAATTTCAGAAACATTTCCGGATGAGAAGCTGATGAGAGTGGATGAAGCACCATGGTATGCGGACTTTGCAAATTATCTATCATCAAGGGTGCTCCCAAGTGGTATGACATTTCAACAGAAGAGAAAATTTTTCTCAGATTTAAAGTACTACTTTTGGGAAGAGCCGTTCCTTTACAGACACTGCACCGATCAAATGATACGGAGATGTGTCCCGGAGGAAGAAATGGAGAGCATTCTAAGGCATTGTCATGAGAAGGAAGTAGGTGGCCATTTTGGGGGAGCTAGAACAGCAGCGAAGGTGCTACAATCTGGGTTTTATTGGCCAACCCTCTTTAAGGATTCCTTCCGGATGATCCAGGAGTGTGACCAATGTCAACGGATGGGGAGTATTTCAAAAGAGATGAGATGCCGTTGAACAACATCCTGGTGGTTGAAATTTTTGACGTTTGGGGGATTGATTTCATGGGTCCTTTCCCAAGTTCCTATGGGAACACGTATATCTTGGTAGCAGTGGATTATGTGTCGAAATGGGTTGAGGCAGTTGCATTGCCAACTAATGATGCTAGGGTGGTGATTAATTTTGTGAGGAAGAATATTTTCTCAAGGTTTGGTGTACCACGAGCAATTATTAGTGATGGAGGATCGCATTTTTGCAATAGGCAAATGGATGCACTACTGAGTAAGTATGGAGTGACACATAGAGTGGCAACACCCTATCATCCACAAACGAGCGGGCAAGTGGAACTGTTGAATAGAGAATTGAAGGGGATTTTAGAAAAAATAGTGAATGCCTCGAGGAAGGATTGGTCACGGAAGTTGGACGATGTTTTATGGGCTTATCGCACTGCATTCAAAACCCCAATTGGTATGTCTCCGTTCAGATTGGTCTATGGGAAAGCGTGCCACTTGCCGGTAGAACTTGAACATAAGGCATACTGGACTGTCAAGCAGTTGAACATGGACTTGAAAGCCGCGGGAGAGGAGAGAATGCTGACTTTGAACGAGCTTGATGAGTTTCGTCTCGAAGCATATGAAAATGCCCTGAATTATAAAGAAAAGACAAAAAGGTGGCACGACAAGCACATCCGGGTAAAGGCTTTTGAAGTTGGGCAGAAAGTATTGTTGTTCAACTCTAGACTTAGGCTTTTCCCCGGAAAACTTAAGTCTAGATGGTCCGAACCATTCACGATAATGAGGATACATGCATCCGGAGCAGTGGAAGTCACACATGAGGAAAAGGGCACTTTCACGGTTAATGGACAGAGGTTGAAGCCATATATTGAGGGGGTGATGAGTTGCAAGTTCATCCCAATCCGGCTGGACATCCCAACATAAATGATGGAAAGAGTCAAGCTTCCGACTATAAATAAGCGCTTCTTGGGAGGCAACCCAAGTGTTTTTAACTTTTTGATTTTAATTTTTGTTGTTCGAATTCTTCTTATTTCATTATGAGTTTGTATAAAATTTGATGTTTTTATTGTTTTCAGGTGTTTCAGGTGAAGTCTAGAGCAAAGGAAGGTAAAAAAATTTCCAGACTTCGTCGGGGCGAAGAAATTTTTTTTGGCCGCGGCGAAGAGACATGAAGATACCAAGTTTGCTACTAGAGGATTTCGCCGCGGCGAAGGAAAGGTAGAATTTGCACAAAATTGGCTAAGGCATTTCGCCACGGCAAAAATTTTCTTCGCCGAGGCGAAGTTAGCCTTGAACTCTCGGGAAGTTTTCGCCTCGGCGAAGAATTTTTCTTCGCCGCGGCGAAACCTGGGAATTTTTAGGGTTTATGCATGATGAACTTCGCCGCGGCGAAGAGCTTTTTTTATATATACCAACTTTTCTTCTCTCATTTTCACGCCGCCTTGCATTTTGAGTTGAGAGAAAATTTTCCAACTTTCAATCTTTCACTTCTATTTTGTTTTTACAACCAAAACTATCACTCTACAACATTCCTAAACACCAAAACAACCCATTTCAACAACAAATTTCACAAAAATTTGTGGATCGAAAATTTGGGGCTTTCTTGTTTGGATCGTTTCCTGGTCAATTGGTGGTGCAAAATCCTTCATATTGGTCTACTTCCTTGGGGTTAATAGTTGGATTGAATTTCAGTGAATCAATGGCTCCGAAAATTAAGCACAAGAGCAAGGGGAAGAACGTTGACAACCGGTTTGTTAACGAGGCGCACCCGTAAACGCATGGAGGAAGTGATCAAACGAAAGGATAAGGGTTTCATCCTCAGCGTGCATTAGCGACACACAAGTGGACGTGGAGTAGGGGTAGACGTTGGGGACATGTTCATGCGTGCTCTGATGTGTTGGTTCTGTAGAACCGCTGAGAGAGTTCTATGCCAACTTTCCCAAAAGTCAGGATGAGATTGTGTTTGTACGGAGGGAGGATGTGCCATTCTCAAAGAAGGGATATCAACAAATTCTTTAACTTGCCCGAAATTTTCACTGATGAGTATGTGGAGTTCAAAAGATCAACCTTTGAGGATAATATTATCTTGCCACTCATTGCAAACCCTGGGGCAGCATGGGAAGTGTCTAAAAAACAGAAAAAGATACTCAAAGGAACACAGCTTGACACCAATGGCTCCTACTGTGGGCAGATTTCTTTGTCTCGTGCTAAACTAATGCCGGAGACGCACTACAGCACAGTGACTCATGAGAAGGAGGTATTGCTCTACTCTATTGCCTCAGGGAAGAGTATGGATGTGGGAGACATCATTTATGAGAGTGTCAGGATAGCATCCACAAAGGGGCGATCAATGATCGCTACTGTTTACCGCATCTCATCACAGCCATGTGCCTAAAAGCGGGGTCAAGGTTCAAGATGATGAGCCGCGTATTCATCCGGCTCCAACTCTAGATGACGACTATTTCAAGAAACACCTTGACCGAACGGAAGCTGCCCAACCAAGAGCAGGGGCGAAGAGGCAGAGAACGAGCATGGCCACATCATCCAGCTCCACAGGGTCACAAAAAGCGATGATGCAAGAAATGATGGGGATGATGAAATATATGAAGAGACGACAGGATTGGATGATGGAGCGGACACAGAGCATTCATGAATTGCTGACAGACAGCTTCAAAGAGCTGAAGGTTGACACTTCCGCATATCAATGGGTTGATTGGGACTCAGATGAGTGGCCTGAATCAGAGGAAGACGAGGAAGATGAAGCGGAAGAAGAGGAAGAACAAGCCTGAACCGGAGCACATGTTTATGTTTTGTTTAATTGCTTTCATTTAATTTTTGTCCAGTTGAAACTTAAACTCATTTTATTTTTGGTTTCGGATTTTGTTTATTTTGTTAGTTGTTTAGTTGATGTTTTTAATTAGTAGTTGTTAAAAGGGCGAGATTAGGGTGTAATACTTTCAATTTAGTTGTGAATTCGTTCTAACATGAGGGACACCACAATTTATTGTTTTGACAGATTTTGGATGATGAAAAGTCCGAGAACGGGTGAACATTGTGGAGCGACAATTCATGACTTAACCAGGGAGCATTCTCGTACCTTTATATTGTTCATTTGTTTTCTTTTGTTGTTTTTCTCTATTCCTGACCTATGCATAATGGAACATTAGGGACAATGTAATATTTAGTTTGGGGGTAGGGAATAGATTTTGAGTTTAAAGGTATATTGGTTGGAAACCAGTAACTGCCTTAAAAACTACCTAGCAGTACTTGGCGACCTCGGGTTTAACAACGCCGCGTACACCTTAAACTGTAAAATCTATTTTAAGGGTATATTGGCTGGAAACCAGTAACTGCCTTAAAAACTGCCTAGCAGTATTTGCGACCTCGGGTTTAACAATGCCGCGTACACCTTAAAAAAATTTAAAAATATAAAAAATATATATATATAAAAAAAAAAACAAACTTATTTTTGTGTTGCATTTTTCTTTTGGTTGTTTTGTGTTGCATTTTTCTTTTGGTTGTTTTGTTTTGCCGATGACGAGTTGTATAAATCAATGATGAGAATAAGATTGTTGAATTTTTATTGTTGAGAAATGTTAAGCATTGCTTCAAGTTTACGTTTATTGACTGGATTTTGATTGAGGTTTGTTGAGTGGTTCAACCACGATTTTCATTTTTTCGGCATGCTTAGATTCATTTTATGCGATTAGGTGAAGTCTTGATAATGTTGGTGGACTCTAGAACCTAGTTGAGAAATGCTTGAGGCGAAATTCTAGGATTAGACATGGTTGAGGAAATGATTTAGGCATTTTTCTGAACGTTTGAGCCTTTCTAGCCAACCCATGAATGAAATTGTCCCTAGTCACCCATTTGAGCCATTTGAACTTTGCTTTATTTTTCTCGAAAAACAACAGAATTGTAAATTCCTTTTTACCCTAAACACTGTATCGTACCCTTAGGAGAATTCGGTCTTAGTGCAAAACAAAGAACGAAACGAGTGTACAATTGAGTAAAAGATTAGTTTGGGGGTTAAGAGAAGAAAATGAAGAAGAGATCAAAAAGAATGATGTGGGGGTTGAGAGAAAAGAATAAAAACCAAGTGTTTGTGTAAAAAAAAAATGTTGAACACAATGCTGCCTAGTTTAAGGGTATACCGGCTGGAAACCAGAACCCGTCTTAAAAACTGCCTAATAGTATTTGGCGACCTCGGGTTTAACAACGCCACGTACACCTTAAACGAGTCGCCCTGCATTTATGGTATTCAAAAGTTTTTAAGGATACGCGTTTGAAAGCTGTGAACTAGTGGACATGTCAATTGGTGTTGAGAAAGTGTGGGTTTCGATGCGAATTGAGTTTTGCTTTAGGACAACCGAGTTCTCTTACTTTGTTTCCTATCCTTTTATTGGAGCCCATGACCCGAGCCTAACGTTAAAAACTTTTAAAGACCTTTTGATTCTCATCTGTGCTTAGTCCTCATTAGTGGAGAGTAGTTCGATATTTAGGCTTATGGAGTCTGCCACCATTTGATAAACTTTAAAATTTTTGCATAAAAAAAAATCCGGGAAGTTGGAATGTGGATTGAAGTGGGGATCACCTACTTGGTGGACCGATTGAGAAAGACAGTCGGTGTAGCTTATAACTTCTTGGAATGTCGAACATTTCCTGATAATAATTTTTCAACAATTTGTGAGACATGTGCAATTTCTAGGCAATTCATTTTGGCATTTGAGTTTTGTTGATTTTGGTTTTTCAGTTTGTTTGTGTGTTTTCATGTTTTTGTTTTTGGTTGTTGTCTTTGTTTTCGTTAGTTTTGTATTGTATGCTCGGGGACGAGCATCTCTTTAGTTTGGGGGTAGTTGATAATCTGTAAATTATACAGTTTTTATTTGATCTTTGTGTCGGATTTCAGGTACTTTCTAGTGCATTTTTACCTGAATTGGTGTTTAATTCTTAACTTTTCGTGTTTCAGGTTAAAATGGACTTTTTGAGCGAATAAAGACAAAATTGGATAGTTTTGACTCAGAAATGAGCGGATTTCAGAAGATAGGAGAGTTCCGGAGCAGGACAACGCACGATGAAGCTCGTTTCCAAGGAAGAGAGCCGAAAATCGAAGAATCGAACGAAGAAGCAAGCAGAGTGGCAGTTCTGTAAATTTCAGAACTTTTGAAGGAGCTTCGCCCCGGCGAATAAATTGTCTTTGCCGCGGCGAAGTAAGACAGAAACGATGTGGAATTTTTCATTCTTCGCCACGGCAAAGAAGAACTTATTCAGACACTTTCAAAATGTTATGAAAAATAATTTTGTAACATTTACTAAATGCAATGAATGATACTTTGGTAGCACTTTTAACATGTTATTAAAAACTCTTCTATAGCATTTTAACAATTTTATAGAAAACTAAACAGTAACTGGTTAAGAATGTTACAAAAACCTTATTTATAACAATTTGAGATGTTACGAGAAAAACTAAAGCTATAACGAAAGTTAAGAAAGTTACAGAAAAACTTATTTATAGCATTTTGAGAAAGTTACAGAAAACTAAATTGTAACATGTTAAGAAAGTTACAGAAAACTTATTTATAGCATTTTGAGGATTTTATAGAAAACTAAACTGTAACAAGTTAAGAATGTTACAGAAAACTTATTTATAGCATTTTGAGAATGTTACAGAAAACTAAATTGTAACATGTTAAGAAAGTTACAAAAACTTATTTATAGCATTTTGAGAATGTTACCAAAAAACTAAACTGTAATAGGTTAAGAATGTTACAGAAAACTTATTTATAGCATTTTGAGAAGGTTATAGAAAACTAAAATGTAACAGGTTAAGAATGTTACAGAAAACTTATTTATAGCATTTATGCAGTGTTACCAAAAATCATTCGTGACTATGAATAAGTGCTACAATATACTTAACAACAAAGATTTTTATGACGATTCTGAAATGATTAGTAACATGCAAAAAGTGTTACGAATGTCTGCTTTTTAGTAACATGGGTTGTCATAGCATCCTCATAAATGCTACGAATTACCTATGGTAACACTTTTTGCATGTTACCGTAGGCCATTTTTGTTGTTGTGGTTGTCTAAAACACTAATAGCAAATACCATATACTGTAAATTGTTGAAATTTTTTGGAGTCAGATATATTCTGCCTTGCAATCCGTTCTTCAAAATCAGCTCGAGCATTATACATCTCCAATGCCTTTTCATACGTTGTGGCAATAGTAGAAGGAATCCCATCTAAATCACCTGATTCAACATCTAGAGCAGTCCCCAGCTCCACCTCCTAAGACTTGTAGATGAGAAAGGTTGACCTTACGTTAGCAAGGGGAACAGACAACTAGTGGTGAAATATACTTTGGATGCGCTGAACTATTTTTCTTTTTCCTGCAAAAGAGCAGTAATTTTCCAAATGTAAATTTTGAAAACAGATACTTTTTCTGGGTACATAGCACTTCATAGGGAAATGAAAGCACAAATTTTATGAACTATACATAATGACAAAAAGAAGAAAAAAGGTTTCTAAAATAAACAGGGCATGCAACTTGAGCCATGGTTCTAGGAAATATAAAGGAAGACCCACAAAAGCGTTATTAACCATAACACCAAGCTAGTAGGATGGAATAAGACTTAAAATAATCAAGCAAATTGATTAATAGAATGCATCCCCTTCAAGCACATATTCTAATAAGTTTCTAATATATAAATTATCAATTATCACCTTAATGTTGGTCTCATCTATCGTATGGAGAATGGCTTGCTCAAATTCCCTGTATGCTTCCCATATTTTACTGCCTTCAGCAACATGCACACCAAAGAATGCTTATAGCACGCTCGAAGAGATTTCTTCCCTTTGCAATACCATCAGGTGAAAATTCACATATAGATGGATCATTGTAACATCTACTGAAAACTAGTACAATGCATGCATAATAACAATAGAAAATTGGGCCCCAAAAATTTCTTTTCATTATAAAACATATGTCTTTTATACACAAAGAGTATTGTTTACAAAAATTTGTTTTAAAAGACAAAACATGGGAAACAATGTAGCTATCTCTCTTCGCTTGCCGACGCCCCTCCGACTGCATCATCACCTAGATCCTGCATCCACAAAGGAAAATAACGGGGTGAGCACAAAATAATGCCTCGCAAGTAAAACCCTCTATCTGTCTGTCCCCGTATGTATAACTCTTAATTCTTTCCTTATACTATTTCTGATTCTATTTCTGTTTCTAATAACATCATGGCCTCATCTTACCGGAGGTACGGCCGGATGGCGTTCACACAAAGACCATCTCACTCTCTATGGCTATCGGGTGGAATTCACACGCACCAACCAACCCGTTCTTAGTGACTACCGAGTGAGGATCACAAAGCACCAACTCGGTTTTTCCTAACTATCGGGTGGAGATCACCTAGCACCTACCCGTTCCTCATGAATTTTGGGTAACGATCACCAAGCATTTACCCGTCTCTAGTCACTATCGTGTGATGGTCACAAAGCATCAACCCACTTCTACTAACTGTCGGATGATGATCACAAAGCATCAACCTACTTTTCTATTACTAACCGGGTAGTAGTCACAAAGCATCTACCCATTTCTACTACTCATCGGGTGACGATCACAAAGCGTCGACCCATCTCTAAGGGCTATTCGGGTGGTGATCACAAAGCATCAACCCGATCGGGTGATGATCACAAAGCATCATCCCAACTATACTACTCTTCTAATTCACTCTATTGCAGCATTTTTCAATTCTCTCTACCCTTAGAGTAGTTGTATTCACCAAGCTCTCTACTTATAGAGTAATTGCATATACAATTTTTCCTACACTTTCTTAGGTCACTTTTCCATGTACAACTAGTGCCTATGGATGGTTCAACTTCACCAATGCACTTATGAGATGCCAACATGCAATGTTGCAAGAATTAAGGTTCATTACTCACACTCAAACCTCTATTAGGCATTTCATCAAACATCTCATGTGCACTATAAAACTCTATTATAGCAATGATTCTAACACTTTTTCTAACCATCCAAAATGGGGAAAAACCCCTTCACAAAGCCATAAAACCTGTCAAACAAAACACTTCTAAAAAAGGGATCCATAACACCCCTTCAATATCATCTCAAACTACATTTCCAACCCAACAACTCATTTCTCATATTTGCAAGATGTAGGCATTCTTAAGGCATAGAAATCTCTATTTAAACCTCCATACATGGCATATTACATGTACATCACATACATACATCATTTCTATCAAAACCCTAATCAAGAAAATTCATAAACCTCAACTTGGGTTGGGTTTTTCTTACCTTGTTATGGAGAGACTTCACCAACTCTTCCTTTCACTTGGTTTGCTTGACCTTTTTTCTCCACTCTTAACCAAAAGAATAAAAACTCTAAAACTTCAATAAAACCTAAAACTCACAAATCACACAACTTAAGTAGGAATCCTTACCTTAGGAAGCCTTAGGTTGCCTTTCTACCCCAAATCACTTCAAAAACCCCTTGAAATTCCTTGATCAAAAGAAAAGAGAAGTTGAGAGGAGCAAAGATAGAGAGTTGCGTTTTTGGAGAAGAAGAATGAAGGGTTTGCTAATTCTAATTCCTTTTAATGAAATATAAACACAATCATTCCCATTTTGCCCTTACTCTTCTTTGGGAATTCCATCTATATCCTTTGATTCATTACAAACTCACCCCCATATCAACATATTCTCCATGAAAAATCCTTACAATTAACTCCCCACTTTTCCGCTAATTAGGGGTAGAATGGTCAAATTGCCCTTAGGGAAGAAAATATCTAAAACTTAACCAACATTTTATTCGGCCTGTCGCCGCGGCGAAACTGTCCAGAGAGTTTCCCATGGTTTCAACACATCTTCGCCGCGGCTAAGATTCTTCTTCGCCCCGCCGAAGCTTGGTACACTAAACTTCTTCTATTTTCAACCAATTTCAGGGCAAGCATTCAACACAACGTTCAATCAAACAATATTACCAAAAACCAACTCAAATAAGGGCAAAAGAGGAAACAACAACTACGTACCTCAAGTGGGGCGTTACAATTCTTCCCCCCTTAAAAGAATTTCGTCCCCGAAATTCATGCAAATAACTCTGGAAGACAATTCTGCATGTCCCGCTCTACTTCCCAAGTGGCCTCTTCCACTTTGTGATTCCTCCAAAGGACCTTCACTAGCGGAACACTCTTGTTCCGAAGCTCTTTAACCCTTCGGTCTAAAATCTGAACTGGACATTCTTCATATACTAGATTCTCTGCTACTTCAGCCTCCTCTACGCTCAGGATGTGGAGGGGATCACTTACATACTTCCGTAGCATCGAGACATGGAAGACATCATGCACCCTGTCCATGCTAGGTGGTAGTGCCAATCTGTAAGCCACCTTTCCTACTCGTTGCAAGACCTCAAAAGGACCTACATACCTCGGTGCTAACTTCCCTTTGGTTCCAAAGCGCATTACTCGCTTGTAAGGGGAAACTTTCAGAAACACTTTATCGCCCACTTGGAATTCTACCTCTTTCCTCTTCAAGTCAGCATAACTCTTCTGTCGATCTTGGGCTTGCTTCATTCTATTTCTGATTAACTTCACATCTTCTACTAGTTTCTGAGTCATCTCTGGCCCAAGAGCGGTACTCAACTCATCTTTTTCGCCTACTTCATCCCAATGAAGCGGAGACCTACACCGTCTACCATACAAAGCCTCGTAAGGCGCCATTCTAATTGTAGAATGATAACTGTTGTTGTAGGCAAATTCCACTAAGGGTAACATCTCATGCCAGGATACTCTATAATCCATGCAACGAGGCCCTCAACATATCCTCGAGCACCCGATTCGCTTCTCTTGGTTTGGCCATCTCATCCCGAGGATGATAGGCGGATTGAATGCTAAACGGGTACCCAAACTCCTCGTAAACTTGTCCAAAAGGCTGAAACAAATCTGGAATCTCTATCTGACACTATAGTCTTGGGCACACCATGCAATCTGACTATCTCCTTGAGGTAAATCTGAACCAATTGATTTGTAGTGGTACTTTCCTTTACTGGAAGGAAATGGGCTGACTTGGTTAACCTATCCACAATCACCCATACTGCATTACACCCTTTCTGCACTCTGGGAAGACCCGTGATAAAATCCATTGAAATGCTCTCCCATTTCCACTCTGGAATACTCAATGGTTGAAGCAACCCCGATGGCCGTTGATGTTCTGCTTTCACCTGCTGACAAGTTAGACATTTAGCCACAAACTCGGCGATGTCTTTCTTCATGCCCGACCACCAATAGCCTTTCTTAACATCCTGATACATCTTGGTTGCTCCCAGGATGAGCGGTGTACGGTGTGTCATGAGCCTCCATAAGAATTTTCTGTTTCAACTCCTCATTTGGAGGAATGCACAACCGATTTCTGAAATAGAGGACACCATCTCTCACAAAGAACTCTGCTGTCTTGCCCTCAAACACTTGCTGAATTGTTTTCTAACACCACTCATCTGCCACTTACTTTTCTCTAATTTCCTCCAAAGAAAGAAGACTGCATACTAGGTCGGGCAATTCTTCCCTAACCACTTCAATTCGCTTCCTTAGACAATTCTTCTATTAACTCTTTCGGCCTGGTAAGCCAAAAAACATGGGCTTTCCTACTCAAGGCATCGGCTACTACATTGGCTTTCCCTGGTTGGTACTTGATCTCACAATCATAATCCTTAACCAGTTCTAACCACCTCCTCTGCCTCATATTCAACTCCTTTTGAGTGAAGAAGTATTTTAAACTCTTATGATCTGTAGATATTACTCTTCACACCATAAAGGTAATGCCTCCAAATCTTTAAGGCAAAGACCACTACCGCCAATTCTAAGTCATGCGTAGGGTATCCGGTCTCGTACTCTTTCAATTGACGAGAAGCATAAGCTATAACCCTACCTAATCGCATTAACACAACACCAAGTCACCGCAAAGAGGCATCTCGTATAAATGTCATAATCTACACCCTCCCTCGCGGTAACACTAGCATAGGAGCCGATGTTAACCTCTTCAACTCTTGAAAGCTTTCTTCACATGCCGTTGACCTGCACAAAAGGAGTCTTCTGCTTTGGTAAGAGCCTGACAACGGCTTTAGCCAATCGGGCGAATCCCTCTACAAATCGCCTAGTAGCTCTGTAAGCCTAAGAAACACCTCCCGATTTCTTTCACTGTTTCGGCTTCTACCATTCCAGATTGCTCGCACTTTACCTGGATTCTACCGAAATCCCTTCCTTCGACACGGTATGACCCAGAATATCACTTGATTAAGCCAAAACTCACACTTGGAAAAATTTAGCACACAACTTCTTTTCTCTCACCGTTGCAATACTAATCTCAAGTGTTTCTCATGCTCTTCTCTTGACTTTGAGTAAACCGAATGTCGTCGATGAAGACAACAATGAACTGATCCAAGTACTCATGGAAGACCCGGTTCATCAAGTCCATAAAAACTGCTGGGGCATTAGTCAAGCCAAAAGGCATCACTACAAATTCATAATGCCCATATCTGGTACGAAAGGCAGTTTTAGCCACATCTTGATCAGCCACTCTTACCTGATGGTACCCGGACCTCAAATCAATTTTGGAGAACACTGCCGCTCCTTTCAACTGATCAAAAAGGTCATCTATCCGGGGTAGCGGGTACTTATTCTTCACGGTAACTTTATTCAACTCCCTATAATCAATACACATCCTTAGTGATCCATCCTTCTTTTTCACAAACAAGATTGGAGCTCCCCAAGGAGAATGACTCGGTCGGATGAAGCCTTTATCTAAAAGCTCTTGGAGTTGCTTCTTTAATTCTTGGAGCTCAGCTGGGGCCATTCGATAAGGGGCTTTAGATATTGGTGCTGTCCCCGGTGCTAGTTCGATACTAAATTCTACGTCCCTCTCGGAGGCAAACCCTGTAACTCCTTCCTAAACACATCTAGGAAGTCTCGAACTACCGGCACCCTCCTCGAATCTAACTGTGGAACATCACCACTCTGCACTACATGGGCAATATAACCCGAACACCCCTTTCTCAACATCTTCCTGGCTTTCACATTACTAATCAAAGATGCTCAACTGATGGCCTTCTCCAAAACTAAACTTATCTCCACTATCGAGGTTAAATCTGGCCTTCTTTTTCCGACAGTCAATCTCTACTCCATACCTTCCTAGGAAGTCCATACCCTGAATCACATCAAAATCAGGCATATAAAAAACTATTAAGTCAACGGTTAACTCCCTACCCTGGATCACTAAGGACTCTCTTAACAAAATCTCTTGAGTCACAACACTAACCCCATCGGGTAGTTCTATCTTAATGGGTTGAGATGCTCTAGTAGGTTTCAGACCTAATCTCTCAAGCATCCCATAAGATATGAACGAATGAGTAGCGCCCGAATCGATTAAAGCATATAAAGGGACTGAATGAAATAACAATCGACCAAGAATACGGTGATGGGTGGCCTATGCTTCCCCTTGTGCCACAGTAAAAACTCTGGCATTCGCAGTACCTCCTGAACTTTGAGTCGTTGGTGGAAGAGGAGCTTTACAATCTCTCATCATGTGCCCTGCCTGTCGGCACCTATAGCACACTCTCTGATCCCTCAGACATTCTCCCAGGTGATTCTTCCCACATTTAGGGCAAGGAGGGAACCCTTCCGTCCGAGGTCGTTTATTCTTCCACTCTTTTCTATTCTGTCTATACTGAAACTTCTTCTTCTGATTCTTCATTTCTTTACCTCTTACACCCTCATGCTTCTCTCTTTGGGGAGTAGAGGGTAGCTCCTTTGGTCCTCCTATCGAGGATCCTACGAGGAAGATTTTATTCTCAAAAATCTCCGCCTTCATCGCCCGCCTCAAAGCCTCACTATAATTTCGAGGAAGGTTGGAGCTTGTCATTATATCCCTGCCTATCTCCGGCTTCAATCCATGTACGAACTTATCCCTTCTCAAGGCCGGAGTGCTAACTATTCCCTGCAAACCTTGCAAGAGCGTTGAACTTCACCGAGTATTCTTTCACACGCTAGTCCCTTGTTCAGATCGATAAATTCTTGGACCTTCTCATGAACTTGGTCCTCTGCTCTATACTCACCTCAAACTCTTGCCTAAACTCTTCCCACGTCATTCTTGTCACATCATGAGTTTCTTCCATTAATTCCCACCAAATTCTGCATCACCCCGAAACAAGAAACTCGCATACCGGATCTTCTCCCGCTCTGACATGGGAAATAAACCTATGGGCTCGTTCTACTGACCCAAGCCACTCCTCTGCTATTACTGGGTCCGTAGTACCCTTAAACGCTGAGGGTTGATGCTAACTGGAAAGACCGTAAATCGGTTCCACTGTTCTGCGCTGGGGAGGTACCGGTTGTCCTCTTTCGACATGTGTAACTGGCGGTACCTGAACAGGGGGTACAACTCTCCCCTGAGTTTCTGCCATAACTTGCTGTATAATTCCCCGGATTCTAGCTTCATCCAGGGGAGGGGGCGTAGACTCTGGTGGGTTAGAATGTTCTCCTTCATTCACCACACCGTTACCGCGATTTCGATAACTACGCCTCATCTACAAAATAATCACACTAATAAACTCAAGGAACAATTACTATAAGGAAAGAATTACTCACACAGTCGGTTATAGGACGTCGTGGCGATGAGAATAGTACACTGTTCAATCCCAAAATCTTTGCTCTGATACCAAAAATGTAACATCTACTGAAAACTAGTACAATGCATGCATAATAACAATAGAAAATTGGGCCCCAAAAATTTCTTTTCATTATAAAACATATGTCTTTTATACACAAAGAGTACTGTTTACAAAAATTTGTTTTAAAAGACAAAACATGGGAAACAATGTAGCTATCTCTCTTCGCTTGCCGACGCCCCTCCGACTGCATCATCACCTAGATCCTGCATCCACAAAGGAAAATAACGAGGTAAGCACAAAATAATGCTCAGTAAGTAAAACCCTCTATCTGTCTGTCCCCCGTATGTATAACTCTTAATTCTTTCCTTATACTATTTCGATTCTATTTCTGTTTCTAATAACATCATGGCCTCATCTTACCGGAGGTACGGCCGGATGGCGTTCACACAGCACCATCTCACTCTATGGCTATCGGGTGGAATTCACACAGACCAACCCGTTTCTTAGTGACTACCGAGTGAGGATCACAAAGCACCAACTCGGTTTTTCCTAACTATCGGGTGGAGATCACCTAGCACCTACCCGTTCCTCATGAATTTTGGGTAACGATCACCAAGCATTTACCCGTCTCTAGTCACTATCGGGTGATGGTCACAAAGCATCAACCCACTTCTACTAACTGTCGGATGATGATCACAAAGCATCAACCTACTTATCTATTACTAACCGGGTAGTGGTCACAAAGCATCTACCCATTTCTACTACTCATCGGGTGACGATCACAAAGCGTCGACCCATCTCTAAGGGCTATTCGGGTGGTGATCACAAAGCATCAACCCGATCGGGTGATGATCACAAAGCATCATCCCAACTATACTACTCTTCTAATTCACTCTATTGTAGCATTTTTCAATTCTCTCTACCCTTAGAGTAGTTGTATTCACCAAGCTCTCTACTCATAGAGTAATTGCATATACAATTTTTCCTACACTTTCTTAGGTCACTTTTCCATGTACAACTAGTGCCTATGGAATGGTTCAACTTCACCAATGCACTTATGAGATGCCAACATGCAATGTTGCAAGAATTAAGGTTCATTACTCACATTCAAACCTCTATTAGGCATTTCATCAAACATCTCATGTGCACTATAAAACTCTATTATAGCAATGATTCTAACACTTTTTCTAACCATCCAAAATGGGGAAAAACCCCTTCACAAAGCCATAAAACCTGTCAAACAAAACACTTCTAAAAAAGGGATCCATAACACCCCTTCAATATCATCTCAAACTACATTTCCAACCCAACAACTCATTTCTCATATTTGCAAGATGTAGGCATTCTTAAGGCATAGAAATCTCTATTTAAACCTCCATACATGGCATATTACATGTACATCACATACATACATCATTTCTATCAAAACCCTAATCAAGAAAATTCATAAATCTCAACTTGGGTTGGGTTTTTCTTACCTTGTTATGGAGAGACTTCACCAACTCTTCCTTTCACTTGGTTTGCTTGACCTTTTTTCTCTACTCTTAACCAAAAGAATAAAAACTCTCAAACTTCAATAAAACCTAAAACTCACAAATCACACAACTTAAGTAGGAATCCTTACCTTAGGAAGCCTTAGGTTGCCTTTCTACCCCAAATCACTTCAAAAACCCCTTGAAATTCCTTGATCAAAAGAAAAGAGAAGTTGAGAGGAGCAAAGATAGAGAGTTGCGTTTTTGGAGAAGAAGAATGAAGGGTTTGCTAATTCTAATTCCTTTTAATGAAATATAAACACAATCATTCCCATTTTGCCCTTACTCTTCTTTGGGAATTCCATCTATATCTTTTGATTCATTACAAACGCACCCCCATATCAACATATTCTCCATGAAAAATCCTTACAATTAACTCCCCACTTTTCCTGCTAATTAGGGGTAGAATGGTCAAATTGCCCTTAGGGAAGAAAATATCTAAAACTTAACCAACATTTTATTCGGCCTGTCGCCGCGGCGAAGAAACTTCTGTCGCCGCGGCGAAACTGTCCAGAGTTTCCCGTGGTTTCAATACATCTTCGCCGCGGCGAAGATTCTTCTTCGCCCCGGCGAAGCTTGGTACACTAAACTTCTTCTATTTTCAACCAATTTCAGGGCAAGCATTCAACACAACGTTCAATCAAACAATATTACCAAAAACCAACTCAAATAAGGGCGAAAGAGGAAACAACAACTACGTACCTCAAGTGGGGCGTTACAATCATATTCTTGCACAAATCTCAAGCAGTCACACGAAAGTGAGACAGACTGCACCAGAACAAGTTCTAGTTGTTCAATTTTAAAGAACTACTTAGTTAAAGGAACTCCAAAGAACAAAATTAATATTTTTATCCCTTGATTCCACATATATGCAAATTTTGACTGGAAGTAGCAAGAACCTGATTTCCCACAAAAAGTAGGGAAAAAGATGACAACATGCAATTAAATTCCCAAGAAGTTTGAAAAAGTTTATCCTAGAGCCTAATTTGGTAGAAAAATTTGATGATGCATCAAAAAGGAAATGTGTCTTTAAACACCATCACAAATGTAAGAATATTGATATCCATTCTGAATTGCAAGGCCTACAATCATCTCTACCATACAAATGAAACTAATGAGCCATTTTGTCAATAGCATTTACTTATTGGAATAATTCAGCCACTCAAAAGTCATAGATCTGGCAAGCTGAATTTTTTTATCAGAAAGTTATTTTTAGGAAAATAACTAAAATTACCACAAATAAGAATTCTTAAGATCACTATGTTTTAATCCATAAATCAATGCATAAAGTTATTCAAAATCCATAATGATAACAAAAACCTACTAGATAATCAGGAACTCATTTTTCATAAATCTTCTCAATCCCCAGAAATGCCTTAGGTCTACAAAGTTGAAGCAGAGAATCAGCAAGAAACTACCTTCAGCTAGACAGAGCGATAAAATCTTAAAGTATACCCAAAGCTTTAGTATCAGTCATGCGTAACAAGAAAAGATCAAAATCTTAAAAATTTAGCTGGCCCCCTTTTATTTTTTTTACTTTGGGGGTAACAGTCATCAAGAGGTACACTTACTGATTTTCAACATTGAGCTTCATGTTTTGGAGAAACTAATATACTTATACTAAGAGAAATGAGTTTTGCAAGAGGGCAAGTAGGTTGTCCATAAAAGCATTGACAAGAGGGAACTCAAAATCTATAAACAAATAAAATATCAGACAGCTGCAAATTATTCAAAAACAAACCTCCCAAGTCAACCATTTACTGTTTCCTAGTTGCAACATATGAAAAAAAAATAGAAAAGAAGAAAGCTCAAAACTTCATTTCTTTTACTCAATTAAGCTGACATTTGAGCTAAGGCTCAGTAGATAGAAGTCACATAAACTTCAATTCAACATCGTTTTCACCATTTAAACCCTAAAAGATAATCACTTCCTTCTTTCAAACGAATCCATTTAATTTTTCTCTTTATACTTTCTCTCGTTAACCATAAACCCTAAGCGATCAAAATTTAATCATGAAACCAATAACAAGAACACAAAATGAAAAAACTAAAACATACCCAGTTGAAATAGAAGCTTCATCTCGAGCCCACTCTTGCCACATAACAGGAGTTAATGGAAGTTTCACCGTGCAACATAAATCTGAGTGCCCTTTTGCCCCATCAAAGCTAATCTTGGTGGATTGCCCAAATCAAATGCAGCTCTTGCTGTCCTTCGTTTATTGTTTTAGATGGGCATACAAATGAAGTGATATGCTCTTCCGTAAAATGATTGTATCATATTATTCATACGCTAGTTTAACAGTATCATAAAGACCACATCATACGTGCACTTATTCAATATCAATAAAAAACACGTGCCTTAGTATATAAGGAAACGGTAAATGAAACATAATTCATAGATCAATTCAATTAAACCCTCTAAAGCACTTGGTTAAAAAAAAAGGAGGAATCTCATACAAATACCATGGAATAATGTTTAATCTAAATCATGGGGATTATGTAAATATTCCATTCCGAAAATATAAAGTGAAACAATTAGGTCCTTTTTGAAGAATGGTACTAATTCAAGATCTAACATGTACAAAGTGAAACCTCACTCTCAATTCTGTGAGAATTTTTAGGAAAGCATCCAACAGAATCATGAAGAGTTTTAAGTGAAACAAACATAATCATATGAGATATGGATATTCATTCAAAACAGACAATAAAAATGAATATACATGTGCAGAAATTTTAATCGGCCAAGCATACAGATGATATTCTTCCTAAGATATTTTCCAGACCAAAGACATTTTTTCACATTTTCCACAAGCATGAGATGCAAGGCCATTGCTTTTTCGTCCTCAAACAGGTATCGTTGGTCATAATTGTGTTTACAAAAACATATTAAGGCAAAACCTTATGTTTTTTTTTTATAAGAAAGAGAAGTTTGTCAATTACTGTGCTATTCTAGTTGACATGTAACATGTAACCCAAGGAACAAACCTCACTTCTTAAGGAACATTTCTCTAAACTCATTATTTGACTTCAGCTTCTCATCTTCCACTTCCTCGGATTTTGGATTTGTTGAGGGCACACCAAGTGGTTTGACATTCCTTGGCATTGCAAATGTGTTCCTCACCTTTAGCTGAACGTTATCACTACATTTATTAGCAAAACAGTGTGGCGCTCAAGACTCCTTGAAAGTCTGATTACTACTTTGCGCTGCCATTAAACCCAAAGGACTAAGAAAATAAAATGTAGAAGTGGGAAACACAAACATGAAAACGTCTATAGACTGCATTGCAAACACACACACACACACACACACACACACACACACACACACACACATAATAACAAAGATAAAACCTAATTCCACTTAGCCTATCATGTTCTCCAGAGGCCCCATGACCAGCAGAATCCTTTCTCTTTTGCTTCGGATTTGATCTTGCAATGCTTATCTTCCTCCCAAGAAACATTTGTTTGTTCTTTCCTATAGTTGTAGTAAGGTGTGCATCTTAGGCAAAATCCACATATGCCAGGCCCTTCAAAAATTGACCAGAGGATATTATAAATTGGTATGCAACGGTTCCAGACATAGGGAAAGCTGGAATATGGGTAAATCTGTATGGGACTATGGTTGAGTCTCCTAAGCATATCACTTGCTATCAAAATGAAAAAATATGCCCTTAGACAGTTAGACTCTTTATACTTAGAAAATTAAGCAATTTTACCATAATTATAAAATTCAACCCTTTTGTAGGTTTATTTGAGACTGCATAATCGTCTATGGAAAGGACATTCATCTTAAAACCAAAAGCGAGAACAAAATGATTTATTGATTGCATGAATGGAATAAATCAAATTGAAGTTTTAGTGAGCACCCTTGAGAAATTTGATCAAAGACAATGGACTACAATTAGCAGTTTCTATCTCCCATCAGCCATGCTGATCTCCCTAAAGGATTAAAATTGGTTTTTTAAGGCTAATTTCTATGGTACAGTCCACATTATGCATACATGTGTTGAAGTTTAAAGGTCAGGCTGTAACAACTGCTGTAAACTAGTACAATGCATGCATAATAACAATAGAAAATGGGCCAAAAACTTTTCTTTTTATTATAAGTAATACGTCTTTTATACACAAAGAGCATCATTTACAAAAAGCCATTTTAAAAGACAAAAACAGGGGAAACAAGTAGCTATTGCTCGCTTGCCGACGCCCTCCGACCGCATCATCACCTAGATCCTGCATCCACAAAGGAAAATAACGGGGTGAGCACAAAATAATGCTCAGTAAGTAAACCCTCTATCTGTTTATCCCCGTATGTAATTCTCTTAATTCTTTCCTCACATTTTCTGTTGTTTTCTACTAAACGTCATGGCCTCATCTTACCGGAGGTACGAACGGATGGCATTCACACAGCACCATCTCACTCTTCATGAAGTCGGGTGGAGTTCACACAGCAGCAACCCATTCTTAGTGACTACCGAGTGGGGATCACGAAGCACCTACCTGGTTTTCGTAACTATCGGGTGGAAACCACAAAGCACCTACCCGTTCCTCATGACTTTCGGGTGACGATCACAAAGCACTAACCCGTTCCTAATCACTGTCGGGTGATGATCACAAAGCATCAACCCACTTATAATAAATGTCGGGTGATGATCACAAAGCATCAACCCCTTTCTAATAACTAACCGGGTGATGGTCACAAAGCATCCACCCGTTTCTAATAACTATCGGGTGATGATCACAAAGCATCAACCCATTTCTAATAGCTACTCGGGTGATGATCACAAAGCATCAACCTGATTCTCATAACTGTTGGGTGATGATCACAAAGCATCGACCCATTTCTAATAGTCTTCTCATTCACTCTACTCTAGCACTTCTCATTCTCTCTACCCTTAGAGTAGTTGCATCCACAAAGTTCTCTACTCATAAAGCAAGTGCATACACAAAGTTTTCTACTCTTTCTTAGGTCACTTCTTAATGCACAATTAATGCCTATGGATGATTCATCTCCACTAATGCATTTATGAAATGCCAACATGCAATGTTGCAAGAATTAAGGTTCACTACTCATACTTAAACTTCTATTAGGCATTTCATCAAACAACTCAAGTGCATAATAAAACTCTACTATAACAATAATTCTATGTCTTTCTCTAACCATCCAAAATGGGGAGAAACTCCCTCACATAGCCATAAATCCTGCCAAAGAAAGACACTTCCAAAAAGGATTTCTCAATATCCTTCAATTCCATCTCAAACTACCTTCCCAACCCACATCTCACTTCTTATACTTAAAATGTATAAACAATCACAAAGCACTAATAATCTCCATTTAAGACTCAATAACATGGCATATAACATGTATATAACATACATACATAATTACTATCAAAAACCCTAATCAAGAAAATTCTCAAATCTTAACTTGGGTTGGGATTTACTTACCTTGTTATGGAGAGATTTCACTAGCTCTTCCTTTCACTTGGTTTGCTTGACTTTCTCTCTACTCTTAAACAAATGAACAAAAACCCTCAATATTCAATATATCCAAAAACTCACAAAACTTCACAACCAAAGCAAGAATCCTTACCTTAGGATGCCTTAGATTGATTTTCTACCTCAAATCACTCCAAAAGCCCTTTAAAACTCCTTGAACAAAAGAAAGAGAAATTGAGAGGAAGCAAGAGAGGATAGTGGCGATGGAGAAGAAGAATGAAGAGTTTGCAATGACTTAATTCCTTTTAATGAAATTTATACACAAGCATTCCCATTTTGCCCTTACTCTTCTTTGGGAATTCCATCAATATCCTTTGATTCATTACAAACACACCCCCATAACAACATATTCTCCATGAAAATTCCTTACATTTTACTCCCCACTTTTCCTGCTAATTAGGGGTAGAATGGTCAAATTGCCCTTAGGGAAGAAAATATCTAAAACTTAACAAACATTTTGGTTGGCACGTCACCGCGGCGAGGAAGCTTTTGTCGCCGCAGCGAAACTGTCCAGCAGCTTCCCGTGGCTTCAACACCTCTTCGCTGCGGCGAAGCATGGAACACTGAACTTCTTCTATTTCAACCAATTTCAGGGCAAGTATTCAACACACCACTCAATCAAAGGTCAGCCAAACAATAATACTAATAAACCAACTCAAATAAGAGCAAAAGAAGAAATGTTAGCTACGTACCTCAAGTGGGGCGTTACACAGGCAATGTTAAATAAGGATTTGATTTTAAGACTGATGTGCACATGGAAGGTCCAGTGGATAGCTTCCCTTTTTCATTTGAAGCCTAATGCACAAAGAACACTGACAAATAATGAATGAGAGAAAGAAAGTCATACCCTTGACTTTCCAGTGAACTTGTCGTGCAGAATTTGAATAGATTAAACCCCACCAACATTGCTAAAGAATTTTTTCAGATCTTCAGAAGTTGCCTGAAAAAAAAATTTAAACCATCAGAATTATCTCTCTGTATTTGCCCATCCAGTGTTAAAAAAGAATAAAAAGCAATCTCTCTCTAAAGTGCGAGAGAATCTCTACTTGCCTTGAAGTTAAGGTTTGATAAAAATGCAGTACACTCATCAGTGTATACTTTGGCTCTTCCAATAATGGAGTCTTTGATGTGCTGGTCATTTGGATGCTCTTCAAACTTGGTTTTTGCTTCTTCTACTTTGTTTTGTTTAGCTAAGTTCTGTACTCGTCCCTTTTCTTTCCCATGCACTTTGTTTGGGTTTTAGGCAAGATTTTTCTGCGCTTAGCCGAGACGTCGTCACCATGTTTGAATCGCTTTTCTTTCCATTAACACTTTTCTTATGCGGGCAAGCAGGCTGTCCATAAAAGCAATGACAAGAGGGAACTCAAACTCTATAGACAAACAAAATATCAGGCAACCACAATTTATCAAAAACTAACCTCCCAAGTCAACCATCACTGCTTCCTAGTTGTAACATGTGAAAAAAAAAAAAAAAAAAAAAAGAAAAGAAAGGAAGAAAGCTCAAAACTTCATTTCTTTTACTCAATTAAGCTGACATTTGAGCTAAGGCTCAGAAGATAGAAGTCACATAAACTTTAATTCAACATCGTTTTCATCATTTAAACCTCAAAAGATAAACACTTCCTCCTTTCAAACGAATCCATTTAATTTTTCTCTTTATACTTTCTCTCGTTAACCATAAACCATAAGCAATCTAAATTTAATCATGAAACCAATAACAAGAACACAAAATGAAAAAACTAAAACATACCCAGTTGAAATAAAAGCTTCTTCTCGAGCCCACTCTTGCCACATAATAGGAGTCAATGGAAAAATCTCATTCATAGCTTCTCTTGCTTGTCTCAGCTTCTCAATCTCACCCATCTATACTAAAACCACCAAAAGACAGCAAAACAATAATATTACCAAAAAAAAAAAAAAAATCTAAGAACTTGGTATTGAAATTCATATTCAAATTGACATAAAACGTACTTGACCATGGACTTCATAGTTGGAGGGTTCATTGGTGAGCTGGGACTCGATGTCTTGAAGCTCAAATTTTTGATGTGCTTTATATTCTGAGTCTGAGTCCGAGTCACTTGAGTCTCTCGAGTCTGGAGACTTGGGCTCTGTTGCTTTTGGGTTTTCGTTGGTATTCACCATAGCCGTGTCTGTGTCTTCTTCTTCTCGGGTTTTTGGTGCTAGGGTTTGATCTTCTGGTTCCATTCTTCTACTTCGTTTGCTTTGTGTTTCTCTCAAGTATACTGAAGGGTTGGGTTTATTGCAACGATACTTAGAGATTTGGTGTGAAATTTCCCTAATTTTTTAAAATCGCCCTTCACCCCTATATATAGTCTAATTCTAATAGGGAAGATTTCCTGCTAGTAATTATATTCCTTTGATATAAGGAAAAAAATAGAGAAAACAAATAAAATATAATAAGAAAATAAACTAAAATAAAATCTTAAAATTATCTTACATGGTATCCCTTTTGAAAGGAAGACAAATTATTTTGGTATTATTTTATTTCTCGGATGTAAAAAAAAGGTTAACCGTTTATTCAAAATGTCTTTCTTATCCTTTACACGATCATTAATTGGAACAAAACTCCATTAGGGGTAGAATTGTTAGTTTCCAGACCTTAGAGATGACAGGGTAATAAACCACAAATTGTCTAATTATTTAAAAAAATTAAATATATATTTATTAATTAGGACTCATTTTTCTTGACAAATATATAATAACAAAAATAGAAACAAAACAAAAGGTAAATAGATTTTTCTTTTATGTTATAATTTTTCATTTTATTATAGTATTTCAAATTTTTCTTTGAAAGAAAACTCTTTATTACCAAATCCTTTTTCTGAAAACAAAATAGTGCATATCATAAATTCAGACGGAAATATGCATATAATAAGTCTATGGGTGATAACCCTCATGTAGTATACATCATTACATGTGGCATGGCATGCAAAATGAAGTTATCGCGTGGACCCAACCTCGAGCAAAAATCACTACTCAGCACGATTCCTGTGTTGACCTAAAAATACTCAATGAATAAATGATTTTGTAAAACATTTTTTCTTTACTTATACTTTTTTGAAAAAATTGTCTCTGTAATTGTAATAACTGTTGTATACTAATAAAATACATGTACAATAATAAAAGTAAATGGGCCCAAAATTTTTCTTGTATTATGTATATACATTCTTTGTATAAAAGAGTATCATTTACAAAATGCCATTCAAAACAGGGGACAGAGTGGCTATTGCTCCTCGCTTGCCGACGCCAACCGACTGCAACATCACCTAGATCCTGCAACCACAAAGGAAAATAACGGGGTGAGCACAAAATAATGCTCAGTAAGTAAGTCCTCTACTTGTCTATCCCCGTAACTATTTCTCTTAATTCTTTCCTTACACTATTTCTGTTTCTGTTTCTCTTTCACACAGCTTTCTTTTTATTAACCTCTACTATATGTCATGGCCTCATCTTGCCGGAGGCACGGCCAGGTGGAGTTCACACAGCACCAACCCACTCTTCGTGACTTTCGGGTGGAGATCACAAAGCATCAACCCATCTTTCATAACTATCGGGTGGAGATCAGAAAGCGTCAACCCGTTTCTCATAACTATTAGGTGGAGGTCACAAAGCACCTATCCATTTTTCATAACTATCGGGTGGAGATCACAAAGCACCTACCCGTTTTTAGTGCTCTTCTCATTCACTCTACTCTAGCACTAGCACTTCTCATTCTCTCTACTCTTAGAGTAGTTCATTCACAAAGTTTTCTACTCTTTCTTAAGTCACTCCTCAATGCACAATTAATGCATATGGATGGTTCATCTCCACTAATGCACTTATGAGATACCAACATGCAATATTGCAAGAATTTAGGCTTACTACTTATACTCAAACCTCTCTTAGGCATTTCATCAAACAACTCAAGTACATATAAAGACCTTACTATAACAATAGCTCTATTTCTTTCTCTAACCATCCCAAATGGGAGAAAACCCCCTCACATAGCTATAAATCCTGCCAAGGAATAACACTTCTAAAAATGTTTACTCAAAACCTTCCAAACTTCATCTCAACTACATCTTCTCATCACATATCAACACTTCTCTTAAATAAAGTGTATTCAATCACAACATGGATAAATAATCTCAATTTCATAGCATATAACATGCATACATAATTGCTATTAAATCTCTACTCAAGAAAGTTCTCAAACCTCAACTTGGGTGGGGATTTACTTACCTTGTAATGGAGAACTCTCACTAGTACTTTCTTTTCCTATTGCTTGCTTGACTTTTCTCTACCCTTTAAACAATAAAACCATACAACTTTAATATACAAATATATACAAAACCTCACATCCAAAGCAAGAATCCTTACCTTAGGATGCCTTAGATTGATTTTCTACCCCAATCACTCCAAAAAGCCCTCTAAAAATCTTTGAACTAATGAAAGAGGAATTGAGAGGAAGTAGGAAAGGAGAATGGTAGTGGAGAGGAAGAATGAAAGGTTTGCAATGACTTAAATCCTTTTAACTCAACGTATGGGCAAGCATTCCCATATTGCCCTTATTCTTCCTTGGGAATTCCATCTATATCCTTTAATTCATCACAATCACACCCCCACACCAACATATTCTCCATGAAATTTCCTTACATTTTACTCCCCACTTTTCCTACTAATTAGGGGTAGAATGGTCAAATTGCCCTTACGGAAGAAAATATCTAAAACTTCCATAAATTTTTCAGCCGACCCGTCGCCGCGGCGAAACACTCCAACAGCTCACCGTGGGCTTAAAACACCTCTTCGCCGCAGCGAAACTTCTTCTTCACCCCAATGAAGCCTGTAACCCTAAAATTTCGCCAATTCTTCATTATTTCCAAAGCAAACACTCAACCAAACCAATACCTCCATTCAACTAAGGGCCAACCAAACAATTTTAATAATAAACCGACTCAAATAAAAGCAAAATAAGAAACGTTAGCTACATACCTCAAGTGGGGCGTTACAGTAATTATGGTACAATTATCAGAATTATTTCTTATAAACTGATATTAATAAACTCGAGATATATTATATATTTTCTCTGATTCTGTATTTTTAATGTCTAGTGTCTAGTACTGAAACTATTATTATTAACTGTTTACTTTATTAGTTCATTTATGATACATTAAAACTAATAATTAATAAATGAATTGATACCATGAACTAATAATTGTTTTAATATTGTAAAGCGGAAAATTGATCTGATACTATAAAACTAATAACTGATACTGAACACATCATAAATTTTAACTGATACATTAACAAATATGATCAACACATATCAAATGGTTAAACAGTCAAACATACACCCATCTTAATGAAAAACTTTTGTTATGAATGTGCTTCCTAGTTCCTATAACAATGTAATCTCTGTTATGACCTTTATTTCTTGCAAAATTTGGAAACAATTATACCCATCAAAACTAAATTCTGAAAATAGTCACAAGAATCGGATGACTAATAGTTGAACAATATAATTTACATAAGCATTTCAAATGTTTTCTTTTAAAATACAACTCATTAACTGTGCATAAAATTGCATGACAGTAATAAGTCACAAGACCCAATCAATTATGGAAACATCTTCTTGCAAGTGTGATGCAAGAGTAACTGTAAAAAACCTTTAAGTGTTTTCTCATCCGATACCTTTAGAAGGTGAGCAACTTTGCAGAATCCTGCATGATATCTATAAACACATTCTACATTTATTGTTGGTTTCATCCCATTCCTACAAGGTTTTGGCCTTGTTAGAGTCCATTGCCCATATGGCCAATGAATGCATGTAATTTAGCACTCTAAAACAATCAATGGTGGTCCAAGCTTCAGGAGTTTAGAAAGAATAACTACGCAGAAAACAACAATGAGTCAGTCAATTATCAGGAACAAATAGTTTTTGAGCGGATATTTTTCAGTGTAAATTATGCAGAATGTAAAGTTTCCAATTGTAGTTGACAAAAATTTATCCTTAAGGTAGTAACCTGACAATGCAGGACGTAAAGGATGCAAATGGGTATTTAGTCCTTATCTTCTACATTTTAGGATTGAGTATTTGAGTCCTTGGTATCCCTTTCTTGATTTCTCCTCTTAACCTATTAATTTCAATCTCTCACCCTATATAGAATCCTATATTATCTATCTATGATATTCTTCTCCCCCTCCATCACCTAAGGAGCAAAAATATTATCTACTAGACATTATAATTACCGGAGTTTTGTCCAACATTTCACAACATCAAGAATCTATTAGAAAATGGTTAAACGGCACAAAACAGATGATGAAATGAAATCTATATAGATTTGAGATAGATTTAGATCTAAAAAACACAAACTCATACCTTAGTTAACAGCCTATTAGCTAAGCTATAAGATAATAGCTTTAAATAAACCTAGGGGTTCTTACACGAGTGCATTTTCAGACTATGCTGCTTCATAGATTTCAATGGCAATTTGAAATCCCATGTCGACCAAATCTCCATGCTCATCGTTCCAACAACTGCACATGTAACACCAAAACATATTTTTCCTGATTGCAATGTTGTCATTTTAACTGTTCCAATAGGTAGATCCCATTGACCGGCACCTGTTGTGCATCCATATTCTTTAAGATATTCTAGGGTAAAACCTTCTCTAATGCTCTTTTTGCTTTGTCTTCATCAACTATCGCTGAAATAACACATGCTCGTGCATAACTACATTAGAGACACACCTGGTAAGTTCTAGTCTTATCAGATCTGAACTAAAAAAGAATATATATTGAGAAACAGAAACATGTGAAACACTATAAATATATCAAGATTTATCAGGCCTGGATAATTGAGAATATCAATGAATGAAGTTAATCAGTTGCAACGTACCATTGTCCGATGGCCGATTAGCTTGAATAGATGAACCCTAGCGCTACCATTATTTTCGTAGTTGAAGTAAGAACCATTCCACAATTCCTCATATACAACTTTTGCTTACTGAAATTTGCACCAAAAATAATCCTCAAACCCTTAAGTCCTACTTCATGTGCAAATCCTAATACAGGCCTGCAATGCTACCACCTCCACTATATCCATTTACAACAAAGACAGATCACGTATGGTATGTCTGATCAGGGAAGCCATCGTTCTCAATCTTCCCCATCACCATCCCTATCAAATTTGAATAGATAAAAGTGTTTGCTGAATCTTCTTCTTACCATAACCAAAATAAAGCATTTGGGCAGTTAGTTGAACTTTTCCAGGACTCTGTTCTATAAAAAGTGTAATACTTACCAAAATTTTATCACAAAAACTCTAATTTTGCTTTTGGACTGGAAATTGAGGAAGCTCGTTCAAACATTCACGATAATTTTTGGCCTTCATTAGTAACTGCATGACTAAGGACATTGTACATTCAGTCGGCATCACATTTCTCTCCACCATCTTATCAAGGAGTTCAACAACTTCTGGTATCTCATTATTCTCGAGGAAACCAAACATAAGCATAGTAAATGTGACCTACATTTGGAGCACAACCTTTTTCCTCCATATATGACAACAACAACTCATTTGCCATTTCTAGTTGTCCATTTTTACACAGCCCATTGATCAAAATGCTATATGTTACAACGTCTGGCACGAGGGTTTCCATGAAGAGAAAATTTCTGAAATAGGTCCCAAGCAGTTCCCATCCTCTTTGTTTTACATAATCCATCAATAAGGGAATTCAAACCTACAATGCTAACTGCAAACTTATTATTTACTAGAGCATTAAACATTTCAATGCTTCCAAAACACATTCGTTCTTACAAAGTCCATTAATGAAAATGTCATATGTCCAAGAATCAGGGAAAACATCATTAAGTCCCATCTCACCAACTAAATTCTGTGCATCTTTCACCTTAGATATAAGAAAAAAAGCAAGTTAACAAGGTGCTATATGTAATCACATTAGGCCTAATTCCTTCTGAAATCATCTCTCGATAAAGACTAAGAGCTTCATTGACTTCTTTATTCTTGCAATACCAATTGATTAAAGTAGTGTAGCAAACAACATTAGGCCTATACCCCTTTCTAGTTATAGAATCAAATAACTCCTTTGCATCACCAATTCTATCTGCCAAGCAATAACCGTTCATTAAAATGTTGTAGGTATAAATGTCAGGAACCACACCTCTCTGAATCATATGTTCCAAAAATAATTGTCTAGCCTTCTTAACCAATCCAGCCTTACAAAGACCATCAATTATAGTATTATAAGTAACAACATCTGGCCTACAATTAACACCAGATTCTTTATTCCCATTAACCATCTCTTCAAGCAATTTAATGGCAACACTTATCTTCCCTGTGTTACACAATCCACCAATCAAAGTGTTGCAAGTGATCACATTAGCCCTACAACCAACAGCAATCATTTTCTTAATCAATTCAATTGATTCCATAATTTTTCTCTCTACACACAGACCTTCAATCAAACAATTAACACTCACGGCATTTGGGCTAAAACCCTTCTTCAAAATCGCCCCAAAACCGTAAAATGTTGCACAATCCACCAATCAAAGTGTTGCAAGTGATCACATTAGCCCTACAACCAACAGCAATCATTTTCTTAATCAATTCAATTCATTCCATAATTTTTCTCTCTACACACAGACCTTCAATCAAACAATTAACAGTCACGGCATTTGGGCTAAAACCCTTCTTCAAAATCGCCCCAAAAACCGTAAAATGTTGCACAATCCACCAATCAAAGTGTTGCAAGTGATCACATTAGCCCTACAACCAACAGCAATCATTTTCTTAATCAATTCAATTCATTCCATAATTTTTCTCTCTACACACAGACCTTCAATCAAACAATTAACATTCACGGCATTTGGGCTAAAACCCTTCTTCAAAATTGCCCCAAAAACCGCAAAACTATTCAAAACCCTTTTGATATTACAAAAGCAATTCATCAAAATATTCAAAGATATTAAATCTGGAGACAACCCAGTTGAATTCAACAGCTTATATAGCGAAATCACTTCATAATAATGCTTCTTCTTAGCTAGTGCACTAAACAAAGTAGTGAATGATGAAATTGGAGAAAGGGGTTTTGAATTAATCATGTAATTAAAAAAGTAAAATGCTTCATTCAGAGTAAAGCTACCTGATCGACAATTTTCTTCGAGGAATTTAGCAAGTGAGGATCGTTTAAGGGGTTTTTTGAAAGAATACGAAACTTCATTTTTGGAGCTTGAAGATGTGAGGTTCTGTAAGTGAGCTAACAAAAATAAAACATGAACTGTCGAAGATGGGTTTTGAGAGATTGAAGACGAATGAAATGGGGATCTGAATCTCAAAGCCATGTATGAAGAGTGTTTTTGTGGGTCGTTTTTTTCCGAAGTAAGGTCATTGCAAAAGGCAAGTGCATTAAAGAGAAATGTTTTGACAATTTCACAAACAACCTTTAAGGTTTTCAAAATTGCAAACTTATGTCAAGTATCGATCTTTCCTATTCAAACCACCTTTATGATTTCAAAAATTGAAGGTTAAAAATGTAAATCCACGTTCAGGTGTTTTTCGGTTTGAGATGGTTTTCTACTAAATCCAAAAATGCAACCCAAACAAACCAATTTATCTAAGTATTCAATTGGAATTTTTTTTACCTTTTTTTTTTTTTAATAAAATTATAATATTTAAATAAATCATGCTATTGAGCTTTGTATTAAAATAAATTATAAGATACATAATTTTTTTTATTAATTTTATAGATATTTATTAATTTTATAGATATATGTTCCAGCAGACTAATAGCTTTTTAATAATTTACAATTTATATGTTATGAATTAGGGGTGTTCAAAAGAACCTGTTGGAACCGGAACTGGCGGGTACCGGTGTTTGGTTTCGGTTCCTACCACAAACCAACCGTCAATAGGTAGGTTCCGATTCCAAATTTTTGGAACCAGAACCAAGAACCAGGAACTAAGACTAATATAAAATAAAATTAAAGATTAGGGGGGTTAATAAAAACTTTTGTAGAAAAAGTAATGTGAATACATTTATATTTATATTTCATAACATTTAAAGTAAGTTCATTTGACTTTTGAGAATCTACCTTTACAAAGTAATGGAGTTTGTAATTTTGAATTTATAATTTGTAATTTTATTTTTGTTAACAAGTGCCAAGGGGGGGGGGGGTATTTGTAAGTTTTTAAGGGTTTTTTTGCCATTTTAAAAACTTTTGGGGGGACATCAATTTTATAGGTTACCCAGAACTAGAACTGGAACTGGAACCGTTGTTACAGGTTTCGATACTGGGTACCTAGGAATCGGAACCGTTGGTTCTAGTTCTGGTTCTAAATTTTAAGGAACCGTCGGTTCCAGTTCTGGTTACGGTTCCTTCAAAAAATACAGGGTACCCGGAACTGAACACCCCTATTATGAATGTACTTCTTATAACATTGTAATCTCTATTATGACCCCAATTGCTTGTAAAATTTGGAAACAGTAGTATCCATCAAAACTAAATTCTAAAAACAATTACAAAATTTCTGACAACAATGTTTGGCACTAGGCTTTCAATGAGAGAAATTTCTAAAATAGCTACTGAGCAGTTTCGGATATCTATGTTTTACATAATCCATCAAAGAGGGAATTCAAGCTTTCAAGGTCAACTGCAAACTTAATATTTACTAAAGTATGAAACATTTCCACTTCTTCCAAAACACATCCATTCTTGCAAAGTCCATCAATGAAAATGCTATGTGTCCAAGAATAAGGTAAAACCATTAAGTTGCATCTCACCAGCTAATTTTTGTGCATCTTTTACATTGGCTTTAAGGAAAAGGCAAGTTAGCAAATTGTTATTTATAATCACATTAGGCCTAATTCCTTCTAAAATCTTCTCTTGATAAAAACTAAGAACTTCATTGACTTCTTTATTCTTGCAATACCATCTGATTAAAGTATTGTAGCAAACAACATTAGGTCCATATCCCTTTCTAGTTAAAACTTATTCATTTATAAGATTAGTTTTTATGTTGTTTATTAGAGACTATTATTAGAGGTGCGTCACGAGGCAACAAAGTCAGATTTGAAGTTCATTAGAGACCATACTTCCAATAATAGATGGAATCAATTAGAAGAGAGAAAAAATTTATAGCTATAAGACTTTTATATTCTAACTTTTCAACGCATCATATTCTACGAGCGAATTAATGAAATATGAGATATAATCTTGAACTTTTCTCTCAATGTTTTGACATACTAATTCTTTCAATTAATCTCTTATTCAATGGTAGTGGATGGATCATTATGTATTTATTTAACATTTGTTTGTTGTTTATTGTTTAAATTTTCCATCTTAATCCTATGAACCACAAATTTTATGAGATAATTTTAATAATATTTAATCACGATGCTCATAGAAGCCAAGTTAATTTCAAGGGAATCCATGAATTTTAATGTTAAGCATTTATAATCAGTGTTTGCTTATTGATTAAATTTTTCTTACGTCAAGCGAGAACACAACTACTTTTATAACTTCAATAATGCTCAATCAAAATGATTACTATTAATTTAATCTCCTTTATAAAAATATTATTTAAGTGCAAAACATTTAACTTTAAGCATGCATAAACCGATTATTTATATTAAAAGCAAGAAAGACCACAAGAAATTGAAATTATAACAAAATTTCAACAACAATTTTGTTGATAAACAACTTGACCTAAAAGTTTAAGCTAAAAAAGGTATTAAGCTTTGTAAAATGCATCTTCACGTGTTACATAAACCAAGCCCAAATTAAGACATAAATACCAACCCAAATAGAGCAGGATGTAATACATGAGAGATTCAAATCATGACCTCTACTTTAATATCGGTTGTGTGTGATTTTTGGCGTAAGCTCGAAAGTCTCAGTAGCCCAGAAATCAGTAGATCGGCGTGATCTCAAGGTCATGGAATCTTGAAGTCTAACTCAGCATAACCTCATTGCGACCGTCCAATATAGCTGTTCGACAAACTAAGGGATACGCCTTATCTCGAACATCTCGGGAAGGATAAGAATGAATCAATATTTGCGCGATCCTAGCATGCAATCACTAAAATCACGAAATCGCTTACCAAGTTTGATGGCAATCCCCGATTTCTCTCTACTTCCTTTGGTGTAAACTTGTATAAATACCCCTTCCAAATATGAGAAAGGGGTTAGCAAATTCCAAAAATGAGACTCATGGGCGTGAAGTTAGAAGACAAGTTGATTCCAAGCGGCAACATGGGAATGAGCCCATGGGGGAACAAGTTAATAATGATCTTCGAGGGGAATCTCGCACTTAGTGACTTAGTACATAAAAGAAACGAAAAACGAAACATAATTCATAGATCACTTAAACCCTCTCAAGTACTCACTTAAAATTAAGAAGGAATATCATACAAATACCATGGAATAACATTTAATCCTATTCATGGGGATTATATAAATATTCCATTCCGAAAATAGAAAGTGAAACAATTAGATCTTTTTTGAAGATTGGTACTAATTCATGATCTAACATGTGCAAAGCGAAAACCTCATTCTCGATTCTACGAGAAATTTTATGAAAGCATCCAATAGAATCATGAAGAGTCTAAGTGAAACAAACATAATCATATGAGATATGGATATTCATTCAAAACAAACACTAAAATTGAATATATGTGTGTGGAAATTTTAATTGGGCGAGCATTGTAATGCCCCACTTGAGGTACGTAGCTAAGTTATGATGTATTGCTTGAATGTTTATTGCTTTGCTTTTATTTGGGTTGATATATTGTTAATATTGGTTGGTTGGCCCTTAGTTGAATTTTTGTTAAAGTTATTTTGAGAAAAATGTGAAGAAAATCCCTTAAACTTTCATTAGAGGTAAAATGGTCTTTTCACTCAAAATTAGTTAAAATTGTGGGGAGTGAAAAGAGATAGAATTTCATAGAGAATGCATTAAAAATGAGGGCATTATGGTCATTGACTAAGGGACATAGATGGAATTTCTAAGAAAGAATAAGGGCATAATGGGAAAGTGTGGTTATAAACTAAAGTGTTAAGGGTTTGAAACCCTTATTTTCTTCATTCCACCGCCACACTCCTCCCCCTTTTTCTCTCAAATTTTCATTCAATCCTCCAAGGATTTTGAGGGCTTTTAGGTGGTTTTTCATAGGGCTTTGATTCTAGGTATTAAAAAGTAAGGATTCAAACTCTTTATCTATGATTTATTTGTGTAAAGGTTGAGTTCTTATGAAGTTTATGCTTAGGGTTAAGAGAAGATTGGAATCCAACAAGGATAGAGAGTTTAGGAGAGACTACTCAAGCACAAGGTAAGTAAATTCCACTCAAAATCCAACTCAAGCTAAAATTTAAGAATTCAAGTGAGTAGAGATTTCTTTTAAATATGCATATGTTGTGATTATTGAGAAATTGAGATGAGATGTATGATGTATTATGCTTATTGTTGGATATATTTGAATATGAGAAGTATATGTGATGATTTGATGATGGGTTGAAATTGGAAGAATTGGAGAAATTTTTTGGGAGTGTGTTTGCCATGTAGGTATGTGATGCTACAAGAGAGTTTTTCTCTCATTTTGGATGGTTTGAGGAATAAATGGAATGATAATTGAATTAGGGTTTGTTTGTGCACAACTAATGTTTGATGAAATGCCTAAGTGAAAACATGTTACCAAACTGCCCTGTCACAGGCGTGACTTTCTAAGTGATTTTTTGGCAACTTACGGATTGAACTGGGTTTAGACCAACATAAAATTTGTAGCCCTGTCTCTAAGCTTTAAAACGAGACTAAAACCGTATCAATCCTATGTGTATAACTCAAATTATGTCCTCTTGAATTTGACCTGTGCAGAATGACTATCTTGATGCAATATTGCATTTGTGCATTTCATAAGTGCATTAAGTAAGAAACTTTAACCATGAACCATCCTTATGTATTAATTGTGCATTAAGAAGTAGTTTAAGAAAGGGTAGAGAACTTTGTGAATGAGCTACTCTAAAAGTAAAGAGAATGAGAAAAATCTAAGAATGGGTTGGTGCTTTGTGAACTCCACCCGGAAGTTATGAAGAATGGGTTGGTGCTTTGTGAACTCCACTCGGAAGTCACGAAAAGTGGGTTGGTACTATGTGAACTCCACCCGGCCGTGCCTTTGGTAAGATGAGGCCATGACATTCAAGTGAGAAAGAATGAGAAAATATGAGAAAGAAGAGAGGAACAGAATGAGTAGAAGTCACAAAGAGTGGGTGGGTGCTTTTTGATCTCCACTCAGCCGTGCCTCCGGTAAGATGAGGATGTGACATACAACAGAAAGTTAATAGAAAAGAGAGTTGTGTGAAAGAGAAACAGAAAAAAGAAAATAAATGAGATGAGAAGAGTGTAAGGAAAGAATTAAGAGAAAGAGTTACGGGGATAGACGAGTAGAGGATTTACTTACTGAGCATTATTTTGTGCTCACCCCGTTGTTTATCTTTGTGTTTGCAGGATCTAGGTGAGGACGCGGTCGGATGGGCGTTGGCAAGCGAGGAGAAATAGCTACACTGTCCACTGTTTTTGGTAACTTTTACAAATGATACCTTACTTTGTATAAAGAATGATTATATGTATTAAAAGAAAATTTCGGGCCCATTTACTTTTGCCAATATAAATGCATTTTACTTTATGTATTTCTATGAGTAACCTAGTATGAAGCAGTTATTACAAGCATACAGATGATACTCTTCATATTCTTCCTCAGACATTTTCCAGACCAAAGACATTTTTTTACATTTTCCACAAGCATAAGATGCAAGGCCATTGCTGTTTCAGTACAAAAACTCAATAGTGCTCTAGGGGTCCATCTTTGGGTTTAGGGTTTAGGGCCGGTGGAGACTATTTTAGGCCATAATGATTTCTTCAATTTGTACACTTTTCTATCCTTTCCACTCCCTTCAAACCCTAGTGGCATTTCCATGTATACCTCTTTTGCAAGTTCACCATTCAAAAATGCGTTTTTTTTCAAATCTAGTTTTTGTAAAGGCCAGTCTAGATTTGTTGCAAGAGACGAGCACCCTGATAGTGTTCAACTTGGCCATCGGAGCAAAGGTCACCTAATAGTCTACTCCGTAAGTTTGCATAAATCCCCTTGCCACCAGCCTTTCCTTATACCTTTCAAATGTTCCATCTGCCAAATACTTAATAGTAAACACCCACTTGCAGCTCACAGTTGTTTTCCCTTCAAGTAAACTCACCAGCTCCCAAGTCTTGTTTTTTTCTCAAGAGCCTTCATCTCTTCTATCACAGTCTTCCTCCATTTTTCATCCCTTAATGCCTCATGTACCGGTGCTGGAACCTTCACAGTTGACAGATTAGTAATGAATCCCAAAAAATCATATGCCAACTTATCGTATGCCACATACTTAGCAATAGGATGAAAAATTACAGGATTTAACACCCTTCCTTAATGCAATAGGTAAATGTAAATCATCATGCCCTGATTTAGACTCATCAGAAGATAGTTCTTCCCTACCTTGTGACTATGAATCACTGGTTTCTTCTAGTTGGGATGATTGCTCATGTAGATCATTAGGTTTCCTTCCACTTTGAAAGTCAGTTCTTTGAGAATAACATTAGAGACCCGGCTGATTTAATCTCTCCAGAACTCCCCCTGGTTCCACTCTTTCCTGAGAGTTTGGTTTATCAAGAGTGGCCTATATAGTTAGAGTAGGACCTAAATTGGTAGGCTAACTACAAGACTGACTGATCCTTATGGGACTAGGCTGACCTATAGGAACTAACCTAAACTAGGCTGACTTGGAGCCTGGCTCATTCTTATTGGACTAGGCTGACCTATAGGAAACTAGGTGACTTTGAACTTTGACTTGGACTGGGAGAGTATTGAGATTGACTCAAGTGTGGTTGTAAAGGTAACACTACTTCCCATGAATGGCCTTCACAATCTCTCAAATTCTCCCCTGAAGGGAAGTGGGAAACAATGGATGTGACTCAAAAAAGCAAACATCACTAGAGACATAATTTTCTCTTTGCAGGACAATACCACTAATAGTCTTTATGTGTTGGAGAATATCCAAGGAAGATACATTTAATGGCCCTAGAGTCTAGCTTTCCTCTATTAGGAGACATAATATGTATAAAAGCAGTACATCCAAACACCTTTAAGGGTAAAGTATTTAGGATCCTACAACTAGGAAAGATCTTTAGCAAAGTCTCAAGAGGTGTATGAAAATCCAGAATTCTAGTAGGTAATCTATTTACCAGATATGCAACCGTTAAAATTGCATGACTCCAAAAATACTTAGGTACATTCATGGTAAACATTAAGACTCTAGCTACCTCTAATAGGTGCCTATTCTTTCTTTCAGCTATCCCATTTTGTTAAGGGGTATTAACACAAGAGCTTTGATGTACAATCCCGTGATGTAACAGGTAGTTTCCTAGGATAGAGTGAAAATATTCCTTACCATTATCAATCCGTAAAACCTAGATTTTTTCTCGCAACTGAGTTTCAGCCATTGAATGAAAGTTTTTGAACAATTGACCTACTTCAAACTTGTTTTTCATCAAGTATACCCAACATACTGTAGTGTGATAATCAATAAACATAATAAACCACTTAGACCCTATAATATTTGTAACTCTAAATGGCCCCCAAATATCACTATGAATTATTAAAAAAGCCTAGAACTCTTATATATATGAGCTAGATAAATAGACTTGGTGTATTTTGCAAGTTGACAAATTTCACACTTAAAAGAAAATAAACTTTTATTTCTGAATAACAATGGGTACAATTATCGTAAATAAGGAAAGCTAGGGTGTCCTAGTCTACTCTTATATCAGCCTATTGGGTTTCAAAAACTACTCCACTACCTATGGTTTAAATGTGATTGCTTCATATATGCCATAATTTCATCAAAGTATCAGTAACTCCAAAGTTTAAAGTTAAAAAATAAACGTCATGGATTTTCAACTAGATGACCCCTACAGATACTGTCATATATCATTTATGTATGATTTGGAAAAATTGTTCAAAACGACATATTAAACCATTGAGATTCTGGTGCCCAAGTAACTAGTTGACCTATTGCAAGGCTACTCTCTAAAAATATTCTCAGCTGCAGAGCATGATTCTATATTAAGAGTTTAAAAGATCTCCAAAAATTGCCCTACTTGATAAACAACATTTTAACAACCTTGACTTAAGCCAGTTGTCTGGTTTCAACTTCCATTAGCTGCAAAAAGAGAATAAAGAAAGAAATGTTTGCATTGCAGATGACAAACATCAATTGATTAAATAAAGCTGCATCATATACTACTAAAAGCAACAATTTTCAAAAATAAATAAATAAATAAATAAAATTAGGAAAAAACCAGTTTAGGAACATTCAAATTCAAATTTTGTCCATAAATTAATCTAATATAATAGAAAGCAAGTAATGTAAAGGAATTATACTAGAATTCTACCTCTGAAGTTGTCCAACTAAATCTTTTACTGTAGCATCTCCTGTAGATGGACCTAGCTTCATTTAAATGTCCCAATTCAATTTCCATAGCTATATAACCTTGCTAGGCTTCCAACATTGACCTGCTGAGCAGACAAAAAGCAAGTTATATGGAAAAAATACAAAGATGAATCATAAATCAATCATATTGAACTATACAGGATAAGAAAGAGAAAATGATGAATGGGCCCAAACCAAATCCTAACCAGGCTCTCCCAAACACCCAGAGCTACAGCCAAATTTAGCTCCAAACGAGCCCAATAAGCATACAAATGCAACAAACCATCTGTATTCTTCATCTACTGAGATAAGTAATCTGATGCGTGTTGAAAGGAAGAAACTACACAGTTAAGTATTCAAGTATATATAATACATCGAATCATACAGAGCCTTCAATTTCGATGGTACACTAAAGAGACATCGAGCTAATTGTTTATAAACACAAATATTGAAGACAGCCATTACACAACAACAATGTACCAATTGAAAATGACATGCAAATTTATAAATTCATGGATCCATAAAGATATCTTCCATGCATGCAACTCCAATGCTGAATGAGAAATTTTTTAGCAAAGGACACTATTCCATGACAAAACAATTAACAAAGGTAACAATCTAGCAATTAGCAAAAGCCATCTTGGATTACCGAGAGTTATGCACTATAATTTCTACATAAAGTGGTCATAATGGTACTATAACAACACACTAAATGAAGTAAATTAATAGACTTTTCTTCAGAGTCTAAGGGTAGAAGCACTTGATACCCATTCGTAAGAGATCTATACCTGGACCCTTAAAGAGTAGACTAGCTACAAGGTCCACATTTTCTTCATCCAAAATTCACCATGAATAGAGCATCTACAAATGTCTTGAGAAGCTTCAAGTTCTTGACATCGAGCAAAAACAATTTTAACAAGGAAAAATGAACACTATACATATGCAAACCTAAATGGTTTCCCTTATCAATGGAAAATTCAGTTCATCCACTTCTGCTCCAGGCAAAAGGATTCTTCGTCTCAAACCATCCACTCGAGTGAGGAATAAGTTTAGGTACTGAAACAAAGAGGGCCTGATTAACAAAGATCTTTAATGCATAAAATGTAGATGAAACAATAACAAGTTACAAAGAACAATAAGTCAAGCCTGCAAATTAGAGAAAAGAATATCTTTACCTCCTCAATGGTAAAAAAAGTCAATAGAAAAGACTTCTCAAAGACCTGAATATGATATGAAAATCTTTTTAAACAACAAGAGTAAACCTCTATATTTGTAAAAGGAGTAGAATGAAATTCCAACACTAAAGTTTGTGAAACTTCATTGCTCTTAAGCTACTTATAACAATCTCTCATAATTCGCAATAGATGAAGGGTAACAACTGCAACTTTCAATAGATATCTCTTTCTCGGGCACATGGCAATGTTCCAAAGCGAGAAAAGATCGAACCCAAAGATCACTAACCTAAGGACAATTTTTCCTAGCCTTGAAATGAACATCCTGCACAATATTTCCTACCTAAAGGGAAAAAGAGATGATTAATTGCTAAAATTACAAATACCTGAAACATAAAGAATTGAAAAGAGAAAATATGAGTGAAACCTTTAAGATTTTATCCAAATAGCGAGTATAATCAAGCCAGAGATCACTTGATACAGGAAACTCGGTAATAGCACGTTCATAGGGAAGTTGAACATAGGCTGGATCTCCAGAAGACTGTTCAAACTTCAAGTAGATCTACAAAAATTTCAAATTAAAATAATAGTATTAACACCTTAAAGAAGAAAAAGAAGAAGAAAAAAAAAATAATAAGAGTAACCTATTGCCACATTGCAAGTTCTTATGCAACCCCCCACCCTCAGGAAAAGAAGAAGAAGAAGAAGAAGAAGAGGAGAAGATCGAAAGTTTACATAAACTAATTACTTATATTAGAAGCAAGAAAGACCATATTTATAGATAAGGGCTTTTTCCCACTGTTTAGTCACTTGAGCAGAGACAGGATTAATTTTAAAGTCTGGTTTATGAGGATTCTGGATTCACCAAAGTTGTAACCAATGGTACATATTTTGTACTGGAGAAAGTGTTTTTTTCAGTACATATTGGTGTTGTGATGTTTTTTTGTTTTTTGCTGGAATGGGGCTGACATTGATTAAGTTTGTTCATTCCAAGCAAGAGCCATTACTTCAAAACAAGATTGTTTGTTTAAAGGTTGAAGTTTCACTATGCAACATAAATTTGAGTGCCATTTTGCCCCATCAAAGCCGATCTTGGTGGATTGCCCAAATCAAGTGTAGCTCTCACTGCCTAAATTTGTTCGTTTATTCTCTTAGATGGGCATACAAATGAAGTGATATGCTCTTCCATAAAATGATTGTATCATATTATTCATAAGCTTGTTTAACAGTATCATAAAGACCACATCATATGTGCACTTATTCAATATTAACAAAAAACAAGTGCCTTAGTACATAAAGGAAACGGAAAATGAAACATAATTCATAAATCAATTCAATTAAACCCTCTCAAGCACTTGTTTAAAAAAAAAGGAGGAATCTCATACAAATACCATGGAATAACGTTTAATCTAAATCATGGGGATTATGTAAATATTCCATTTTGAAAATATAAAGTGAAACAATTAGGTCTTTTATGAAGATTGGTACTAATTCGAGATCTAACATGTACAAAGTGAAAACCTCATTCTCAATTTTGTGAGAATTTTTAGGAAAGCATCCAATAGAATCATGAAGAGTTTTAAGTGAAACAAACATAATCATATGAGATATGGATATTCATTCAAAACAGGCAACAAAAATGAATATACATGTGCAGAAATTTTAGTCGGCCAAGCATACAGATGATATTCTTCATATTCTTCCTCAGATATTTTCTAGACCAAAGACATTTTTTCACATTTTCCACAAGCATGAGATGCAAGGCCATTGCTTTTTCACCCTTAAACAGGTATCGTTAGTCATAATTGTGTTTACAGAAACATATTAAGGCAAAACCTTTTTTTTTTTTTTTTTTTTTTTTTTTTTTATAAGAAAGAGAAATTTGTCAATTACTGTGCTATTCTAGTTAACATGTAATATGTAACCCTAGGAACAAACCTCACTTCTTAAGGAACATTTCTCTGAACTCATTATTTGACTTCGGCTTCTCATCTTCCACTTCCCTGGATTTTGGATTTGTCGACGGCACACTAAGTGGTTTGACATTCCTTGGCATTGCAAATGTGTTCCTCCCCTTCAGTTGAATGTTATCACTACTTTTATTAGCAACACAGTGTGGCGCTCTAGACTCCCTGAAAGTCTGATTACTTCTTTGCGCTGCCATTTAACCCAAAGGAGTAAGAAAATAAAATGTAGAAGTGGAAAACACAAACATGCAAACGTCTATAGACTGCATTGCACACACACACACACACACACACAATAACAAAGACAAAACCTAATTCCACTTAGCCTATCATGTTCTCTAAAGGCCCCATGACCAGCAGAATCCTTTCTCTTTTACTTCGGATTTGATCTTGCAATGCTTATCTTCTTCCCAAGAAACATTTGTTTGTTCTTTCCTACAGTTGCAGTAAGGTGTGCATCTTCAGCAAAATCCACATATGTCAGGCCCTTCAAAAATTGACTAGAGGATATTATAAATTGGTATGCAACGGTTCCAGACATAGGGCAAGCTGGAATATGGGTAAATCTGTATGGGACTATGGTTAAGTCTCCTAAGCATATCACTTGCTATCAAAATGAAAAAATATGCTTTTAGATAGTTAGACTCTTTATACTTAGAAAATTAAGAAATTTTACCATAATTATGGAATGCAACCCTTCTGCAGGTTTATTTGAGACTGTGTAATCGTCTTTGGCAAGGACATTCATCTTAAAACCAAAAGCGTAAGAACTAAATGATTTATTGACAGCATGAAAGGAAGAAATCAAATTGAAGTTTCAATGAGCACCCTTGAGAAATTTGATCAAAGAGAACGATCGCATTTAGCAGCTTTCTATCTCCTGAAGCATCAGCCATGCTGATCTCCCAGTCTCATTAAAATTAGTTTTGTAGGGCTAATTTCTGTGGTACAGTCCACATTATGTGTACATATGTTGAAGTTTAAAGGTCAAGCAATGTTAAATAAGGATTTGACTGTAAGACTGATATGCACATGGAAGGTCCAGTGGATAGCTTCCCCTTTTTCATTTGAAGCATAAAGCACAAAAAACATTGAAAAATAATGAATGAGAGAAAGAGAGTCATACCCTTGACTTTCCGGTGAACTTGTCTTGTAGAATTCGAATAGATTCAACCCCACCAACATTGCTAAGGAATTTTTTCAGATCTTTAGAAGTTGCCTGAAAAAAAAAAAAAAAACCATCAAAATCATCTCTCTGTATTTGCCTATCCAGCGTTAAAAAGGAATAAAAAGCAATCTTTCTTTGAAGTACGAGAGAATCTCTACTTGCCCTGAAGTTAAGGTTTGATAAAAACGCAGTACACTCGTCAGTGTATACTTTGGCTCTTCCAGTGGTGGAGTCTTTGATGTGCTGGTCATTTGGATGCTCTTCAAACTTGGGTTTTGCTTCTTCTGCTTCGTTTTGTTCAGCCAAGTTTTGTACTCGTCCCTTTTCTTTCCCATGCACTTTGTTTGGGTTTGAGGCTATATTTTTCTGCCGCTTAGCTGGAGACTGTTCGTCAGTCATGTTTGAATATGTTTTTCTCTTTCCATTAACACTTTTCTTATGTGGGCAAGCAGGCAGTCCATAAAAGCAATGACAAGAGGGAACTCAAAAACTATAGACAAACAAAATATCAAATCCTTTTTCTTTCATGTCATAATTATTCATTTTAATATAGTATTTCATATTTTTCTTTGAAAGAAAACTCTTTATTACCAAATCCTTTTTCTGAAAACAAAATAGTGCATACCATAAATTGAGATGGAAATATGCATATAATAAATCATGATAACCCTCATGCAGCATACATCATTACATGCAACATGGCATGCAAAATGAAGTCATGGACCCAACCTCAAGCGAAAATCACTACTAAGTACGATTCCTATTCGCAAGTCATGTTTGAATCAGTTTTTTTCTTTCCATTAACACTTTTCTTATGCGGGCAAGCAGGCTATCCATAAAAGCAATGACAAGAGGGAACTCAAAATCTATAGACAAACAAAATATCAGACAACCGCAAATTATCTAAAAGTCAACCATCACTGCTTTCTAGTTGTAACATGTGAAAAAAAATAGAAAGGAAGAAAGCTCAAAACTTCCTTTCTTTTACTCAATTAAGCTGACATTTGAGCTAAGGCTCAGTAGATAGAAGTCACATAAACTTTAATTCAACATCGTTTTCACCATTTAAACCCCAAAAGATACTTCCTCCTTTCAAACAAATCCATTTAATTTTTCTCTTTATACTTTCTCTCATTAACCATAAACCCTAAGTGATCAAAATTTAATCATGAAACCAATAACAAGAACACAAAATGAAAAAACTAAAACATACCGAGTTGAAATAAAAGCTTCATCTCGAGCCCACTCTTGCCACATAACAAGAGTCAATGGAAAAATCTCATTCATAGCTTCTCTTGCTTGTCTCAGCTTCTCAGTGTCACCCATCTTCCTCAAAACCCTTATATACTAAAACCACCAACAAAAACAATAAAAAAGCAAAACAAAAATATTACCAAAAACAAAAATCCAAGAACTGGGTATTGAAATTCATATTCAAATTGATATAAAAACGTACTTGAACATGGACTTCATAGTTGGAGGGTTCATTGGCAAGCTGGGACTCGATGTCTTGAAGCTCAAATTTTTGGTTTGCTTTATATTCTGATTCTTAGTCCAAGTAACTTGAGTCTCTCGAAGACTTGGGCTTTGTTGCTTCTAGGTTTTCGTTAGTATCCGCCATAGCCATGTATGTGTCTTCTTCTTCTCAGGTTTTTGGCGCTAGGGTTTGAATCTTCTGTTTCCATTCTTCTACTTTGTTTGCTCTGTGTTTCTCTCAAGTGTACTGAAGGGTTAGGTTTATTGTAATGATACCCAGAGATTTGGTGTGACATTTCCCTAATTTTTTAAAATCACACTTATATATATATATATATATATTTGGGTTTATTGTAATGATACCCAGAGATTTGGCGTGACATTTCCCTAATTTTTCAAAATCACACTTATATATATATATATATATATAATTCTAATTCTAATTCTAATTCTAATTCTAATAGGAAAGATTTCCTACTAGTAATTATATTCCTTTGATATAAGGAAAAAAATAGAGAAAACAAATAAAATAAAATAAGAAAATAAACTAAAATAAAATCTTAAATTTATCAAGAAAATTATCTTACATAGTATCCATTTCAAAAAGTAGACAAATTATTTTGGTATTATTGTATTTCTCGGATGTAAAAAAGGCTAACTGTTATTCAAAATGTCTTTCTTATCCTTTACACGATTAGTTATGGAAACATCTTCTTGCAAGTGTAATACAAGAGTGACTGTAAAAAACCTTTAAGTATGTTCTCATCTGATACCTTTAGAAGGTGAGCAACTTTGCAGAATCCTGCATGATATATATTACATTCTTATTTTATTGGTTGGTTTCATCCCATTCCTACAAGGTTTTGGCCCTGTAAGAGACCATTGCCCATATGGCCAACGAATGCATGTAATTTAGCGCTCTAAAACAATCAATGGTGGTCCAAGCTTCAAGAGTTTAGAAAGAATAACTACGCAAAAAACCGCAATGAGTTAGTCAATTATTAGGAACAAATAGTTGTGGAGCAGATATTTTTCAATGTAAATTATGCAGAACGTAAAGTTTCCAATTGTAGTCGGCAGAAATTTATCCTAAAGGCAGTAACCTGACGATGTAGGACGTAAAGGAAGGATGCAAATAGGTATTTAGTCCTTGTCTTCTACATTTTAACTTGAGTATTTGAATCCTTGGTATCCCTTTCTTGATTTCTCCTCTTAACCTATTAATTTCTCTCCATCACTCTATATAGAATCCTATATTATCTATCTATGATATTCTTCTCCCCCTTCATCACCAAAGGAGCAAAAATATTATCTATTAGACATTATAACTACCGGAGTTTTGTCCAACATTTCACAACATCAAGAATCCACTAAAAAATGGTTAAACGGTACATCCACCAAAAAAAATAAATGAACTGACAAAACAGTTGATGAAATGAAATCTATACAGATTTGAGATAGATTTAGATCTGAAAAACACAAACTCATACCTTAGTTAATAGCCTATTAACTAAGCTATAAGATAACCGCTTTAAATAAACTTAGAGGTTTTTACACGAGTGCATTTTCAGACCATGCTGCGTCATAGATTTCAATGGCAATTTGAAATCCCATATCGACCAAATCTCCATGATCATCATTACAGCAACTGCATATGTAACACTAGACCATATTTTTCTTGATTGCAATGTTGTCATTTTAACTGTTCCAACAGGTAGATCCCATTGACCGGGCCGTGTTGTGCATCCATATTCTTTAAGATATTCTAGGGAAAAACCTTCTCTAATGCTCTTTTTGCTTTGTCTTCATCAACTATCGCTGAAAGAGCACATGCTCATGCATAACTACATTAGAGACACACCTAGTAAGTTCTAGTCTTATTAGATCTGAACTAAAATGAATATATATTGGGAAACAGAAACATGTGAAACACTATAAATAAATAAAGATTTATCAAGCCTGGATAACTGAGAATATCAATGAATGAAGTTAATCAGTTGCAACACACCATTGTCCAAGAACGATTAGCTTGAATAGATGAACTTGAGCGGCTACCATTATTGTCGTAGTTGAAGTAAGAACCATTCCACAATTCCTCATATACAACTTTTACTTACTGAAATTTACACCAAAAATAATCCTCAAACCCTTAAGATCTATTACATGTGCAAATCCAAACGCAACCTACAATGTTGCCACCTCCAATATATGTACTTACAACACGGACAGATCATGTATCGTATGTCTAATCAGAAAAGCTATCATTCTCAATAGTCCCCATCACCATCCCTATCAAATTCGAACAGATAAAAGTGTTTACTTAACCTTCTGCTTACCGTAACCAATATAGAGCATTTGGGTAGCTGGATGAACTTTTGTAGGATTCTGCTCCGAAAAAAAGTTAAATACTCGCTAAAGTTTTATTACGTAAACTTCTATTTCGCTTTTGGACTGGAAATTGAGGAAGCTCGTTCAAACATTCACTATAATTTTCGGCTTTCATTAGTAACTGCATGACTAAGGACATTATACATTGTAACGCCTACTTTGAGGTACAGCGTTTACTCAAGTTTATTTGCCTTTTAATGTTGTATGTTGGCCTAAGTTAAATGGATATATGTTATTGTTGCTTTTATGCCCTTAGTTGTGCTTATTTCAAGGAGAAAGATTGAAAAATCGACATTTGCAAACTTCGTCGCAGCAAAGGAATCTTGTCGCCGCGGTAATGAACTTCTTCCCAAACTGGTGTCAGAACTTTGCCGAGGTGAAGAACTCTCTGGATTTCTTTGCCGAGGTGAAGAATCGTGAGAAAATTCTAGAGAAATCTTCCTTAGGGGAAAAATGACCATTCTACCCCTAATTAGTTGAAAATGTGGGGAGTGAAAAATAAGGAAATTTGATGGAGAATGTAATGAAGGTAAGGGCATTAGTGTAATTGACTATGGGACAAAGATGGAATTTCCAATAAAGTGTAAGGGCAAAATGGGAAAGTATGCCTGTAATATGAGATATTAAGGGTTCAAGCACAAAGACTCTATCATTCTCTACTCCCTCTCACGCCAACTTCACTCTCCATTTCTCTCATCTCTTCATCCATTTGCTAAAGGAAATTGAGGGCTTTTGGTTGGATTCTTATAAGGATTTGATCGTAAGCATCAAGAGGTAAGGATTCTTGTTCTAGACATAAGATTAAGTTGTGTTAATGTTGAATTCTTATTAAGTTTATGCTTAGGGTTTAAGAGGAAGAACAAGTCCAACAAGGATAGAGAACTTTTGTGCAATTCTTCAAGCATAAGGTAAGTAAATCCAACCCTAACCCCTTGTTTGAGCAAGTAAAGCATAAAGATTGTTTTATGTGAATTTTATATGAAGTCCATATGCTTGAGATTTGTGTATGAAACTTGTTATTGAGTTTGATGATGATCCATGAATGGGTTTTCTTCATGAGAAGGGTTGGTTGAGTTGATAGAAGTTGGGTTGAATTTAGAGGGAGTTTAAGAGCATTTATGAAGTGTATTTTCTTGGCTAGGATTTGAGATGATTCAAGGGAGTTTTACTCTCATTATGGATGGTGTAAGAGAGAAGGAGAAGTATAGTTAAAGTAGACTTGAAGTATGCATGCATGATGTTTGATGAAATGCCAAGGAGAAGCTTATACATAAGAAGAGAAACTTATTTTTGTGCAACATAGCATAATCGCATTGCATAATTGCACTTAAGGAAGAAACATAAGCATGAACCATCCATATGCATATACTTACATATGCATGAGAACCTAAAGAAAGAATAAAGAATTCATAAGAATAAAGAAAAAGAAAGAAAAGCACTAAAGAATTGAAGAAAGAAAAAGTGTTAAAGAAGAGAAAAGAATAGGTTGTTGCGATGGGGAACCCGTGAGTGCTAAGAAGAAGAAATTCCCATATACACGCCACCTTAATTGAGTGGCATAAGAAGAAGAAGAATTTGTATGACCCGTAAGAGTGTACATGGATGAGGGTTATACCAAGAAGAATTCCTACATGCACGCCACCTTAATTGAGTGGCCTAAAAAGAAAGAAAGAATTTGTACGGTCCGCAAGAGTGCATGTAGATGAGGACTATACTCACTCACACGGCCAGGGTTCCGAATCCATGCAGCAACCGAGTCCAATCGGCAAAGAAAAGAAAGAAAGAATAGGAATAAGAATAAGAATAAGAAAGAATGAGAAAGCTTGAACAAGCAAAGAAAAGAAAAACAAGAAAGAAAAGAGGAGCTTGAGCAAGCAAGAAAAGAAAGAAAAGAATAGAATAGAAAGAAAAGAAAAGAAATAGAAAAGAAGAAAGAAAATGCATTTTCTATCCATTATTGCATATGCATTTCATTCATGCATATTACCATGACTTCTCTTATGGTTAGAAAGAATTAGAAAGAAAGAACAGGGAGAAAGAAAGAACAGGGAGAATTAGAAAGAAAGAAAAGGCAATGAAAATTAGAAACAGAGAAAGAACTAAGAATGAAGAAGAAGAGAATTAAGTAAGGAAAGAACCAAAGAAGAAGTTGCGAGGATAGAAGAGATAAAGGATTTATGTAACGCCCCGCTTGAGGTACGTAGTTAAGATTTGCTGTATTCATTGGTTCGGTTTTAATTGAGTTTGTATGTTGAGTTGGTTGAGTGTTTGCCTTGAAATTGGTTGAGCTTTGAGGACTCTTAAAATTGCCGTCTTCGCTAGGCCGAAGAATAGTCTTCGCCGCGGCGACGTTGGCTTGAGTAAGGCGGTGTCGGTTCTGTAACTTTTCGCCGGGGCGACGGAAGTTTCTTCGCCGCGGCGACAAGCCAGTTGAAAAGTTTCTTGAGGATTCTAGAGAATTCTTCATAGGGGTAAAAATGACCTTTCTACCCCTAATTAGTAGGAAAAGTGGGGAGTAAAATGTAAGGAAATTTGGTAGAGAATGTGTTGGTGATAAGGGTGTATTTGCAAAGAATCAAAGGATATAGATGGAATTTCCAAGGAAGAGTAAGGGCAAAATGGGAAATGATGGTTATAATATGAGCTAAAAAGGGTTAAGTGTAGAGAACCCTTCACTTCACCCATTTCCACCGCCATATCCATTCTCTAATTTCTCTCAATCTTCCATTCAATTTTCTAAAATTTCTAAGGAGTTTTAAGGAGCTTTTGGGTAGTTTTAGTAGAGATTTCATCTAAAGCATCGTAAGGTAAAGATTTTTTGCTTTAGATATAAATTTGTTTATATTTGTATCTTGAAGTCTTATGGTTTTATGGTTTAAAGTTGTAGAGAAGGGACAAGGTACTAAGGAAAAGGAAAAGTATTAGTGAGATCTCTCCATTAAAAGGTAAGTAAATCCAACCAAGTCGAGATTCAAGAAAAGTAAATGAGTAGAGATTTATTTTAATTATGTATATATATGTTATACTTACTGAAAAATTGAGATGAGATGTGTGCTTAGTCATAGTTGTTGGATATACTTAAATTATGAGAAGCGTTTTTGATGTGTGATGAGAGAGTGAAATTGAGTTAAAGTTGGAGGAGTTGTGTATGAATATTTTTGGGAGTGTTTTCCTTGGCAGGAATTATGACGGTATGAGGGAGTTTTCCTCCCATTTTGGATGATTAAAGAGAAGAGTAGAGTTATAGATAAGTAGAGCCTTGGTATGCACATGAGTTGTTTGATGAAATGCCTAAGTGAGAAATTGCCCTATCACAGCCATGACCTTCTGAGTAATTTTTGGGCATTTTACGGATTGAACTGGGTTTAGACCAAAACATCAAAGTTGTATCCCTATCTCTAATATTTTAAATGAGACCAAAACTGTAGCAATCGAATGTGTATAACTCAAGTTATGCCCTTTTTAGTGTGACCTGCGCAGAATGACTGTCTTTGATGTACCATTGCATTTATGCTTTTCATAAGTGCATTAGTGAGCATGAGCCATTCATGCGCATTATTTATGCACTTAAGAAGTAGCTTGAGGAATAATAGAGAATGTGAGTATAAGCTACTTTCAGAGTAAAGAGAAAATGAGAAAATGAGCACTAGAGAACAAAGAGAAAGTAGTGCTAAACAAAAGAGAATAGAGTAGGTTGTGCGATGGGGAACCCGTGAGTTATGGGTAGAGTATTCCCGCATGTACGCCGCATTGAGAGAGCGGCATGAGTATGAGCGAGAGAAGTGGTGTAGCCCGTGAGAGTGCATGCGGATGAGGGCTATACCCGAGAGTACCTGAGAGAGAGAGATTATACACTCACATGGCCAAGGGTTCTGAATCCATGCATAACCGAGTCCGATCGGCTAGAATGAGTAAAAGTCACATAGAGTGGGAGCGAGTCCCGGCCGTGCCTCCGGTAAGATGAGGCCGTGACTACTAAAGAGAGTTAGTAGAAAAGAGTTATGAGAAAGAGAAAATAGAGAGCAGTTTAAGAGAGAGAGAGAGTAAATGAGAATTGTAAGGAAAGAATTAGATAGAGATAGTTACGGGGATAGATGCATAGAGGTTTTACTTACTGAGCATTAGTTGTGCTCACCCCGTTGTTTTTTCATGTTTTGCAGGATCTAGGTGAGGACATGGTCGGATGGGCGTCGGCAAGCGAAGGGAAATGGCTACATTGTCCACCTTGTTTTTGATGTTTTTGTACATGATATAACTTTTTGTATAAAGAATGTATATGTTTAATTAAAAAAAAAAATTTGGGCCCAACTATTTATGTTATTTTGCATGTATTTTCATTGTGTATCTTTTATGAGTATTTGAGTAGAAAGCGGTTATTACAATTTACTTACTGAGCATTTTTGTGCTCACCCCGTTGTTTCCCATGTTTTGCAGGAAATAGGTGAGCAGCGATTGGAGGGACATTGGCAAGCAGAGAGAAATGGCATTACTGTCCACCATTGTAAAAGCTTATATATATGTTATTTTGCTATGTACAGAATAATATATGTTTAGTAAAGAAAATTTTTGGGCCCATCTATTTTTCATTTGCTATAAATATACTTTTATCGTAGTATATTTTTTCTAAGTATACTAGTAGAAAGAAGTCATTACATACATTCAGTCAGCATCACATTTCCCTCCACCATCTTATGAAGGAGTTCAACAACTTCTGGTATCTCATTATTCTTGAGGAAACCAAAAATAAGCGTAGTAAATGTGACTACATTTGGAGCACAACCTTTTTCCTCCATATATGACAACAACTCATTTGCCATTTCTAGTTGTCCATTTTTACATAGCCCATTGATCAAAATGCTATATGTTACAACATCTGGCACCAGGTTTCCATGAAGAGAAAATTTCTGAAATAAGTCCCAAGCAATTCCCAATCTCTCTGTTTTACATAATCCATCAATGAGGGAATTCAAACCTTCAATGCTAACTGCAAACTTATTATTTACTAGGGCATTAAAAATTTCCACCGCTTCCAAAACACATCAATTCTTGCAAAGTCCATTAATGAATTAGTTTAATTCAAGTTGTCTCCCATAAATCCCATTTTTGTGTCCTTCAATTAATGATAGATTAGAAATACTAGTAATTAATACGCAATCTCTATGGGACGATATTCACTTTACCACTTTATTACTTTTTACGACTAGTGCACTTGCTACATATGCCATTGAATTAATCATGCATCATAAACTCATCATTAGTCATTGCTTGTGGTGATAGTTTTTATTCTGTGATAATTTTTATTGATTCCTATTTACCCCCTTTTTCTAGGAATATTAGCCATATTTAGGGTTTTACAAACAAGACCAGCTTGTTCTTGCTTGAGACTCCATCGAACAAGTGTGGTTATTGAATGCAGTTACCCGTAATTGCGACACATGAAGATCCTAAACCCATGCGTTGAGGAAATCAAAACAGAAGAATAGCATGATGTTGGCTCACTTGAATTAGCCCTCTGAAAAAATGAAAATCCTAGCTCTAATCTTGAAGGCAATGGAATTGCTTGCATCTCAAATGATATAATAGATGTTACTATTAGGGTAGGTACCCTAGAGCCAATCAAATTATAGTTATTGACTACTTGTAAAACATGTTTACATTAATAAAAGGCATATGTAACAACTGTTGTAAACTAGTACAATGCATGCATAATAACAATGGAAAATGGGCCCAAAACTTTTCTTTTTTTTATTATAAGTAATACGTCTTTTATACACAAAGAGCATCATTTACAAAAAAGCCATTTTAAAAGAAAAAAACAGGGGAAATAGTGTAGCTATTGCTCCTCGCTTGCCGACGCCCCTCCGACTGCATCATCACCTAGATCCTGCATCCACAAAGGAAAATAACGGGGTGAGCACAAAATAATGCTTAGTAAGTAAACCCTCTATCTGTTTATCCCCGTATGTAATTCTCTTAAGTCTTTCCTCACATTTTTTGTTGTTTTCTACTAAACGTCATGGCCTCATCTTACCGGAGGTATGGCCGGATGGACATGCTTCACACAAAGACTATCTCACTCTTCATGACTGTCGGGTGGAGTTCACACAACACCAACCCGTTCTTAGTGTCTACCGAGTGGGGATCATGAAGCACCTACTCAGTTTTCGTAACTATCGGGTGGAGACCACAAAGCACCTACCCGTTCCTCATGACTTTTGGGTGACGATCACAAAGCACTAACCTGTTCCTAATCACTGTCGGGTGATGATCACAAAGCATCAACCCACTTCTAATAAATGTCGGGTGATGATCACAAAGCATCAACCCCTTTCTAATAACTAACCCGGTGATGGTCACAAAGTATCCACCCGTTTCTAATAACTATCAGGTGGTGATCACAAAGCATCAACCCATTTCTAATAGCTATTTGGGTGATGATCACAAAGCATCAACCCGATTCTCAAAACTGTTGGGTGATGATCACAAAGCATTGACCCATTTCTAATAGTCTTCTCATTCACTCTACTCTAGCACTTCTCATTCTCTCTACCCTAGAGTAATTGCATCCACAAAGTTCTCTACTCATAGAGCAAGTGCATACACAAAGTTTTCTACTCTTTCTTAGGTCACTTCTTAATGCACAATTTATGCCTATGGATGATTCATCTCCACTAATGCACTTATGAAATGCCAACATGCAATGTTGCAAGAAGTAAGGTTCACTACTCATACTCAAACCTCTATTAGGCATTTCATCAAACAACTCAAGTGCATAATAAAACTCTACTATAACAATAATTATATGTCTTTCTCTAACCATCCAAAATGGGGAGAAACTCCCTCACACAGCCATAATTCCTACCAAAGAAAGACACTTCCAAAAAGGATTTCTCAATATCCTTTAATTCCATCTCAAACTACCTTCCCAACCCACATCTCACTTCTCATACTTGAAGTGTATAAACAATCACAAAGCACTAATGATCTCCATTTAAGACTCAATAACATGGCATATAACATGTATATAACATACATACATAATTGCTATCAAAAACCCTAATCAAGCAAATTCTCAAATCTCAACTTGGGTTGGGATTTACTTACCTTGTTATGGAGAGATTTTACTAGCTTTTCCTTTCACTTGGTTTGCTTGACTTTCTACTCTTAAACAAATGAACAAAAACCCTCAATATTCAATATACCCAAAAACTCACAAAACTTCACAACCAAAGCAAGAATCCTTACCTTAGGATGCCTTAGATTGATTTTCTACCCCAAATCACTCCAAAAGCCCTTTAAAACTCCTTGAACAAAAGAAAGAGAAATTGAGAGGAAGCAAGAGAAGAGAGTGGCGATGGAGAAGAAGAATGAAGGGTTTGCAATGACTTAATTCCTTTTAATGAAATTTATACACAAGCATTCCCATTTTGCCCTTACTCTTCTTTGGGAATTCCATCTATATCCTTTGATTCATTACAAACACACCCCCATAACAACCTATTCTCCATGAAAATTCCTTACATTTTACTCCCCACTTTTCTTGCTAATTAGGGGCAGAATGGTCAAATTACCCTTAGGGAAGAAAATATCTAAAACTTAACAAACATTTTGGTTGGCACGTCGCCACGGCGGAAGCCTTCTGATCAGCGTAAGTAATGTCCAACGACCTTCCCGTGGCTTCAACACCTCTTCGCCGCAACGAAGATTCTTCTTCACCCCGGCGAAGCACGGAGCACTGAACTTCTTCTATTTCAACCAATTTCAGGGCAAGTATTCAACACACCACTCAAACAAAGGTCAACCAAACAATAATACTAATAAACCAACTCAAATAAGAGCAAAAGAAGAAACGTTAGCTACGTACCTCAAGTGGGGCGTTACAGCATATCTATGTTATGTAAATTGTATTTCATATATGTTATAATATATATCCTTAGAATGGTAGAACTGTGACGAGGAAATCAAGTAGTGATAAGTCTTGATTGTGAGAGCCCTATGAGCACATTGGTGGCCATTCTAGAAATCATTCGTAGCCACAACATTATCCTGAATTAAAGGCATCTATAATGTGGTAAGGCTATCATTGTGTTGTACTATCTTATCCAAAGATAGTAACAGATCTTGCATGTTAAAGTTGTTTGGGGACAACTTGGTGTGATACATGGGTGGTTGCAGTTGGGAAGTTCACTAAACAGACCCACCAGAGAATTCCACATAGATGGTAACCTGAAATGTCTATGGAATACATCCTCTAATGGATGGTGGTGCTTATGATCCTTAGACTTGAGATCACTAGAGCGCTATGTGTAAATATCGGTTCAATTTGACCGAACATAGTCCTATTTAGGGCTAATAGAATGGAAGTGATTGGCTACATTGAAAAGTACACTATGGTTATGGTGAATCGACACAGGATTCATCATTCTTGGGTACAGAAGAATTTATCTCACTGAGTAACTTGGTAAATGAAAACAATCATAAAACTGTGACCATAGTGGAATTGAGTTGCTACTCAAATTCGGTAAGCGTTAGTTTGAATTATCGATTACAAATAGGTCAAGGTAGTATATTTGAAGTTGGCATTATTTTTATACTTTAAACCTTGACGAGATAATAGATGATGAAATGATTCAATTGCACGATAACCATGTTGCTGACTAACAGTTGACGTTGAATCCAAATCTATCAGGTCGCCATGATGCCTAGCTAGAGGTCAATCTTGGTCTGTGTGTAATGAGACAATATATTGAGTGTCAATTGTGATATTACCCACTGTCAACATGATAAAGGAGCCTATGGGCCGCACACTTAAAAGACAAATGAAAAGAAGATTTGGAATAAGGGTAATTTTGTCATTTCAAGATGAGGGGTATTTTGGTAGTGCTTACAATGCAATTAAATTTGCTGGAAGGTTGTTGCCTTTGTCCAGTTTTAACATTGGATTTAATTTGTAAGATTACATATCTACTCAAATATATATATATATAGGTGTATATATATTAAATAAATAAATTATCATTATTTAAATTAATATATTGGTGTATGTGCATTTTAAGTAGTGAATTGTTATTCTATGATTAAGGCAATAATAGTAAAATACCAAACTAACTTTTTATTGGGCACTAAGTAAAGTCTAATTAAATTAGTTATTAGTGGGGGTATTAATGTAATATCACAAGGAGCTCTAGGGTTAGGGTTTGCCGATAAAAAAGGGCCTTAACCCTATTTGCTCATCAACTCAATCTTGCCTCCCAAGCTAAAAGGTTGTAGAGAGAATTTTTTTAAGGAAAAATCTCATCCTTTTTTCTTCTTTAAACCTCCACTCTCAAACTAGCAAATTGATCGTGTGGGGATTCTTGTCTTTGTGTAGATTTCCATTCGTGCACTTCTGCCCTTAAAGTGATAGCATTTTTCTACATCACCCTAAGGAGCCTCCAATTGAAGGTATGATTATAGCATTTGTTTAATCTTATATATATGTTTGTTTTAAATGGGTTATTAACATCAATCTATGATCTGAGATTATGGGTTTCAAATAAAATTTTTGTTTACTATTCCGCCCTTTATTTGATTGAAACCCTACAATTGCAGGTCAAGTTTCCAGGCTCATGTATATTAGTTTGTTTATTAGATCCAAACTGCTTCTTTCTCGAAAATAGCTCCACCATAAAAGCCCTTGACTAGTATCTTTGAATCTGATAAAGAAGCAACAATTGTCAATGAGACAATGGAAGTCAAGAACCTTATAGTTGAGGGAACTGCAGGTAATTTCTTTCCTTAATTGTTTTATGTTCACTCCAATTTGTATCTCAACTAACATATCATTTTTTTTTTAATATATGAGCCTGCAATGGCATTGGAACCAGGACTAGGCGACTAGCTCCCATTTCTTCTTCATTCCAAAGACCAAGATCCTACTACCTCAATACAACCTATTGCACCTCCTTTAACCATGGTAACTTTCTCCCCTTCCAATAAATGAATGAAAATTCCTTAGGCTTGGTTTCTTTTAACTACTTTTATGGCAGGCATAGATTCCTCCCCTCTCATACAATTCTACTGAATCTCATCCTCATCTCACTACAACATCTTTGCCAACTTCTCCAACAGATATTTCCAACACTTATTTGACCCCTTTAATATCTCCACAACCCTCTTTTCAAGCTTCTACCAGAAGCCTTGCTAGCTCTGTACCTTCAGCCAATCTAGAGAGTGAGGTAATTCATTTCTTCTCATATCTTGATCAAGAAATATGCTTTCACTTCTATATGCATTCGATCACTTTGAATTTAATTTTTTTTTTCCTTTTTGCAAGGAACTACTCAAGTTTCATTCTCGGCTATAGATGATGCAAGGATCTTCATTGCAAAACATGAGAGTATGCTTGACGACTCTCTTGAGGTTCTACCAGGGTGTTCACAGCAGCCAACGGTAGGTAGTCATGAGATAAACGATGCGAAGGAGTTTATCTGTCGTTGCTATCTCATGGATTTGAGCATCTCATTTGTTAAAATCAAAGGGATATGTTTCTGTCGATGCAGTGATGCCTTGCTGGAAATGCATCAAATACTCAAGTCTGCAGGATTGTGTTTCTGGAAAATGCAGAAGGCTTCATGCAGCAATGACTTATCGTGCATGGGAGAGTTTTTGTGTAATTGGTTATCTTGTTGTTTAAAGGGTATTTAAGTAAAGTTCATTAGGAGTAATTTTACTGTAATGTTGTGTTGAAATTTGAATTTGAAAGTTGTAACTTCTACCGTAGTTGGTGTAATTAGCAGAGAGTGGATATGAGTTATATATGGTCTTTTTTAATAAAAAAGATATAACCTTTTTGCAAACATTTGGGGTGCTCTGTTTTTTATCTCTCTCTCTCTTAATGTTCTTCAGCTGAAACCAACAAATGGTATCAGAGCCACCACAAAAAACCAGAAACTTAACATTGTAAACCTTTGATCACACCTCCAAAATACTCTTCGTCTCAAAACGATAGACCTACAGTTGTTCTTCCTTCTTCTTGCGACAGACACGAAAAACAGGGGCATGGTAACGCAATCTGCCTTGATGGCTCCACCGTTATTCAATGGAGAACATTACCACATCTGGGCAGTAAAGATGAAAGCCTTTATTCGTGGACAGGGATTGTGGCAGTATGTGGAAGAAAACCGGCAGCCACCTCCTCTTAGATAGAATCCCACGTTGAACCAAATGAGGCTGCATGAGGAAGAAACAGCCAAAGCTCCGAGAGCTCTCTCTTACATACATGCTGTTGTGACTAATATTGTTTTTACAAGAATCGTGGCATACGAAAACCCCAAAGAAGCATGGGATAAATTGAGAAAGGAGTACATAGGGAGCACTACAATGGGGAATATGCAGGTTCTTAATCTAAGGAGGGAATTTGAGATGCAAAGAATGCAGTAAACTGAAAAAGTAAAGGATTATGTTGATAGACTAATGAATGTTGTCAACAAAATCAGGCTTATGGGAGTGGAGTTGACAGATTGTAAGGTTGTGGAAAAGGTTTTGGTGAGTCTTTCGGAGAGATTTGAGTCCAAAATCTCTTCTTTAGAGGACTCTAAAAACATGACTCAGATCACATTGACTGAGCTTGTCCATGCTCTCCAAGCTCAAGAGCAAAGAAGGCTCTTGAGGCAAGAAGATACTAGTGAGGGTGCATTGGTTGCAAGCTTCAAAGGCAAACCTGCACAGGCACAAACAAGAAAGTATGCTAGAGATAGAAAAGGGAAAGAAATGAGTAATAACCAATGGGAGAGACTTGGTGGAGCGAAAGAATTTCCAGCCTGCACTCACTGTAAAAAGAAGGGGCATCCAAAGAGAAGATGCTAGTTCAGGCTTGGTATACAGCACAGGAGTTGTAAGCAATTCGGCATATTGAAAAAGTGTGTAAGAACAAAGTAAACTAGCCAATACAACAAGCAAAAGTTGGGGAGGATCAACAACAATGTCAAGAGACAGAATAGCTCTTTGTGGCCACCTATTACACTGTACAAACTAGCAATGATGCTTGGTTAATTGATAGTGGCTGCACCAATCACATGGCTATAGACCTGAAAAATTTTGTTAGCTTGGATAGATCATATAGCTCCAGAGTCAAGATTGGGAATGGTGAATTCATGGAGGTCAAAGGCATAGGAGATGTTACTGTACGAACTTGGTCAGGTACAAAAATAATCTCTCATGTGTTGTATGTTCCTAGAATTAGCCAAAATCTATTGACTGTGGGGAAATGTTAGAGAGTGGTTATTCCTTACATTTTGAAAACCAAGCATGTACCATACTGGATCCTAAAGGGGCTGAATTGATGAGGGTAAAGATGCTAGGGAAAAGCTTCCCTGTTGAGTGGAAAACCACCAATGATTCTGCCCTGTTAACTAGACAGGAGGAGTCATAAATTTGGCACAAATGGCTTGGACATTACCACTATAATGGCCTCAAGGAGTTGAAGAATGCAAACATGGTTAGTGAGCTGCCAGAAATTGAGGAGAAAAGCACATTGTGCAGTGCATGCCAAATTAGAAAATTGAGCAAGCCTACGTTTCCTATGGATCAGACTTGGAGAGCAACAATGAAGCTTCAACTGATTCATTCAGATGTTTGTGGTCCCATGCAAACAAAATCCTTGAGTGAAAGCAGGTATTTCATACTCTTTATAGATGATTATACACGGATGACATGGGTGTATTTTTTATAGCAGAAAAGTAAGGTTCCTGTAGTGTTTAGAAAATTCAAACTGTTAGTAGAAAATGAAGCTAGAACAAAGATCAAATCATTGAGAAGTGACAATGGAACAGAGTACACTTCAAGGGAATTCAGTTCTCTCTGTTTAGAAGCTGGTATTAGGCATCAATTCACTACTCCATACACTCCATAGCAAAATGGAGTAAGTGAAAGAAGAAATAGGACCATCATGGAGATGACTAGATGCATGTTGGCAGAAAAACATCTTCCTAAGAAATTCTGGGCTGAAGCAGTAAATACGGGAGTTTATCTCCTGAATAGGCTGCAACTAAACCAGTCAAGGGCAAACACCAACTGAGGCATGGACAGGAACGAAACCTGCAATTGGATATTTAAGAGTATTTGGAAGTGTGTGCTATGTGATGGTTCCAACAATGAAGAGGACCAAGCTGGATAACAAAGCTAAAGTTGGTATTTTCATTGGTTATAGCAACCAATCAAAAGGATTCAGAGTGTACATTCCAGAGACAAAAAGAGTTGTGATAACTAGGGATGTGAGAATTGATGAGACTGCGGTTTGGTGTTGGGAGAGCAAGTAGATTGTTGTTGACTGTAACACACAACAACCAACTGGAGCTGCTCTAGATGAACTTGAAACTGAAGAAAATGAAGTACCAGTAGATGAAGAACCAGTAGTTCGTGGAACCAAGACCTTGGCTGATGTTTATGGAAGGTGCAATGTGGCTGTGTTAGAACCTAAAACGTATGCTAAAGCTGCAGGATCAGATGCTTGAAAGAATGCTATACAAGAGAAGATTTCTATGATTGAGAAGAACAACACATAGAGGTTAGTTGAAAGACCTGAAAACAGAAGAATAATTCAGGTAAAATGGATTTACAAATTAAAGCTCAATCCGGATGGTACAATCCACAAACACAAGGCTAAGCTCATGGCAAAAGGATTTGCATAGTAGCAAGGGGTGGATTACAGTAATACATTTGCTCCGGTAGCAAGACATGATACCATAAGGATGATCATAGCCATGGCAGCCCAATTTAGTTGGAAAATTTTCCAACTTGATGTCAAATATGCCTTCCTAAATGGCTATCTGGAAGAGAAGATTTTTGTGGACCAACCGAAGGCTACCAAGTGAAGGGTGAAGAAAGCAAGATGTACATGTTGGAGAAGGCATTGTATGGTCTAAAACAGCCACCTAGGGCCTGGTACAGCCGCATAAACGATTACCTTAATAGCCTAGGCTATGTAAGAAGTCCAAACGAACATACCCTTTATGTTAAAGAAGCTGAAGGTGATTTAATTGTTGTGTCATTGTATGTGGATGACCTGCTGATGACAGGGAGCAATCCGAACCAGTTGAAGATGTTCAAGCAATCCATGCAATCTGAATTTGAGATGATAGATTTGGGGGAGATGTCATATTTTCTTAGTATGCAGATTTTTTAGTCCAAAAGTGGAATATTTGTGTATTAGGAAAAGTATGCAAATGAAATCCTCATAAAGTTTGGGATGGAGAATTGCAAACCTGTAGATACACCCATAGTCTCTAACCTGAAGCTGAGCAAAAATGATGGTGAGAAAAGAGTGGATGAGAGCATATTTAGAGCTCTGGTAGGATGCTTGCCGTACTTGACAGCCACACATCCAGACCTGATGTTTGCAGTGAGTTATCTCTCTAGATTTATGAGTTGTCCAAGTGAATCTCGCTATAGGGTAGCAAAGAGGGTATTAAGGTATGTGAAAAGAACTTCAAACCTAGCATTTGGTTTAAGAGAGCAGAAAAATTGGTTCTGCAGGGATACACAGACAATGACTGGGGAGGTTCCTTAGATGACATGAAAAGTACCTCTAGGTATGTGTTTTACATCAATGAAGGTGCCATTGGTTGGTTGTCGAAGAAGCAAGACTCGGTGGCTCAGTCCACTGCAGAGGCAGAGTACATTTCTACCGCAGCAGTAGTTAACCAAGCTACTTGGTTCAGAAAAATCCTATCTAATTTGAAGCAAGAACAAGTTAGGCCAACACCAATATTGTGTGATAATCAATCAGCAGTGGCAATGGCAAAGAATCCAGTTCTTCACGACAGGACCAAACATATTAAGATTAAATTTCATGCAGTTAGGGAGGCTGAAAATGATGGGGAAGTGACTTTGATGCACTGTCAGGGTCTGGATCAGATTGCAGATATCATGACTAAGAGTTTGCCTAAAGCCAACTTTCAGGAACTTAGACTCAAACTTGGTGTTTAAAGCAAATGCATCAAGGGGGAGTGTTGATACAGTGATGCCTTGTTGGAAATGCATCAAAAACTCAAGTCTGCGGGATTGTGTTTCTGGAAAATGCAGAAGGCTTCATGCAGCAATGACTTATTGTGCATGGGAGAGTTTTTGTGTAATTGGTTATCTTGTTGTTTAAAGGGTATTTAAGTAAAGTTCATTAGGAGTAATTTTACTGTAATGTTGTGTTGAAATTTGAATTTGAAAGCTGTAACTTCTGCTGTAGTTGGTGTAATTAGCAGAGAGTGGATATGAGTTATATATGGTCTTTTTTAATAAAAAAGATATAACCTTTTTGCAAACATTTAGGGTGCTTTGTTTTTTATCTCTCTCTCTCTCTCTCTTAATGTTCTCCGGCTGAAACCAACAGTTTCTTTCATCCCTTATGCTGTTGATGAGCATTGACTACTTCACCATATATATGCTTGACGCGGTTTTGAGCTTCCGTATGCTAAGTGTTTGAAGAGACACTTACAGACTCTCAATGTTAATAGAGTATTCGGAAGATTGAAAATGTTAAAGAACAAGTAACCACTCTGAAGGAAGAATTGTCAAGCAAATACAGCCAATTTGTCCAACTTATGAGAGATATTAAGGTTACAACTAAGGAGAAAGAGAAGCTAAGGAAGCAACTTCAGCAGAAAAATAAATGTATTGCTTCTTTAGAGGAACAAGACAGGATTCTTGTGGAATCACCAAGAACATCCAACAATGCTTTGAGTCAATATCATGCCTTGGAGAAGGATAAGCAAGAATGCGATAACATCATCAATGGCATTGATGCCTCTTGGGATAACTTCAGAACGGGGATCGCAAAGCTCATTTGAGACTAATACCATACTTTTCAAGTTGTATCCAGAAAAAATTATCATCGTCATCTTATGCAGTATTACGTGTCATTTACATTATGCATTACTTTGGAATTAGAATCTTGAGATTCTCATCCAAGAATTTAATGCTTTCTTTTACAATAGGAACTGTTTTGATTAATTAGTATACTTTGTGCATGAACAAGAATGATTAGAATAGTCATGGTAGATACACCTATGACTTTTATTATTTTTTTATTTTGATGATCCTTTTTTGGGTAATCCCTTGAGGAATGGTGCCATTTATAGCTGGAGTTGAAATAATATTGCCCTTCACCATGGAAATATGGTTACAAGAAGAGTGAAATCTTTAAATTTTTTTCATTCACCGAGTCAAAGGTACAAAGCATCAGAAAATCCTATGTTTGTTTGCTCCACCAGGCACGATGAAAGATTAAACCAAATCACATAAGCATAGAAATCATTGTTGCTCTTATTGATCATTCCTTGGAAAAGTTGATTAATAAGAGATGAGAAATTCAAGTTTAGATTTAGTTTAGCTTAATCTGCTGTTGGGTGTAGGGACCCGTCCTTGAGGTCAGGGATGAAGGGGGATCTTGGGCTTGGCTCGCGGAGATTGGGTTGACCCTTAGTCCCATCCCGGTCAATGGAGTCTTTGCGGGGTCAACAGTTATGATGGGCTTTAGGATTCTTGATTGTGGGCTAGGTTAGGGCTTTGATGGCTTTAGGATTATTGACTGTAGACTGGGTTAGGATTTTCATGCCTTTAGAGCTTTCGGTTTTTTATTTTTTATTTTTTAAAAGTACATTAACATTTGTATCTAATTTTTAAAAGTACGTGGTTTTTTATTTGAATATTTAGCTTTTATTTAAATACAAAAACATTTATTATTGCCTATTTGTATATGATTTCACTGTTCACATAATTATAATCACATTTGATCAATTAATAGCTTGAAAATAATAATTATTAAAGCAGTAATTTCTTGACAAATGTGATTTTTTTAGAAAAGAAAATGAATAGGAGAATTACAAGCAAAATTATTGGACAGATTAATTACAAATATTATTTAAATGAAACGTCACAAATTAATTATAATATATAGTAAGACTTGTTACATATAATCCATGATCAATTATAATATGTACTAAGACTTGTTAGTTATAACATTAATAACTTGTTAGATATATAATAAAATTAGATATTACAATTTAGAAAATATTATTTTCTAAAATTAGATATTAGACTTTTGTGCTACAATTTATTGTGTCTCTCCATAATTAATTGGTAATTTTAATTTACAAGATTTTAATTTGTTCTCATATAAAGTTCATCCTCCTTCTTCTAATTAATTTGTTTAGTTTGCTTTATTGATTAATTTTTAACTATTTAAAATAATATAAGATTAATACGATTTATTGGATATTGATAAAGTTGCATAGAAAATATCTTATATTAAAAATTTTTAATGAAATGATACTATGTTATTTTAATGCAATAATAATAATAATAATTTCATTATATAGTATAGAAATAATACACTTCAAATTTAATACTAAAAAGCATGAATTCATCATCATTGCAAGGAAAGCACAACATCAAAAAAATGGTGGAAACTTTTTAAAAAACGAGAGTGTGATAATAATTAAATGATACCAAGTAAAGTTCCTCTTCTTTCTTTTAATTAATTTGTTTAGTTTGTTTCTTTGATTAATTTTCAACCATTCAAATTAATATAAGATTAACAAAATTTATTGAATGTTGATAAGATTGCATAAAAAAAATCTTCTATTAAAATTTTTAAATGAAATGATATTATGTTTTCTTAATGAAACTTATATATATATATGGAGGCCGGGGCAGGGCGAGGCGAGTCCCCACGGGTTCGTATGGGTCGGGGTGAAGCCAAACTCTATCCCTAGGGCTGGGGAATTATTTTGGGCCCGACCCCGTCCCAATCCCCAACTCCCCATCTCTAGATGGGTGATATGTTCTTTTTCTTTTTCGATGTCACAAGGACTCAATCTTTGAGTTTGAGCGGAAGAATAACAAGCTAGAGAGATTGAGATACGACATAAATATTATAGAAAACACTCTAAAAACCATAAAAGAGTGATGAAATTAGAGTAGTCAAGGAAGAGAGACATAATAAACATAGGTTTGTTATTTTATTTCCAATATATTTTCAGATTTTCTAAAAGGATGCTCAAGTTTTTGTTTACTCTTCAAAAGACCAGTCTTTCACTCTTCCAAAGATCGAAGTCAAGAAGTCCCAATCAGTGATAGGAAAATCAGCCATGGAAGAGATATTTTAGTTATGAAACTCTCTTTGCTCTGCTCTCTGTTATACATAACCACACAATAATAATAATAATAATAATCATAATATTACATTATTACCACAGATGTCAATATTTAAAAAGAAATTGTCGATATCAAATGCTTCGATGGATTTTAATCCATCTATCCCTGGGAATGTGTCGACACGAGGCTTAGGCCATCAAGTATTGAGTTGTTTCTTACCTAAGCTAATCTAGTTAACCAAACTGCAATACCAGCCAACCCATTTAATCTGAGTGATCAAATGCATCATCTTTTTTTGATAAATTTTATAGATACAAAGAATCTAATTTTGTAATCAATTTATAATGATTTTAAAAAGAATTTTATCTATTTGTTTTCTTACATCTCACAAGAATTGGAAAACTAAAATGTTTCACCAATAGAATAATTTACATAACATTTCAAAATAGTTTTCTTACTACCACTACAGTATGCACCAATAATTATATTTCACTCTCATTTATCTCTTGTTGTACACAAAATTTGATGACAATAATAAATTACAAGAACCAATCAATTACATAAACTTTTTCTCGCAAGTATAATAAAAAATGATTGTAAAAGACTAGGGGTGAGCAAGTCCAAGTACCCCCCTAAATTCAAAGGAATTGGAACTGGTTGGTTCCGATTTCTCAAAACCTGGAACCGAAACCAGAAACATAGGTTCCGATTCCGGTTTCGGGTACCCAAGATAATTTTAATTACCCCCTACTTAATAAAAAATGACATATAAACCCTCTTAAAATTAAATACACCCCCAACAGTTTACAGACATTAGAAAGACACCCTGCAGCACAGCAGGAGTCTATTTACAGAAATTATAACTGTTCTAAGTACTATTCCCAAAATTAAAATTACATAACATATTAATATAACTGTTCTAAGTACTATTCCAAAAATTAAAATTACATAACATATTAAGGTTCATCCTCTAAATTTGCAACGGATATTCCTTGAATTTCTTCGTCAATTTCATTCACTTCTACCAAAAAAAAAAAAGGTCTATTAGTATGTTAAAAACATTTAACAAAATTAAATTAACTACATAAAACTATAAGAGATTGATATTAGTTGGACGATATGTTAATGTTAGGTAATTGATAATAATAAGAAAACAAAGCTAATGTTATCTAAATAAAATTCTATTCTAGCCAATTCTAGCAAAACATAATGCAACCAAAAACAAAAGGAAAGTACTCCTAAAATAAGTAAACCATAATGGTAATAATTAGCTGGTTTAGAGCGACAAGAAGAAATGAAAGCACATGTTTGCCTGTATATCATTTATATGATAATCATAGTTTAATTTATGAACATTTTAATAAATTTCATTCACATATATAGGACAGAAACCACACGTCTTGCAATCTTACAAGACCAATTTAATTAATTCACTTTATAACTTTACTCTTTTCAAAAGCAAATATATATGGTTTATAACACATCTTGCTATCATAAATTAAAACAAGAAAGTCAATGTTTTCTCTAATTGATGACATTGTTCCTGCAAACATTTAAGCAATCAACATACAATGAAACATAAAAAACAAGTGATTAAATTGAAACTGTACCAGCACAGCACTTTTTTCACACACAAAACCAAACTCTAAGAAACAAATATGAATATGTTACATAAAGTCTATCTATAATTGCCTTGAATCAAAATCATTTATGACAAGGATTTATGATAAGTTCAAAAGTTCAGCTAATTTTGGCACAAGAAGTAACAGATTAACACCACTATGCAAACAGGCCAACAATCAATTCACATTGACAAGCCCCCTTTTATTATTCTATAATGTAGTCAGTGATCTTTAACATGTAATTGATTTTAAATCATCCATTTGTTCAAATCCATTAAACAATCTAATCTGGTAATATATACAGATGAAACTTAGGATTAAACTGCATGAACAACGCCTTCACAAAAAAGTATAAAACAACACAAAGAGCTCATAGTATCATGGGCTGGCTACAATGGTATGACATTATAAACTAAAAGTATGATATTACAAAAATTCTCTTCCAATAACATTACTTTTATGCATAAAAAAGAGAACTTTAAATACTAGATCTAGCAACAAACATGCATATTCAATCTCCATAAAGAACGAGAGCAAACAGTAAATGGGTCCAAAAAAAAAAAAAAAAAAAAGAAAGATCAGAAATTGAAATATACAATAATGATTCAGAAAGAATAAAGAAGAAAGAAAAGTCACCTGTGACTTAGTGAGAGTTTCTGATTAAGTCCTTCAGTAAACTCAAAGCCCAAGCCCTCAAAGAGCTCCAGCTTCAAAAACACTGAAAATCAACTAGTTTTAGTATTTTTTTTCTAACCAACAATATGAACATTCTACAATCCAGAATACTTGCTTTATTTCAAATTTACCAACAATGCTACTCTTAGTAGCAGATACAGCAAAACCCTATCCCTCTTCATCAGAAAAAAAAAAAAAAACGAAGAGTCGTCCTTTTCTAATGTTAGGATTCCACATTGAGAGGGAAAAGGTGTGAGCATGTGGTTTATAAGGGCTTGAGCATGCTCCCTTGTGTCACGGGCTGGGAGTTTCACACCCAAAAGGCTAACCTATTAGGTGGAGGGACTCCCCCCATTTATAAGCCCAAGACCTCCCCAATACGCTTCCAATGTGGGATTTGTTACATTCTCCCCCACCCAATCCTGTGACGCCCTCGTCACAGGTGGGGCCCCCTGCCTACCCGTCCACCTCACTCTCGTATGGACCCACAATCACACGTGGACGCCCTTGCGTGGGCGCTTGGCAAGACATCGAAAGACAGATTGGGTCTGCTCTGATACCACTTGTCACGGGCTGGGAGTTTCACACCCAAAAGGCTAACCTATTAGGTGGAGGGACTCCCCCCATTTATAAGCCCAAGACCTCCCCAATACGCTTCCAATGTGGGATTTGTTACACTTGGCAAGCCGGTTTTCCTAGGAGAGTTCTACCCAAGCCCACAAAAGGACCATTATCCAGCCCAATTCCTATCAAAGGCCCACTATCCAACCCAATTCTTTTCAATTTGGGAGTGGTTTCCTATCATCTAACCTACACTAGAATGTAGAACCAAAAAATAAAGGGAAAAAACAAACATATAAACAAATCCATTTTGAAAATTACAAAAAGAACATGACTTTCATCATCAAGCACCCTAAATCAAAAAGATTTGGAACCGTGAATATACCTAATCGGAGATGGCAGCACTGGAGATTCAAACGTGAGACGGTGAGAGAATGGCGTTCGATGATTCTAATTGACAGCACCAGAGATTCGACAATTTGAACTAAGAGAGACTGGACGCAGATGAACGACCAAAATTTTTATTTCCCCAAATCATAATTGAATTTTCTTATATGACATGCAAAATTACATTACCAACCCCCCAATCCAAAATCTTTAATGTTATCTCACTTCAGTCCTGGTTCCCGATTCCTGCAGTGTTAGAACCAGAACTGAAACCGCATAGTGGCAGTTCCAGCAAATTTGGAACTGGAACCGACCCTATGACAATCGGTTTTGGGTAGGAACCGGAACCGACACCCAGTTCCCGTTCTACCCTAAAATTTTGCTCACCCCTATAAAAGACCTTTACGCGCTTTGTCATCTGGTACCTTTAGAAGGCAAGCGACTTCACAGAACCTGACATGATGTCTATACAGAGATTCTTCATTCACTCCCGGTTTCATCTAATTTTTAGAAGGTCTCGCCCTTCTTAGAGCCCATTGCACTGCCCATTTGGCCATCAAACGCATGTAACATAGTACCCTTAAACCATCATCTGTAGTCCAAGCTTTAGGAGTTTGGTAAGAGTAACTACAAAGAAAATAACAATATATCAATGAATCAGGAACAAATAGTTCTGGAGAATATAATTATCAGTGTAAATTATGCAGAATGGATAGTTTCCTGTTGGAATCGGAAGAATATATCCTAAAGGCAGTAACCTTGAGAGCAAAAGAACTATCTATTGGACATTATTACTACTGGAGTTTTGTCCAACAATTCTCACCACCAAAAATCTACAAGTAAATGGTCAATCAGCACATCCAACAATTTATGTCTGTAATAAATTTTAATCAACTGAGAAAACCAATAAAGCAATGAAATCTATAAACATTTCAAACTGATTTAGATCTAAAAAACAGACTTATAGCATAGTTAACAGCCTATTTAATAGCAAATGGCTAGTACTAGACCTTGTCCTTCAAGGTTTAAAAAGGTAACACCATTATACGAGATAAAGGGGATCTTACCCAAGTCCACATTTAGAACACGCTGCTTCATAGATTCCACTGACAGTTTGAAATCCCATATCAACCAAATCTTCATGGATCATCATTACAACAACTGCCTGAGTGACAGCAGAATAGATTTCTTGTGACAGCAATGTTCTCATGTCAACTGCATTCTTCGTACGGTAACAAAGATAGAGCCTTTCCACAGCTGGCTGAAGCTTTTGCAGTTTCATATTTCAATGCTGTCAAATAATGCTCTCCTGACAAGGATACTACTCTGAAAAAGTGAACCACTCAATAAATATTTATCATGAAACTTCAAATTGGCTTTTGGACAGGAAATGAAGGAAGCAGGTTCAAACATTCACGATATTTTTTGTCCTTCATTAGTAACTGCATGACTAAGGACATTGTACATTTATTCAACCTAACATTTGTCTCTGCCATCTTATGAAGGAGTTCAACAACTCTTGGCACCTCATTATTCTTGAGGAAACCAACATAAGCGTATTGAATGTGAATACATTTGGAGCATAAACTTTTTCCTCCATATGTGAGAACAACTCATTTGCCTTTTCTAGTTGTCCATTTTCACAAAGCGCATTGATCAAAATGGTATATGTTACAACGTTCGAAACTAGGTTTTCTTGACGAAAAATTTTCTGAAATAGCTCCCAAGCAGTTTCGAATCTCCCTGTTTTATACACTCCATCAATGAGGGAACTCAAACTTTCAAGGTCAACTGCAAACTTATTATCTACTAAAGAATTAAACATTTCCAATGCTTCCAAAACACATCCATTCTTGCAAAATCCATCAATGAAAATGTTATATGTCAATGAATTGGGTATAACACCTTTAAGTTGCATCTCATTGACTAATGTTCGTGCATCTTTTACATTACCATTAAGGAAAAGGCCAGTTATCAAGGTGTTATATGTAATCACATTAGGCATAATTCCTTCGGAAATCATGTTACGATAAAGATAAAGAGCTTTGTAAATATATCTGTTTTTGCAGTACCAATTGATTAAAGTAGTTTAGCAAACAACATTAGGTCTATACCCCTTTCTAGTTATAGAATCAAACAACTCTCTTGCATCACCAATTCTATCTGCCAAGCAATAAACATTTATTAAAATGCTGTGAGTATAACCATCGGGATCCACACCTCTTTGAATCATCAATTCCAACAACCTATTTGCTTCGTTCAATTTCCCTTTTTTGCAAAGTTCATCTATGACCACATAAAATGTCACCACAGAAGGCCTGCACACCTTGATCCATCATCAATATAAATAAACTTTTACACTTCTCCCAATCACCCACACAACAGAAACCGTAAATTAGAGTGGTATAAGTGATCACAATAGGCCTACAACCAAAAGCAACCATTTTCTTAAACAACTCCCTTGACTCCAGAATCTTTTTCTCTCCGCACAGACCTTTAATCAAACACGTAAAAGTCACAGCATCAGGGCTGAAACCCTTCTTCAAAATCCCCCCAAAAACCGCAAAACCATCCGAAACCCTTTTGATATTACACATGCAATTCAATAAAATATTCAAAGACATGAAATCTGGAGACAACCCAGTTGAATTCAACATCTTATAAAGCGAAATCACTTCATAATAATGCTTCTTCTTTGCAAGTGCACCAAACAATATGTTGAATGATGACATTGGAGAAATGGGCTGGGAATGAATCATGTAATAAAAAAAAGTAAAGAGCTTCATTGAATGTGAAGTTACCTGATCGACATTTTTCCTCGAGGAATCGTTCAAGGGGTTTTTTTGAAAGAACACAAAACTTCATTTTGGAGCTTGAAGTTGTGAGGCTCTGTAAGCGAGATAACAAAAATAAAACATCGACTATCAAAGATGGGTTTTGAGAGATTGAAGACGAACGAAATGCGGATCTCAAAGCCATGTATGAAGAGTGTTTTTTTTGTGGGTTTTGTTAGGGTTTCTTTAAGGTAAGGACTGAGGACAATGCAAAATGCTATTGCAATTTGCAAATGCGTTTAAAGGGACGAATGTTTTGATAAATTTCACAAATTTTTAACCTTCAAGTTTTGTAGTATCCTGCTTTGGTTTAATTCTAACCTCACAGTTCCCTTTAATCAACGGCGTTGAAGTTAAAAATTAAAATTTACATTAATATTAGAGGGTTAAATTTACATTTGGTTGAAAGATAGTATTTGGTTCATTTTTCAAGTATTGATTGTTGCTTTAACCTTTTTTTTTTTTTTTTTTTTTTGATAAATATTATAGGATTTAAAAAAATCCTCACTAATGAATTAGGAATCAATTGATAATGATTTTGAAGATAGTTTTATCTATTTGTTCTTCAAAATTTTAAATGGTCAAAATCCATAGTTCATAGACTCAAATAATAAAATTAAAAAGTTTTAAGGTGTTGTCTCTTAAATTTTAGAATTTAGGTGAAGAATGATACATCATGGTATTAACCGGTTAGATTTTGAAGCTAATTTTTAAAATAATATTATGTATACACATATATCTACTATTAGAGGTTTGCAAAATACAATTTCATTAAAGAGAGAAATCTTTTTGGTAAATTATAAACAACCCTTACGTTTTGAAATTTTTTTAAAACACCTTCAGAATTTCGAAAATGTTTCACTTGATAGCGTTTAGATTTTACCGCATGGAGGTTAAAAACAGAAACTTAATATATATTATTTATTACGAAGTAATATTGAAATTTAATTAAAAGATAATATTTTGAGTTATTGTTAGGTGTCCATTGTTGCTTCAAAGTATTTTTTATTTTATTTTTATAAATTTTATTGAGATTTAAACAACCCTTAACTAATATTTTTGCGTTCAATTTATAATGATATCAAGCTAATGATTACTTGACCCTCAAAATTTTCAAAATAACAAACTTGTCCATGTTTTCAGCTAATTATCATTAAAACCACTCAAGTTTTGAAAATCTATCAATTAGTACCCTTTAACTTATACTTTCATTCCCATGCACATCAGAAGTTACGAGGAATGAAAATTTTGACTTAATTTGAGATGGTAACTTCTAGTTGCCATTTAATCCAAATTGGCCACATTAAAATTACCTTTCTTATGATATCCAAAAGTTGTTACGCAGGAAATACTAGAATGAACTAGAAAAGTTTGGGTAGAGCCATGTTGAAATATTGACTTAATTTGGGAATGTTAAAAACTAACCGTGCCAGCCAGTAAAGATTCAAAAGCACTCTTTTTATAGATGTCTCCGTCCTCCAAATTCTTCTCTTGTTGAAATTTATGCCAACCTCCTCTTATCAGTCTCCCACGTCTCCATCGGCCACTCTTTACTGTCACAATCTTGTATTTTTATCTGTTTCACTTCTTTACTCAAACACTCGACCCAAAATGTCTTTGGCATATACTGCACCAAGCAAAACCGTTTATTTGGAATTACCATATACATATCAAACGCTATCAATGAAAATTCATGATCACATGCATTTTATTCATTTCTTAAGTCAGAGGTCCTCAAAATAACCAAGAATGAATGATTGCTTGGCTTGGCTTGAACAATCTGGCTGCAAGGAGTGATCTCTGTCTTTCTTCCACGGTAAAATTTCTACATGCTTTACTCATAGAAATCCCCAATTCTTCAAGGAAACCATAGAACTCTTGATGATCTGCAATCAATGGGAAAGGTTAATGTTGTTAACACTAAATTAGAACAAGAAGATATAAGTGTAAAGAGCTTACCAAGTTTATTTCCTTTATCCATTGCCTGTTTCCCAACTTGTCATGCAGCTCTTCTTGGTTCATTTTTACGCATTGGAGATGGAGAGTAAACATTGCGAGATGGCCCTGTCCTTGTACTTTTATCTTTAAAATTGTTTCCCAAAATCCTGAAAGATGAATTTGGAGCTGTAGAACCCAAAAACTCCACAGACGGTTCTTCATCACTTTCCATGTTATTCTGATGTTCAAAGTTCTGCCTGCCATTCCCTGGCTCTTCACCATCACTAGCCGGATACTCGATCTCAAAAGCAGTCGTGTCAAATATAACAACATGAAAATTTGAATTTGATTTGAATTGGAAAACCAAAAGGTGTCCTGGACCGATGGAGAAATACTCAACAAACTCAGACCAACCATTACCGAACCAAACCTTTCCCCTTTCTTTTACCACTCCAAATTTCCAAACTCTACCGTTAGGAACTGTTATTGTAGCGACACTAGAAAGGTCATCCCAAACTTTGTCACAAATTTTTGTGGGATTTTCTGCAATTATGCAAACTAAGTTACAGGAACATATATCTTCAGTCAGATAACTGCTTTTACACATGTCAGTCCTAAATTTTTATCTCGAATTGGTCGATGTTAAGAAAACAAAGAACCCATATCTGCCAACCAGCAAAACTATTCTGGAATTTAAAGAAACAGATTTCAGAAGACTGACAAAATTGCAAACCACTTCCAAATTACGGTGGATAATATTTAAGATTTCCAAGGCAAAGTGGAACGACAAAATCCCATGTGAATATCAAGGCCAAAATGAAATATGTACAGAACGGGAAAGGCACGCCTCTTAAGGGCAGTTAAAGAGAAAAGAAATGAATTCATTCAAACAAATGCTTCCGCAACATAGCAGTTGTAGATAGTTTGTCAATACAGTTCAATGTTCCTTGAACAAGAAGACATATCTTGGTACAAACTCAACAAACTAGGCCACTTGAGATTCATGAGAATTATTCGAAAGTTCATGCAATATATCACTTACTCAGACCTACACTCACTAGATTCTATTCAGTACCATCACCATTCACCACAATTACAAGCAACAATGCTATTAAGAAATTCACTTTGAATAAAACTTCTTAGTCTTTAAGGGATCTGGAAACCTTAAACGTTCTAAAACTGATAAAATTTCAAGCTTAATATATGTAGGAAGCTATATTACATTAATGAACATTTTCAGTGACAGAAACTTTTGTATGCCCAGAAATTTACTGTAACATAGAGTTCAGCCTAATTTAAAACAACATTGTATAGCTTTCTTAACCCTCAAAATAGCCTACTGTAAATCACAAACATAAATAAGTAAAACTTGGGTTCTCATGCTGTCATATGCACATTACAGAACCACCATGTACAAGTGAATGACAGAAGTGTTAAGTGTTTAGCCAAAAAATTACAAAGAATGAAATGGGTATGAAAAAAAAAAAAAAACAGATTCAATTTTGTTTACTTAAAAAAAACAGATAAAACTTGGGTGAGGAATTACCAGCATCTTAGCTTCAAGTGTCGAGGGAAGGATGGTCTTGAAGAAATGTGAAGAGCCTTGAATCTCAGGCAAAGAATTCCTGGCTTCCATGCTTAGTTGTTGGAGTTGTGGTGAGAATAATATTAGCTGAAGCAATGTGCAATGAAAAGTATGGAAGCCAATCCTTGACATAAGATAGTTGATGTTGCTGTGGATCGCTAAATAGACCCAATGCAATATCAACTAACATCAATTCTAGACAGTCGACGAAATCTTTGTGAGTCCAGAAGCATAAAATTAACCAAAACAAGAAAAAACAAATTAGCAAAAATGGAATTCTCATTATAATATGGTTCATCACATAGGCCAAAAGCCCCATCTCAAGGCTTTGTATTAATCGCTCTGTGACCAGGTTTAGCCTGAGCAAAAGCACATGCAGCAACAAAACAAAACAAAAGAAAGAGAAATTGTTTTAATTGCTTTTGCTTTGGTTGTTGTGAGTACTTTTGCTGCAATGAATTGTTGGAAGCTGAATCAGGAAAGAAATGACATGTGAAATTGAATCCGTATCGTGAAGAGACTGAAATGTCCAAGTGCAATTAAGGAAGAGGGGTGTGTGTTGAGTTCTCAAAATAAATATGGGAATTATTTCTCTTTAATCTTTGAAGTCTCTTTAAACTTGACAATGTCAGGCTGCCATTGTGGTCAGAGTTCGACTGTTTGATTAATGGAGTTGGAGCTATAGCCATAGACTTACCATCATCATAAATGGTCACATTTCTTTATAAGAAAAATAAACAAAAATACAATTGACAAGATTTAAATTTTTTATTCCCAAGGGTTATTGGTATACTCCCTCGTCTAAACTGATTTAAATGGACTCACGAAATTATTAAAATTTAAAAGTTACAAGATTATTAAAACCTGTAATAAAGTTGAAAAAAAAAACTACCCCAGATTCAGTTTTGTTTGCTTAAAAAAAACAGATAAAATTTGAGTGAGCCTATAAACTTGCATTCTGAAAAGATATAAATACTGGTGCATGTCGTAGATTGGGAAACCATTTACACCTACCCAAGGTTTGACGAAATGAATTGGTATCCAAAAGGTTTTAAAACGATAAACAGGTACCTTATGTTAGTAAAAAGACTAGAATGCCCTTTGAAAAGTATTAGTCTATTTTTTTAATTACTTTTAGACCCCTTAAGTTTATTAATGCCATCAAATACCCCTAGTAAAAAAGTTTAAAAATTAACAAAAATACTCTCACCCACCCATACTTGTCAAATTTCGGCAGCCATTGCCGGTGGTAGTCGGAATCTATCACAACGGTCTACGCCACCACCGAAAATGGTCGGTAATTCACCGATCTGACATTTTCTAGCCGTCGACGACCGTAACACTCCATCTTTGGCTGTCAGCGACAGCCAAAGATGTGGCCGTCGTTGTCTGTCAACGATAGCCAAGATTTGGCTTTCGTTGACAATCAACGATGGCCATTTCTTTGGTCGATTCGACCGGATCGCTTTTTCATGTCAGATCTGGCCTTTTTCAGCCAAATTCCATAGTGGATCTGGCAGAAAAAGGCCAGATCGGTGAATTACTAGCCATTTACGGTGGTGGCGGAGATCGTTGTGATAGATTCCGGCTACCACTGGCGGTGGCCGTCGGAATCTGGCAAGTATGGGTGGATGTAGGTGTTTTTGTTAATTTTTAAACTTTTTTGGGGGTATTTGATGGAATTAATAAACTTAAGGGATCTAAAAGTAATTACAAAATAGACTAATATTTCTCAAAGGGCATTCTAATCTTTTCACTAATAGAAAGTACATGTTTGTTGTTTTGAAACTTTTTGGGTACCAATTATCGTTTCGTCAAACCTTGAGTAGGTGTAAGTCGTTCGGCCTAATAGATTTTGTCCATGAGTAAGCCTTATGGCACCATGTCACATCCTTCTTTTTCATCTACTCCCACACGACATGAATGAGGTTTGCACACGCAAACCCAAAATTTATTAACATAGTCCTCGTTCTTTTTTATTTCTTCCGCATTAAACCTGATATCTTCTTTTTTCTTAGTAGAACTAGCCAATTCATTTTAAAATATTACAAATAAAACCCTCCTGTCACATGTCATTTCAAATACCTCAACGTTCTCTTTCCTTGTTTAATCCACCAAACTCTATGGTTACCCATCACTTCGCTTACAAATGCCCATCTCAATAGTATAGCTAAGCTGCCTACCATATACAAATATAGCTAATATTATCGCTCATAATTAACATGTTAAAATGAGTAATAAATAAATATGATAAAATCATCAGCACTTAGCGTATCATAAATTATGGATCAGAGAGGATGAAGAGATGGCGTGTAATTCACAAGACAAGATATGGAAATGGTAAACAACAACATAGTACAATAAGGACAACTCATAAGAGTTTCAAAAATTTAGTTTCATCAGAACTATTTTCAACTGGACCTTATCTTGATGATGACCAATTTCTGGTTCGTTCAGTAAAATTTTAACTGCACATACAAAACTAACTACACCAGCTACTAAAGATTCAAACTCACTCTTTAAAACTTACCATCTATAAACACAAATATATGTATCTATAATACAATTGATAAATTAATCCAATTAACGATAGGCCGACAACACATTCATGAAACATCATTGTCGCCAACATGAAAATTTGAATTTGATCTCAATCGGAAAACCAAAAGGTGTCTGAACCGATGGAGTGATACTCTACATACTCTGGTAGTTATCGAACAAAATCTTTCCTTCTTCTTTTACTACTCTAACTTGTTTAACTTGCCAACATTTAGTGTAGCCCAACTATGAGTGTTCAAAAAAATGCAAAAACCGAACCGAATCTATAATCGAAAAACCAATTCGATTACGGTTCAAAGAATTATAAAAGCTAGATTTTAGGTTCAATTTCCGATTTTAGTTAAAATGCAAACTGGTTAACCGTAATTGGTTTACTCTCTCTCTCTCTCTCTCTCTCTCTATATATATATATATATATATATATATATTAAAATAAAATATTAATCTTAATGGATATTATATATTAAAATTAAATTAAATTAAATTATTTGTATCAATTTATAATGTATTGTTAGTTGTGGTCAATGGATATCTATGAATGTTTAATTTTTATTTGGATATGTATTATTAATGTTTACAATTTAATTCAGGAAATAAAAAAAAAAATTTAATCCAATTTAAGGGCAAAACTGGTTTTTTTAAAATGGTTAACCGGTTTTTTGGTTAACCGAAATATCGGTTTTTTCCTAAATTGGTTCGGTTTTGGTTTAAAAATTTTCCTGAACCAAGAAACCGGTTCGGTGAACACCATAACTGCCTAACATGAAAAATTTGGACAGGAATGTTTATAAGTACGTCCTGATGAATTTATAGTCAATAACAAATCACGAGTCACATATCAAGGATGCATGCTAATAACTTTCATTATGGATTAATTTTATGTACTGAAACTTTCAGATAAAAGTCGTAGTTTCTCATCATCTCAAAGACACATATGTCTCCTTCCTCCAAATTGTTAAAAATTATTCCAACCTCCTTTTATCACACTCCCACGACTCGACCAATTTGATACTCACTGGCACTCTTTTCTGTCTTTTTCTTTTACCACTCCAACTTGCCAAACTCCACCGTTAGGGACTGTTAGTGTAGCAACATTAGTCAGCTCATCCCCAAACTTCATCTTCATCACAAACTTTGGTGGGATTTCCTGCAATTATGCAAACTAAGTTACAAGAAATATTTTTTAAAAAATGGATAATCATCAATTAAACAAATGCTTTTACACATGTTAGTCCTAAATTTTTATCTCGAATTGATCAATGTTAAGAAAACAAAGAACCTATATCTTCCAACCAGCAAAACTATTCTGGAATTGGAAGAAACATATTTCAAGACTGACAAAATTGCAAACCACTTCCAAATTATGGTGGATAACATTTAAGATTTCCAAGGAAAAGTGGAACAACATAATCACATGTGAATATCAAGGCCAAAATGAAATGTGTACGGAAAATGAAATAACAAGAACTTCATGACACAATGATACTGATAGATGAATTTGAAGCAAACTAGGAACTTCCTATTTCAACCATAAGATAATTAATGAACTTTGGTTCAATGAAATCAAGCTCCATTAATTTTAGAGGAATCAAATAAACACATAAAGGGAAAACGAAAATGTAAATCTGAAATTTGAAAAGGAAAATCACCAAAACAATGCCAACAGAAACAAAAGTATTGAATCTACCACAAAGCAAAACATAGTCAATAAGAAATCTCACATGAAGGCCAAAATGGCAAACAATTTTCAAGGAGATTCAAACAATCCTCAGTAACTCCTTTTTCTCCTTTTCCTCTAAATAAGATTTCCTGCTGCCCCCTACAATGCCATGTGTCCCCTTTTCCTCATTCGATTGTTCTTGCTCCCAGTTTTGTGGTAATTGTAATTCATCCACCTCAAAACTCCTTTTACATGTCAAGCATTGAACCAATGACCCACAACATAGATAAATTATAACCATCAATAACCATTGAACTGGTGACTTATTGGACGTCCAATTTTTTATTCACAGTTTTTGACAGGCTTAAGGTTTATTTGAGAGCCTATTTTGGTTCATTGGAGTCCTATTATTATAACAAATTTAGATATATGAGTTGAATTTTGTTGTAATTGGGGTTGTTAATTTAAATAACGCTCATTTGCATTTGATCGATTAAAGCAGCATTAGATCCGGCGACTCTTCATCTTCCAGCCGTGATTTCTCCAGTTTTTGATGACGTTTCAGCTCCCTGGAGGTTGATCTTCCTTTCCCACGGCCGGATCTACCCATTCCAAGCTTCAGAAGCCGCAAAAACCTCCATAATCTGCCAAATCGTCGCCGCTCCTCTTCATTTTCCAGCCGAGATCTTGCTCATTTTCGGCAACCTTTCACCTCCCTAGGACCTTATCTGAACTCCCCATCACCAGAGTTTTCCATCGGTACCTTCGGATCCCATTTCTGCCACCATTTTCCGGAAGACCCGCTGGAAAATTAACATTTTCCAGTGAGTGCGACTGTTTGTATTTCGAGCTACCCGTTGGTCGTTTTCACCCCTTCTTCACATCATATCGTTGTCAGTTACCTCCTTTCAGCCATGATCAGCTTTGTTTCCACCATTTCAGCCTCCGTCATCACCACCATAAGCGGCTGAGTTCTCGGTTGTCTGTTACGGCGTAGGCGAGATCGAGATTGACTCCACGACTTTGCTCATCAACTCTCGACTAGTTCGATGAGCCCGATTGTAGGACATTTGGTAGTATTGTGTTTCAAATTATATTTGTTTTTGTTTCATGTTTGATTTCGATACTTTATTATGATTTGAGCATAATTTGTGATGAATATTGTTATCCATTGTGATTTAATGTTTCCATAGAACTCGTTGAATGATAAACGTTGGTTTGAAATAATTAAATGATGAATGTTGTTTTCCATTACTTCACATGGATTGTAATTGAGTTGTGTTCGGATTTAATTTCATTTCTATTGTTGTTGCGTTTATTGTGAAGTTGGTTGATTGGAAGATACGTGTTGACAAATTGTATTTGTTAATCGCATACCAACTAGTGGTATTATTGTGTAGTGTTTATCGGTGTTCAATGATAGTCTTTAACCAATCGAACTTGAGTGATCGGGTGAGACGGGATAGATTATACCTAGAGTGCTAGGAAGCGATTTCATTGATTTACCTTGCCTTGTAGCTTTAGGGGATCGTAGAGGGTAAAGATGAATTGTGTGAGTTGGTCACATGTCAAACCAAAACCGTAATGAAAACATTTTTATTATAAAGTCTTCATTAGTTTTAATTTCACGATTTTATTATTTGCATTTAGTTTGTTTAGTTTAATTAATCAAATTGCCAATTTCATTTCCGTTAACTCAAATATACATTAGGTTATTAGTCTTGGTCTCTGTGGATTCGACCCTACTTACCACTAACTAAGGTATTTAGGTTTAATTTTGTGGCTGTGACGACCGGTTTGACAAAATTTTGGCGTCGTTGCTAGGGAGCATCGTGCTTTTGACTTTGTGTGTATTTGGGTTTGTAAATACTTTAAGTCTAATTTTTCTATGTTCTTTAATTTTTATTAGGACAGTTTCATTCGTGTTTGTTTTTATTTTGCAAGAAGATTGCAATTGGGAAAACATTGCAGTGTGTCATGTGCTTCAAAGTTTAAGCGTGACCCGATTGTGATATTTTCTAATCTTTTTAGCTTTAGTTCTTTTTAGTTCTTGTTAATCATTTGTGTGATGTTTGCATGTTTCGTGTTCATTTAGTTTGCATTTTTATATTAGTTTTGCATATTTTGTTTTTATTTATAGGATTTAGTTTTTGATTTAGTAATAATTTCTTTTTGGTTGACTGTTAATTTTAGTTTGTTTATTGTGTGGATTTTTTTTTTAGGGTATTAACATATTTAGCTTTATTTTTCTTTATGTGTAGTTTTTGAATTTGCTTTTAGTGCTTTTTCTTTTTCTTTTTCTTTTTCTTTTAATGTTGTGGTTGTTGGTGGAACCTTTGGTACACTTGTTGATGAATGCTTGGTAGATAGTCGTATCAACCAATTTTAGTACCTTGGGATTTGAAAATAGAAAGCATGTAGGATGGATGATAATCAGTATCCCATGCACAACCATCTAGCTTCTAGGATTCCTATCATAGGGCAATCACCTAGGAATGGTGGGATTTATGAGTTTTCTCCTTTGGACGATATAGACTCCAAGTTGGAGTCTTTAACCTATCAATTTGACACGTTCATATCCATACAAGGGCAAGCTTCTAGGTAACCACCTCCGAGTAGGCCAAGTCAGGATGTCTTTTCTATGCCTTCAAACCTTTTAGCTATTAAGTACACATTTGAGGAACCAGCTCTCTACACTTTTGAGGAGCAAGTGCAAGATGCACAAAGTTTCCAAAGACAGAATGATCCGTATTCGAACACATTTGATAGTGAGTGGCGTAACCATCCTAATTTTGCATGGAAGAAGGAACAATCTTAGAATGTCTCCCATAATATGTCATATAGTTCTTCCAATCAACAGGGAAATTATTGGGACATGTATTCGGTCCAAGCACCTGTCCAACCTAGGATCCCACCCCCTACCAACAGCCCACTCTAGAGCCGGTTCACTGGAATCAATGATGGCTCAAATGCTCAAGACCATGTAGGAACAAAAAGATGACATGAATGCTAGGTTCAATGACTTAGAGCAGCATTATCAGATATTACATTCCCATTCCCAATCTATTAGTAAGCTAGAGATCCAAATTGGTCAAATAGCTGAAGCAGTTTATAAGAGAGAGGAATGTCATTTGCTGAGTGAAGTTGTAGATAATCCCAATGGTGCACCTCACAAAATGGGGTGTCATGAACAAGCTAGGCTTGAGAGAGAATTATATGCTGAGTTTGAAGAGAAAGAGAGCTTAAAGGGAAACCAAGCCGAGAGGAGTGAAAGTGAACCAACCATAGAGTTAGGTGTGCCGAGACATGAAAATGAGGAAGTTGGGGAGAAAGAACTATCCCCTGCATTTGACATACCGATAGAACCTTTTCCTGAATACCTAGAGTCAAATAATGCATCAAACTTTAAGAAAACCACTAGGATGGGCAAAATGGTCGATCTGTTTAGAAAAGAGCTAATTGGTATTCTACTTCTAGATGCCATTAAGCACATACCTACCTATGCTACCTATGCTAAGTTCTTAAAAGACTTGTGCACATGGAAATGGCGTATTAAATTCAAATATGCCTTCTTGGGACCTCGTGATACCCTACTTGTTGTTGAATGGCGAGGGTCATGTAAGGCACTACCAACGTTTCAACCACCTTGAACTTTTCTGCTCACACCAAGTCTGGCTAAAGACTTTAAACTTAGCGCTTGTGAGAGGCAACCCACATTTTTAAATATGTTTTTTATTGCTTTTATGTTTTTGTTGTTTTTGTCTTTGTAGGAATTGCCATGTTTGGAAACTCATTAACTAGTCTGAGGCTATGCTTACGCATGCTCCACAAACTCCATTGGTGACAACCCCACCATTGTTCCTCAGGTTGTATCTCTCCACCTTATATGCTGTTATTGTTAGATTTCTTATTTCTCAAATATTTTGGATGATTTTAATGTTATCGATCATATTGCCATTTGAGATCATTTGATGCTAAGTTGGGGAGGATGTTTGTAGTTATGGGTCATTGAGGACAATGACATTTTAAGTTGGGGAGTGTTGATTGATTTTTATTTTGTGGAGTATGTTGTTAATCATATTTTTAGGAAGTGTTGTTGATGATGCTTTTGTGGAGAGTGTGATATTTTTGTGAAGTGTTGATGATGCTTTTGTGGAGATTGTGTGTTGAATGGATTGTGCTTAAATTTTTGTGGCATGATGATGTTGTTTTTTGTTGAAAATATGTTGAATCTTACTCTTGTAAGTCCAAAAGTGGTTAAAGTGAACTAAAGTGAGTTTTTTTCTTTTAAATTGTATGAATTCATGCATAATCACCATTTTAGAAGCAATTAGGTGCTAGTTGAAATGTTTTGTGAGTGTTAGAGTCATGAAAGTGACTCTACTTTGGTGACAAAAAGACCCTATGTGTTATTGAATTGAAGTTATATTGAGACAATTAAGAGAAATTATGAATTTATGTTTAAAAATCATATTTTGAGTTTTTCTTACTAATTTGGCATGTTTGGATTGAAATTTGAGATTGTGTAAGTTGATATTAGGATGTGATTTATTTTCTAGGGTTGATGTTGTCTCATTTATGCCATTCAGGGGTCAAACTGTCATAATCTTGGGGTTGATTTTGTCATTTTTAATATGCAGGGACCAAATGGATATTTGTCGTAATGGGTATAAACTTCCAGGTGACCATCGTGAAAAGGAAGGCGCGCACAAACACCAACCCAAAACCCTAGCCTCCCACCAAAATTTGGTCGCCGGCCGACAACGTTTCATCTTCCAGGCCGGCAACCCTTCACCTTCCGCCGGCGAGCCTCCACCACAAGCCACCACCGCGAACCAAGGGCAGCCGCGACGATTCATCTTCCCACCACCGCGTCATTTCGTCTTCCCGGCCAGTTTTGGCCATTTTTCGACGACGCTTCAGCTCCCCAAGACTTGATCTTTATTCCCCACGGCAGGATCTACACTTCCCTTGCTTCAGCCGCCGCGAAAACCGTCGGAATCTGTGATTTTGTAGTCGCACCTCTTCATCTTCCAGCCCAGATCCTGCTCATTTCCAATGACTTCTCACCTCCCCAAGACCTGATCTGAACTCCCCATCACCAAAGCTTTCCATCGGTACCTTCGGATCCCATTTCCGCCACCGTTTTAGACCCGCCGAAAAATTAACGTTTTCCAACGAAGTGCGGCTGTTCGTATTCCGGGCTGTCCGTCGGTCGTTTTCGGCCCTTCTTCACATCATATCGCTGTCGGTTACCTCCTCTTCGCCATGATCAGCTCTGTTTCCACTGTTTGAGCCTCTGTCATCACCACCATGAGCGGTTGAGTTCCCGGTTGTCCGTTACGGTGTAGGCGAGATCGAGATTGACTCCACTGATCTCCTCATCAGCTCTCGACTAGTTGGATGAGCCCGAATGTTGGATATTTGGTTAAGTTTCTTGTATTCAGATTATATTTGCTTTCGTTTCAGTTTGTTTACGATACTTTAATATTATTCTGATACTCGACGTGTTGAATCGATAATGTCCATTGAGAACGTTTATTGATATATAACTTTTCGCATAATTGAATGTCGGTTTGAGATTATTAAATGTTGATTATGACTTTAAATTGCTTCGGTACTGATTGCAATCAAGTTGTAGTAGCGTTTAATATCATTTCTACTAGGAATGCATTTATTGTGTAATTAGTTGATTGGATGATACAGGTTGATAGGTTGTACTTGTTAACATTGTACCAACTAGTGGTGTTTAAGGGTTTAGCATTTTTCAGTTAGTCAATGATAGTCTTTAACCAATCGATCTATAACTAAGACGACGGGGAGACAAGGATAGATTATGCCTAGATTGCCGAGAGATATTTCTATTGATTTGCCTAGAGGAGAGGAATTGTGAGAGTTGGTCTTGAGTCAAACCGAACCCGGTAACGACAACGCTTTTAATATTGTGTTTTAGTTAGCAATTTATTTAATGCTTTTAATTTCCTGCAAGTAATTAGTTTCCTTAGTTTTAATCAATCATTTTGCCAATTTCTCTTTCGTTAACTCAAATATACATTAGGTCATTAGTCTTGCTCTCTGTGGATTCGACCCTGCTTACCGCTAACTACGGTACTTAGGTTTAATTTTGTGACCGTGACGACCGGTCTAACAAAATTTTGGCACCGTTGCCGGGGAGCAATGTGCTTCTGACTTTGTGTGTATTTGGGTTTGTAAATACTTTAAATCTAATTTTTCTACGTTCTTTAATTTTCATTAGGATAGTTTCATTTGTGTTTGTTTTTATTTTGTAGGAAGATCGCAATTGGGGAAACGTTGCAGTGTGTCATGTGCATCAAAGTTTAAGCGTGACCCGATTGTGATATTTTCTAATCTTTTTAGCTTTAGTTCTTTTTAGTTCTTGTTAATCGTTTGTGTGATGTTTGCATGTTTCGTGTTCATTTAGTTTGCATGTTTGTATTAGTTTTGCATAATTTGTTTTTATTCATAGGATTTAGTTTTTGATTTAGTAATAATTTCTTTTTGTTTGACTGTTTATTTTAATTGTTGATTGTGTGGATTTTTTTTTCTTTTTAGGGTGTTATCATATTTAGCTTTTTTTTTTTTTATTTACGTGTGGTTTTTGAATTTGCTTTTAGTTCTTTTTCTGTTTCTTTTAATTTTAATTTTGATCATGTGGTTGTTGGTGGAACCTTTGGTGTACTTGTTGATGAATGCTTGGTAGATAGTCGTGTCAACCAATTTTAGTACCCTTGGGTTTGAAAATAGAAAGCACGTAAGATGGATGATAATCTGTATCCCATGCACAACCATCTAGCTTCTAGGATTCCTATCATAGGGCAACCGCCTAGGAATGGTGGCATTTATGAGTTTTTTCCTTTGGACGATATAGACTCCAAGTTGGAGTCTTTAGCCTATCAATTTGACACGTTCATATCTATACATGGGCAAGCTTCTAGGCAACCACCTCTCGGTAGGCCAAGTCAGGATGTCTTTTCTATGCCTTCAAACTTTTTAGCTGTTGAGTACACATTTGAGGAACCAACTCCCTACACTTTTGAGGAGCAAGTGCAAGATGCACAAGGTTTCCAAAGACGGAATGATCCATATTCGAACACATTTGATAGTGAGTGGCATAACCATCCTCATTTTGCATGGAAGCAGGAACAATCTCAGAATGTCTCCCATAATATGCCATATAGTTCTTCCAATCAACAGGGCAATTATTGGGACATGTATTCGATCCAACCAACCGCCCAACCTAGGATCCCACCTCCCGTCCAATAGCCCACTCTTGAGCTCACTCCACTAGAATCAATGATGGCTCAAATGCTCCAAACTATGCAAGAACAGAAAGATGACATGAATGCTAGGTTCAATGACTTAGAGTAGCATTATCAGATATTACATTCCCATTCCCAATCTATTAGTAAGCTGGAAACCCAAATAGGTCAAATAGCTGAAGCGGTTTATAAGAGAGAGGAATGCCATTTGCCAAGTCAAGTTGTTGATAATCCCAATGGTGCACCTCACCAGATGGGGTGTCATGAACAAGCTAGGCTTGAGAGGGAATTATATGCTGAGTTTGGAGAGAAAGAAAGCTTAGAGGGAAACCAAGCCGAGAGGAGTGAAAGAGAACCAACCATAGAGTTAGTTGTGCCGAGACATGAAAAAGAGGAAGTTGGGGAGAAAGAACTATCCCCTGCATTTGACATACCGATAGAACCTTGTCCTCGATCCCTAGAGTCGAATAATGCATCCAACTTTAAGAAAACTACTAGGATGGAGGAAATGGTTGAGTTGTTTAGACAAGGGCTGATTGGTATTCCACTTCTTGATGCTATTAAGCTCATACCTGCCTATGCCAAGTTCTTAAAAGACTTGTGCACATGGAAATGGCGTATTAAATTCAAATATGCCTTCTTGGGACCTCGTGATACCCTACTTGTTACTGAATGGCGAGGGTCATGTAAGGCACCGCCAACGTTTCAACCACCTTGAACTTGATGTTCGCATTTAGTCTGGCTGAAGACTTTAAACTTAGCGCTTGTGGGAGGCAACCCACCTTTTTAAATATGTTTTTATTGCTTTTATGTTTTTGTTGTTTTTGTCTTTGCAGGAATTGCCATGTTTGGAAACTCATTAACTAGTCCAAGGCTACGCTTACACATGCTCCACAAACTTCGTTGGTGACAACCCCATCATTGTTCCTCAGGTTGTATCTCTCCACCTTATATGCTGTTATTGTTAGATTTCTTGTTTCTCAAATATGTTGGACAATTTTTATGTTATTGATCATATTGCCATTTGAGATCTTTTGATGCTAAGTTGGGGAGGATGTTTGTAGTTGTGGGTCATTGAGGACAATGACATTTTAAGTTGGGGAGTGTTGATTAATTTTTATTTTTGTGGAGTATGTTGTTGATGATGCTTTCGTGGAGATTGTGATATTATTGTGAAGTATTGTTGATGATGCTTTTGTGGAGATTGTGTGTTGAAGAGAGTGCTTACATTTTTGTGGCATGATGATGTAGTTTTTTGTTGAAAATATGTTGAATCTTACTCTTGTAAGTCCAAAAGTGGTTAAAGTGAACTAAAGTGAGTCATTTTTTTTTAATTTTTCATGAATTCATGCATAATTACCATTTTAGAAGCAATTGAGGTGCTAGTTGAAAGGTTTTGTGAAATATTTTTTTGTTGCAACATGTTTTTAAAAATTGAACTATTGGTTCTGTTTTGTGCTAGGTTTGTCCATAATTGTGGTTAGACACCGTTTTGTGTAAATGTCATGTGTTTTAGTGTTTATGCAAGTCTCCCACATACTTTACATGCCCATCGAGCAAAGTTTCATTTATTATCTTGCGTGTGTTAAAAGTGCTTAAATGTTGCTTGATGATTTGGTTTTGATTTGTAGCCTAGTTGACTCGAGTGAGTACGCTCGAGGGGTGTTCTACACCTAATCCCCTAAAGCTATCCAGCTTGGGAGCGGTTGGCCTAAAGCTCGTTACATGGGTCCTCTAGAAAGCTTAAGAAGTCATTACATAGATCATGAGCTTTATTAAAAAAAAAAAAAAAAAAAAAGAAATAAAGTCTTGGCTTGTAGCCTAGTTGGTTCGGGTGAGTAAGTTTGAGGAGTGTTTTACATTTAGTGCCCTATAGCTATTTGGTTTGGGAGTCATTGACCTAAAGCCCGTTACACGGACCTTCTAGAAAGCTTAAGAAGTTAAGACAAGAAAAAAAAAAAAAAGGTGATGAATGAAAAAGAAATTATATGTCAAAATCTTGTGTGGAAAATGAGCATTATGTTGCGTGTACATAAGTTGGGGAGTTTTGCATGATATTTTAACATTGTGATATGAATATAAATGTGTGTTTGAGAAACTTGAATGGAGATAGGCAAATCTTGACAAAAACTTTAGTTCTCTATTTAGGATTGTGTTATTTACTTGTTATGTTCAAATTCTTCACTTTACCTTTTGATGAATGTCTTGCTTGTTGATGAATATGGTTGTGTATGGTTTTGTGAGAATGTTGAAAGAGTTCTTTTAACTTTACTCGAGGACGAGCAAAGAGTAAGTTGGGGAGTGTGTTAGAGTCATGAAAGTGACTCTACTTTGGTGACAAGAAGACCCTATGTGTTATTGAATTGAAGTTATATTGAGACAATTAAGAGAAATTATGAATTTATGTTTAAAAATCATATTTTGAGTTTTTCTTACTAATTTGGCATGTTTGGATTGAAATTTGAGATTGTGTAAGTTGATATTAGGATGTGATTTATTTTCTAGGGTTGATGTTGTCTCATTTATGCCATTCAGGGGTCAAATTGTCATAATCTTTGGGTTGATTTTTTCATTTTTAATATGAAAGGACCAAATGAACATTTGCCGCAATGGGTATAAACTTCCAGGTGACCATCGTGAAAAGGGAGGCGCGCCCAAACACTTACCCAAAACCCTAGCCTCCCACCAGAATTTGGTCGCCAGCCGGCGACGTTTCATCTTCCAAGTCGGCGACCCTTCACCTTCCGCCGGCGAGCCTCCACCACAATGGACCACCACCTGCATGAACCAATGTAGCAGCAGTTCATCTTCCCTGGCCAGCGTCATTTCGTCTTCCTGGCTAGTTTTGGCCATTTTCCGACGACGCTTCGGCTCCCCAAGACTTGATCTTCATTCCCCATGGCAGGATCTACACTTCCCTTGCTTCACCCGCCGCGAAGACCGTCGGAATCTGTGATTTTGCCACCGCGCCTCTTCATCTTCCAACCCAGATCCTGCTCATTTCCGGCGACTTATCACCTCCCCAGGACCTGATCTGAACTCCCCATCACCAGAGCTTTCCATCGGTACCTTCGAATCCCATTTCCGCCACCGTTTTCTGGAGACCGCCCTGAAAATTAACGTTTTTCGTGAAGTGCGGTTGTTCGTATTCCGGGCTGTCCGTTGGTCGTTTTCGGCCCTTCTTCGCATCATATCACTGTCGGTTACCTCCTCTTCGCCATGATCAGCTCCGTTTCCATTTCTTTGCTTTCACCTCGTCATCACCACCATGAGCGGTGAGTTCCCGGTTGTCCTGTTACGGTGTAGGCGAGATCGAGATTGACTCCACTGATCTCCTCATCAGCTCTCGACTAGTTGGATGAGCCCGAATGTTGGATATTTGGTTAAGTTTCTTGTATTCAGATTATATTTGTTTTCGTTTCAGTTTGTTTACGATACTTTAATATTATTCTGATACTCGACGTGTTGAATCGATAATGTCCATTGAGAACGTTTATTGATATATAACTTTTCGCATAATTGAATGTCGGTTTGAGATTATTGAATGTTGATTATGACTTTAAATTGCTTGATGCGATTGCAATCAAGTTGTAGTAGCGTTTAATATCATTTCTACTAGGAATGCATTTATTGTGTAATTAGTTGATTGGATGATACAGGTTGATAGGTTGTACTTGTTAACATTGTACCAACTAGTGGTGTTTAAGGGTTTAGCATTTTTCGGTTAGTCAATGATAGTCTTTAACCAATCGATCTGTAACTAAGACGACGGGGAGACAGGATAGATTATGCCTAGATTGCCGAGAGATATTTCTATTGATTTGCCTAGAGGAGAGGAATTGTGAGAGTTGGTCTTGAGTCAAACCGAACCCAGTAACGACAACGCTTTTAATATTGTGTTTTAGTTAGCAATTTATTTAATGCTTTTAATTTCCTGCAAGTAATTAGTTTCCTTAGTTTTAATCAATCATTTTGCCAATTTCTCTTTCGTTAACTCAAATATACATTAGGTCATTAGTCTTGCTCTCTGTGGATTCGACCCTGCTTACCGCTAACTACGGTACTTAGGTTTAATTTTGTGACCATGATGACCGGTGTAACAGTGAGGTTTTTGAAAATTGTTTGTTGCAGCATGGTTTTAAACACTGAACTATTGGTTCTGTTTTGTGCTAGGTTTGTCCATAATTGTGGTTAGACACTGCTTTGTGTAAATGTCATATGTTTTAGTGGTTATGCAAGTCTCCTACATACTTTACAGGCCCATGGAGCAAATTTTCATTTATTATCTTGCGTGTGTTAAAAGCTCTTAAATGTTGCTTGATGATTTTGTTTTCATTTGTAGCCTAGTTAACTCGAGTGAGTACGCCCGAGGGGTGTTCTACACCAAATCCCCTAAAGCTATCTAGCTTGGGAGCAGTTGGTTTAAAGCTCGTTACATGGGTCCTCTAGAAAGCTTAAGAAGTCATTACATAGATCATGAGCTTTATAAAAAAGAAAAAAATAAATAAATAGTATAAGTCTTGACTTGTAGCCTAGTTGGTTCGGGTGAGTAAGTTCGAGGAGTGTTCTACACTTAGTGCCCTATAGCCATCTGGTTTGGGAGTCATTAACCTAAAGCCCGTTACACGGACCTTCTAGAAAGCTTAAGAAGTTAAGGAAAAAAAAGTGATGAATGAAAAAGAAATTATATGTCAAAATCTTGTGTGGAAAATGAGCAGTATGTTGCATGTACATAAGTTGTTGAGTTTTGCATGACATTTTAACATTGTCATATGAACATGAAATGTGTGTTTGAGAAGCTTGAATGGAGATAAGCAAATCTTGACAAAAACTTTAGTTCTTTATTTAGGATTGTGTTGTTTGCTTGTTGTGTTCAAATTCTTCACTTTACCTTTTGATGAATGCCTTCGGTGTTAATGAATATGGTTGTGTATGGTTTGGTGATAATGTTGAAAGAATTCTTTTAACTTTACTCAAGGATGAGCAAAGAATAAGTTGGGGAGTGTGTTAGAGTCATGAAAGTGACTCTATTTTGGTGATAAAAAGACCCTATGTGTGATTAAAATAAAATCATATTGAGATAATTAAGAGAAATTATGAATTTATGTATAAAAATCATATTTTGAGTTTTTCTTACTAATTTGGCATGTTTGGATTGAAATTGGAGATTGTGTAAGTTGATATTAGGATGTGATTTATTTTCTAGGGTTGATGTTGTCTCATTTATGTTTTTAAGGGGTCAAATTGTCATAAAACTTGGGGTTGATTTTATCATTTTTCAATATACAGGGACCAACTGGATATTTGCCATAATGTGTATAAATTTCCAAGTGAAGGTCGTGAAAGGGGGGACGCACCAAACAAAACCCAAAAACCTTAGCCTCTCACCAGAGTTTGGTCGTCGACCGATGACGTTTCATCTTCCAAGCCGATAACCCTTCACCTTCCACTGGCAACCTCCACCCTCCACCGCAAATCACGCATTCTGCCGAGACGTCTCGTATTTCGCGACTCTTCATCTTCCAGCCATGATTTCTCCAGTTTCCGGTGATGTTTCAGCTCCTTAGAGATAGATCTTCCTTCCCCACGCCTGACGCCCATTCCAAGCTTCACCGCAGAAACGCATCGGAATCTCGCCAAATCATCTTGCTCCTCTTCATCTTCCAGCCAAGATCTTGCTCATTTCCAGCAACCTTTCACCTCCTTAGGACCTGATCTGAACTCCCCATCACCAGAGCTTTCCATCGGTATCTTCGGATCCCATTTCCGTCACCATTTTCCGGAAGACTCACTGGAAAATTAACGTTTTTCGGCGAGTGCGACTGGTCATATTTCGAGCTGTCCGTTGGTCATTTTTGCCCCTTCTTCTCATCATATTGTTGTTAGTTACCTCCTCTCTACCATGATCAGCTTCGTTTCCACCGTTTAAGCCTCCGTCATCACAACCATGAGCGGTTGAGTTCTTGGTTGTCTGTTATGACGTAGGCAAGATCGAGATTGACTCCACGACTTTGCTCATCAGCTCTCGACTAGTTGGAAGAGCCCGATTGTAGGACATTTGGTAATATTGTGTTTCGAATTATATTTGTTTTCGTTTCATGTTTGATTTTGATACTTTAATATGATTTGAGCATATTTGTGATGAATATTGTCATCCATTGTAATTTAATGTTTTCATAGAACTTGCTGAATGATAAACGTTGGTTTGAAATAATTAAATGATGAATATTGCTTTCCATTACTTCGCATCGATTGTAATTGAGTTGTGTTCAGATTTAATTTCATTTCTACTGTTGTTACGTTTATTGTGAAGTTGGTTGATTGGAATATATGTGTTGACAAATTGTATTTGTTAATCGCGTACAAACTAGTGGTATTGTTGTGTAGCATTTATCGGCGTTCAATGATAGTCTTTAACCAATCAAACTTGAGTGACAACATTTTTATTATAAAGTCTTCATTAGTTTTAATTTCACGATTTTATTATTTGCATTTAGTTTGTTTAGTTTAATTAATCAAATTTGCCAATTTCATTTCCGTTAACTCAAATATATATTAGGTCATTAGTCTTGCTCTCTATGGATTCGACCCTACTTACCGCTAACTACGGTATTTAGGTTTAATTTCATGGCCATGACGACCGGTTCAACAACTCTCAGCATTAATAGCTGAAAAGCCATAATTACCTTAATTTAGTCGAATCAAAGACGACACCACTTCTGTTAGCACGCTCAATTGAGAATTTCTCAACTGCAAATGGCATGAACAAGCAAGAAATTGATCAGAAATAGAAGTCGTTGACTCTCCGATTAATGTGTTGTTTGCTGAATGTTATGGTAAAGTATTTTTGCTTTTGCGACAGCATACTAGTAGTTTTTATATCATTTCTCATTCCAAATTGCATATAGTGTTCATCTGCATTTAATATCGATCTGATGACCGAAAAATGGTAGCATCATGGAAGAATTACATATTGTTTATCATTTCTTTAATACAAGTGATATATTGGTCATGCCATCAATTTCTTTGGTGGCTCATAGCCGACTTAGATTCAAATTGTTATGAGCAGTGATCATGTCCATCAACCTCATTGACCCTTCTTGAGTAAAATGATCACTAAGAAGTAATACTTACAATTTATTTTTTCTGGCTTTCAGCTTCAAAATGGCTTGAATCTACATGACTATCTCAATAATGCAGAAGCTTTGTGTTCCTCTTCGACACTGAGAGAGTAACAGTGAGGTTTCAAGCATTTCTTTAACATCTGCTACCAATAATCTCCACAGGAGCAAATTCCACCTTGAAAATGATTATAGCGGATAAGGTCTCTAATCACAACAATTCAATGCTCTATCTTTGCTGTGAGTTTTGCAAAGATATGATAGTCCTTGCATATCCTAATGTTTTTCCTGATCTTGATGGTCTTACCCCTCGACAAGCTCATCAAACCGAAAATAATTGCCAGTTTTTCACTGTGGTATCGAATTAAGTCTTTTTTCTGCTCTCCTTCAAGATCGTGCAAAACAAAATTCGTGTTTGGCACATATCCCACTGCTACTAATTTGTAAATTAACTGGTTGAGCTCCCTATTGATTTCAACTATCCTTGGATGTGAGCGATCTCCAAAAATGAAAGCATGAATTTGCTTATTTACTTTAATCCAGTTGCTTCCTGGTTCTTTCCTTACTCCCCTTTCTCATGGTCTTCCTAACTTATGCTGCATCGTCCCATCTTTGCAAATTTGCATAAATGTTAGATAACAGTATGTAGGTTCCAGCATCTTGGGGATCCAGATTTAGAATCTGTTTGGCAGCATATATAGCAAGATCGGTGTTCCGGTGAACCTATTTAAATTTTTAGTTTAAGTGATAAATTAATAGAGTATTGTAGCAAGGTGGTCCACACAGTCTTGTGTTTAAATCTCTCTAGGAGATTTGGGCCAGTTTCATTTGTGCTTCAAAAATAATTTTGAAAAACTAAGTTACAATTAAAGATTTTAAAGAATTTGACTAGTTGAAGCTATATAGTAAGTGATATATTTGAAGTATTTACTAAGTCACACAGTTCTTGTGTTTAAATCTTCTCACAGAGATTTGCAGTTTCATTGTCTTGATAATTTTGAAAAACTAAGTTACAATTAAAGATTTTAAGGCTGGACTAGTTGAGAAGGCTAGACAATTATTTTTGGAACATATGATTCAGAAGGGTGTGGTTCCTAACATTTATACCTACAACCTTTTAATGAACGGTTATTGCTTGGCCAATAGAATTGGTGATGTAAATGAGTGGTTTGATTCTATAGCTAGAAAGGGGTATAGACCTGGTGTTGTTTGCTACAATACTTTAATCAATTGGTATTGCAAGAATAAAGAAGTCAACGAAGCTCTTAGTCTTTATCGAGAGATGATTTCAAAAGGAATTAGGCCTGATGTGATTACATATAACACCTTGTTAATTGGCTTTTTTCTTATAGCTAAGGTGAAAGATGCACGAAATTTAGTTGGTGAGATGTGACTTAATGATGCTTTTCCTAATTCTCGATAGCATTTTCATTAATGGACTTTGCAAGAACATATGTGTTTTGGAAGCATTGGAAATGTTTAATGCTCTTGTAAATAATAAGTTTGCATTCAACATCGAAGGTTTGAGTTCCCTCATTGATGGATTATGTAAAATAGAGAGGTTTGGAACTGCTTAGGACCTATTTTAGAAATTTTGTCTTCATGGAAACCTGGTGCCAAATGTTGTAGCATATAACATTTTGATCAATGGGCTGTGTAAAAATGGACAACTAGAAATGGCAAATGACTTGTTGTCATATATGGAGGAAAATGGTTGTGCTCCAAATGTAGTCACATTTACTACGCTTATGTTTGGTTTCCTCAAGGATAATGAGATACCAAAAGTTGTTGAACTCCTTCATAAGATGGTGGGGAGAAATGTGAAGCCGACTAAATGTACAATGTCCTTAGTCATGTAGTTACTAATGAAGGCAGAAAATTATAGTGAATGTTTGAACGAGCTTCTTCAATTTCTGGTCCAAAAGCGAAATTGATGTTTACATGATAAAACTTTAGCGAGTATTAAACTTTTTTCCAGAGCAGAATCTTGCAAAAGTTCATCCAGCTACCCAAATGCTCTATATTGATTACGGTAAGCAGAAGGTTCAGTAAACACTTTTATCTGTTTGAATTTGATAGGGATGGTGATGGGGATGATTGAGAATGATAGCTTTCCTGATTAGACATACGATACGTAACCTCTCTGTTGTAAGTACATATATTAGAGGTGGCAGCATTGCAAGTTGTGTTTGGATTTGCACATGTAGTAGATCTTAAGGGTTTGAGGATTATTTTTGGTGTAAATTTCAGTAAGCAAAAGTTGTATATGAGGAACTGTGGAATGGTTCCTACTTCAGCTACGACAATAATGGTAGCCAGACAAGTTCATCTATTCAAGCTGATCAGTTTACTGGACGATGGTATGTTGCAACTAATTAACTTCATTCATTGATATTCTCAAATATCCAAGCCTTATAAATCTTGATTTATTTATAATGTTTCACATGTTTCTGTTTCTCAATATATATTCTCTTTTAGTTTAGATACTTAGTAGGTGTCTCTAATGTAGTTAATCTATTTTTTTAAGTGGCAATATGTAACAACTGCTGTAAGCTAATACAATGTATGCATAATAACAATAGAAAATTGGGCCCAACAACTTTCTTTTCATTATAAGTCATATGTCTTTTATACACAAAGAGTATTGTTTACACAAAGTCATTTTAAAAGACAAAACAGGGGAAACAGTGTAGCTATTGCTCCTCGCTTGCCGACGCCCCTCCGACTGCATCATCACCTAGATCCTGCATCCACAAAGGAAAAATAACGAGGTGAGCACAAAATGATGCTCAGTAAGTAAAACCCTCTATCTGTCTGTCCCCGTATGTATTACTCTTAATTCTTTCCTTACACTATTTCTGTTTCTATTTCTGTTTCTACTAAATGTCATGGCCTCATCTTCTGGAGGTACGGCGGATGGCGTTCACACAGCACCATCTCACTCTCCATGACTATCAGGTGGAATTCACACAATACCAACCCGTTCTTAGTGACTACCAAGTGGGGATCACGAAACACCTACCCGATTTTCGTAACTATCGGGTGGAGACCACCTAGCACCTACCCGTTCCTCATGACTTTCGGGTAACGATCACTAAGCATTAACCCGTCTCTAATCACTGTCGGGTGATGATCACAAAGCATCAACCCACTTCTAATAAATGTCGGATGATGATCACAAAGCATCAACCCACTTCTAATAACTAACCGGGTGGTGATCACAAAGCATCCACCCGTTTCTAATACTTATTAGGTGATGATCACAAAGCATCAACCCATTTCTAATGGCTATTCAGGTGGTGATCACAAAGCATCAACCTGATTCTCATAACTGTCGGGTGATGATCACAAAGCATCAACCCATTTCTACTACTCTTCTCATTCACTCTATTCTAGCACTTCTCATTCTCTCTACCCTTAGAGTAGTTGCATCCACAAAGTTCTCTACTCATAGAGTAAGTGCATACACAAAGTTTCCTACTCTTTCTTAGGTCACTTCTCAATTCACAATTAGTGCCTATGGATGGTTCATCTCCACTAATGCACTTATGAAATGCCAACATGCAATGTTGCAAGAATTAAGGTTCACTACTCATACTCAAACCTCTATTAGGCATTTCATCAAACAACTCAAGTGCATAATAAAACCCTACTATAACAATAATTCTAAGTCTTTCTCTAACCATCCAAAATGGGGAGAAACCCCCTCACATAGCCATAAATCCTGCCAAAGAAAGACACTTCTAAAAAGGATTCCTCAATATCCTTTAATTCAATCTCAAACTACCTTTCCAACCCACATGCCACTTCTTATATTTGCAATGTATAAACAACCACAAAGCACTAGAAATCTCTATTTAAGCCTCAATAACATGACATATAACATGTATATAACATACATACATAAGTGCTATCAAAACCCTAATCAAGAAAATTCCCAAATCTCAACTTGGGTTGGGGTTTACTTACCTTGTTATGGAGAGATTTCACTAACTCTTCCTTTCACTTGGTTTGCTTGACTTTTTCTCTACTCTTAAACAAAAGAACAAAAACCCTCAATATTCAATATATACTAAAACTCACAAAGCTTCACAACCAAAGTAAGAATCCTTACCTTAGGATGCCTTAGGTTGATTTTCTACCCCAAATCACTCCAAAAGCCCTTTAAAACTCCTTGATCAAAAGAAAGAGAAATTGAGAGGAAGCAAGAGAGGAGAGTGGCGTTGGAGAAGAAGAATGAAGGGTTTGCAATGTCTTAATTCCTTTTAATGAAATTTATACACAAGCATTCCTATTTTGCCCTTCCTCTTTTTTGGGAATTCTATCTATATCCTTTGATTCATTACAAACACACCCCCATAGCAACATATTCTCCATGAAAATTCCTTACATTTACCTCCCCACTTTTCCTGCTAATTAGGGGTAGAATGGTCAAATTGCCCTTAGGGAAGAGAATATCTAAAACTTAACAAACATTTTGGTGGATGTCATGCGCGCATGTCCCAAACATGTTTCCCCATGGCTTCAACACCTCTTCGCCGCGGCGAAGCTTGGAACACTGAACTTCTTCTACTTTCAACCAATTTCAGGGCAAGTATTCAACACAACACTCAATCAAAGGTCAACCAAACAATATTACCAAGAACCAACTCAAATAAGAGCAAAAGAAGAAACAATAACTACGTACCTCAAGTGGGGCGTTACACAATACATTTTGGAAGTTTTAATTGCATGTTCTCATCTTTTTCCCTAAATTTTGTGGAAAATTAAGTTCTTGCTACTGTCAGTCAGATTTTGCATATATGTGGAATCAGGGGATAAAAACATTCATTTCGTTCTTTGGAGTTCCTTTATCCAAGTAATTTTGTAAAATTGAATGACTAGAACCTGTTCTGATGCAGTCTGTCTCACTTTCGTTTGACTGCTTGAGATTTATGCAAGAATATGATCCATCGTACGTGAATTTTCACTGATGGTATTGCGAAGGCAAGAAATCTCTTCGAGCGTGCTATAACTGCTGCTGGCTTGCATGTTGCTGAAGATAGTAAAATATGGGAAGCATACAGGGAATTTGAGCAAGCCATTCTCCATACCATAGATGAGATCAGCATTAAGGTGATAATTTATAATATATATATTAGAAACTTTTTAGAAAATGCGCCTGAAGGGGATGCATTCTATTAATCAATTTACTTGATTATTTAAAGTCTTATTTTATCCTATTGGTTTGGTATTATGGTTAATAATGCTTTTGTAGGTCTTCCTTTATATTTCCTAGAACCATGGCTCAAGTTACATGCCTTGTTTATTTTAGAAAATTTTTTTCTTCTTTTTGTCATCTATGTATAGTTCATAAATTTTGTTCTTTCATTTCCCTATGAAGTGCTATGTACCAAGAAAAAGTATCTGTTTTCAAAATTTACATTTGGAAAATTGCTGCTCTTTTGCAGGAAAAAGAAAAATAGGTTCAGTGCATCCGAAGTATGTTTCACCGTCAGTTGTTCTGTTCCCCTTGCTAACTTAAGGTCAATCCTTCTTGCCTACAAGTCTTGGGAGGTGGAACTGGGGACTGCTCTAGATATTGCATCAGGTGATTTAGATGGGATTCCTTCTAGTGTTGCCTCAACATAACAAAAGGCATTGGAGATGTATAATGCTCGAGCTGATTTTGAAGAACAGATTGCAAGGCAGGATATATCTGAGTCCAAAAAATTTCAACAATTCACGGTATATGGCATTTACTATCGGATATTGTTTTAGACACTAAATGATGATGCTGGGTTCTTATGTGATACCTTAAGAATTTAGGTTAAATGGTATCTTGATATGATATTACAGTGTAGAGGTCATGATTTGAGTCTCCCATCTATTACATGCTACTATATTTGGGTTGGTCTTTCTATCTGAATTTGGGCTTGGTTTATGTAACATGTGAAGTTGCCTATTACAAAGCTGAATATCATTGTTGTGCCCTTACCTTTTCAAGCTTAAGCTTTTAGGTCAAGTTGTTTATCAACAAAGTTGCTGTTGAAATTTCATTATAATTTCCATTTCTTATGGTCTTTCTTGCTTCTAATATAAGTAATCAGTTTATGTAAATTGTAATCTTCTCTTCTTCTTTTTCTTTTCCTGAGGGTGGGGGGTTGTATAAGAACTTGCAATGTGGCAATAGGTTACCTTTTTTTTTTTTTTTCCTTCGTTAAAGTGTTAATGCTATTATTTTAATTTGAGATTTTTGCAGATCTACTTTAAGTTTGAACAGTCTTTTGGAGATCGAGCCCGTGTTCAATTTCTCTATGAACGTGCTATTACCGAGTTTCCTGTATCAAGTGATCTTTGGTTTGCTTATACTCGCTATTTGGATAAAACCTTGAAGGTTTCACTCATATTTTCTCTTTTCAATTCTTTATGTTCCGAGTATTTGTAATTTTAGCAACTAATCATCTCTTTTTACTTCAGGTACGGAATATTGTGCGGGATGTTCATTCCAAGGCTAGGAAAAATTGTCCTTGGGTTGGTGATCTTTGCTTGCTTTGGAACGTTGCCGTGCACCTGAGAAAGAGATATCTACTATAAGTTTCATTGGTTACCCTTCATCAGTTGAGAATTATGAGAGATTGTTATAAGTAGCTTAAAAGCAATGAAGTTTCACAAAATTTAGTGTTGGAATTTCATTCTGATCCTTTTACAAATATAGAGGTTTACTCTTGTTTAAAAAGATTTTTACATCATATTCAGGCCTTTGAGAAGTCCCTTCTATGCACTTTTTCGACCATTGAGGAGGTAAAGATATCTTTTCTCTAATTTTCAGGCTTGACTTGCTACTCTTTGTAACTTGTTATTGTTTCATCTATGCTTTATGCATTAAAGATCTTTGTTAATTGGATCCTTTTTGTTTCAGTACCTAAACTTATTCCTCACTCGAGCGGATGGTTTGAGACGAAGAATCCTTTTGCCTAGAACAGAAGAGGATGCACATAATTTTTCATTGATAAGGGAAATGTTTCAGGTTCACATATGTATATTGTTCATTTTTTCTTGTTAAAATTGTTTTTACTCGATGTCAAGAACTTGAAGCTTCTCAAAGACATTTGTAGATGCTCTATTCATGGTGAATTTTAGATGAAGAAAATGTGGACCTTGGAGCTAGTCTACTCTTTCAGGGTCCAGGCATAGATCTCTTATGAATGTGTATCAAGTGCTTCTACCCTTAGACTCTGAAGAAAAGTCTTTTAATTTACTTCATTTAGTGTCTTTGTTATAGTACCATTATGACCACTTTATGTAGCGATTCTGATACATAACTCTCGATACTCCAAGATGGCTTTTGCTAATTGCTAGATTGTTACCTTTGTTAATTGTTTTGTCATGGAATAGTGTCCTTCAGTAAAAAATTTCTCATTCAGCATTGGAGTTGCATGCATGGAAGATATCTTTATGGATATGTGAATTTATAAAATTTGCATGTCATATTCTACTGGTACATTGTTGTTGTATAATGGCTGTTTTCAATATTTGTGTTTATAAACAATTAGCCTGATGTCTCTTTAGTGTACCATCGAAATTGCAGGCACTGTATGATTGGATGCATTATATATACTTGAATACTTAACTGTGAAGTTTCTTCCTTTCAGCGGGCATCTGACTACTTATCTCAATAGATGAAGAATACAGATGGTTTGCTGCATTTGTACGCTTATTGGGCTCATTTGGAGCTAAATTTGGGAAAAGATCATGCTATAGCTCAGGGCTTTGGGGAGAGCCTGGTTTGGCCCATTCATCTTTTTCTCTTTCTTATCCTGTATAGCTTAATATGATTGATTTATGATTCATCTTAGTATTTTTTCCGTATAACTTGCTTTTTGTTTGTGTAGCAGGTTAATGTTGGAAGCCTGGCAAGATTATATAGCTGTGGAAATTGAATTGGGACATTTAAATGAAGCTAGGTCCATCTACAGGAGATGTTACAGTAAAAGATTTAGCGGGACAGGTTCAGAGGTATAATTCTTTACATTACTTGCTTTCAATTATTCTAGATTGATTTATGGACAGGATTTGAATTTGAAAGTTTTTAAACTGGTTTTTTCCTCCTCCTTTTTTTTTTTTTTTTTAGAAAATTGTTGCTTTTAGTAGTATAAGATGCAGCTTTATTTAATTAATTGATATTTGTCATCTGCAATGCAAACATTTCTATCTTTATTCTCTTTTTGTTGCTGATGGAAGTTGAAACTAGACAAATGGCTTAAGTCAAGGTTGTTAAAACGTTGTTTATCAAGGAGGGCAATTTATGGAGAGCTTTTGAACTCTTAACATAGAATCATGCTATACAGTTGATAATATTTTTAGAGAGTAGCCTTGCAATAGGTCAACCTGTTACTTGGGCACCAGAATCAGAGTGGTTTAATATGTCATTTTGAATAATTTTTCCAAATCATACGTAAATGATATATTACAATATCTATGGGGATCATGCTAGTTGAAAATCCATGACGTTTATTTTTTTAACTTCAAACTTTAGAGTTACTAATATTCTGATGAAATTGTGGCATATATGAAGCAATCACATTTAAACCATAGGTAGCAGTAGGGGTGAGCGGTTCTGGGTACCCTACATTTTCGGGGGAACGGGAATCGGAACCGCACAGTGCAGGTTCCCAAAAAGGGCAGAAAGCAGCCAGCTGTGATCACGAGTTCTTCAATTCAAGGAACTGGAACCTAAAATGTAGGTTCCGGTTCCTTTCTCAGGTACCCTATAAAAAATCAATTACCCCCATATTAGTTTAAAAAATAATAAAAATACCTTAAAAGTTTACAAATACACCCCTAACAAATTTTGATTACTCATTCATTTGTGTCAAATGTAACTCATAACCTATAAATTTAATATTATAAATTAATAATGTTTATAATGTAATATAGTAATGTTGTAATTAATTAAGTAATTATTAAATTATAATGTAATGTTATAATTAATTAAGTGATCATACTACAATGTAAATTGTAATGTTATAATAAATTAAGTAATATACTATTTAATTATAATATTATAATTAATTAAATTGTTAACCATTTAATTAAGTATTGTAATATTGTTTATAATAGAATGCTATAATTAATTAAGTAATCATACTATAAATTTATAATGTAATGTTATAATTAATAAAATTCTAATCATTTAATTAAGTATTATGTAAATTAGTAAATTACTAATGTTTATAATATAATGTCATAATTAATTAAATAATCTTTTAATTATGTAATGTTATAATTAATTATATGATTATACTATAATGTAATGTTAATAAATTAAGTAATCATGTTATAAATCTATAATTTAATATTGTAATTAATTAAATTTATAATTATTTAATTATTATACTAGTATTTGTAATGGAATGTTATAATTGATTAAGTAATCATACTATAAATATATAAGATAATGTTATAATTAATTAAATTTTTAATCATTTAATTAAGTAATGTAATAATATAGTAAATTACTAATATTCATAATGTAATGTTACAAATTCATAATTAATTATGTAATCATTTAACTATATAATGCTATAATTAATTAAGTTATCATAATATAATGTAATATAATAATATTATAATTTAATTGAGTAATTATTTAACTATAATGTAATGCTTAATTAATTAAATTTTTTATTATTTAATTAAGTAATCATTTGTTTATAATGTAATGTTACAATTAATGTTTATAATATAATGTCATAATCAATTAAATAATCATCTGATTATGTAATATTATAACTAATTATGTAATCATACTATAATGAATTAAGTAATCATACTATAAATCTTTAATATAATATTATAATTAATTTGTTTATAATATAATGTTATAATTAATTAAGTGATCATTTAATTATTATGTAATTTTACAATTAATTAAATGATTAAGTAATCGTACTTTAAATTTATAATATAATGTTATAATTAATTAAATTTCTAATCATTTAGTTAAGTATTGTGCTAATGTTGATCTAGTAAATTAGTAATTACTAATGTTTATAATATAATGTCATAACTTATAATCAATTAAATAGTTATTTAATTATATAATGTTATAATTAATTATGTGATCATGCTATAATGTAATGTTATAGTGAATTAAGTAATCAGACTATAGATCTTTAATGTAATATTATAATTAATTAAATTTTTAATCATTTAATTAAGTAATGTAATAATGTAATAAATTACTAATGTTTATAATGTAATGTTATAAATTTATAACTAATTAAGTAATCATTTAACTATTGAATACTACAATTAATTAAGTGATCATAATATAATAATATAATGTAATGTAATAATGTTATAATTTAATTAAGTAATTATTTAACTATAGTATAATATTTAATTAATTAAATTTCTAATCATTTAATTAAGTTATCATTTGTTTATAATATAATATTATAATTAATATTTATAATATGATGTCATAATCAATTAAATAATCATCGAATTATGTAATATTATAATTAATTATGTAATCATACTATAATAAAATATTGAAATGTTACAATTAATTAAGTAATCATACTATAAATCTTTAATATAATATTATAATTAATTTGTTTATAATAGAATGTTATAATTAATTAAATAATCATTTAATTATAATATAATAATACAATTAATTACGTAATCGTACTATAAATTTATAATGTAATGTGTAATTAATTAAATTTCTAATCATTTAATTAAGTATTGTGCTAATGTTTATGTATTAAATTAGTAATTACTAATATTTATAATATAATGTCATAATCAATTAAGTAATCATTTAATTATGTAATGTTATAATTAATTATGTAATCATACTATAAAATAATGTTATATTGAATTAAGTAATCATACTATAAATCTTTAATGTAATATTATAATTAATTAAATTTTTAATCATTTAATTAAGTTTGTACTAATGTTTATAATGAAATGTTATAATTAATTAAGTAATTATACTATAAATCTATAATGTAATATTATAATTAATTAAATTTCTAATTATTTAATTAAGTAATATACTAAATGTTATAACTTATAAGTCAATTAATTAAGTAGTAATCCATTAATGTAATGCTATAATTAATTATACTATAAATCAATTAAGTAATGTTATAAAATTATAATTAATTAAGTAATCATTTAACTATAATGTAATATTATAATTGATTAAGTATGATATTTAACTAGTAATAAAATTTATTAATGTTTATCAATTTATCATATATAATTAATTAATTACTAATTTACTGTAGATATACTTAAAACTTGATAACTGAAGTAAATAACTAAATATATTATTATTCAATCAAATATACTATTTTATTCAAAAATAATTCTTTTAATAACGTTAAAAATTTAAAACACTTTTTATCGGATCATAATTCCAATTATTCACTTAATTAATCAAAAATTTAATATTAATATATTATAATTTATTAAAGTTTTTAATATGGTGTAATTTATATGTAATAAGTAAAATTGTATATTTATTTAATTAGGTTATTTTAAAAATTTAACTTTTTCTATTTTAAATTTTTTTATAAGTAAAATAATAGAAATCTCCCATTATTCACATTTTACAAATATTTTATTGCAGTCCAGGTTCTAAAACAGGTTCCAAAATCGGTTCCAAACAAGTTCTAAACCGGGTACCCACTACAGGTTCCAAACAGGGTACCCATTTTAGGTTCTTTTTCCAACTTTTGGTTCAAGTTCCTCCACACACAAGAACCGGAACTAGAACTGCACAGTGTTGGTTTCGGGTAGGTTCCAGTTCCGGTTCTACCTGCTACCTGTGCTCACCCCTATAGCAAAGTAGTTTTTGAAACACAATAGGCTGATATCTTTTTCCACTTGGCTTATTTTTTCCAATATATTTAAAGAAAAGTTTCCTAATTCAAGCTTTGCTTTCCGAGTTTCATGTCAAAATATGCTATAGGTTAAATAAAACTTATTGATGTAAATAATTTATATTACCTATCATAAAGTCATCTAAGTTCTCTCTTTTCTATGATCAATTTAGGGTTTAGTTTGATAAAGTTAACCTTTATTTTCATCTTAACTTGATTGGTCGTGCTATATTTAATCGGATTATTTCCCAACTCTCTGCTCCTGCTCCCGCTCCCATTCATATTATATGATCTCTTTGATGATCTCACTACATCATCGATCTAAAGTTATTGACAATTCTTGCTTCTTGATTTTATGATATTGAAAATATTGTTTTGGGTCCACCACTCGAGGGTGACTTTCTTCAATTGTTATGTACTCCTTTTTGGATTTGTTGATATATTCTTTTCCTAAAAAACAGAGTTATTCAGGACATATGCCACAACTGGTTGCATTTTGAGAGGGAATACAGGACACTTGAAGATTTTGACCACGCTACACAGAAGGTACACATTCCTGTTGCAGTTTTAATTTATTTGTTTTAATGCCAATTAATCACGTATTTCTTTTTTCAGTCTAATGTGTATGATGCATTTGCATTGCTATTAAGAATTAGTATTTATAGATTTATTAAAAAACAATTGAAGTGTTTAACTAATGATATTTTAGCTGGTTGCGATGTCCATCTTATCTAGTAACAATATGTGTTTGACTAAAATGTGCCACATTAGCAGTTGTCTTTGATGACCTCAAATGATGTGCTTGTAAATGAGTTGTGTTTATGTGCCTCTGTACATATTATGAACTCTTTGCTTCTCTCTTGTCAGAGCTTAAATACTGCTGGTAGATCATTGCCTATTTGTTTAAATTTTTAGTTTAAGTGATAACTTAATAGAGTATTGTAGCAAGGTGGTCCACACAATCTTGTGTTTAAATCTCTCTATGAGATTTGGGCCAGTTTGGTTTGAGATTCAAAAATAATTTTGAAAAACTAAGTTACAATTAAAAATTTTAAAAGTTTTATCTCAATATTTTAAATATTTGAAAATATATTTGATATTCAAAAATTGTTTTTGAAGTTAAAAACTATATTTTTCTTGTTTTCTAATTTTACACTAATTTTAGGATTATATGCAAAAACATTGTTTAGAAAACATTTCAACTTATTTTAGTAAAAACGTATTTTCATAAAATTCCTTATAGTCCTTGTTTTCGAAAATAAAACACTATTTAAAATTTATATCAAATAGGCTCTTATTTAGATTACAAATTTGTATTTATATTTATGTTATATTTATGGTTGTGATTGTGGGTGTTCAGCGCATGAGATTGTGTTAAATTTTAAGTATGGTTATTGGATGCTTAACTATCAATTTAAGCTTTTAAGTCAAGTTGTTACGTAATGTTGTTAAAGATGTCACTGAATCATGATACGCCTGCCTAGTATTTATTGAATGTATGCAATCCTTGCTAGTTTAACTCAATGCGTAAAGATGTTTGTCTTTGTTCCCTTTCTCAGGTTACACCCTACTTAGAACCGCTACAATTATTTAGGCTACAACAGGAAGCCAAATCTCTTCCTGAACTAATAGATCAGAAAGAGAAGTCACATAAGAAAAGTGTTAATGGAAAGAGAAAAACAGATTCGAACATAACTGATGAACAGTCTGCAGCTAAGCGGTAGAAAAATACTGCCTAGAACCCAAACAAAGTGCATGGGAAAGAAAAGGGACGAGCACAAAACTTAGCTGAAGAAAATGAAGTAGAAGCAAAACCTAAGTTTGAAGAGCATCCAAATGACCAGCACATGAAAGACTCCACCACTGGAAGAGCCAAAGGATACATTGAAAAGTGTACTGCATTTTTATCAAACCTTAACTTTAGGGCAAGTTGAGATTCTCTCACACTTCAGAGAGAGATTGCTTTTTATTCCTTTTTAATGCTGGATAGGCAAATACAGAGAGATAATTCTGATGGTTTTAATTTTTTTTTTTTTCAAGCAACTTCTAAAGATCTGAAAAAATTCTTTAGCGATGTTGGTGGGGTTGAATATGTTCAAATTCTGTAGGACAAGTTCACCGGAAAGTCAAGGGTATGACTCTGTTTCTCTCATTCATTATTTGTCAATGTTCTTTGTGCTTTATGCTTCAAATGAAAAAGGGGAAGCTATCCAGTAGACCTTCCATGTGCACTTACAGTCAAATCCTTATTTAACATTGCCTGACCTTTAAACTTCAACATATGAATGCATAATGTGGACTGTACCACATAAATTAGCCCTAAGAAACTAATTTTAATGAGACTGGGAGATTAGCATGGCTGATGCTTCAGGGAGATTGAACTGCTAAATGTAGTGTATTCCCTTTGATCAAATTTCTTAAGGGTGCTCACTGAAACTTAAATTTGATTTCTTCCTTTCATGCTGTCAATCAATCATTTAGTTCTTATGTTTTTGGTTTTAAGATGAATGTCCTTTCCAAAAACGATTACACAGTCTCAAATAAACCTATAGAAGGGTTGAATTCCATAATTATGGTAAAATTGCTTAATTTTCTAAGTATTGAATTCTGTAATTATGGTAAAATTGCTTAATTTTCTAAGTATACAGAGTCTTAACTATCTAAGAGCATGTTTTCTTCATTTTGATGGCAAGTGATATGGTTAGGAGACTCAACCATAGTCTCATACAGATTTACCCATATTCCAGCTTGCCCTATGTCTGGAACCGTTGCATACTAATTTATAATATCCTTTGGTCGATTTTTGAAGGGCCTGGCATATGTGGATTTTGCCGATGATGCACACCTTACTGCAGCTATAGGAAAGAACAAAGAAATGTTTGTTTGGAAGAAGATAAGCATTGCAAGATCAAATCCGAAGCAAAAGAGAAAGGATTCTGCTGGTCATGGGGCCTCTGGAGAACATGGTAGGCTAAGTGGAAATTAGGTTTTATCTTTGTTATTCCTTGTGTGTGTGTGTGCAATGCAGTCTATAGACGTTTGCATGTTTGTGTTTCCCACTTCTAGATTTTATTTTCTTACTCCTTTGGGTTTAATGGTAGTGCAAAGTAGTAATCAGACTTTCAGGGAGTCTAGAGCGCCACATTGTGATGCTAATAAATGTAGTGATAACATTCAACTGAAGGGGAGGACACATTTGTAATGCCAAGGAATGTCAAACTACTTGGTGTGGCCTCGACAAATCCAAAATCCGGGGAAGTGGACGATGAGAAGCTGAAGTCAAATAATGAGTTCAGAGAAATGTTCCTTAAGAAGTGAGGTTTGTTCCTGGGGTTACATGTTACACGTTAACTAGAATAGCACAGTAATTGACAAACTTCTATTTCTTATAAAAAAAACATAAGGTTTTGCCTTAATATTTTTCTATAAACACAATTATCACCCATGTTGACCTTTGACTTTGACCGGGTCAGTTTGACGTGTTTTATCCTTGATCGAGTCGATTTGACCTCTTGATCCGGTTTGACTGGGTCTTCTTTACCCGGTTTCTGGAACTTTTAAATCTATTTCCTGCAGTTTTGAATAGCCTGATTCTAGCCATTTTTTTGACGTTTTAGAGGGGAAACTTGAATGTGGACGTATGACCTATATTGGTGGCACCCCAAATGACAATTTTTTCCCAAATCGGTGTCGTAAATGGCTACCATAAACACCCGAACGATAATTTTAACTGAAAATTTAAACTAGCATAACTGTGCAACCGTAACTCCGTTTTTGACAAATAATATATCGTTGGAAAGATTTTTCAACAAGGATTCCAATGAAACCAAAATTGAAAACAGATTCTATTTATAATAAAAGTTATTCTTGATATACAGTACCGGTTTTAATTGGAAAAATCCCAAGTTTATGCAATATTCTCCAAATTTGCAACAAACAATTTCATGCTAGGCAGAGATTCAAATAAATGCTCTGATACCAAATGTAAAACATTTATATTCCAACATTCATATAAAAGTTCATAATTTAATCAATTATAAACATGTTAAATACTCATGGAATATTGCAGAAGTAATTTACAAACCTCCAACCATAGCAATTGTTGTTTTAGTCTTCTTGCTTCTATCACTTCATAATACAGAGTCTTCACTGACTGCAATTTTCCAGAGCGATGGTTTTTGGGAATCAAATGAATTAATTGCATCAAACTGGGGACCTGTAAACTCTCCCATTATAAATGCAGTTGTCTTTCCATCAAAGACAACTGCCCAGGAGAAACAACCACATGTAATTGCTCAGCAGTTACCCATTTACTTTATATTAAAAGTCTAGGACTAATCAAATTAAAGAATTCTAATATAATTAAAATTCTAACATTCTCCAAATTGGTCCAAACTTTTATTATATAATCCACAACATAGGAGTTGTATATTATGTATGTTTAATCAGAAAAATAAAAATTACATGAATCATAGCGGTAAGTCCTTTTTAAACAAGTATTACCTTCCATGTATTACTATGCAATTTTTCTCTTTCTAAATAAACGCTTAAATGTGGAATATTACTTTATGAACAAACCTCAAATGTTTGTTCCAAGTCCTCCAGAATGTTTGTTTGTCTCCAACCAAAATGTATAGAACTTGAAAGAGAAAACAAACGAAATTACAAAGTTTCAGAGAATGACAATATTACTTCTCATAGTGACAAAGCGGGATGTAGTCCCATTTGAACTATATGATCCTTGAACATCTTTGGTGGCATGCCTTTTGTTAGAGGATCAGTAATCATCTACTTGGTATATATGTGTTCAGTGAGCACTTCTTTGGCTTTAATGTGCTCCCTTATTGCTAAGTACTTAATGTCAATGTGTTTACTTCTACTTCCACTCTTATATTCTTAGCAAAGACTATAGCAGTTGAATTGTCACAATACAACCTTATTGGCCTAGAGATAGACTCAAGAACTCCAAGCCCAGAAATGAAACTTCTCAACCAAATACCCTGTGTAGTGGCCTCAAAACAGGAAACAAGCTTAGCTCCCATGGTAGAAGTGGCAACCAAAGATTGTTTGGCACTTCTCCAAGATATAGCACCTCCAGCTAGCATAAAAACATATCCGAATGTTGATTTCCGAGAATCAACACAGCCAGTGAAGTCTAAGCCTGAATATCCAACGATTTATAAAATGTCGGACCGTCTATAAGTAAACATGAAACCTTTAGTTCCTTGAAGATACCTCATGACCTTCTTTGTAGCTCTCCAATGATCCAAACCTGGATTACTTTGATATCTTCCTAACATGACAACTGCAAAAGCAATGTTAGGTCTAGTATAGACTTGAACATACATTAGGCTTCCAATAGCTGAAGCCTAAGGAATAGTTTTCATTTGTTCCTTTTCAATTTCAAGTGTAGGACATTGATTTAAATTGAACCTATCACCCTTAACAATGTGTTCAACACTGGGTGAATAATCCTTCATCCTAAATCTCTCAAGAATTTTACTAATATAGGCTTCCTGAGATAGTCCCAAAACATGTTAAGACATATCCCCATGAATCTTATGTCAATGACATAAGACACCTCACCTTTATCCTTCATACTAAAATGTTGAGAGAGAAATTGTTTCACCTCATGCAGCAAACACAAATCATTGGTTGCAAGTAGAATATCATCTACATATAACACAAGAAAGATGATTATACTCCCACTGACCTTGTGGTATATACACTGATCCATGACATTCTCTAAAAAATCAAATGAAGAGATAACAGTGTGAAATCTTAAATACCACTATCGAGAGGCTTGTTTAAGTCTATAAATGGACTTCTTAAGCTTGCAAAAAAAATGTTCACCATCACTTGAAATGAACCCATCAGGTTGTTTTATATAAACCTCTTCCTCCAAATCTCCATTCAGGAAAGCTGTTTTCACATCCATTTGATTTAAATCTAAATTGAAATGAGCAATTAATGCCATTATGATGCGGAATGAATCCTTTTTAGAAATTGGAGAAAACGTTTCTTCATAATCTATCCCTTCCCTTTGTGTGAACCTTAGCAACAAGCCTAGCCTTGTATCTCTCAATCTTGCCTAATGAATCCCTTTTGGTTTTAAATACCCATTTACAACCAATAGGTTTCTTTCTAGTAGGCAACTCAACAAGGTCCCAAACTTTATTATTCATCATAGAATTCATCTCGTTAATCATGGCATTATACCACAACTAAGATTTATTATTGTCCATAACTTGTAAAAATGTGTCTAGGTCATCCTTAACACCTATGTCACAGTTAGACTCTTGCATATACACTACATAATCTGTAGGAATTGTTGATTTCTTTGTTCTAGTAGATCTCCTTAATGTTGTATCAACAGTCTTTTATTGAGACTGTTGCACAACTGGTTATTCCTCTTGTAGCAGAGGTTGTTCAAAATGATCTTCTAAAACAATCTCATCAGAACATGGATTTTGATTGATGGGTTCCTCATTGTTCACCTTGTTTGGATGAACAACCAATCTTTTACTTGATGTAGGAGCATTAACTGAAACATCAATTTTCTCAAGGACTAAGTCTCTCATTTGATCACTCCCACTAACCACGTCATTTTTAAGAAATTTGGCATTTCTTGATTCAACAATTCTACTGGAATGGTTCGAAGAATAAAACTTATATTCCTTGGATTTTTCCGTGTATCCAATAAAATATTCACTAATAGTCCTAGGATCTAACTTCCGTTATTGTGGATTATAAACTCTTAACTTCAACTGGACAACCCCAGACGCGTAAATGACTTAAACTTGGTTTCCAACCTTTCCATAACTCAAATTACGTTTTGGGAACTACGTTAGTTGGAACTCGATTTAATATATACGCTATAGTTTTGAGAGCTTCAATCCACCAAGAATAAGGAAGTTTGGAGTTACTCAACATACTCCGTACCATATCCATTAATGTTCTATTTCTCTGTTCTGCTACACCATTCTGAGTTGGTGTGTCAAGCAAGGTGTATTGAGTCACAATACCTTACTCTTGAAGAAATTTAGCAAATGGACCAAGTGCTTGTCCTGTACTAGTGTATCTACCATAATATTCACCACCTTTATCAGATCTCACGATCTTAATTTGTCTTCCACATTGTTTCTCTACTTCTGCTTTATATATTTTGAAGGCATCCAATGTTTTATCCTTGTGAAAAAGCAAATAGAGATACATATATCGTGAGTGATCATCAATAAAGGTGATGAAGTATTTCTCACCACTAGAGCTCATGTCAGAGCAACAAATATCTATGTGTATGATCTATAAAAGTTCAGAACTTTTCCTAGCACCCTTCTTGGATTTGTTAGTCTACTTTCCCTTAATGCGGTCTGCACAAGTATTAAAGTCAGTAAAGTCAAGAGTTTCAAGAACTCCAACATTTACCAACCTTTTAATCCTATCAATGGAGATGTGTCCTAATCTTTTATGCCACAAAAAAGTACGTTTAATACCAATACAAGCATGTGAAGTCATAAGACTATAAGGAAAATATATTTTTAATATCATTCTAAATTAAATCCAAACTTCAATAGAATATTTATTGAAATCTTATAATTTATAAATAAAGAAGGTAAAAAAAATTCCAATTGATGGATTGCATTTTGTTTGATCGACTGGATAATTTTGGATTCAGTAGAAAACCAGCTCAAAACTCAAACCGAAAAGCACCTGAAGGCTGAAGGTGGATTTACATTTTTAACCTTCAGGGTGCTAAGTGAAAAGTTTTTGAATTCATGAAGGTTGTTTATGAAATTTGTCAAAACATTTCTCTTTAATCAGTTTAATGCATTTGCATTTTGCAACAAAAATGCAGTTACACAACCTCAAATCCAACCCTCAAAGAACACTCTTCATACATGGCTTTGAGATCCATATTTCGTTCGTATTCAATCTCTCAAAACCCATCTTTAAAAGTTAATGTTTTATTTTTGTTAGCTCACTTACACAACCTCACGTCTTCAAGCTCCAAAAATGAAGTTTTGTATTCTTTGGAAAAACCCCTGGAACGATCCTCACTTGCTAAATTCCTCAAAGAAAATTGTCGATCAGGTAGCTTTACTTTGAATGAAGCATTGTACTTTTTTTTATTACATGATTAATATGAAACTCATTTCTCGAATTTCACCATTCACTACTTTGTTTAGTGCACTAGCTAAGAAAAAGCATTATTATGAAGTGTTTTCGCTTTACAAGCTGTTGAATTCAACTGGGTTGTCTCCGGATTTTATATCTTTGAATATTTTGATGAATTGCTTTTGTAATATTGAAAGGGTTTCTGATGTTTATGCAGTTTTTGGGGCGATTATGAAGTTGGGTTTTAGCCCAAATACCATGACATGTACTTGTTTGATTAATGTCTATGTGTAGAGAGAAAGATTATGGAATCCATGGAATTTTTTTTAAAAATGATTATTGTTGGTTGTAGGCCTAATGTCATCACTTGCAACACTTTGATTGGTGGATTGTGTAAAACAGAGAAAATAAGTGTTGCCATTAAGTTTTATGAAGAGATGGTAATGGGAATAAAGAATTTGGTGTTATTTGTAAGCCAGATGTTGTTCCTTATAATACTATAATTGATGGTCTTTGTAAGGCTGGATTGGTTGAGAAGGCTAGACAACTATTATTGGAACATATGATTCAGAGAGGTGTGGTTCTTGACATTTATATTTATAGTATTTTAATAAACGGTTATTGTTTGGTGGATAGAATTGGTGATGTAAGGGAGTTGTTTGATTCTATTATTAGAAAAGGGTATAGGCCCAATGTTGTTTGCTACACTACTTTAATCAATTGGTATTGCAAGAATAAAGAAGTCCACGAAGCTCTTAGTATTTATTGAGAGATGATTTCAGAAGGAATTAGGCCTAATGTGATTACATATAACACCTTGTTAACTGGCTTTTTTCTATAGCTAAGGTGAAAGATGCATGGAATTTAGTTGGTGAGATGCGACTTAACGATGCTTTTCCTAATTCTTGGACATATAGCATTTTCATTAATGGGTTTTGCAAGAACAGATGTGTTTTGGAAGCATTGGAAATGTTTAATGCTCTAGTAAATAATAAGATTGCAGTTAGCATTGAAGATTTGAATTCCCTCATTGATGGATTACGTAAAACAGAGAGATTAGGTACTGAATTTTCCATTGATAAGGGAAACCTTTCAGATTTGCATAAGTATACTCTTCATTTTTCCTTGTTAAAATTGTTTTTACTCGATGTCAAGAACTTGAAGCTTCTCAGGACATTTGTAGATGCTCTGTTCTTGGTGAATTTTGGATGAAGAAAATGTGGACCTTGTTGCTAGTCTACTCTTTCATGGTCCAGGCATAGATCTTTTACGAATGTGTATCAAGTGCTTCTACCCTTAGACTCTAAAGAAAAGTCTATTAATTTACTTCATTTAGTGTGTTGTTATAGTACCATTATCACCACTTTATTAGAAATTACAGTGCATAACTCTCGGTACTCTAAGATGGCTTTTGCTAATTGCTAGATTGTTACCTTTGTTAATTGTTTTCTCATGGAATAGTGTCCTTTGCTAAAAAAATTTCTCAGTCAGCATTGGAGTTGCATGCACAGAAGATGTCTTTATGGATTTGTGAATTTATAAAATTGGCATGTCATTTTCAACTGGCACATCGTTGTTGTGTAATGGCTTCTTCAATATTTGTGTTTATAAACAATTAGCCTGATGTCTCTTTAGTGTACCATCGAAATTGCAGACTCTATATGATTGGATGTATTATATATACTTGAATACTGAACTGTGCAGTTTCTTCGTTTTAGCGTGCATTAGATTACGTATCTCAGCAGATGTAGAATACAGGTGGTTTGCTACATTTGTATGCTTATTAGGCTCGTTTGGAGCTAAATTTGGCTGTAGCTCTGGGTGTTTGGGAGAGCCTGGTTAAGATCTAGTTAGGCCCATTCATCCTTTTCTCTTTCTTATCCTGTATAGTTCAATATGATTGATTTATGGCTCATCTTCATATTTTTTTCCATATAACTTGCTTTTTGTCTGTGAGCAGCTCAATGTTGGAAGCCTGGCAAGGTTATATAGCTATGGAAATTGAATTGGGACATTTAAATGAAGCTAGGTCCATCTACAGGAGATGCTACAGTAAAAGATTTAGTGGGACAGCTTCAGAGGTATAATTCTTTTACCTTACTTGCCTTCTATTATACTAGATTGATTTATGGACAGAATTTGAATCTGAATGTTTCTAAATTGGTTTTTTCCTAATTTTTTTTTTCTGGGAAAATTGTTGTTTTTAGTAGAATACGATGCAGCTTTATTTAATCAATTAATATTTGTCATCTGCAATGCAAACATTTCTTTCCTTATTCGCTTTTTGTGGCTGATGGAAGTTGAAACTAGACAAATGGTTTAAGTCGAGGTTTATAAATGTTGTTTATCCAGTAGGGTAATTTATGGAGATCTTTTGAACTCGTAATATAGAATCATGCTCTACACCTGAGAATATTTTTAGAGAGTAGCCTTGCAATAGGTCAACCTGTTACTCGGAGCACCAGAATCACAATGGTTTAATATGTCATTTTGAATAATTTTTCCAAATCATACTTAAATGATATATGACATTATCTATAGGGGTCATGCTAGTCAAAAATCTATAACGTTTATTTTTTTAAATTTAAACTTTGGAGTTACTGATACTCTAATGAAATTATGGCATATATGAAGCAATCACATTTAAACCATAGGTAGTGGAGTATTTTTTGAAACCCAATAGGCTGATATAAGGGGAGACTAGGACACCCTAGCTTTCCTTATTTACAAAAGTTGTACTGTAACACCCACATGGAGGTGCATAATTTAATTTATGTTCTTATACCCTTGGTTGATTTTTTACCAAAGTTGTTTTGAGAAAATGTGAAGAAAATGCCTTAAACTTGCATTAAGGGTAAAATGGTCTTTTCACTCGTAATTAGTTGAAATTGTGGGGAGTGAAAAGAGAGAGAATTTAATGGAGAATGCAATAAAAATGAGGGCATTATGCTAATTGAATAAGGGACATAGACGGAATTTTAAAGAAAGTGCAAGGGCAAAATGGGAGACTAATATATAATATTATGTTATATCAAGGATTGAAGAGTGAAACCCTAGCCACTCTTCAGCCCATTTTCACGCCACCTTCCCCTCCAAATACTCTCAATTTCTTCACTTCTTTTTCAAAAGAAATTCATAGATTTTGGGTATTTTTGGGTGGATTTTCAATCCCAAGCATCTTTAGGATTTAAGAAGAAGAGAGTTTGATCAAAGAAGATTCTTAAAAGGGTTGGATTGCTCTTTTCAAAGGTAAGTAAATCACACCCAAGTTATGATTTGAGAAATCAAGTGTGTAGAGATTTTACATATATGTATATGCTTATGATTTTGAGAATTGTTGATGAATTATTGATGAATTATTGATGAGTTTAATGATTATTGATGAATAGAATTTATCCATGAGAAGTTATGTTGGTATATTTGATACTTGATGAATGTTTGGATGAAATTTGGAAGAATTGAAGTGGAAATTTTGGAGTGTGTATTTTGGCCAGATGTGGCGTGTAACGCCCCACATGAGGTACGTAGTTATTGTTTCCTCTTTCGCTCTTATTTGAGTTGGTTTTGGTAATATTGTTTGATTGAGTGTTGTGTTGAATGTTTGCCCTAAAATTGGTTGAAAATAGAAGAAGTTCAGTGTACCAAGCTTCGCCGCGGCGAAGATGTGTTGAAACCACAGGGAAACTCTCTGGACAGTTTCGCTGCGGCGACAAGTTTCTTCGCCGCGGCGACAGGCCGATTAAAATGTTGTTAAGTTTTAGATATTTTCTTCCCTAAGGGCAATTTGACCATTCTACCCCTAATTAGCAGGAAAAGTGGGGAGTTAATTGTAAGGATTTTTCACGGAGAATATGTTGATATGGGGGTGAGTTTGTAATGAATCAAAGGATATAGATGGAATTCCCAAAGAAGAGTAAGGGCAAAATGGGAATGCTGGGGTATAAATTTCATTAAAAAGAATTAAGAGTAAGCAAACCCCTCATTCTTCTTCCCAAAAACGCAACTCTCCATTCTTGTTCCTCTCAATTTCTCTTTCTTTTGATCAAGGAGTTCCAAGGGGTCTTTGAAGTGATTTGGGGTAGAAAATCAACCTAAGGCTTCCTAAGGTAAGGATTCTTACTTTAGTTGTGAAACTTGTGAGTTTTAGTTTATATTGAAGTTTGAGGGTTTTTGTTCTTTTGGTTAAGAGTGGAGAAAAAGTCAAGCAAACCAAGTGAAAGGAAGAGTTGGTGAAGTCTCTCCATAACAAGGTAAGTAAATCCCAACCCAAGTTGAGATTTAAGAATTTTCTTAATTAGGGTTTTGATAGAAATGATGTATGTATGTGATATACATGTGATATGCCATGTATAGAGGTTTAAATAGAGATTTCTATACCTTGTGAATGTTTATACCTTGCAAATATGAGAAATGAGTTGTTGGGTTGGAAAGGTAGTTTGAGATGGAATTGAAGGGGTGTTATGGATCCCCTTTTTGGAAGTGCTTTCTTTGACAGGTTTATGGTTATGTGAAGGGGTTTCTCCCCATTTTGGATGGTTAGAGAAAGATTTAGAATCATTGCTATAGTAGAGTTTTATGATGCACTTGAGTTGTTTGATGAAATGCCTAGTAGAGGTTTGAGTATGAGTAGTGAACCTTAATTCTTGCAACATTGCATGTTGGCATTTCATAAGTGCATTAGTGGAGATAAACCATTCATAGGCACTATTTATGCATTGAAAAGTGACCTAAGAAAGTGTAGGAAACTTGGGTATGCAATTACCCTATGAGTAGAGAGCTTGGTGGATGCAACTACTCTAAGGGTAGAGAGAATGAAACAAAATGCTAGAATAGAGTGAATTAGAAGAGTAGTAGAGATGGGTTGATGCTTTGTGATCATCACCCGACAGTTATGGGAATCGGGTTGATGCTTTGTGATCACCACCCGAATAGCCCTTAGAGATGGGTCGATGCTTTGTGATCTTCACCCGATAAGTATTAGAAACGGGTGGATGCTTTGTGACCACCACCCGGTTAGTTAATAGATAAGTAGGTTGATGCTTTGTGATCATCATCCGACATTTAGTAGAAGTGGGTTGATGCTTTGTGTCCATCACCCGACAGTGACTAGAGACGGGTTAATGCTTAAGTGATCGTTACCCAAAAGTCATGAGAAACGGGTAGGTGCTAGGTGGTCCCCACCTGATAGTTAGGAAAACCGAGTAGGTGCTTTGTGATCCCCACTCGGTAGTCACTAAGAACGGGTTGGTACTGTGTGAATTCCACCCGATAGTCATGGAGAGTGAGATGGTACTGTGTGAACGCCATCCGGCCGTACCTCCGGTAAGATGAGGCCACGATGTTTAGTAGAAACAGAAATGTATAAGGAAAGAATTAAGAGTATTATTATACGGGGACAGACAGATAGAGGGTTTTACTTACTGAGCATTATTTTGTGCTCACCCCGTTATTTTCCTTTGTGGATGCAGGATCTAGGTGTTGATGCAGTCGGAGGGGGCGTCGGCAAGCGAAGAGCAATAGCTACACTGTTTCCCCTGTTTTGGTCTTTTAAAAATGACTTTTTTGTAAACAGTATTCATTGTGTATAAAAGACACATGACTTCTAATGAAAAGCAAGTTTTGGGCCCAATTTTCTATTGTTATTATGCATGCATTGTACTAGTTTTCAGCAGTTGTTACATGGCGTTAATTATGGAGGGTGTTATTCCAAATTTTTGGTGGCCTAGAAGAGAGATAGAAGTGTAGCCAAATTAGTGTTGATTTGTGCACATGAATTGTTTGATGAAATGTCAAAGAGAAGTGCATATATGAGTATGATTATTGATGCGTGTTTCTTACAACATGCAATATGTAGCAAGTATACTAGTCGCAAAAAGTAATAAAGTGATGAGTGAGTATCGTTCCCATGAGGATAGTGTTACTAATTACCGAATTTTCTAGTTTAAGTCCTAATTGAAGCAACAATAAATTGGATTGATGGAAGATTAACAAACTAAATATAAATGCAAAACCCAACAACTTAACTAATTAAACAATTCTAAAACAAATGCTAGGGTGTTGAATTCACCTAAATACGCTAACCCAAATCATAGAATCTATTACCCAAGTTCTAATTCCTTGATTGAAAATCGAATTCCCTAAGTTGTAAAACATACATTCTCATGCTACATTTCCCTACTTATCCCTATTAAGCTTCCGCACCCAACAAAATGAAGATTAATAGTTCAAAGGATTTTAAGCTTTGTGGAATTCTAACTAGATTTCATAGATCGCTAAACCTATCTCTAGCGTTTGCTAATCTATGGTATTTATTCCAAGAGGCACAATCACAAATCACTTCTCAGTCTCATTGTGAACAACACACATTTGAATGGTGATCAAGCATCCAAAAGACATTAAGCAAAGAGATAAACACTCAATCATGAAATTAAAACTCAAAGTAATTCAATCCATATAGATTTGAATCATTGTATCAAGATTACATCAAACCCTAGCTAAACAACTCAGTTCATCCTCAAAAACGAAATAAAACAACAAAAACAAACTGAATCAAGATTCATCATTGAAAAGCAAGCAAAAGATGGAGAAATCTTCTCTAATTTGAAGCCCAAATCTTCAATAATCTTCTCCTTCCATGAGCTGCCTCCCAAATCACGAACCAAGCCCCCTTTTCTCTTCCTTTTCGCTCTAATTTATACCTCTCTCACTTAAGGACGAAGCCCTAGCAAGCCAAAACGCGTCGTTTTATTTTTGCATCTGAAGCAGATTTCGCCGCGGCGAAGCTTTTTCCTCACCGCGGCGAAGACTTACAGGCCCAATTTGAGCATGATATAGTTAGAATCTGGAAAAGTGTAAAACATATGAATTGTAGCCCTTTAAATTATATTTCTGGTAGTTTAAGAATCAGCACAATCCGAGGTCTACAGCTCAAGTTATGGCAGAAATACTGAAGCACGTCCAAAGACGTTTTTCTTCAGTTCCCAGCGTCCTTTTCACGACTTCAAGCCAAGTTTTCACCTTTGTCCAGTCAGAATTAGGAAAAACCCAAAACATGAACGTTGTAGCTCTTCTTCTTAGCTTTCCAAAGCTTCTAAATTCAGGTTATTCTGAGTTTTCAAGCTCAAGTTACACGATTTACGCTCAAAACTGTCATTTATGCTAAAAATCATCGTTTAGGCCTACAAAGACAAATTAATAGAATTAGGTAGCAATTATGGCCCAAATTGTATGAAAAGTATCCTAAATCCTATCAAAATTCAATGCAAAATCATAGTGTAAAATACACTTATCAATTATGTTTTACTTTGGGATGAGTTTGTAGATGGTAGAGAATGACATGTTTGCATTCCATAATGCATAATTGGATCTAAACATGTGATTTTAGAAAGAATTATAAACATGAAAATTATAAACATGAAAACATCTACATGCATACATATTCATAAGAGCATGAAAAAGCACTAAATTATGTTAAAGGGAAAATATAAAGAAATGAGAATATTAAAGATATTCAAATCTGAATTTTTATGTAAAGAAGTGTAAAAAGATAAAAATAAGAAAAGGTTGTTGCGATAGGGAGCCCGTGAGCGATATAGCCCAACATGCACGATGAGTGAGTGACCTCAAAATTCAGAAAGAAGAATTGTACAGTCCATTAGAAGTGCATGTGGTTGAGGACTGTACCCAAAATTAGAGAATTCACTCGCACGGCCAAGGCTCCAAATCCATACCTCAACCGAGTCCGATTGGCAAGAAAAGAAAGAATAGAAAGAAAGAATAAGAAAGAATAGAAAGAATGAATGAGAAAGCTTGAGCAAGCAAGAAAAGAAAAAAGAAAGAAAGAAAAGAAACAGAATAAGAAATGGAAAAGAAGAGAGAAAATGCATTTCTTTGCATTAGTGCATGTGCATCTCATCCATGCATGTTACCATGATTTCCATCATGGTTAGTGTGAATAAGAAAGAAAGAAAGAATAGAAAGAAAGAACGGAGAGAAAGAAAGACCAGAAAGAAAGAAAGAACAGAGAGAATTAGAAAGAAAGGAAAGAATAATGAGAACTAGAAACAAAGAAAGAAAAGAGAAAGAACAAAGAGAGAATGAAGAAAAGAAAGAATAGAGAAAGTCACAGGGATGGAAGAGTAGGGGATTTACTTACTAAGCATTGTGTGCTCACCCCGTTATTTTTCCATGTTTTGCAGGAAATAGGTGAGAAGTGGTCGGATGGACATCGAGAAGCGAAAAGAAATGGCACTACTGTCCACCATTGTCAAAGCTTTTATTTATGCTATTTTCGTATTATGTAAAGAAAAATTTGGGCCCATCTACTTTTCATATAATAAATATGTGTGTTTTCTTAGTATATTTCTTTTAAGTATACTAGTAGAAAAGAAGCTATTACATTTTTGGTATCAGAGCAAAGATTTTGGGATTTGACAGTGTGTCACTCTCATCAAGTTGACATTCTGTAGCCAACTGTTGTAAGTTAAGTCTTTCCTTACTTATAGTAGTAAATGAGTTCTTTCAGTTGATTCAAGTGTGGGTGTCTTGTAGATGAGACGTAGAACTCGAGCAAGTAGTAGAAAGACAATGAGTGCGGGGGAACCTTCCAACCCACTAGAACCTACTCCAGCTGCCCTTGATGAAGCCAGAATTTGGGGTATTGTACAGCAAGTCTTAGTAGAAAGTTAGGGGAGAGTTGAAACAGAAAGAATTGAAAACCCCATTCAAGTACCGACCACCAGGGAAGAAAGAGAAAGGTCGGTACCTCCGACAGTTCAGAATCGTATCAAGCCTATATATGGGATCCCAAGCCAACATCAAGTGTCAAAATTTAGAGGTACAACAGACCCATTACTGGCAGAAGAATGGTTTAGGTCCATGGAGCATATGATGACACTGTTTTCCATGATAGACCAGGAGAAGATCTGCTATGCTAGTTTTCTTTTCAGGGTGACGCCTGGATTTGGTGGGAATTAATGGAAGATCCCATGATGTAGATGTGATGGCCTGGGGAGAGTTCAAAAAAGTGTTTGAGGCCGAATACAGAACAGTTGACCGAGTTCATGAGAAGATCCAAGAGTTTATTAATTTGAGGCAAGGGTCAAGTATAGTGAAAGAATATTCAGTGAAATTTAACTCCCTTACACGGTTTGGCCTCGATATAGTAAATGCCCGGAGTTAAGAAAAGATAAGTTCGTTCATGGGCTGAAGCCAGAAATAGCCCGTGATGAAATGGCAGGAGCCGAGCCACTCAAACTTATAGTGAAGCTTTAGAGCGGGCTTTAAGGACGGAGATATTTGTAAATAAGCTCACCCTAGTCGGTACATTAGTGGTGGGACCAAGTGAACCATCTCCCACTCTACAGAGAGAAAGAATTGATGTTGCAAGAAATAGGGAAGTGAAAAATAAGAAGAAGTTTCAGCTTAAGAAGAATAGAAAAGATTGGCAGAGTAAACGGCTAAAAACAATGGAGTTTCCCCTATGTCCTAAGTGTGGGAAGACTCATCCAGGGGAGAGACCGTAGTGATTCGTGGAAGAGAGTTAATAGTTGATTTAATAGTATTTGATATGCCGATTTTGATGTGATCTTGGGCATGGATTTCCTAGAGAGATATGGAGTAGAGATTGATTATCGGAAGAAGAAAGCAAGATTTAATCTTGATAATGGAGATAAGTTTAGTTTTGGCAAGGGCCATCAGCTAAGTATGTTAATCAGTAATAGGAAAGCTAGAAAGATGTTAAGAAAATGGTGTTCTGGGTATATAGCCCATGTGGTGCAAAGTAGTGATGTCCCACCACCAGAGATGCAGAGTGTGCCAGTAGTCCAAGAATTTCTAGATGTACTTCCGAAAGATTTATCGGGTTTGCCTCCAGAAAGAGAAGTAGAGTTCAGTATTGAATTGGCACTAGGGACCGCACCGATTTCTAAAGCCCCTTACCGAATGGCCCAAGCCGAGCTTCAAGAATTAAATAAGCAACTCCAAGAGCTCCTAGCTAAAGGTTTTATCCAACCTAGTCTTTCTACCTAGGGAGATCCAATTTTGTTTGTAAAGAAGAAAGATGGGTCATTACATATGTGTATAGATTACAAAGAGTTGAATAAAATGGTAGTGAAGAATAAGTATCAGCTACCTCATATAGATGATTTATTTGATCAGTTGAAAGGAGTTGCAGTGTTCTCGATGACATCCTGGTTTGTTCTAAGTCAAAAGAAGAGCATGAGGAACACTTAAGATTTGTGCTACAACGATTGAGAGAAAAGAAGTTGTATGTCAAGTTTTCTACGTTTGAGTTTTAGCTTGATCAGGTGATATTTCTGGGCCATACTATTTCTGAAAAAGGATATCAGTGGATCCTAGCAAAGTGAAGGTAATCCTAGAATGGCGAAGGCCGAAGACAGTAAAAGAAATCAGAAGTTTCTTGGGACTAGCAGGCTATTATCGACGGTTTGTAGCAGGGTTTGCCCAGTTGGCTAAGCCATTGATAGCTCTTATCAAACAGAGAACTCATTTTATATGGTCAGAAGCCTATAAAGAGAGTTTTCAAAAGTTGAAGAAAAGATTAATGACTGCTCCCGTTTTAGTATTACCACAAGAAGGTGTGGATCATGATATTTATACAGATGCCTCATTGTAGGGACTTGGTGCTGTATTGGTGCAGTTAGGTAGGGTGATAGTTTATGCTTCTCGACAATTAAAAGAGTAAGAGACAAAATACCCTACGCATGTTATAGAGTTGGTAACTGTGGTCTTTGCATTAAAGATTTGGAGGCATTACCTTTATGGTACCAAGAGTAATATCTACACCGACCATAAGAGCTTGAAGTATTTCTTTACCCAGAGGGAGCTAAATATGAGACATAAGAGATGGTTAGAGCTGGTTAAAGATTATGAATGTGAGATTAAATATCAGACGGGGAAAGCTAATGTAGTAGCCGATGCTTTGAGCAGAAAAGCTTATTTGTCCCGTCTCACAAGGCAGAAAGAGTTAATAGAAGAGTTGTGCAAAGAGAAGATTGAGATTATACTAGGAAGGATTGCCAGGTTAGAGGTTCAGTCTACTTTACTGGAAGAGATCAGAGAGAAACAAGTTGTTGATGAGTGGTGTGTAACGCCTCACTTGAGGTACGTAGCTAATGTTTCTTCTTTTGCTCTTATTTGAGTTGGTTTATTAGTATTATTGTTTGGTTGACCTTTGATTGAGTGATATGTTGAACACTTGCTTTGAAATTGGTTGAAAATAGAAGAAGTTCAGTGTTCCAGGCTTCGCCGAGGCGAAGAATAATCTTCGCCGCGGCGAAGAGGTGTTGAAGCCATGGGAAACTGCTGGACATTTTCGCCGCGGCGACAGAATCTTCTTCGCTGCAGTGACGGGCCGACCAAAATGTTTGTTAAGTTTTAGATATTTTCTTCCCTAAGGGAAAGTTGACCATTCTACCCCTAATTAGTAGGAAAAGTGGGGAGTAAAATATAAGGAATTTTCATGGAGAATATGTTGATATGGGGGTGTGATTGTAATGAATCAAAGGATATAGATGGATTTCCCAAGGAAGAGTAAGGGCAAAATGGGAATGCTTATGCATAAATTGCATTAAAAGGAATTAAGTCATTTCAAACCCTTCACCCTTCTTCTCCATCGCCACTCTCCTTTCTTACTTCCTCTCAATTTCTCTTTCACTTGTTCAAGGATTTTTAGAGGGCTTTTGGAGTGTTTTGGGGTAGAAAATCAATCTAAGGCATCCTAAGGTAAGGATTCTTGCTTTGGATGTGAAGCTTTGTGAGATTTTATGTATATTTGAATATTGAGGTCTTTTGGTTCATTTGTTTAAAGAGTAGAGAAAGAGTCAAGCAAACCAAGAGAAAGGAAGAGCTAGTGAGATCTCTCCATAACAAGGTAAGTAAATCCCAACCCAAGTTGAGATTTGAGAATTTTCTTGATTAGGGTTTTAATAGCAATGATGTATGTATGTTATATACATGTTATATGCTATGTTATTGAGTTTTAAATGGAGATTATTATTGCTTGTGGTGGTTCATACACTTCAATTGTGAGAAGTGAGATATGGGTTGGAAATGTAGTTTGAGATGGAATTGAAGGATATTGAGAAATCCTTTTTGGAAGTGCTATTCTATGGCAGGGATTATGGCTATGTGAGGGAGTTTTTTCCCATTTTGGATGGTTAGAGAAAGACATAGAATTATTGTTATAGTAGAGTTTTGTTATGCACTTGAGTTGTTTGATGAAATGCCTAATAGATGTTTGAGTATGAGTAGTGAACCTTAATTCTTGCAACATTGCATGTTGGCATTTCACAAGTGCATTAGTGGAGATGAACCATCCATAGGCATTAATTGTGCATTGAGAAGTGACTTAAGAAAGAGTAGGAAACTTTGTGTATGCACTTGCTCTATGAGTAGAGAACTTTGTGAATGCAACTACTCTAATGGTAGAGAGAATGAGAAGTGCTACAGTAGAGTGAATGAGAAGAGCATTAGAAATGGGTTGATGCTTTGTGATCATCACCCGACAGTTATTAGAAATGGGTTGATGCTTTGTGATCGTCACCCGAAAGTCATGAGGAACGGGTAGGTGTTTTGTGGTTTCCACCCGATAGTTACGAAAACCGGGTAGGTGCTTCATGATCCCCACTCGGTAGTCACTAAGAACGGGTTGATGCTTTGTGATCGTTACCCGAAAGTCATGAGGAATGGGTAGGTGCTTTGTGGTCTCCACCCAATAGTTACGAAAACCGGGTAGGTGTTTTGTGATCCCTACTCGGTAGTCACTAAGAGCGGGTTGGTGCTGTGTGAACTCCATCCGATAGTCATGAAGAGCGAGATGGTGCTGTGTGAACTCCAACCGGTCATACCTCCGGTAAGATGAGGCCATGACGTTTAGTAGAAAACAATAGAAAGTGTGAGGAAAGAATTAAGAGAAATACATACGGGGATAGACAGATAGAGGGTTTACTTACTGAGCATTATTTTGTGCTCACCCCGTTATTTTCTTTTGTGGATGCAGGATCTAGGTGATGATGCAGTCGGAGGGCATCGGCAAGCGAGGAGCAATAGCTACATTGTTTCCCCTGTTTTTTGTCTTTTTAAATGGCATTTTGTAAATAATGCTCTTTGTGTATAAAAGACTTATTACATATAATAAAAAGAAAAGTTTGGGGCCCATTTTCTATTATTATTATGCATGCATTGTACTAGTTTACAGCAATTGTTACATGGTGTTAGAAAGTAATTCAACAAGTGCATGAGGGCAAGATACCAGAGTTCCACTTGTTAGATGGTGTCCTCCGTTTCAGGAATAGTTTATGTATTCCTCAAGATGATGAGTTGAAGAAGAGAATTCTTACGGAGGCTCATGACACACCATACACTACTCATCCTGAAGCAACCAAGATGTATCAAGACTTAAGGAAAGGCTTTTGGTGGCTAGGTATGAAGAAAGATATTGGAGATTTTGTAGCTAAGTGCCTGGTTTGTCAACAAGTGAAAGCAAAACACCAAAGGCCATCAGGGTTGCTTCAGGCGCTTAGTATTCCTAAATGGACATGGGAGAGTATCTCGATGGATTTTATTACAGGTCTCCCAAGGGTGCAGAAAGGGTATAATACTATATGGGTGATTGTCGACAGATTGACTAAATCAACCCATTTTCTTCTAGTAAAAGAGAGTACTACTTCGGATAAATTAGCCCAGATATACATTAAAGAGATAGTAAGACTACATGGAGTACCCAAGACAATAGTGTCAAATAGAGATTCCAGATTTGTTTCAGCTTTCTGGACTAGTTTACAGAGGAACTTGGGTACCATATTGGCTTTTAGTACTGCCTATCATCCTCAGACAGATGGCCAGACTGAGAGAACGAATCAGATACTTGAGGATATGTTGAAAGCATGCTGTATGGATTATAGAGTATCCTAGCATGAGATGTTACCCTTGGTAGAGTCTACTTATAATAATAGCTATAAATTTACAATTAAGATAGCTCCTCACGAGGCCTTGTATGGTAGACGTTGTAGATCTCCACTCTATTGGGATGAGATAGCAAGAAAGATAAGTTGAATACAGTTATTGGTCCAGAAATAAGTTAGAAAATGATAAAAGATGTCAAGATGATAAGAAATAGAATGAAACAAGCCCAAGATAGGCAAAAGAGTTATGCAGATTTGAAAAGAAAAGATGTGGAATTTGTAGTGGGTGACAAAGTGTTAATTAAAATTTCCCCCTATAAGTGAGTGATACATTTTGACGGTAAAGGAAAGTTAGCACCTAGATACATTGGCCCCTTTGAAGTATTATAACGAGTTGGAAAGGTAGCTTATAAGTTGGCACTACCACCTAATGTGGATAGGGTGTGCAATGTGTTCCATGTCTCAATGCTCAAAAGATGTGTCAGTGATCCCTCCCATATATCAAAAGTCGAAGAAGTGGACTTAGAAGAGAATCTCGTTTATAAGAGCAACCAGTGCAGATCTTAGACAGAAAGATCAAAGAGCTCCGAAACAAAATTATTTCACTCGTAAAAGTCCTATGTAGGAATCATAAAGTAGAAGAAGCAACATGGGAGGTAGAACAAGACATGCAAAACCGCTATCCCGAGGTGTTTGTTTGAATTTCAGGGACGAAATTCCTACAAGAGGGGGAGAAGTATAATGCCCACATGGAGGTACATAATTTAATTTATGTTCTTATACCCTTAGTTGATTTTTAGCTGAAGTTATTTTGAGAAAATGTGAAAAAAATGCCTTAAACTTGCATTAAGTGTAAAATGGTCTTTTCACTCATAATTAGTTGAAATTGTGGGGAGTGAAAAGAGAGAGAATTTAATGGAGAATGCAATAAAAATGAGGGCATTATGGTAATTGAATAAGGGATATAGATGGAATTTTAAAGAAATTGCAAGGGCAAAATGGGAGACTAATATATAATATTATGTTATATCAAGGATTGAAGAGTGAAACCCTAGCCACTCTTCAACCCATTTTCACGCCACCTTCCCCTCCAAATACTCTCAATTTCTTTACTTCTTTTTCAAAAGAAATTCATAGATTTTGGGTATTTTTGGGTGGATTTTCAATCCCAAGCATCTTTAGGATTTAAGAAGAAGAGAGTTTGATCAAAGAAGATTCTTAAAGGGGTTGGATTGCTCATATCAAAGGTAAGTAAATCACACCCAAGTTATGATTTGAGAAATCAAGTGTATAGAGATTTTACATATATGTATATGCTTATGATTTTGAGAATTGTTGATGAAATTGGTGAATTATTGATGAGTTTGATGATTATAGATGAATAGAATTTATCCATGAGAAGTTGTGTTGGTATATTTGATAATTGATGAATGTTTGGATGAAATTTGGAAGAATTGAAGTGGAAATTTTGGAGTGTGTATTTTGGGCAGATTTGGCATTAATTATGGAGGATGTTATTCAAAAATTTTGCTGGCCTAGAAAAGAGATAAAAGTGTAGCCAAATTAGTGTTGATTTGTGCACATGAATTGTTTGATGAAATGTCAAAGAGAAGTGCATATATGAGTATGATTATGTGTTACTTTGGGATGAGTTTGTAGATGGTAGAGAATGACATGTTTGCATTCCATAATGTATAATTGCATCTAAACATGTGAATTTAGAAAGAATTATAAGCATGAAACCATCTACATGCATACATAGTCATAAGAGCATGAAAAAAACACTAAATTATGTTAAAGAGAAAATATAAAGAAATGAGAATTTTAAAGATATTCAAATCTGAATTTTTATGTAAAGAAGTGTAAAAATATGAAACGAAGAGAAGGTTGTTGCGATGGGAAGCTCGTGAGCGACATAGCCCAACATGCACGCCGCCTTTAGTGAGCAACCTCAGAATTCAGAAAGAAGAATTGTACAGTCTGTTAGAAGTGCATGTGAATGGGGACTGTACCCAGAATTAGAGAATTCACTCATAGGGCCAAGGCTCCAAATCCATGCCTCAACCGAGTCCAAGCAGCAAGAAAAGATGGAATAGAAAGAAAGAAGGAATAGAAAGAAAGAATAAGAAAGAATAGAAAGAAAGAATAAGAAAGAATGAGCAAGCAAGAAAAGAAAAGAAAGGAAGAGCTTGAGCAAGCAAGAAAAGAAAAATGAAAGAAAGAAACAAAAGAAGAAATAGAAAAGAAGAGAGAAAATGCATTTCTTTGCATTAGTGCATGTGCATCTCATCCATGCATGTTATCATGATTTCCATCATGGTTAGTGGGAATAAGAAAGAACATAAAGAAAGAAAGAAAATAGAGAAAGAAATAACAGAAAGAACAGAAAGAAAGACAGAATAGAGAGAAAGAAAGAACAGAGAGAATTAGAAAGAAATGAAAGAACAATGAGAACTAGAAACAGAGAAAGAACAAAGAGAGAATGAAGAAGAGAAAGAATAGAGTAAGGAAAGAACCAAAGAGAAAGTCACGGGGATGGAAGAGTAGGGGATTTACTTACTGAGCATTGTGTGCTCACCCCGTTATTTTCCATGTTTTACAGGAAATAGGTGAGAAGCGGTCGGATGGACGTTGAAAAGCAGAGAGAAATGGCACTACTTTCCACCCTTGTAAAAGCTTTTGTTTATGCTATTTTTGTATTATGTAAAGAAAAATTTGGGCCCATCTACTTTTCATGTACTAAATATGTGTGTTTTCTTTGTATATTTTTTTTTAAGTATACTAGGAGAAAAGAAGCTATTACATGTACCCATTGTTATTCAGAAATAAATGTTTATTTTCTTTTAAGTGTGAAACTTGTCAACTTACAAAATACACGAAGTCTATTTATCTAGCTCATAAATATAAGAGTTCTAGGCTTTTTTAATAATTCATAGTGATATTTGGGGGTTATCTAGAGTTACAAATATTTTAGGGTCTAAGTGGTCCATTACATTTATTGATGATCACACTAGAGTATGTTGGGTATTCTTGATGAAAAACAAGTTTGAAGCAGGTCAATTGTTCAAAAGGGCTACCTAGACAGTTGTTTGTTAATCTAGTTTCCAAGCTGGGAATGATAAATAACTATTCACCAACTTGAGGGGGAGTGTAGGATTTCTTGATTAGAATATGATCAATTTAAGAGTTATCTAAGTCTTATCTAGTTTAAGAGATTGAAATAAAAAGATTATCAGGATTTGTTTTCTCTTGATTTCATGTTTAAATCTCTTTGTATGAGATTTGGGCCAGTTTGGTTTGTAATTCAAAAATAATTTTGAAAAACTAAGTTACAATTAAAAATTTTAAAGTTTTATCTCTAAATTTTAAATATTTGAAAATATATTTCGTATTTAAAATCTCTTCATGAGATTAGGGCCATTTTGGTTTGTGATTAAAAAATAATTTTAAAAAACTAAGTTACAATTAAAAATTTTAAAAGCTTTATCTCAATATTTTAAATATTTGAAAATATATCTGGTATTAAAAACTGTTTTTGAAGTTAAAAATTATATAAAGACTGAGAAATGATATTTTTCTTGTTTTCTAATTTTACACTAATTTTTAGGATTATATACAAAAACATTATTTTTTAAAACATTTCAACTTATTTTAATAAAAACTATTTTCATAAGATTCCTTATATTCCTTGTTTTCGAAAATAAAACACTATTTAAAATTTATAACAAATAGGCTCTTATTTAGATTATAAACTTTTATATGTATTTATGGTTGTGATTGTGGCTGTTCAGCTCACGAGATTGTGTTAAATTTTAAGTATGGTTGTTGAACGCTTAACTATCAATTTAAGCTTTTAAGTCAAGTTGTTATGTAACGTTGTTAAAGATGTTACTGAATTATGATACATCTGCTTGGTATTTATTAAATGTATGCAATTCTTGCTATTTTAACTCAATGCGTAAAGATGCTTGTCTTTGTTCCCTTTCTCAGATTACACCCCGCTTGGAAGAGCTACAACTATTTAGGTTACAGCAGGAAGCCAAATCTGTTCCTGAGCTAATAGATCAGAAAAAGAAGTCGCATAAGAAAAGTGCTAGTGGAAAGAGTAAAACAGATTCAAACATGATTGACGAACAGTCTCTAGCTAAACGGAAGAAAAACACAGCCCAAAACCCAAACAAAGTGCATGGGAAAGAAAAGGGACGAGCACAGAACTTAGCTGAAGAAAACGAAGTAGAAGAAGCAAAACCCAGGTTTGAAGAGCATCCAAATGACCAGCACATCAAAGACTCCACCAGTGGAAGAGCCAAAGTATACACTGAGGAGTATATTGCATTTTTATCAAACCTTAACTTCAGGGCAAGTAGAGATTCTCTCGCACTACAAAGAGAGATTGCTTTTTATTTTTTAAGCTGGACAGACAAATACTGATAGATAATTCTGATGATTTAAATTTTTTTAGGCAACTTTTGAAGATCTGAAAAATTCTTTAGCGATGTTGGTGGGGTTGAATCTGTTTGAATTATGTAGGACAAGTTCACTAGAAAGTCAAAGGTATGACTCTCTTTCTCTCACTCATTATTTGTCAATGTTCTTTGTGCTTTATGCTTCAAATGAAAAAAGGGAAGCTATCCACTAGACCTTCCATGTGCACATCAGTCTTATAGTCAAATCCTTATTTAACATTGCCTGACCTTTAAACTTCAACATATGTATGCATGATGTGGGCTGTACCACAGAAATTAGCCCTACGAAACTAATTTTAATGCTTCAAGGAGATCATCATGGCTGATGCTTCAGGGAGATAGAAACTGCTAATTGTAGTCCATTGTCTTCGATCAAATTTCTCGAGGGTGCTCACTAAAACTTCAATTTGATTTCTTCCTTTCATACAGTCAATAAATCATTTAGTTCTTACACTTTTGGTTTTAAGATGAATGTCCTTTCCGGAGACGATTATGCAGTCTCAAATAAACCTACAGAAATGTCAAATTCCATAATTATGGTAAAATTCCATAATTATGGTAAAATTGCTTAATTTTCTAAGTATAAAGAGTCTAACAATCTAAGATCATATTTTTTTCATTTTGATAGTAAGTGATATGCTTAGGAGACTCAATCATAGTCCCATACAAATTAACCCATATTCCAGCTTGCCTTTAAACTGTAAAGCATCTATATGGGACTGTTGCATACTAATTTATAATATCCTCTAATCGATTTTTGAAGGGCCTCGCATATGTGGATTTTTTCGATGATGCACACCTTGCTACAGCTGTAGGAAAGAACAAACAAATGATTCTTGGGAAGAAGATAAGCATTGCAAGATGATGTCCGAAGCAAAAGAGAAAGGATTCTGCTGGTCATGGGGCCTCTGGAGAACATGGTAGGCTAAGTGGAATTATGTTTTGTAATATCCCACTTGAGGTACGTATTTAAGAGTTGTTGTATTAGTTAAAAGTGTATTGTTTTAACTTAATTTGAGTTTGTATGTTGAGTTGGTTGGATTGTCGCCTTGAAAATGGGTTGAGTTTTGGTGAAGTTGGAAATTTAAACTTCGCCGGGGCGAAGAAGAAGCTTCGCCGCGGCGAGGAGGAAGTGGCATTCGGGTAGGTTCTGCCCAATTTCGCCGAGGCGACGAAAAATTCTTCGCCGCGGCGAAGAGCCTAAAACAGGGGTTCTTGAGTTTTCTAGAAAATTCTCCTTTTGGGACACAATGACCATTCTACCCCTAATTAGTAGGAAAAGTGGGGAGTAAAATGAAAGGAAATTTAGTAGAGATTGTGTTTGTATGGGGGTGTAGTTGTAAAGAATCAAAGGATTTAGATGGAATTTTCAAGAAAGGACAAGGGCAAAATGGGAAATGAAGCTTATAATATGAGCTAAAAGAGTAAAGTGTTGAGAAAGCCCTTGCTCATTCTTCATTCCACCGCCTCTTCCATTACCCATATTCTCTCAATTTCTTCACCCAATTTTCCAAGAGTTCTAAGGGTTTTAAGAAGCTTTTTGAGTAGAGATCTCATCTAAGGCATCCTAAGGTAAGAATTCATGCTTTAGATGTGAGTTTTCTTGTATTTATAGTGAGGTCTTATTGTGTTGTTGCTGCCCTTGTGGTTGTTTTGAGTTGTAGAGAAGAGACAAGCCAACCAAGGGAAGGAGAAGGTGCTTAGGAAGCCATCTTTGCACAAGGTAAGTAAATCCAATCAAATTGAGTTATGACTAAGCTTTGAGTAGAGACTTATTTTAATTATGTATGTACATGATATATCTACTGAAAATTGAGATGAGATGTGTGCTTAGTCTTAGTAGTTGGGATTGATTAAATATAAGAAGTGTTGTTGATATGTGTATTGAGAATGGAGTTTGAGATGAAGTTTGAGAGAATTTGTGTAATCCTTTTTGGGAGTGCTTTCTTGACAGGGATTATGAGTAATTGAAGGAGTTTTTTCCCCAATTTGGATGACTAGAAAAATGAAGTTTAGTAGTAATTTTCGTAGGGTGTTTATATGCACATGAGATGTTTGAGGCAATGCCCAAGTGAAATCTGCCCTGTCACTGCCGTAACCTTTTCAGTAATTTTTGAGTATCTTACGGTTCGAACTGGGCTGAGACCAAAACAGAGAATTTGTAGCCCTGTTTCTAAGCTTTGAAACGAGACCAGAACCGTAGTAATCCGAGGTGTATAGCATAAGTTATGGCCGTTTTAGTGTGACTGGTGCAGAATGACGATTTTGAGGAAATCTTGGAGTTGGCATTTCATTAGTGCATTAGGGAGCATGAGATAGCTCTACACCTTTGTTTATACACTTGAGAAGTAACTTGAGATTTAGTATAGAATGTGAGTATAAGTTCTTTAAGAGTTAAGAGAATAGAGTAAAGTTGTGCGATGGGGAACCTGTGAGTGACGAGTAGAGTCACGTAGAGTGGAACGCGAGGTTCCAGCCGTGCCTCCGGTTAGATGAGGCCGTGACCGTCACGCAGAGTGGAACATGAGGTTCCAGCCGTGCCTCCGGTCAGATGGGCCCGTGACATTCAGAGAGAGAGAGATTGTACACTCACATGGCCAAAGGTTCCGAATCCATGCATAACTAAATCCGATCGGTAGCGAAATGAGCGGAAGTCACGTAGAGTGGTAGCGCCCAGCCGTGCCTCCGGTCAGATGAGGTCGTGACATTCCAATGAGTAAGAATGAGAAAGAACAGAGATGAGACAAGTTAAAAGTTAAACTGTATTATGAGTACTAGTTTGAGAAAGAGATGAGCAAACGTGAGAAAGAATAAGAGAGAGATACGAGCATAGAGAGTAGGTTATGCGATGGGGAACCCGTGAGTAATGGGTAGAGTATTCCCGCATGTACGCCGCATTGAGAGAGCGGCATGAGTATCAGATAGAGAAGTGGTGTAGCCCGTGAGAGTGCATGCGGATGAGGGCTATACCCGAGTACCCGAGAGAGAGATTATAGACTCACATGGCCAAGGGTTCCGAATCCATGCATAACCGAGTCCGATCGGCTAGAATGAGTAGAGATCACGTAGAGTGGGAGTGAGTCCCGGCCGTGCCCCCGGTGAGATGGGGTCGTGATTTATGAAAGAATTATGAGAAAAGAGTTCCTAAGGGAAAGAGAAAGAGGAAAAGAAAGTCGTACCCAAAGAGATATTGAACGAGGATGTAAGGAAAGAATTAGAGATAAAGAGTTACGGGGCTAGTATGAGTAGAGGATTTACTTACTGAGCATTGTTTAGTGCTCACCCCGTTGTTTTCCCATGTTTTGCAGGACCTAGGTGAGGACACTGTCGGATGGATGTCGGCGTGCGAGGAGGAGAGGCTACACTGTCCCTGATGTTTTTGATGACTTTTGTATATATTATGCATTTTGTGTAAAAATGTATAAGTTTGTAAAGAGTATGTATATATGTTTAATAAAAGAAAAATTTGGGCCCAATTTCCTTATGTTATTTTATATGTATTTCTTTACAAAGTTTTGAGTAGTAGTGGCTATTACATGTTTTATCTTTGTTATTACTTGTGTGTGTTGGTTTGTGTCCAATGCAGTCTATAAACGTTTGTTATTACTTCTACATTTCATTTTCTTACTCCTCTAGGTTAAATGGCAGCGCAAAGTAGTAATCAAACTTTCAGGGAGTCTAGAGCGCCACACTCTGCTACTAATAAATGTAATGATAGCATTCAGCTGAATGGGAGGAACACATTTGCAATGCCAAGGAACGTCAGACCACTTGGTGTTCCCTCAACAAATTCAAAAGCCGGGGAAGTGGAAGATGGGAAGCCGAAGTCAAATAATAAGTTCAGAGAATTGATCCTTAAGAAGTGAGGTTTGTTCCTGAGGTTACATGTTACATGTTAACTAGAATAGCACAGTAATTGACAAACTTCTTTTTCTCATAAAAAAACATAAGGTTTTGCCTTAATATGTTTCTGTAAACACAATTATGACAAACGATACCTGTTTGAGGACAAAAAATATATATCAGTACCCTTCTTGTAAATTTTCTTCCAAATATGTCAAGTTTATACCCATTTTATTCAAAAAGGGTAAAGTTCTAATATGTTTCCTGTGGAACACTTATTTCATCCAATTTGTGATGAGGATAACCTCAATACTTCACCCCAAGATTTAGAGAAATTTTAGTCAATTAGATGGCGATCAAGTTCCTTTTTATGTGACAAATGACCAATGGTATAGGATCCAACAAGCTCATGAAAACTATTATGGGTTGGTGGTCTATTCTTGGTCTAAAATAACATTGAATACTCATAGTGCAACTGTTAGGTTCTTTGCTTTTCTGTACCTATTGATTCTATTCTAGCGGAGAATCCATTTTACTATTTTTCATAGATGAAAAATCCTAATGCAAAAATATGGACCACTAGAGCACTATTGAGTTTGTGTACTGAAACAGCAATGGCCTTCCATCTCATGCTTGTTGAAAATGTGAAAAAATGTCTTTGGTCTGGAAAATGTCTGAGGAAGAATATGAAGAATATCATTTGTACGCTCGCCTGATTAAAATTTCCGCACACATATATTCATTTTTATTGTCTATTTTGAATGAATATCCATATCTCATATGATTATGTTTGTTTCAATTAGACACTTTATGATTCTATTGGATGCTTTCATAAAATTTCTCGTAGAATCGAGAATGGGGTTTTCACTTTGTACATGTTAGATCATGAATTAGTACCAATCTTCGAAAAAGATCTAATTATTTCACTTTCTATTTGCGGAATGGAATATTTACATAATACCCATGAATGGGATTAAATGTTATTCCATGGTATTTGTATGATATTCTTTCTTAATTTTAAGCGAGTACTTGAGAGGGTTTAAGTGATCTATGAATTATGTTTCATTTTTCGTTTCTTTTATGCACTAAGTCACTAAGTGCGAGATTCCCCCCATCGACCATTATTAACTTGTTCCCCCATGGGCTCTTTCCCATGTCGCCTCTTGGAATCATGCCCATGAGTCTCATATTTGGAATTTGCTAACCCCTTTCTCATATTTGGAAGGGGTATTTATACAAGTTTACACCAAAGGAATTAGAGAGAAATCTGGGATTGCCATCAGACTTGGCAAGCGATTTCGTGATTTTAGTGATTGCATGCTAGGATCGCGCAAATATTGATTCGTTCTTATCCCTCCCGAGATGTTCGAGATAGGGCCTATCCCTTAGTCTGTCGAACAACTATATTGGATGGTAGCGACAATGTTATGCTGAGTCGGACTTCAAGATTCCATGACCTTGAGATCACGTCGATCTACTAATTTCTGGGGTACCAAGACTTTCGAGCTTACGACAAAAATCACACACAACAGAATTTCTTGTGGTCTTTCTTACTTTTAATATAAGTAATCAGTTTATGCACGACTAAAGTTAAATGTTTTGCACTTAAATAATATTTTTATAATAGTAATCATTTTGATTAAGCATTATTGAAGTTATAAAAGTAGTTATGTTCTCAATTGACGTAAAAAAATTTTAATCAATAAGCAAACATTGATTATAAATGTTTAACATTAAAATTCATGGATTCCCTTGAAATTAACTTGGCTTCTATGAGTATCGCGATTAAACATTATTAAAATTATCTCATAAAATTTGTGGTTCATAAGATTAACATAAAAACAAAGAGGAGAAGATGGAAAATTTAATCAATAAAAAACAAACGAATGTTAAATAAATACATAATGATCCATCCACTACCTATTGACTAAGAGAAATTAATTGAAAGAATTAGCATGTCAAAACATTTGAGAGAAAAGTTCAAGATTATGTCTCATATTTCATTAATTCTCTCTCAGAATATGATGTGTTGAAAATTAGAATAGAAAAGTCTTATAACTATAATTTTTTTCTCTCTTCTAATTGATTCCATCTACTATTGGAAGTATAGTCTCTAATGAACTTCAAATCCGACTTCGCTGCCTCGTGGCGCACCTCTAATAATAGTCTAATAAACAACATAAAAACTGATCTTATAAATGAAGAAGTTTTAACCAGAAAGGGATATGGACCTAATGTTGTTTGCTATAATACTTTAATCAGTTGGTTGTGAGAATAAAGAAGTCAACGAAGTTCTTAATCTTTATCCAGAGAAGATTTTAGAAGGAATTAGGCCTAATGTGATTATAAATGACAATTTGTTAACTTGCATTTTCATTGATGGACTTTGCAAGAATGGATGTGTTTCTAAAGAAGTGGAAATGTTTCATACTTTAGTAAATAATATTGATTTTGGTATATTTAAAAGTTTGAAGAACAAATAGAAAAAATAATAATTTATATATCATTGTAAATTAAATACAAAGTTCAATAGCATGATTTATTTAAATCTTATAATTTTATTAAAAACAAAAGGTAAAATTGAATACTTATATAAATTGGTTTGTTTGATCAACTAGATAATTTTGGATTTAGTAGAAAACCAACTCAAACTGAAAAACATCGTGGATTTACATTTTTAACCTTCAATTTTTGAAATCATAAAGGTGGTTTGAATAGGAAAGATCAATACTTGACATAAGTTTGCAATTTTGGAAACCTTAAAGGTTGTTTGTGAAATTTGTCAAAACAATTCTCTTTGATGCATTTGCCTTTTGCAATGACCTTACTTCGGAAAAAACGACCCATAGAAACACTTTTCAATTCATAAATGGCTTTGAGATTTAGATCCCCATTTCGTTCGTCTTCAATCCCTCAAAACCCATCTTCGAAAGTTAATGTTTTATTTTTGTTAGCTCACTTACACAACCTCACATCTTCAAGCTCCAAAAATGAAGTTTCGTATTCTTTCCAAAAAAAAACCCATTGAACGATCCTCACTTGCTAAATTCCTAGAAGAAAATTGTCGATCAGGTAGCTTTACTCTGAATGAAGCATTGTACTTTTTTTATTACATGATTAATTCGAAACCCCTTTCTCCAATTTCATCATTCACTACTTTGTTTAGTGCACTAGCTAAGAAGAAGCATTATTATGAAGTGATTTCGCTATATAAGCTGTTGAATTCAACTGGGTTGTCTCCAGATTTTATGTCTTTGAATATTTTGATGAATTGCCTCTGTAATATTGAAAGGGTTTCTGATGGTTATGCGGTTTTTAGGGCGATTTTGAAGTTGGGTTTTAGCCCAAATACCGTGACATTTACTTGTTTGATTAAAGGTCTGTGTGCAGAGAGAAAGATTATGGAATCAATGGAATTGTTTAAGAAAATGACTGATGTTGGTTGTAGGGCTAATGTGATCACTTGCAACACTTTGATTGGTGAATTGTGTAAAATAGGGAAGATAAGTGTTGCCATTAAGTTGCTTGAAGAGATGGTTAATGGGAATAAAGAATCTGTTGTTTTTTGTAGGCCAGATGTTGTTGTTTATACTACTATAATTGATGGTCTTTGTAGGGATTTGGATTGGTTGAGAAGGCTAGACAATTATTTTTGGAACATATGATTCAGAGGGGTGTGGTTCCTGACATTTATACCTACAATATTTTAATGAACGGTTATTGCTTGGCCGATAGAATTGGTGATGCAAAGGAGTTGTTTGATTCTATAGCTAGAAAGAGGTATAGACCTGGTGTTGTTTGCTACAGTACTTTAATCAATTGGTATTGCAAGAATAAAGAAGTCAATGAAGCTTGTAGTCTTTATCGAGAGATGATTTCAAAAGGAATTAGGCCTGATGTGATTATATATAACACCTTGTTAACTGGCTTTTTTCTTATAGGTAAGGTGAAAGATGCACGGAATTTAGTTGGTGAGATGCGACTTAACAATGCTTTTCCTAATTCTCAGACATGTAGCATTTTCATTAACGGACTTTGCAAGAACAGATGTGTTTTGGAAGAATTGGAAATGTTTAATGCTCTAGTAAATAATAAGTTTGCAGTTAGCATTGAAGGTTTGAATTCCCTCATTGATGGATTATGTAAAGCAAAGCATTGGCAACTGCTTGGGATCTATTTCAGAAATTTTGTCTTCATGGAAACCTGGTGCCAGATGTTGTAACATATAGCATTTTGATCGATGGGCTGTGTAAAAATGGACAACTAGAAATGGCAAATGAGTTGTTGTCATATATGGAGGAAAATGGTTGTGCTCCAAATGTAGTCACATTTACTATGCTTATGTTTGGTTTCCTCAAGAATAATGAGGTACCAAAAGTTGTTGAACTCCTTCATAAGATGGTGGAGAGAAATGTGAAGCCAACTGAATGTACAATGTCCTTACTCATGCAGTTACTAATGAAGGCCGAAAATTATAGTGAATGTTTGAACGAGCTTCCTCAATTTCCAGTCCAAAAGCGAAATTGATGTTTACGTGATAGAACTTTAGCGAGTATTAAACTTTTTTTTGGAGCAGAATCCTGCAAAAGTTCATCTAGTTGCCCAAATGCTCTATATTGGTTACATTAAGCAGAACGTCAAGTAAACACTTTTATCTGTTCGAATTTGATAGGGATGGTGATAGGGATGATTGAGAATGATAGCTTTCCTGATTAGACATATGATACGTAATCTCTCTGTTGTAAGTACATATATTGGCAGTAGCAGCATTGCAGGTTGTGTTTGGATTTGCACATGTAGTAGATCTTAAGGGTTTGAGGATTATTTTTGGTGTAAATTTCAGTAAGCAAAAGTTGTATATGAGGAATTGTGGAATGGTTCTTACTTCAACTACGACAATAATGGTAGCCGCTCAAGTTTATCTATTCAAGTTGATCAGTTTACCGGACGATGGTATGCTACAACTAATTAACTTCATTCATTGATATTCTCAAATATCCAGGCCTGATAAATCTTGATTTATTTATAGTGTTTTGTTTCTCAATATATATTCTTTTTTAGTTCAAATCTGATAAGACTAGAACTTAGCAGGTGTCTCTAATGTAGTTAATCTATTTTTTTAAGTGGCAATACATTTTGGCATGTTGTCATCTTTTTCTCTACTTTTTGTGGAAAATTAAGTTCTTGCTACTTTCAGTCAGATTTCGATATACGTGGAATCAGGGGATAAAAACATTAATTTTGTTCTTTGGAGTTCCTTTATCTAAGTAATTCTGTAAAATTGAATGACTAGAACTTGTTCTGATGCAGTCTGTCACACTTTGGTTTGATTGCTTGAGATTTATGCAAGAATATGATCCATCTATACGGGAATTTTTACCTGATGGTATTGCGAAGGCAAGAAATCTCTTCGAGCGTGCTATAAGCACTCTTGGTTTGCATGTTGTGAAGGCATAAAATATGGGAAGCATACAGGGAATTTGAGCAAGCCATTCTCCATACCATAGATGAGATCAGCATTAAGGTGAGAATTTATAATATATATATTAGAAACTTTTTAGAAAATGTGCCTGAAGGGGATGCATTCTATTAATCAATTTACTTGATTATTTAAAGTCTTATTCCATCCTATTGGTTTGGTATTATGGTTAGTAATGCTTTTGTGGGCCTTCCTTTATATTTCCTAGAACCATGGCTCAAGTTGCATGCCTTGTTTATTTTAGAAACTTTTTTTCTTCTTTTTGTCATTGATGTATAGTTCATAAATTATGGTCTTTCATTTCCCTATGAAGTGCTATGTACCAAGAAAAAGTATTTGTTTTCAAAATTTACATTTGGAAAATTTCTGCCCTTTTGCAAGAAAAAGAAAAACAGGTTCAGCGCATCTGAAGTATATTTCACCGTCAGTTGTCTATTCCCCTTACTAACTTAGGGTCAATCCTTCTTGCCTACAAGTCTTGGGAGACGGAACTGGGGACTGCTCTAGATATTGAATAAGGTGATTTAGATAGGATTCCTTCTACTGTTGCCTCAGCGTACCAAAAGGATTGGAGATGTATAATGCTCGAGCTAATTTTGAAGAACATATTGCAAGGCAGGATATATCTGACTCCGAAAAATTTCAATAATTCACGGTATATGGCATTTACTATCAGATATTGTTTTAGACAGCTAAATGATAATGCTAGGTTCTTATGTGATATCTTAAGAATTTAGGTTAAATGCTAACTTGATATGATATTAAAGTGTAGAGGTGATGATTTGAGTCTCCCATCTATTACATCCTACTATATTTGGGTTGGTCTTTCTGTCTGAATTTGGGCTTGGTTTATGTAACATGTGAAGTTGCCTGTTACAAAGCTTAATATCATTGTTGTGCCCTTATCCTTTCAAGCTTAAGCTTTTAGGTCAAGTTGTTCATCAACAAAGTTGCTATTGAAATTTCATTATAATTTCAATTTCTTATGGTCTTTCTTGCTTCTAATATAAGTAATCAGTTTATGTAAACTTTAGATCTTCTCTTCTTCCTTCTTCTTCTTCTTTTCCTGAGGGTGGGGGGTTGTATAAGAACTTGCAATGTGGCAGTAGGTAACCTTTTTTTTTTTTTTTTTTTTCCCTTCGTTAAAGTGTTAATGTTATTATTTTAATTTGAAATTTTTGCAGATCTACTTAAAGTTTGAACAGCCTTCTGGAGATTGAGCCCGTGTTCAACTTCTCTATGTAATGACTTCTTTCTACTAGTATACTTTAGAATATATGCAATAAAAACATACATACTTAGCATATGAAAATAGTTGGGCCAAAATTTTCTTTACTTATAAAATATAATTCTTAACATATACTAAAATAACAAGTACAAAAACTTAGCAACGATGGACAGTAATGCCAATTCTCTCTGCTTGACTACTCCCTTCCGACCACTACTCACCTATTTCCTGCAAAAACATAGAAAAACAACGGGGTGAGCATAAAAATGCTCAGTAAGTAAATCCCTTAACTCTTCTCCTTCTTTGATTCTTTCCTTACTTAATTCTCCTCTTCTTTCTTTCGTTCTTAGTTCTTTCTCTTTTCTTTCTACGTTTCTAATTCTTACTGTTCTTTCTTTCTTCCTAATTCTCGTTGTTCTTTCCTTCTCTCTGTTCTTTCTTTCTACTCTTTCTATTCTTTCTAACCATGATGGAATTCATAGTAATATGCATGAATGAAATGCATATGCAATAATGCATAAAAAATTCATTTTCTTTCTTCTTTCTATTTCTCATTCTATTTCTTTTCTTTTCTTTTCTTTCTATTCTTTTCTTTTCTTTCTTATCTTTCTATTCTTTTCTTTTCTTTCTTATCTTGCTTGATTAAGCTTCTCTTTTCTTTCTTGCTTTTCTTTTCTTTTCTTTGCTTGTTCAAGCTTTCTCATTCTTTCTTATTCTTGTTCTTTCTTATTCCTTCTTTTCTTATTCTTTGCCGATCGGACTTGGTTGATGCATGGATTCAGAACCTTGGCCGTGTGAGTGAGTACAGTCCTCATCTACATGCACTCTTGCGGACCGTACAAATTCTTTATTTCTTCTTAGGCCACTCAATTAAGGTGGCGTGCATGTAGGAATTCTTCTTGGTACAACCCTCATCCACATACACTCTTACGGGTCGTACAATTCTTCTTCTTCTTATGCCACTCAATTAAGGTGGCGTATATGTGGGAACTTCTTCTTAGCACTCACGGTTCCCCATCGCCCAACCTATTCTTTTCTCTTCCTTAATACTTTTCTTTCTTTGATTCTTTAGTGCTTATTCTTTCTTTCTCTTTATTCTTAAAGTGTTTTATTCTTAAAATTCTTTATTCTTTCTTAAGTTATTACACATATACAAATATATGCATATGGATGGCTCACGCTTAGAATTATTACTTAAATGCACTCATAAAATGCAAATATGCAATGTTACATAAAATTAAGGTTTCTACTCATACTCATGCTTCTCTTAGGCATTTTATCAAACAATAAATGTGCATATACAACCATTACTTTAATTATAATTCTATTTGTCTCTTAAACCATCCAAAATGAGAGAAAACTCCCATGTATCCTCATAATCCCTACACGGCAAACACTCCTAAAATTCTTCCAATTCCAACCGAATTTCAATCCATCATCATACAATCAAAAACACTTCTCATACTCAAATATATGCAACAACAAGCACAAATAATCATCAATCTCATCTCAATTTCTCAACAATCATAACATATACATGCTTAAAGAAATCTCTACTCAATTGATTTCTTAAACCTTAACTTGAGTTGGAGTTTGAGTGGAATTTACTTACCTTATACTTGAGTAGTCTCCACTAAAGCTCTCTACTCTTGTTGGATTCAAACCTTCTCTTAACCCTAAGCATAAACTTAATAAGAATTCAACTTCTACACAAATAAATCATATATATAATGCAAGAATTCTTGCCTCTTGTTGCCTAGGATCAAAACCTTATTAAATTCCACTCAAAAGCCCTCAAAATCCTTGGAAAATTGCGTGAAAATTTGAGAGAAAATGGAGAAGGAGAGTGGCGGTGGAAGGAGAGAAATAAGGGTTTCAAACCCTCACTATCTTATTTTATAAACATACTTCCCCATTTTTCCCTTACACTTTCTTGGAAATTCCATCTTTGTCCCTTAATCAATTACTATAATGCCCTCATTTTTATTGTATTCTCCATGAAATTCTATCTCTTTTCACTCCCCACAATTTCAACTAATTTTGAGTGAAAAGACCATTTTACCCTTAATGCAAATTTAAGGCATTTTCTTCATATTCTCTTAAAATAACTTTAACAAAAATCAACTAAGGGCTATAAAAACATAAATTAAATTACATACCTCCGTGTGGGCATTACACTCTATGAACATGCTATTACCGAGTTTCCTGTATCAAGTGATCTCTGGCTTGGTTATACTCGCTATTTGGATAAAACCTTGAAGGTTTCACTCATATTTTCTCTTTTCAATTCTTTATGTTCCAGGTATTTGTAATTTTAGCAATTAATCGTCTCTTTTTCCTTCAGGTAGGAAATATTGTGCGGGATGTTCATTTTAGGGCTAGGAAAAATTGTCCTTTTGTTGGTGATCTTTGGGTTTGATCTTTGCTTGCTTTGGAACGTTGCTGTGCACCTGAGAAAGAGATATCTACTGTAAGTTTCATTGGTTACCCTTCATCTGTTGAGAAATATGAGAGATTGTTATGAGTAGCTTAAGAGCAATGAAGTTCACAAACTTTAGTGTTGGAATTTCATTCTGCTCCTTTTACAAATACAGAGGTTTAATCTTGTTTAAAAAGATTTTTACATCATATTCAGGTCTTTGAGAAGTCCCTTCTATGCACTTTTTCAACCATTGAGGAGATAAAGATATCTTTTCTCTAATTTGCAAGCTTGACTTACTACTCTTTGTAACTTGTTATTGTTTCATCTACGTTTTATGCATTAAAGATCTTTTTTAATTGGATCCTATTTGTTTCAGTACCTAAACTTATTCCTCACTCGAGCGGATGGTTTGAGACGAAGAATCCTTTTGCCTGGAGCAAAAGAGGATGCACCGAATTTTTCATTGATAAGGGAAACGTTTCAGGTTGCATATGTATACTATTCATTTTTCCTTGTGAAAATTGTTTTTACTCGATGTCAAGAACTTGAGGCTTCTCAAAGACATTTGTAGATGCTCTATTCATGGTGAATTTTAGATGAAGAAAATGTGAACCTTGGAGCTGGTCTACTCTTTGAGGGTCCAGGCATAGATCTCTTACGAATGTTTATCAAGTGCTCCTACCCTTAGACTATGAAGAAAAGTCTTTTAATTTTCTTCATTTAGTGTGCTGTTATAGTACCATTATGACCACTTTATGTAGAAGTTACAGTGCATAACTCTCGATACTCCAAGATGGCTTTTGCTAATTGCTAGATTGTTACCTTTATTAATTGTTTTGTCATGGAATAGTGCCCTTTACTAAAAAATTTCTCATTCAGCATTGGAGTTGCATGCATGGAAGATATCTTTATGGATCTGTGAATTTATAAAATTTGCATGTCATATTCAACTGGTACATTGTTGTTGTATAATGGATGTTTTCAATATTTGTGTTCATAAACAATTAGCCTGATGTCTCTTTAGTGTACAATCGAAATTGCAAGCCCTTATGATTGGATGTATTAATATATACTTGGATACTTAACTATGCAGTTTCTTCCTTTCAGCGGGCGTCTGATTACTTATCTCAATAGATGAAGAATACAGATGGTTTGCTACATTTGTACGCTTATTGGGCTCATTTGGAGCTAAATTTGGGAAAAGATCAGGCTGCAGCTCGGGGCTTTTGGGAAAGCCTAGTTAGGCCCATTCATCTTTTTCTCTTTCTTATCCTATATAGTTCAATATGATTGATTTATGATTCATCTTTGCATTTTTTTTCCGTATAACTTGCTTTTTGTCTGTGCAGCGGGTCAATGTTGGAAGCCTGGCAAGTTTATATAGGTATGGAAATTGAATTGGGACATTTAAATGAAGCTAGGTCCATCTGCAGGAGATGCTACAGTAAAAGATTTAGTGGGACAGGTTCAGAGGTATAATTCTTTTACATTACTTGCTTTCAATTATTCTAGATTGATTTATGGATAGGATTTGAATTTGAAAGTTTTTAAACTAGTTTATTCCTCCTTCCTTCTCATTTTTTTTTTTTTTTTTTTTGAAAATTGTTGCTTTTAGTAGTATACGATGCAGCTTTATTTAATCAATTGATATTTGTCATCTGCAATGCAAACATTTCTATCTTTATTCTCTTTTTGTTACTGATGGAAGTTGAAACCAGACAAATGGCTTAAGTCAAGGTTGTTAAAATGTTGTTTATCAAGGAGGGCAATTTACGGAAATCTTTTGAACTCTTAACATAGAATCATGCTCTGCAGCTGATAATATTTTTAGAGAGTAGCCTTGCAATAGGTCAACCTGTTACTCGGACACCAGAATCACAATGGTTTAATGTCATTTTGAATAATTTTTCCAAATCATACGTAAATGATATATGACAGTATCTCTGGGGATCATGCTAGTTGAAAATCCATGACGTTTATTTTTTTAACTTCAAACTTTAGAGCTATTGATACTCTGATGAAATTGTGGCATATATGAAGCAATCACATTTAAACCATAGGTAGCAAAGTAGTTTTTGAAACACAATAGGCTGATATCTTTTTCCACTTGGCTTATTTTTTTTCCAATATGTTTGAAGAAAAGTTTCTTAATTCAAGCTTTACTTTCCAAGTTTCATGTCAAAATATGCTATAGGTTAAATAAAATTTATTGATGTAAATAATTTATATGGCCTATCATAAAGTCATCTAAGTTATCTCTTTTCTATGATCAATTTAGGGTTTAGTTTGATAAAGTTAACCTTGTTATTTTCATCTTATCTCGATTGGTCGTACTATATTTAATCGGATTGTTTCCCAACTATCTGCTCCTACTCCCGCTCCCATTCATATTATATGATCTCATTGATGATCTCACTACATCATCTAAAGTTACTGACAATTCTTGCTTCTTAATTTTATGATATTGAAAATATTGTTTTGGGTCCACAACTCCAGGGTGACTTTCTTCAATTGTTAAGTACTACCTCTTAGATTTGTTAATATATTCTTTTCCTAAAAAACAAAGTTATTCAAGGGACATATGCCACAACTGGTTGCGTTTTGAGAGGGAATACGGTACACTTGAAGATTTTGACC